>OZ012704.1:23188508-23934645 GCA_963942595.1 Cylloceria caligata
CGAATGTTTGCCTTGAGCTCGTTAATGTCACTTTTTGGTCATGCAATGGTGTTTCATGGATCTCGTGTGGATTCTGCGGCAATTTTGCTTGTTAATGAAACCAGAGAGTGTTAATTGGGCCTCGTCGGTCATCAAAATTTGCTTCCAAAAATCAGGTTCAGTGTCAACCATTCGAGAGACTGTTTGGCCGTATTCCAATCGACGTGGACGGTCTGTCGGCAATATTGTACTAAATTGACGTTTCAAAAACATGTCTACTCAAGTCAATCGGTTGATAAATGTCGAAGTTATTCAATGTTTACATACCGACATAAAAAATGGCGCACCCTGTATATATATGGAATATGTTATACATATATAGAAAGGATAAATGAAATGTGAAGAACATTTTACAATAAAATATCGAAAAGTAGACGAAACGAGAAAGAGATGAAGCTGTAACGAGTTTCAGTAAGCTTATTCTGTACGAAAGCGAGGCTGGCCAACTCTCTGTGCAACGGTAAACGCCTTTGCGCGAGGGCTGAACAACGAGCTAGCTGACTTGCGTACGGACGAAATATACGATTAACTGAGTCGGGCGAGTCGCTCTCAAGCAACATACTCTCTCTCTCGTTTCCATTACATGAGAATAATTGTATTACAAGCAGGTTATTTAAGCGAAAAGCGTAGCGATAAGTCGATTAATTACTAGTTAAGCGAACAGGCAATAACGATTAGAATAAGTCATCATTCAACGAAAATATTCAAACAAATGGGAGATTAACGCGAAAAGTTAGCTCGCGTATGATAACGCAAGTTAACTACAAAACCTGTTACATCATAGAATTATTAACGTTAGCTTGTTGCGAATCATTTAATTAATCTCCGTACAAACGCCAAAATCTGTAGACACACCCACAGTGAAGCGATCACAAGGATATTACCTAACATATATTAAGAAACCCTGCCGAAAGCACGCCAAGAAGCGGGCTGGTATAAATCACTCCACTTTGAGAGTAAAAATGACCCGTGCGCGGTATACCCTCACCTAATCGCTCGGTCCTTTGCGTATCACATTGCGCTGACGAATCAGAGCGCGGCCTACTGATGCACTCGCATAGAACTACTGCTCTCCATCCCTGAAAGTTATTCTGCGGGATAAGGAGAGCGAATGCGTGTATGGTTAAGATAAACCACAGGGAAGTTCTTATAATTGGAACAGTTTTTTAGATCATCTTTTCTTTTTAACGGGCTTCATGACAGGAATCTCGACGCTCAGGAGCTCTATAAAAGGGCGCGAAAATCCACCGGAGACACAGTTTCACGGGGAGTCAGGCAGTCTTGTTCTTTTAAGTCGTTGCAGTTTGTCAGTTTTTAGTCTTTTAAGTTTTAGTTTTTTTCACGGGGAGTCAGACAGTTTTATGGAGAATCAAGCAGTCTTTTTTTGTTAGTTTCACAGTTAGTTAGCTAGACAGTTCTTCGAAGAGTACAGAGTACTGGACAAAGAGTATGAAGAGCGACAGTACTTACCCGTACTACTATTCACGCGTACGAAATCAGGAATATCGAACGTGCACTGCATGACTAGTAAATTTGTGCAATTTTTATTTCAATAATCAATTATTAATACGCATCAACGTACACGCATAATTTTGAGTTTATCCGACTAAAGAACCTCATCTGTTCTCGTCCAACCAACATTCAGTAGTAATAACCACGGAATAAACAACCGTGAGTGCAATTTTTTTTATTAAATGAGTTGAAATTTTCGATTATATTCTTTCTTTACGCGAAACTGTCATTCAAGCCCACCCCATTATTCGTAAAGTGATCCCCGACAAAGACTAAAACGCACTCCAGTCCTATCCCGAGTGATTTTCCGCGAGGTTAGACTAAAAAACGGGCTTGTGTCTTCGGTATTTTCTCGTCAGGTGTGGTAAAGGGAGGATTTATTCACCTTGACCAGAGCACGGAAAATATACGCCGAAACGTGTATCTATGTTAAATTTGTGGGTTTGGTAAAGTAGGCCGCGATTTTGAGGTAACACACTCAAGAGTTCAAACCAGCAGAACAGTATGGTATTCTGGCGGAAGACTCACCTCACCTTCTCGTCTCTCCATCTCACCCTGCTTGCCGTGCTACCAGCTGGGACAGCGTTTCTGTTTCAAGCAACCAGTACGAATCGGAAAAAGTTAGAAAATTTCACGACCGTGGTGTCTGATAATTAATCTACCAAGTATTCAAAATCTTTGATCATCTTTAACTCGAGTGCATTAACTTAAGATACGCGACGTTATTGAAAATGTCAAGTATGACGTGAGGCCTTACATCCTCTTATGCTCAATTGTACAATATAGAAACTACATGAAGTTGAGGGGAGACGTATGCGCACTCGTTACAATTCAAAAGCATGTGCAGTTTGGTGGAAATCCCTGAGAAAAGTCGTAAAGTACGCAGAACACATTGTTGCCTCCGGTTTACCTGATTAATTCAATTTTCTATTATAACAAGAAACATTCGCTGCATATGCCATACTATATATATCACTCGATATCAGCCCTTTTGTCTGTTTGTTTTTGCCTTTTTGCCCTGCTTCGAATTTTTACGTGTAACTTGCATTCTGTCCTTTAACAACGCGGGCGTTCCGCAAAATCGTATAAACCTCGTGTTTCATATTCCGGCAAATCCCTATCTCATTACACTCCCGGTCTGTACGTACGATTATAGTAAAAAACGGTAAGAAAAGGAATAAAGCGTCATGAGGCTCCTCGGGATGCTAAAAAAATATGACAGCAGCCCGTTTTGTGCTCTGTGAGTCACTCTCGTAAAGGCGAAAAAGTAAGTGAACGTTTCTTACCATGCTACTTGCCCACCTAGAATGTTTGCCGCTCATGACGTGGAACGGCGCCACGAAGGACTTCCAGTGTAGGACGTAGAAGTTTACCTTTGACGACATAGAATGACCGAGTGGTGAGATATGCATTCATACTGTTTAAACTTATAGAGTCCAAGTAGCAAAGGGAATGAAATGCATTTCATTATTTCAGACCTAAAACAAGTATGCAGAATATTGAATTTGAATATTGCTATTGTATTAATATGAATTTATTAAAAAATGCTACATTAAAAGGTTTAATGAAATCTTGTTTTGTCAGAATTATGAGATTCTAGGTCATACAATTAATTACGAGACGCGACAAGACACATTTTGTGCTGCAGTTCGATGCATGATCTGAAAGTATCATGGTATTTCGTTTGAGAACGAAGCGAATGTTACCGACATAGTCGTTTCTATGATATTTTATTCTTTTGAAACTTTACTAGCACCGCATATAATAATCGTCATGATCGCGCCAACTGCTTTCACACATCACCAATTAATGTCTCTGCATGCATGCCAGCCACTATTACTGCTCTACTTCTAATCACCATCAGGCCCTAGTAACGGCTATTAGTTATTTGGACAGCAAACGTCAGTTCTGTCAGTTGGCAGAGGTTTATAGACTGACAATAATGCATAATTAGCTATATGTTTTTTTAACTCAACCAAATCATTTGTCAACGTTAAATTGTTAAGGAATTTGTTTAAATAGAACCGATTCTCTTTACATACTGATATTTCCTACAATTATTATAGTATGGAGCCTACGATCATCATACTAAATCGTTTGACAATATAAAACTGCTACATAAATTGTTTAAGCAAAACCGTTTATCGTTGCGTATGGACCTTCACTTGAATTGGTAAAAATCCATTGTTGATTAAACTAAATCATATATTAGCATTAAATCGTTACAAAAATGTTAATGGAAAAAATTGTGCGTACACTCTAAAAACAAGTGCGTTGTTTCAACACGCTTTAGGCGTATAAATCGTGTAGTCACTTTTTACACGCTTTACGTGCATTGTTGCAATACGCTTTAAACGCATTCATGCATGTCGTTACTTTTTCGGTTGTAGGTGTGTTCACCACCCCTTCTCCCCTTCTCCAACACATATTGAAGCGTGTGTGTTATAAAAAAATATCGAAAAGATGTGCATTAAATTAATTTTTATTCTTTCAATGCGTAGTCGCCCATTACAGCTCGAAATAAAATATACAAGCATGAAAAATTCAGTAACTTACACATCCGTTGACTCCACCACGCAGCTCAGGGTACGTGGCTACTATGTTCATTGCATAGTTTAAATAGTCCCTCTTCGTGGGATTACCATTTGTCAATTTGAGAAGGTCCGATGCCCAGAAATATATGAATGATTTCTGTCCCTGTAGAACTCCGATAATCGATCTGATATTTTCAAGATCTGGGGTCAACGCTGGCAAAACTGCTGGATGCAGTATCGAACCTGATCCTGGCGATGACTGAAGATTCAGTGTGTGATGCGTCTTGAGTCTTTTGTTACTCATCTCACTGCTATGCGGCTTGAACTCTTGTACAACTTGAGTATCGTTGCTCACCTGTACATAAGGAAATGATTCAACGAATATGAAAATATTAAAATCTCTTTGGTCACAAAAATAAAACATTTCTTCGCTCACAAAAATAAAACATTTTTTGTGAGCGAAGAAATGTTCTAAGCTCACCAAAAATTTTACCTCCGTCTTGTTTGTTCCGGTTAAGCTTTCCACATCTGAGATGTTGTCGAGATTGTTTAGGAATAAAACTGTGCCATCTGAAGTAGCGAGTGAACTTAAGTTATACAGTTCTTCACAATCTTGAATACTGTTATCTCCTGGCGCTATATCTGCCAAAAAAGCGCTGCCAACATTAGGTATCGGTACAAAAAGACACGTTATTTCACTTTCATGTGCAACATCTTCGTCCTCCTCTATCTCACAGAGCTTATTCATGTGAGGAATGTTTTTCTGCAATATAATTGCCTTCCCAGCTATTGCATTACTCAAGATTTGATCGGTGTCACAGATTTTTCTCAAAGCTCGACGGATACATTGTACATCGGCTTCGTTCTCGTGCTTGAAATATTTTACGCGCTTGCAACGTTCGCCGATATTGTAATACACTATCTTCTCCATATTATCGCGATACAAAAAAAAAATAAATGATTCGTACAGCACGGCGAGAAGTCAGCTTGTATCATCGGACAATCACGTCCGTTCACGGTAATCGAACTACAGCGAATACTGTGCTAAACAGTATTAGGGGACGTATCACCTTGAGCTGGAACGATGTTGTTTGTTTACAGCGGGAAAATCGTGGCGGGAGTGCCGGGCACGCTGTAGCACGCAAATCGCCGATCAGTGGCACAGCAGTAACGCGTACTTTCAATATTCAAAAAAGCCGATGAAATTACAATTGACAGTTCGGCGGGTGAGATATTAGATACAAATAGCATTTAACGCAAGATTATTGTATCCAAAATAACACTGAGTCCTCGGTGTTCATACAAATGTGCAAGTATACATTGGATATACAAGAAATATAAAGACATACATGGTCGCAGGAGTTTCAAATAAATATTATATATGGCGTAACTAACCAGAAAATTCTGTTCGGCAGTTGTAGAGAAGGACCACATACTTTTCTCTCATGAATGTTAAATATAACAATGGATGCGGGAATATGAGATCTTTTGTTTTCAATATACCCTGTGTTATAGGTAAGGGTTGTTTAACCTGCAGATATGCGTTCAACGTGTCGTTATATCCTAGCTTTTGCAGAGTCGTATACACAAGTAAACTTGTCTCACCAAGAATAAATATTTCTTGTATTTCACCGAATCGAGGGAGAGAATCGTCTGCGCACTCTAACAAAATTACAGATTTTATCTTATAACACGTCCCATATACTGTAATTTTGGACGTACGAAACATTTGACATTGCTCAATCTCGTTTTCTTGATTTGACGTAATGTCGAAGATTTTGATTCTGACAATTGATAGCGTAATGCGTGGGTGTCGAAAAGAAATAAAGCTGCACCAACTATCAATCATTTTACAAATTAATTACATTACCTTCTATCTCAACCTCGTCATCTCTGTCCACATCCGGGATATTTGCAGCTTCTTCGTTAATTTCGACGAAAGGATGCTTTCGAAACACATGCTGCTTAAATGATTTCCAATTCGTAAACGTGGCGCCACATCCATATTCGTTGCACTGCACTTAAAAACGACGGATCAAATCGGTGATGTCGAACAACGTATTTCAATAGTTGATTATCTGACGCAGCTTCAAAATAGCACATACGACACTTGAAAATATCGGGCGGCCTGTCCATGATCGTGCTGTACGATATACGTATCCGCCATATTGTGATTGAATCAAACGCATATGCAAGTGTGTTGTTTTCCTAGTGTGTTCTTTTATAAAGTGTGTAGTATACCTAGCGTGTACCTGTACACGAAGTGAGTTGTTCGGCCTTAAACGCGTTGAAACAACACACATAACGTGCATTCGAATAAGCGTGTTCTGTGGCAAAACACTAAGAAGTGTGTTGTACAGGGAATGCAGAAAAGATGCCGTGCAAGCGTGTTGTTTCAACACACAAGCCGACCTGTTTTACGATCCCTTGAGCGTCTTAAGGGTATCTTAGGAGGGGACTCGATAGCGGGAGCGAAAGGTTAAATACAAGTTGCTTCTAGCTATGTCTCTAACGAAGTGTCTGCGTCCGGCTCTTCCAGTCGCCACGGAGCGCTTCTCTCTCCGTGCCGCCCTCTGTTGAGCCACGTCCCACAACACGACCAATACGTATTTTATTAATGCATTTGGTTGGCGCAACACATGTAATATGTGTGTTGTGAGTTGTTTCAACACAGTTGACAACACGCTTGTTTTTAGAGTGTAGGGCGTCATCGCTCCACTCGATTTTTTTATTACGATGCGGTACTGAAAAAAAATATTTATACTTGAGATGTTTTGTTTATTGTTGAAAATTAAATCTGTGATATGATGTTTAAAACTTTTTATGAGTATAGTTAAGTACGCCTATGTAAATGTATTTGTTTCTATATTATACTCATTGTTTTTTCGGCATATTACTAAATGCGTAATATTATTCACAGGTACTATAATTGAAAAATATGTCTTTCTGGTCAATATTTAATTTTCCAAAAGTTTCAACTGAAAGACATCATTTTGAAATATGCAATGTTACAATTACACGCGGGCTGAAGTCCGCGACGTAAAATCTTGTAGTACTGTGGCACTCGAATTTAGTAGTTCTATTTGTAATACTATAGCACTTACAGTTTTGACGACGATGAATACAGAATTTATATGGAGTATGAGAAGATATTTTGTTTGTGCTGGAAGTAAAGCGGTGAATTATTCCAAATATATTTTTCATCGTTTTCCCCACAGTATGAATAAAATATAATTTCACAATTCTTATTATTTCTATATGTTCTTCCTTGCAAGCTATAATTGATACATAAATACTTTCTGAAATTGTGTAGTTAAAAGCCGAAACATCCTCCATTTTCTTTTTTCCCATCCCTTGGTTGTGTTTCGCTTGCTGCTTTCTCCTCTCTCTTTCTACTCAATCCTTTTTACACTTAAACTTACACCTCTCCTCTCCGCCCCGATTTCTCCCGCTTCTCGCCAATGTAAGAAATACGTGCATTTTGGGCGCATCTTTTACCCATTGGGGCTAAACCGTTATTTTTTAACACATTCTATTTTTCATCTTGATTAAGCTGGATCGTGGTAATGATAAACCAGACTGTAGAAAACCAAAATCGTATATGTTCATTTTATAATTTTATTCTGTAACGGTAATTTCAACGTTATCATATATTTTATTTTTCGTGGGAATTCGGGCTCGACACTGGACTAATTAATGTAGACTTCTAAGTGGTGAAACGTGATGTTTTATTGGTGAAAAGAAATTTATCGCCAGACCTCCTTCTTTTTATATTACAATTATCAGATTTCCGAGGATTCCCGTTGACGCTTGGGATGCACCTATTAATTTCACTATTTATATATTTTATTGGTGATGCGCGGGTTCTCGGTATTACTCGAACGTCTATTATGATCCGTGGCGCAGTTCCACTATAACTATATTTCGTTCGTCGCTATACCTATCCCGCACAGCTTGCTGTCCTCGCTCGCACTCACTCCTTTATTACTCGGTGTACACAGTATTATCCGATATTTTTCGCACTGAGATCTCACTCCTTGTTCTCGCCAATTTGCATTTTCTCTTTTTATAGGGTGTAAGAACCCTATTTACAATTCTTTAGCACTCTTACGCTTCTCTCGCTCATCTACTCGTCTTATTTATTCTATGCTTGAGTGTGACTTATCCTAGGTTTAATTAAAATTAGCCTATTTCTATGTTTCTGACTTTTATCTTTTGGTCTCGAAAATCAGGGAATTCCCTCGATTTTAGTTGTGATTATTTCGGCTTATTCGGGCGCCAATTCCCGGTATCTCAGAGCTCGAGCTATGGCCGCCGGACAACACCTCGGTATTGCCGCCTCACACACACACTCACACCGCACTACTTGTAGAGAGAGTCGAGACTCTATTTATAATTTTTCTCACTCCCGTTCTCACGTCTTACTCGCACTCGGTCTCCTTTCCACTCGTATAATTTTGCGTTCCGCAAATCTCTTTGAAGTTTACAGGTCCGCTTTATTTATTTATCTTCCGGATGCGGTTCGGTGAAATTCGATGCACTTCGCTATTCGCTTCACTCCATCCTCTTAATTCTATTTCCTTAAAGATTACTTGCAATTTATGCACTTAATATCCTATTCTAATCCCTATTCACCTTATAGACTAGCTTAATTCTTATTATATGACCGTTCTCTAACTATATAATTCGTTATGTTTATTTATCTCGTTTTTTCTCTTGCCTGACTTCTCCGTTCTCGCGGGCAGCTGGATGGCACCCACTTGTTTCTACTCTTCTTGTACTAACACTCACTCTACTCGATGTAATTTATAAGTAACTCTGAATTTTATTTTTTACTATAATTCTTTACTATTTGGGTTTTTCGTGATCAGAAGTCGAACGAACAAGAGAGCACCCACTCTTCGCACCGGCCTTTTATACCCTTCCCCTCGTTCCCCTGAAATCTACGTCATCATATTTAAATCCTAACGCATCTTTTCGTTTTCGTGGTCTACCGTCGCCGCGCTCACCGCCTTCCCCTCGCCTCCCAGCAAGATCCGTTGGTCGCTGACCTGTTGTTATGTCAGCGAGGGAATTCCAATGGTGTGACGTAGCACGTTTTTCAGGCGAGTTCGTTGGCCTATTGCCCGCGAACCTCGGTACACTTGTACCGAGTCTGTCGCTCAGGTGTCTTTACATCCTCGAAATCTATACCGGCTCTTATAACCGTTCGACCTAACACCGTGGACTCGAGAGTATACCTCTATTTTTAATTGCTGCATCTATTTCTATGCTCACGCGTGGAACTATGTTACATTATCCCCCGAGATTCCTGAAGGAAATGCTCTCCGCAACTTCCTTCCGGATCTCCTATCCGCTCTATTCTGTCTCATATATGTCCCCTTTTTATTTATCTTTTTTTTTTTTTTTTTTTTTTTTTTTTTTTATACGGAGAGAGATAGAAAAACAGATATGGTTTGGGAAACAAACGGTTGATAACTTATGAATACTCTGATGCTTTGATGATGATCATAATAATAATCATAATAATAATAATACCAATAATAAATGTATATCCCGTCGGTATATAATAATGAGATTGTATAGGAGAAATGCACGACGAACGTGCATCGGGGCCGTTAGCCGGAGCGCGCGCACATCCAAACATTTTTTTATTTCTTTTCTTTTTTTTTTTTTTTTTTTATATATTCTGTTACTTTTATACCTACTGACCAGATGATAAGTTGGCTGCAGTTTCGTCCTCCCTTCCTCTCGATCACACTTATCAACTAAATCATACCAGTTTCTTATTTCTAACATGCCATCAACAAGATCCTCCTGTGCATCCCGCCGCTCTTAAAAAACTACCGATTCCTTATTCCTAGAATCAAAACACGAATAAATCCTAACACGAGCATGTTCATTTTTCATATTTTCCTTTATTCATTCCCGTCCATCGCTGTCGTTCTCACAGTCCGCGTCACTGTCAGTCTCGTCTGTCTGGTCTGGTCTTATTACGCCCCACTCTATCAGACATGCTGCGGTCTCTGCATCCGGCTCTGGTGCCGCCAGCCACTGCGTCTCCTCCGGGTCCTCCGTTTCTCCCTCGTAAGACATCGCCTCCCATGTCTCCTCGTCTGATGATCCGCTCTCTGTCTCCGATCCGGTCATCGCTCGTGATGGTGTCTCCGCCGAGCTCCTCGCTCTCCTGTTCTCCTCTCTTCTCTCCTGGCGGAAATGTTTGCCCAATCTCCCGCCATCCCGTCCATATTCATATACGGGATTTTCTTGAATTTTCTTTGCCACACCCCTCCGCACCAATTCGTCCCCCACGTCATAGCCTTGGCCGTTCTTCGATGCATGAAGTACGACCCATAGCACCTCCACCGTTTGATCTATCTCTTCCACATAGAGGTCGCATCCTTGTCCCGCCGTCAACTCCATCACGGCGTTCCTGGCCTGCTCCGTCCATTTTATTCCTGTCGGTCCCAAATGGTCGATCGCACATGTCACCGCGAAGTACGGCTCTCCCAAATATAGTCTCGGCGTGGTATACAGAGTATCCAGGTCCACCGACACTCTTTTTGCCAGGTCCCCCAACCAGACGGCGACTCTCCCATCGGTTTTTTTTTTTATCACCGTTCCTCGAAAAAAAGTGTGTTCCTTCTCCTCCTCCTCGTTAATCATGAGGAAAAGTACGGCCTTCCCCGGAAATACCTCCTCTTCTAAAATCCTGTGGAGTTCCGGATGACTTCTCCCCGTTGACGCCACCAGCTTCAAAAAATCCTCTCTCCTCGCCTCCTCCTTCCTCGCCCATACATATATCCGGCTGGGACTTTCCACCCCAATGACGTCTACGTCGTAGGGCTCTCCTGGGATAAAAAACTCCACCGCGTTTTCAATAAAACGTTGCATTATCCAATTTTGCATCAACAAAATAAGAACAAAAATTTTTTTTTTTTTTTTTTTTTTTTTTTGACACCCAAACTGTTCTTCACTTTCACTTGTGTACTCACTTCCTCTATCTTCTCTCTCGATTTAATCTGTTTTGGTTTGGTCACGGGCCCGTCTCGCTCCTTTTATATCCCTCTCGGTCTCTCCGAACGTCTATATCTCCTGATTCCCTACTTCTAGCCTCTTTCTCCTCCGGTCACCCATTTCGACCAATTCGGTGCCCTATTTTTCACTTCCCCTCGTCCGGCGGGCTCTCCTTTGCCGGAATTCGCGGCATTTTTCTTGGAACGGCCGTTATCCTCGACGTCAAAGGCGTTTGATGTTGAGGTTCCCTTGCCAGTTCGATGACTCTTCGACAGTTGAGTAGGTGTAGCTCCTATACAGGCACACGTTCGCCTTATTGTTTTGATTCCGACTCTCTGTCCCGCGTCGCCTCACCGCTCTCGCTTGTCTCAGTGTACCTTGTGTCCTCTTCCTTCTCCTCTGTACTTTCTGTCTCAGTCCGATACCTTTTAAACATGCTCGCGTGAAATCTACCGCGCTCTTTCTTATTCTCTAGATCTACGACTAAATATGTAGCTATTCCTACGCATTTTTCGATTTTATAGGGTCCCTCATACAGTGGCATGAATTTCGATGTTAACTGTTTTAACGGGTCTGATACATTTAATGCCTTAATTAAAATTAAATCGCCTACCTCATAACTCGTTAACCTATGGGATGCATCGAATTTCTCTGCCCGAAGCAGGCCTTTTCTTTCCATTCTCTCGCGTACAATTCTAATTTTCATCTCATATGTTATCCTATCATCCTCTCCTTTTTCTATACCCATCTGTTTATTCCATTCGCGTACCGGCCTTCTTTTGCACTGTAGCTCCAACGGCGTGAATTCAGTTGTGTCGTGATGACTCTCGTTAATACAATTTTCAATTATTTTTATCCACTTGAACCATCCTGCATGATTATTTGTTAGGAAAACTCGAAAAAACCTTCCGAGTTCTCGATTCACTCGCTCGACGATATTTCCTTGGGGGTGCCGGATCGATGAAAATACGGCCATAATACCCTCGTCCTTGAGCTTCTGTATCCAGTTCTTAGCTGTGAATTGCGTCCCATGATCGAACTGAATTCTCCGTGGTTTCCCGTATTTTGGAATGTAGTCGTCGAATATTCGTTTAATCACCGTCGACGTGTTTGCTTTCTTCATGGGGTATAGTTTGACGAATTTACTAAATGCATCCAGTGTCACCAGGATATGTTTGACTCCCCCCACCGATGCAGGCAAAGGCCCATAAAAATCTATCGACACTAAATCCCCCGGTCCTTCCGGTATTATATTTTGCATCGCCGCGTAACTGGTCTGCACCGCGATCTTATTCCTTTGGCACACATCGCAAGTAGCTAGCAAATTCCGGACCATCTTTGCTAGATGTGGATATGTGAAATCCTCTTCTAGTATTCGTGAACACTTCTTGGCACCCAGATGTCCATACATGGTGTGGCACGTCTTTACCATCTCTTGAATCATACTTTTTGGTATTATCACCCGCCAAATTCCGGTCTTTGATTTTTTTTGTAAAATTCCTTTTTTTAGTCGGTACTTCTGTTCTTCTGTCTCTTCTTTCTCGACGGCCAGTAAATCAATGATGATCCGCAAATCCTCCTGCTCTTTCTGTATGTTTTTTAAGTTCTTCAATTTCCTCGCTAATTCGCGTGGAATTTTTTCGGCCAAAATTCCCGCGATCTGCACAATTCGATTTTTCTCAGTCAGGGATGCGTCCCCGGTGTCTCTCATCCGGCTCAATACATCCGCCACCACATTCGCTTTTCCTGAGACATGTTCGACTTGTATATCGTAGTCCTGTATAGCTAATGCCCATCGCATTAATCTTTCCGCGGTAAATCGGCATGTCTTCAAAAAAATTAATGCTTTATGGTCCGTCTTAATGAATATCCGTGCTCCTTTCAAATATGTTCTAAATTTTTGTAGTCCCCACACAATTGCTAATAATTCTTTTTCCGTGGTCATATATCCAATCTCCGCTCCTTTCAATGTTCGACTGGCAAAAGTCACCACTCTTACTTCTCCGTCCTCGTCTTCCTGTGACAGAATCGCCCCAAGCGCGTAGCCACTCGCGTCCGTAGTAAGAGTATATGGTTTTCTTGTGTCCGGGAATCTGAGTACCACATCTTGACAAAATAAATCCTTCACTCTTTTAAATGTATTTTCCATGGCCTCATTCCACACCCACCGTATCCCCTTCCGTAGAAGATTCAATAATGGTGCTGTCTCGTGCGCATGGCGATTTGTAAATTTTGTGTAGAAATTTACAAGCCCTAGAAATCCTCTTAATTGCTTTATTGTCCGAGGTGGTGGGTATTCGTGTATCGCTCTAATCTTCTCAGGGTCCGGCTTCAGTCCCTCCGTGGTCAGGATATGCCCGAGAAAAATCACTTCTTTCCTAAAAAAATGTGATTTACTAAATTTTAAAGTCATTCCATGCAGATGAAATCTCTCAAATAATTTCTGTAGATGATCCAGGTGTTCTTCATATGATGTCGACATGACTAATAAATCATCGACAAAATTAATAACAAAATCCAGACCTTCGAGAACGACATCAAGGGCTCTTATTAGACTAGCCGTACTAGTTTTCAAACCGAACGGTGTAACTGTAAACTCATAGCACTTTCCGTTGTGTTGAAACGCTGTATATTTCCGCGATTCCGGATGAAGAGGTATTTGCCAGAAACTACTAGTTAAATCTAGCGTTGACATTATTGTTTTTCCACCACACCGTTGAAAAATTTCCTCAATAGGGGGTGCATTATTATAATCATTTATTAAGTAATTATTCAGCTCTCGTGCATCGAGACAGAGGCGAACCGAATTATCACTCTTCGTGACCGGCATCAATGGATTTATGTATACACTCTCGGACTTTTGTATAATTCCCATTTTTAGCATTCTTTCAATCTCTCTCTGTACCCTCTCTCGTTGCGTTAACGACACGGGATATGAACGGTGGAAATATGGCTTTGGATCTTTTAGCAACAGTCTGTGCTGATATTCCGTCATCCGTCCCGGTATCTTATCAAATATTTCTCTTCTCTCTTCTACCATTCTTTTAAATATCCTTCTGATTCCCGGCCTCACGTCCCGGCATTCCTTCATTTTCTCTTCAAATTCTTCCTCCGTTAAACTAACCTCTGCCTCCTCTCCATCCTCAGCATTTTTCTTCATGTCGAACGTGGTACCTATCATATTTATCTCAGACGACTGCACATTTTCTGGATCGATATATCGCCAAATTCCATCCTTTAATTCTGCCACTACCTTATCGTCGACTGCTACAACTCTATTTTGAGCGTCGACCGATATCTTCAACACCAGCATTGCGTCTATACCAATTAGTACCGGCCTAACTAATTTTGGTACCACCAGCATTTGTAACGTTCCATTCGAGCCATATGCCTCCGCCTCGACCATTATCTGTTTCTTGATGCGTTCGGTCTCCCCCCCAAACGCTCCGACCACCTGCGTTGACGTCACCGGTAGCACAGGGCAATTTTTAAGGACTTCTTCATTCTTTAAAAAAAATTCCCCGGAAACGCACGACACCTCACTTCCACTATCAATGAGACACAGCGCTGAGATTCCAGCAATCCCCACTGGTATCTCCGGACACCTGGGATGAGTCTCGTCGTACCACTTCCTCGGGCCACTCTCCATCTCCTCGTATAAATATTCGCGTGGATTTTCCATGAGCGTTGAACATATCCTCTGCTTGACCTCTTCCTTGTCGTCCACCTTCGGTGCTGGCCCTCTGATATCCAGTACTCTCTGAATTCCGGCAACGTTTTCAGGCCACATATTCTTCTTATTATCACACGCGCCTTTACCGTCTTCCTGAACCCGGCTTTCCACAGACTCAGCCTGCCCTCGTCGTTCGGTGTTCTTCTCTACCTCTCTCTGCACCGGCTGTTCTTCACTCCTGCCCCGTTCTTCTCTTCTTCGTAGGTTCCTCACTCTTCTCTTCTCTCTTTTCCTCTCGTTCATTTTCTGTCTAATGCTTTTTCTTTCATCCTTCAGCGTTGCGCTCCGCTCCTCCACGTCGATGTTCACTTTTCTCTTTTCCTCGGGCGCAACGCTTAAGCGTTTCCCGAATTTCTGTTTACCACTCCCGAGCATGCTGGTTCTGGTTCGCGTGGGATCGTGTGTGCCACGAATGGACCTTGCACCGCACGATTTATGCTATTCATTTGCCCGTTCGGCGGCTGCTCCTGTCTCTGTGGTCCAAATTCCCTCGTTCCGTTATTTTCCGGCCTTTGAAAACCTTCGGCCCGATTTTCTTGCCAAACAGGTCTTGGTGGCTGCCATGGTCCGTTACTCTGCCATGGTGGTCGATCCCCCCGACCACTTTGCCGTCCTGGTGACATTGGAAAACCGTTGCCGCCATTGTTCGCACCATTTTCACGATTGTCACTTCGAAAGTATGGACGTGCCGTCTGCTCACGCGCCGCTCCTCTATTAAGATTCCTCTGCGGTTCTTGTGACATGTATCCCCCCATACGACCTGTCACTCTCCTGTAATTTAATGGACCAGCCACGTCCGTGCTCTCCAGAAGTTCCAAAAACTCGTCAATGTCACTAATTTGGCGAACTCTCACAGCACTGCGCACCTCTTCGTCGAAGTGTTTCGCAAGACGACGTATAATATCTTCGTCGCTCAATTTTTCACTCAGATCCCGCGCATTTCCGATAACACGAGTTGCATATTCGGCCCGTGTTAACGACTGGCCTTCGGTATAAAAAGATCCAAATTCCAAATTCTTCTTTACCTTGTCTTGCATATCACGAGCCCAGTACCTTGCACGGAATTTTTCTTCAAATGTCTGAAGGTCGTGTACTGCGCCCTCCACCACGAGCCACCAATCGTTCGCCACTCCCTTCAAGGCAGTTCCGATCGCGTGCCGAATTTCCGTATCCTCGATTCCCCCTGCGATGCAAAATTCTCGAAATTCTTTTAAAAATCGCATTGGTCTTTCCTTTCCGTCACCATTATACGTGGGTGGTTTCTGCGCAGTCGTATACAGCCGAGTGACGTTCAAACCCCCTCCAATAGTTTGTCCGAAACTCATTGACGTATTGGTTCTCCGTGTCGACTCTTCTAATTTTTCGATCCTTCTATTTTGGTTCTCGGTAATTTCTTGTGCTGCTCGGATTTCGGCCATCATTTCCTGTGTCCTTTTTTCCAATTTTTCCATAGTCACCTTCTGACCCGCGACCTTTTGTTGGATATAGTTATTAGTGACGTTTTGATTTTCCAGTATGTTTTCCTGCGCTTCTTTGATTTTTCTATCCGTCCGGCACTCTACTGCTGCGATCCCTTCTTTCAAAGCGTCCTTCGTGGACTCTCTCAGAATTGAGATTCTACTCGTACACTCGTCTCTTATTTGTTGCTGTACCCTTATCACCTCAGCGAATTTACCATCCATCTTTTCCTCCATCTTCTGGAACAGCTGTACGATCTGGCCCACCTCCACCGGATTCGGTAACACGGTCATTGTTCTGTCGGTAGGTATCGGTGTACTGCCGTCCTCCCCGTTTGTACGGCCATCCGCGAGCTCTCCCAATATATCCTCGTTTTCCTCAATCGATCTGATCGCAGAAAACCGCTGAATATTTCTTCTATCTATCCGCCGCCTGTCCTCTAATAGATTTTCCGCCGTCGTAGACTCCCACTCATATGTTGGGCCTACTCCAGCCTCCCCCTCAGACCGATGCTGCTCCTCCATGCTCTCCATCATTCTTAATTGTTCGATCTCAGTTGAGACATTTATATTTTCGTTCGGTTCCATGTCCTGAATTTTGCTGAATTTATTTTCTTAACACGCGTCCTATTTAACCACTGCAGTCCTTCTTAGTTGTGTCGAGCCCCACGTTGGGCGCCAAATGTAACGGTAATTTCAACGTTATCATATATTTTATTTTTCGTGGGAATTCGGGCTCGACACTGGACTAATTAATGTAGACTTCTAAGTGGTGAAACGTGATGTTTTATTGGTGAAAAGAAATTTATCGCCAGACCTCCTTCTTTTTATATTACAATTATCAGATTTCCGAGGATTCCCGTTGACGCTTGGGATGCACCTATTAATTTCACTATTTATATATTTTATTGGTGATGCGCGGGTTCTCGGTATTACTCGAACGTCTATTATGATCCGTGGCGCAGTTCCACTATAACTATATTTCGTTCGTCGCTATACCTATCCCGCACAGCTTGCTGTCCTCGCTCGCACTCACTCCTTTATTACTCGGTGTACACAGTATTATCCGATATTTTTCGCACTGAGATCTCACTCCTTGTTCTCGCCAATTTGCATTTTCTCTTTTTATAGGGTGTAAGAACCCTATTTACAATTCTTTAGCACTCTTACGCTTCTCTCGCTCATCTACTCGTCTTATTTATTCTATGCTTGAGTGTGACTTATCCTAGGTTTAATTAAAATTAGCCTATTTCTATGTTTCTGACTTTTATCTTTTGGTCTCGAAAATCAGGGAATTCCCTCGATTTTAGTTGTGATTATTTCGGCTTATTCGGGCGCCAATTCCCGGTATCTCAGAGCTCGAGCTATGGCCGCCGGACAACACCTCGGTATTGCCGCCTCACACACACACTCACACCGCACTACTTGTAGAGAGAGTCGAGACTCTATTTATAATTTTTCTCACTCCCGTTCTCACGTCTTACTCGCACTCGGTCTCCTTTCCACTCGTATAATTTTGCGTTCCGCAAATCTCTTTGAAGTTTACAGGTCCGCTTTATTTATTTATCTTCCGGATGCGGTTCGGTGAAATTCGATGCACTTCGCTATTCGCTTCACTCCATCCTCTTAATTCTATTTCCTT
Source organism: Cylloceria caligata (assembly GCA_963942595.1). Taxonomy (NCBI): domain Eukaryota; kingdom Metazoa; phylum Arthropoda; class Insecta; order Hymenoptera; family Ichneumonidae; genus Cylloceria; species Cylloceria caligata. The sequence goes on from OZ012704.1 coordinate 23,206,443, forward strand.
AAAGATTACTTGCAATTTATGCACTTAATATCCTATTCTAATCCCTATTCACCTTATAGACTAGCTTAATTCTTATTATATGACCGTTCTCTAACTATATAATTCGTTATGTTTATTTATCTCGTTTTTTCTCTTGCCTGACTTCTCCGTTCTCGCGGGCAGCTGGATGGCACCCACTTGTTTCTACTCTTCTTGTACTAACACTCACTCTACTCGATGTAATTTATAAGTAACTCTGAATTTTATTTTTTACTATAATTCTTTACTATTTGGGTTTTTCGTGATCAGAAGTCGAACGAACAAGAGAGCACCCACTCTTCGCACCGGCCTTTTATACCCTTCCCCTCGTTCCCCTGAAATCTACGTCATCATATTTAAATCCTAACGCATCTTTTCGTTTTCGTGGTCTACCGTCGCCGCGCTCACCGCCTTCCCCTCGCCTCCCAGCAAGATCCGTTGGTCGCTGACCTGTTGTTATGTCAGCGAGGGAATTCCAATGGTGTGACGTAGCACGTTTTTCAGGCGAGTTCGTTGGCCTATTGCCCGCGAACCTCGGTACACTTGTACCGAGTCTGTCGCTCAGGTGTCTTTACATCCTCGAAATCTATACCGGCTCTTATAACCGTTCGACCTAACACCGTGGACTCGAGAGTATACCTCTATTTTTAATTGCTGCATCTATTTCTATGCTCACGCGTGGAACTATGTTACAATTCATGCGTATTCTGGAATCTGATGGGTACATCGCGGATGTAAATAGCGCCATAACATTTAAAAAATGTATCACTGACGCCACATATATTACAATTACGGCACAATCTGGATTCCAATCAGGACACAAACTGTAAGGAATATAAGGCAAATCCCAATCGGGATCTGATGGGTTTATCGCGAATGTAAGTGGCGCCATAATTTCAAAATTATGTCACTCATGTCACGATCGCGGCGTAATCTATATTCCAAGAAGAACACTATGTTCTCGGGGGATCCATGGCAAATCTCGATCACGATTTGATTGGATTTGGTGTCCCGAAGGAATTTCTGCGCGAGTAGTCGGATGAAATGTTCACGCAGGGTATGAAAAAGAAAACCTGTATCCTTTTTACACTACTAAATCGGTATTACCTTTTCCGAAATAGAGTTTATGAAATGGAGAGCTTGGAATAAAAACGTCTATCCTCAGTACCGAAAAAATATTTTCACAAAGACAACAAAGTGTCCGAAGTCAATATAGTCCATCGTTGTATCGGAATCAATCAATTATCAGTCGAAGTTGTAGTCGCTCTACATGTGCTTGGACAAGAATGGAATTCTAGTTGCGTGGTGTATCCAGCATCTACATCAGCTATGCTCGGACTGAAACTACAATACTTCGCATAGCATGAACTCGGTCGAGTGCTTCCTTAGTGGTGATATTTTTTATTTCGTATCGCTGTTAGTTTTATTCCACAGAAACACCAACTGCAAAAAAGCTTGGGCAAAGTGCAATAATGTGAGCGGTCTCCTGTAATAAAAAAAGTTGTAGTATAAAGTGGAAACATTCAAAGTGCGTATTGTCAAGTACATATTGTTTACCAATTTCACTTGGTGGACATTTTTGTAAATCAGAATAATAACAAACTAGAGTAAAACGGTAAACCGTCCCATTGAATAACATAATCCCTTAAGAAATAAAACAGGAACACAGAAACAGAAGAAAAAAGAAGAAAACAAAATTAACTAATACCAGTTACAATTTAATGAAAAAAAAAAAAAATGTTAATAAATAGAAAGGAAAAAAACCTATCGTCATCTTGTAATTATCTTATGTTATTTTGATGTTCCAAGAAACAAAAAATCACAAATATTTATAAGACAAATAGTTACATATATGTATTAGGTGCGCAACTAAGTTCCCGCTGTTTTTTTTTTTTATGAAAATGCAACTTTATTGTGAAAAAATGTTTACAAATGAATTATTCAAAATATTGCCCAACGCTAGCGACAATTTTTTCCCATCTTTCTGGCAGAGCACGAATACCGTCACGGTATAAGTGTTCGTCTTTTGAGGCTATCCACGAATCAAGCCATTTTGAGATGCCTTCATATGGCTGAACTGCTGATTAGCCAGACCATGTGCCATCGAACGGAACAAGTAATAATCGGACGGCGCAATATCTGGGGAATATGGCGGGTGGGGTAGGACATCCCATTTGAGCGTTTTTAAGCAGGTTTTAACGGGTTTGGCAACGTGAGGCCGAGCGTTGTCATGCTGTAGAATCTTTCTGGCAGAGCACGAATACCGTCACGGTATAAGTGTTTGTCTTTTGAGGCTATCCACGAATCAAGCCATTTTGAGATGCCTTCATATGGCTGAACTGCTGATTAGCCAGACCATGTGCCATCGAACGGAACAAGTAATAATCGGACGGCGCAATATCTGGGGAATATGGCGGGTGGGGTAGGACATCCCATTTGAGCGTTTTTAAGCAGGTTTTAACGGGTTTGGCAACGTGAGGCCGAGCGTTGTCATGCTGTAGAATTACTTTTTCGTGTCTCTGCTCGTATTGTGGCCGCTTTTCGCGCAGTGCTCTGCTCAATCGCATCAATTGAGTTCGATACCGTTCCCCAGTGATGGTTTCGTTCGGTTTCAACAGCTCATAATAAATAACACCGCCCTGATCCTACCAAATACACAGCAAAATCTTCGCAGCGTGAATATTCGGCCGAGCCGACGACGTAGAAGTATGACCGGGCAGCCCCCATGATGTTGTTCTCTTTGGGTTGCTGTAATGAATCCATTTTCCATCACCCGTAACGATGCGATGAAGAAAACCCTTCTTTTTTTGCCGCTGGAGCAGCTGTTCACAGGCGAAAAAACGACGCTCAACGTCTCTTGGCTTCAAATCATAAGGAACCCAAGTTCCTTGTTTTTGAATCATTCCCAACGCATGCAATCGCTTGGAAATGGCTTGGCGGGTCTCTCCTAATGCTGAAGCAAGCTCTTTTTGCATTTGGCAGGGATCCTCATCGAGCAATGCCTCCAGTTCAGCGTCTTCGAAGGTTTTTGGCCTTCCTTCACGCGAACGGTCGTCAACCTCAAAATCACCGTCTTTGAAGCGACGGAACCAATCACGACATGTTGTTTCACTTAGAGCAGCATCTCCGTAAACTTTTTGGAGTTCTCGATGCGCTTCAGCCGCCGTTTTCTTCGAATGAAAGAAGAAAAGCAACGCTTCCCGCAAATGACGATTATTTGGCACAAAATCAGACATTTTTACACAACCAAAAGTATATGACGCAAAAACGAAATCACTAATGTGTCAAAGCGGTTTGTTTACCATGTGTCTAAGCTTGGTTCATGACGTTTTGGTTATGTCCCAATCGACCAGCACTTACTGCTGGAGCCATCTCTTGAAAAACAGCGGTAACTTAGTTGCGCACCTAATAATAAAATAAGAATATACAAAAACTATTTAAATAATATTCATAATTTTGAATAATTTTTTTTTTTTAATCAAACATCTAAATCTTTTATTTTTTATCAATCATTGTTATATTTAATACAATGATATAATTTGTAATAATCTTAAAGTTATATGCTATACGTTGGCTAATAGTGATTGGAAATAGTTCACTATTCTGCGCTTTTATATGAAAATCAAACGTACTGAATGAAAATCAAACAAAGATAAATGTGATAACTTCATAGCTACTTCGGAGACCTGCTAGATAACACTAAATACTACTTATAGGGAAGAATGTAGCAGAATTTACCTATCGCAAATTACTTCGTCACAATTATTCTTTCACGTAAAAAAGAACAACGGTAAACTGTGTCTTACAACTCTAGAATTCTACAGAAAGATCAATTGTAGCAGAAAATTCTATATTACGGTTTTTGTTACTGACCTAAGGGTAGAAGTTCATCTTAAGATTTTTTTCGGTGACAGTTTTTGTTACCGATCGCATAGTACCACTACACTTTAAAAAGATTTGTTCGATATTCCTCAATCAATAACAAAAACAGTAATGTTATTTTTTCTGCTACAATTGATCTTCCTGTAGTACTGTAGAGCTGCAAGACAAAATTCACCGTTTTCCTTTTACATTCGAAAGAATAATTGTGGCAGAACAACTCGCGATGGGAAAATTCTGCTACAATCTTTCATATACGTAGTACTTACAATTAGTGTTATCTAGCAGGCTATCATATTTATCTTTGTTGTATGTAATAAATTCTTCATGATTGTTTGTTTTTATTATTTAAATGCTGTTGAGAAAACCAGCTGGTGTGTTGTGACAATGACAGCTGCGCGGTAGCTCGTCACCGTCGGTGTCTCGCTGCACTCGGCAGCCGTGCGTGTAGCCGTGTGGCAGCATCGCACGGACACTCAACTCCTACGAGAGGCGACGATCTCACGCTCAGTTGGCAGTAGTGTCGCTCAACGAGGTTTCCAAACGCGCTGTCATCTTACAATTTCTAGAGTTTCTCGGTAAACGCCAAGCGTGCAACAAGTGCTTCTACTCGTTTCGGATAATTTCTCAACTCAATTCGGATCTGCTCAGCCTCAAATTGTGCTCAAAAGGACTCAGTTTCATCCGGTAAGGTAACGCATTGATAATTTTAGCGAATTTCCTCAGCTCGGAATTTGCAGCTCGGGCTGCTTTCACGCTCTCTCACACTTTATTAAATACGACACGCAATTAATATAATTGTACGTGTAGCTCAACTAGTAAATTCAGTGCTCAGTTTTTATTTATATATTTTTAAATAACATATTTTATTCTGTGAATATCGTGTTGTAAAATGGTGTTTGTTCGTTTCGTTCTAACGGAACGGCTTAACGTAATATATGCCTAGTGAGTGACTATTAGTTTATTTCTAATTTTAATATATTTGTATTATTATAGTGATTTTCTTTCTGACTTCATTTTTTTTATGAAATAATTTTTTTGTAAAATACTGTATTTAAAATTGTTTGGCTAGTGATTCACTTTAGGAATAGTTTTCTCACATTGAAGTGAAGAAAATGTATGGTTATAAGAAAATTCCCATCACGCATTTTCAAGAAATTGCAATAAAAAACTTTCTCAAATTTTTCATTCTTATCATGTTAGATAACAGTTTAACGTGCAATTTAATCCATTGAGGTGTTGCTGAGTTTTGATTTCGTAAGGACACAAAAGTGTGATTTTAACTGGAAATAATTGTTTTTTAAGTAACTTAAATATTTGGTCAGGGCCGAATTCATTTGAACTTCATGGATTATAAGTTTATACCTAGATGAAGGAACCCTGTCAAGAAGAACCAAATTGGATCAACAGTTCCTGAGATATCACTTCGGACGCACAGTCAACGAGACACATTCAGGAAGGTAAAAATATTCGGCCGTCTACTGAAGGAGTAAGTGCCTACAAAACGGCAAATTGAAATTTGCGCATTGCTTCCTCAGAAGCCCCCACCACCCGAAGTCCGCCTCTAGGACGCAAGTCGTATTTACAACTTGGCTTTCTCATCGAGAAAGTTTTGGAGAGGGGAGGGGATGCGAGTCTATTCGTGTATTCGACTACAGTCTATTTGTATAAAAAGTTTTTACCTTGTAACTCAGAAATTTCGAAAATTACAATATGTTCTTAGAAGACTTCTTCCGAAAAATTAAAAGCCCCTTAAAATTCGAACGATATTTTTCTCAATATGTTTTTTCTTAACATTTTTGTCCACTTTAAGTACACTGGCATGAGAAAGGTCTGAAATATTATTTCTACGGAAACAAAGCTTCTTAGGCGTTGTCGAAGCTGATTTAAAAACAAATCAAAATTTCATGAAATCTAAATAGTTTTGCCGATTTTCTTCAAACTCATCAACAAGAAGTGTTTCGTGATAGTCTATGTGTATATGAATATTCCGCTTGATATCTCAAAAATTTCGAAAACTCTTAAAGAGGTTGAATCACGAATTAAAAATATTCCAAATTGGCTGAAATAAAAATATGATATTAACGAATAATAACAAAAGATGTGTGCAAAATTCCAGATTTTGTTGCCACGTAGTTTTTTTATAACAAACTGTTGATATTGAGAAATCTGCTCATTTTGCTGCAACAATGGTCACTGCACGGAAGTCCAGCTCTGCTGCTATCATGGTGCACTCGGCAGCCGTGCGTGCGGCCGGGTGGCAGCACCGCGCGGCCAAGTTCGTTGAACTGGCTAACATCTTATAACTTTTCTCATGCGACGTTAACCAATCACCTCGTGTGAAAACTCTCTTAAACAGCTCTCGAAACAACTCAACCATAACTAAGCTCATCGGTACTCAAGCGACGATAGGCATTCCAGTGTATTCGAATGAATAGTGAAAGGCAGTGGGTGCTTATCAGATCTCCACATTGTGCAACTCATTAACGGACTCTGAAAGTGCACGTGTCAAGTGCCCGGTGTTTCGTGGCTTGGTTTCGTGCCTCGCGCTTAAAAATGCCTGTACGTGAGCGCAGATTAATACAATCCGCCTCACAGCTCATTCTCAGAAACTCAGTGCAATATTTTCATTATTGTGCTCAGTGCAATATTTTGTCCAATGTGTAAATTCGTCTGCTCAAATATATCTGTCGCTACGGTCATTTTCTGCCTCGCTTTCTTGTGTGACCACCAGTCTCGATCCACGACTCATTCCAATTTATTCTTTACAGTCCACACCAGCAGTAGCGAGAAAAACATAAAAAGCTCGAATAGATGAAGTTTCGCTCTAATGCGTGGACTCTTATGGCAAAAGCAATACGATTACTTGTATATGAAAAAAGGAAATCGAAAAATATTCAGAAATTCATGCAAACATACCCATGATAAGGGGATACTATCAAGAAACGTACATACAAATTACAAAGCAATTCACTGTCTAGGGTTTGGAACGAGCACGAGTGAAGTGAATCGTTCAGCTTTTGTTTCAGCATGCGCGGGATTCCTCACAGTGGACCTCTCACTCCGTCATTACCTACCCCGCACAACGCGCGCCGCTAGGTGTATCGCCCCACGAGCCTCGCAGTCTACCCTCCTTAACACTCATTTTATTCTTGACTGCCCGTAAGGCAAAAAGAAGAGAGTATGCGTTTCACTGGCATGGCGCGAATTAGCCAGTTTTTCATACGCAATGTTCTCCGAATAATGATGTCTTAACAGAACTTGGTAAACATATACTGTGCATCATAATCTTCTTTTTTTGTTCTAGATTATATATACATATTAGGTGAGATTTCTTCGTATTTAATACTAGCTGATACCCGCGACTTCATCTGCATGGAAATACGTCACATTATATCATATGTTCTTCCCCTTATTTCAAGACTTTCATTTGTAACTAAATATAATTCAATTCCTTTCAATCCCTAATATTAATTTTTCAATACCTCCCTGTAATCAACATTCCTTATTTTTCTTTCTGGCTTGAGATTGACCAGGCATCAGGTAAATTGACTCTGGAGCACGTCATATACAACTGACCATAGGAAAAACAGTTACTCCCCAGATCCACACCAGTTGCTTTCAAACTTGGTTCCTGTGCGTTATTGATGCCATAGTAAACCTTAAAGGGAGATTGTGGATGTTTGAACTTAAAGTGTCTAATGGGATCAGAGATAATTGGAGGTTGAGGGCGGTTTTCCCCTGATTAACGCCAGTAAAAATGTTGGCTTCGATTACGTGCTTATACCGAGTCTTCGCCTAAAGCATGGTGCCATTGCACAGTTTCAGACGATTTAGATTGCGCAACAGCATGATTGGAGCGCCAACTCTGAGGTAGGGGACGTGAGACAGCATTTCTGGTGGGTTGACAGTGTGCAAGAACTCTACTGGGTAACGCACAGCATTCTCGACCTCCATTACTGAGGCCACAGATTCATACCTCATATGCTCAGTCGGCAGCTTCTCCAGCAAAAAATTGTTAAAGCTGTTAGCTGAGTCGTTTGATGGAGTGAGAATAGATCTTTCCTTCATGAAGCGCAATTCACTCCAGCCTGATGAATGTTGGGGTATATTTTGTATGTCATGCTGATCAGATTTCCCATTACATCGCAATGGTTACGGGGAATATTTATTCTTCCCTCCTCTTCCAAAATCTTTTCATCACCAATATCAAGTAATAAGTTAGAAAACGCCTCTTCCCTCAAGTCATGTTGAAGGTGGACACGCATGTTATCTCTCAATGACAGGATTTTGACATCAGGCCATAAGATTGAACAATTGAGACAGGTCTTAACTTGTCCATCATGGCACAACAGATAAAGTCTGTCTCAAGTCACCAGCCAAAAGCACTGTTACTCCACTCATAAGCCGGTTGTTGCCTCTAATGTCCTGAAGCGTTCTGTTTAGAGCCTCATTGTAGGTTTAGGGCCTCTTGTAAACCATGGTGGCATTAATATGACAATATCCTGAAGAAGGATAATTCATTGGTTGTAAACAATGTCGTGGAGGAGTTGGATGTCTCCGCGCTCTCTCTCCATTTCCCATCTAACATCTTCCGCCAGACGGTCTCGGTATTTCTCCCACAATTTAAGGGAATCTCCAGCTTGACAGAAAACCCACATGGTGACAAACAGCTCACGAATTTCAAAAGGAGGCGTAGATAGTAGCACTCAGCATTGCGGGGATATTCCGTGTACGCTCTACCTAAACCCTGACATTTCTTCACCCCCGGATAACCTGTTACTGGCTTCCTTTGTCTTCTCCTGCAGAACTGGTTGTTTTTGCATACGTAGTAAGTCGGAACTTCGCAATATAAAAGAGTCCTAGCGAAGACATCGACTTTGCACAGCTCAAAAAAGACCGTAAGTGTTGTTTTCAGAGGGTTATTGATACTTTTAACAACATTGTCTGTCTCTGCAAAATAAACTCTACGGCCATTTTCGAGATAAACTGTAATGCATAACAAGAGGAAACCTTTCTCAGAACTGCTGTTGTATCATCCTGCTTTGTACCTCGTCACCTCGTTCGAGATCACACTCCGTAAGATATTACAAAACCTAGGTTAACTTTCTAAAATAGCTTTGGTAAACTGATCCTTATCATCAACGATACATCGATTATAGAATTTTGAGAAGATTGCCGAGTTCTTTAACCAGCTGGTTGTCTTGAGAATGAAATCAATATTAGTGTCTTCTGCGCTTAGCCGCTGAGATCGACGTATGGCGGGCACTATACGCTATGAAGGTATGTTTATAACGCTATTATGAATAATAGTCTTAATCCAACGATTGAACGTTTGAGAATCCACAGCTTTGTGCGGTTTTTTGAATGAAATGAATACCTTCGTTATAGAGTTGCGTAAATCTTTCGTTCTCTTCAAATACATCTCTAATATATATGCTGAGACGTACTGGTCGTCTCATGATGCGCAGTATACACAACTAAACACCGCTACCGCGCGTCACTCACACCATGTAGGCCAGCACGTCAGGGGCCAAGTCCCGTTATTCGGTTAGAAAAGCACGACTAGGGGAGCGCTATTTGAGACTAGTTGGGAGTTAAAAACTATCGTTAAAGACAAACGATGAATTTTAAAGAGGACCAAGGACTAAAGGAGATGGGCTACCACCACCAAATATAGTAATATAAAAAATATAAGGTGAACGGAGGGGATGCCGGTATAAAACCACCAGAATTTAGGCATTCGGGGAACACTTTTGTTCCCAGATCCCGCCGATGCAGATTCCAACTACCAAGAAGGTAGACCAGATAAGCCATCGATAGTCTGCAGCCGCATCGGTATACACGAGGCCCAGCTGTGACGTCAGATCCACACTAGGCGGATAGCAGTTGGGCCTATAAGTCCAGCCAAACCGCACAGCCGTCAAAACAACAACAAAACGGATTCACTCTCGTAGCCGAGGATAGACGATCCGGCAATTTATTCTACCCAACAAAATTGAGAGAGTACAGTAAATCGAGCATTTGAAATGACCAACCAAATATACACCACGATAGCGTAGGAATATAGAACGATAAGTAGGAGCCACAAATACGGCATCTGAGGGAAAATATAAAATCATATTAAATTATACGACATCCGGCATTGATATGTGCTACCTATGCGAATGCACGCAAAGTGCATCTCGCTGACGCCGGATTGCAGCGGTGGTCAGGTGAGCGAGCGGGTAGGCCGTCGCGGGGAACCTAGGCGGGAGCTCCACTTCCACCGGCGGGTACCGGCAACTTACCGACAGTACGCGTACTGGGATAAGTTATCCAATGAACACGGCAGGTCATACGAATTTTCGACTAATAACGATAAAATTCACTCAGAAGCAAATCATGTTACATCGCACATTAAAATTCTTTTTCTCTGTGTACACGATTGCATAGACATACAAGAGCCCGGTCAGATCCATTTGTAAGGTGCGTGGTAATCAAAAATACCAGGTGGAGGTATCGAAGTAGTACAATCAAATTCAATATTTGTTCTTTTTCTCTTATGTATCGCAGTTATTAACATTATATTTTTTGGAATAAACTACTTCTACCTACTATTAAGCCTACATTAATTTCCTCCCTGCTCGAGTCCGAACTAAACTCCTTCAGGGTAATTAAATGTAATGTTAACGCGAAATACCGTTACAATACAATGCAAAGTAGTGTGTCTGCCGAAAACACGAGTAAGCGTATTACGGGCTGTTTCTTATTTGGGCCCGAAGTCTTCATGCGGTCGGAATCTTAATTTCATACACTTTTCCATCAACCCTGCGGATATTTCTAATGACAATTAAGGTCAACGTCTGCATTCACGTCTTGCATAAGGTCACCAGCTTAAGTGAGAGTTTGAAGACTAAGTTGCTCGTAGCTAAACCATTTCGATAAAAAGTTAAAATCACCTTCGGATTCCAGGTGGAATCATATTTGAGTTCAGCGTCTCTCAGCTTCACGACGGCCCTGAAGAATCCTGAAATTAAGTCGTCCTGTCCTATGAATGGTTCAAGAATTAAAGCGACTGCCGACCTACACCAGTTCGCCGTGCTGTAAAATGCTTTCTCTTCAAACTTTGGCATTAAGAAGACCAATACACGTAATTATGTGCCCGTGAACGGATCGATTCCCGTATTTGCGCAAAAATTGCACCACTTCCTCAGACCCAAATTGTACAGCCGAAACGACGAGTCTGTTACAGCTGGGAACTTGATCTCGATACATTCCGGCGCATTCAATCTTCGAATGAATGCCTCCCGTATAGACTGCCGACAACTAGTATAAGACGCTCCTACAGAGGATGCGGCTTGCTGTGAAAAGAAAGGAGCAAATTAACGCTTGGCCTGAGTGTCATAATTTCTCCCTCGACTAAGGATAAAAACAGCGGAAACCAAGGTTAATGCTTCCCAAAGAGGTACAATAAGGGTTTCGTTCACGCTCTCCCGAGTGATCTTTTGCAGAGACCTTAGAATGCACGAGAAAAGAGGAAAAGCAGAAACGAACATTGCTTTCCAGTCTACTGTAAAACCGTCACTGCGATCGAATCGGGATCGCTAAACCACGAGATATACTTCTCGGAATTCGGATTCACACGAGAAGCAAAAAAGTCAATTTCCGACTCCCCGAAAGGCTCGACTATTCTTCGGTACGCGGCATCAGATAGCTCGTACTGTGTTTCCGACTCTAACTTTCACGGCTCCTTGTCAGCTCTGCGTTTTCGATCGACTAAGTCTATAGTAACGTGAAAATCTAAATATTCATTAGCTCTAACTGGTTGATATGCAGGGACGATTATTCCCTTTTCCTGTGTCTGTGGCATCGCTGCTCCTCGCAATATGTCACCCGACTTATTGGAGATGCATCAAAGAAAATATCTCCATCGTAACTGCGGTCGCTAATCGGTTTCATTTACCGATAATTCACCGATAATCGAATTCATTCTTCATTTTTTCTAGCACTATTGATCATTCCATTTCTCTCTCGAATCCTTTAATGTATACCCCACCGTAAGTTACAGCTGGACATTGTGAGATGGGAGTTCTGACAAATGCTGTAAAATCTCGTATTTTACAACTTTGAACTTTACTGAACCTCTTTATAATGCTTAACATTGTAAGCGACCTTTTAAATTCAAAGATTCAAGTAGTAAGGATCCAGGATAGATGTTGTCATGGGGAGACTTGCGCCGTGCGTATGTAAGGAATGCGCATGCTCCCAAATAGGCTTAGGTAAAACGAGCGAGAGTTGTCTCGGTCTCTTTCTCTCTGGGAATGCCGACCTCGACAGAGCTAATCTTTATCCGATACTTTCTATACCCACGGCGACGAGCGATTGGAACGACTGAAGTCATTGGTGAACGTTTACGGCCAGATTCGATGTTTTGACGGTTTCCTGGATTTTGGGAAATGAGGAATCTTGATCGATTCAACAATCCCCAGAGTTGAAAAGAAAGAGCCACCGACTCATCAACATTATATCAGAAAAGTTTAAAAATCTCTCTGTCGAAATTATAAAGAAATAAGGTATAACTATAGGAGATATATAGGAGGAGAACTCCGAGCAAATGTGAAGCAAGTCAGAACAGGATAACTATGTACCATATTTCGCTAGTCAATGTTAATCGTGACCATTATCTGTGACTAAAACGTTGTTGAATTTATACCTGCCTTTCTTGTATTCATGAACAATAACCATCTCCAAAAATAATGTACATTCTTACAACATCAGCTGCATCTTATTCTATGGAAGCTCAATGGTCATCTTACTTGAATCGTATATGAAACCGAGAAACTGACAGCGCTACGAAAGGATTCTCACACTTTTCTCATTATTAAACAAAAAATCCAGTTCTAGGAGCAGCATGCAAGTCTCATCTATATTTACCTGACAATTAGCATACGAATTTCCGATAATCAGAATGTCTTCGATGTAGAACACCGACCTGGAACCTCTATTTCGCGAAAAGGCTACGATCGGTTTTATAAGCTTTGCAAAAACGTACGGCGCAGAACTGAGACAAAAGGCAAGCATGTACAGGGTGTCCCAGCTACATACACCTCATTACGACGGGTTGCATACTCCTAGGAGCGCGCCCAAGCGCGCATCGAGCCGGTAATACAGAGCGTGTCAGTATAATCACTCGCGTATCTTTACAAAAGTTTCAGTATAGCGAGTCATCACGCTGTCAACCGCTTCGCATAATAACCCGAAAAAACGTCATATTTATAAAATATTTTAATTTTTAAATGTGTGTTTAAATGCTTGAAGTTTTAAATGTTTATTTGGGCGTTTAAATGTTACAGAACGTTTAAATCTTTAAATATTTTTATGTGTTTAAATTATTGAAGGTTTAAATGTTGAAACGTTGCAGAAATGCAGTACGGGTACTTTCTTTTAGTTGTTCTTTCTATCAAAATTATGAATCGACTGCAAACTGTAGTCTGCTATGTTTAAATTCATTACATTAATTATGCAAATTCGAACTTCAAGATTCAATTTAGACTCGTGCGCACGTCGGGATTATGTGCGTTTCGCCGAAACTGAATTTTAAACATAGCAAACTACAATTTGCAGTCGATTCATAATTTTGATAGATAGGACAACTAAAAGAACGTATCCGTACTGCGTTTCTGCAACGTTTCACCATTTAAACCTTCAATAATTTAAACACATTTAAATATTCAAAGATTTAAACGTTCTGTAACATTTAAACACCCAAATAAACATTTTAATCTTCAAGCATTTAAACACACATTTAAAAATAAAAATATTTTATAAATATGACGTTTTTTCGGGTTATTATGCGAAGCGGTTGACAGCGTGACGACTCGCTGTACTGAAACTCTTGTAAAGATACGCGAGTGATTATACCGTCACGCTCTGTATTACCGGCTCGATGCGCGCTTAGGCGCGCTCCTAGGAGTATGCAACCCGTCGTAATGAGGTGTATGTAGCTGGGACACCCTGTATACTCATAACAGATACCCCTAAAAATAAAACGCAACAGTTTCGAATGGATCTTGTACCCTATAGCCCATTCTAAGATTGAAGGGTCGGACGTAACCTTCGACCAACTGTGATTAAACAACCTCATACTACCCATAGGCTCACTCATAGAGTTCGCTAGTGTCTTCTCCTCTGCTGATAATCGTTCTTGTGCTGGGGCTTCCTCTTCTCCATTTTTCCTAATTGACGGGGCGGTGTCTTTGCATTTTTTTGTAGCCTTTGGTTGCTGTTGTTTAAAGAGAGCTTTCACCGCCTTTAAATCCCTGCTCGTGCATTCCAGATCCTTCACTATATATTTTAAGTTTTTCTTCCAGATACTCACCGAAAAGCCATTGATCGGTGAACGTGTATGCCATTGTATCCTTAAGTGAGGTATTCAGGTTAGACTTCTCCTCACTAAAGTATCATCCCGTTGGATACCTGCCGCACCGAAATGCTCCAAAATTGTTTTCTTATATGAATCCTGTGTCTTGAGGATGATAAAAAGTACATTGCCAATCCCACCGAGATATACCGCACTGCGTTTTTGTCTATCGACAATACAATTCTCTCTAGTGATCGTAGCTTCTTGTACAAATATTTCAATCGCCGGATTAAGCGGAAGTGGACTGATATGTGTACAATTTTTTGGAACAAGATATCTTTCGATCAGTTATGTAATCTCTTTTGCATTTAGAGTCCAGCTTGCGACGAGGGTCAAAACACTGAGAATATCCTCCTCCAGGTCAGCTTCGTGGTCTGGTCTCTCAGTTGTGCCACTATCCACTGCAGTGTCCCTTTTCGTCTGTTGATCCTCTGCAGAGAGATGTGAAGCCTTTGTAGTGGTATTTCGGTCAATGGGCACCTCTGTGGATCCATCTGAGGCTTTCGCATCTTCTTGCTAAGTATCCTGGCTCTGCGCAGCGGTATTTGGTTTCTTTGCAGTATGCGATTGGGCAATCTGCCCCTCAGAGGAACCCTTAGGATCAATGTTCCTGCTATTATTAATTACTGCGTACCTCTCATAAACTTTCAAAGGCTCTGGCATGACGACTTTGGAGCCAACACGGACTTTCTTATTGAACCCCTCCTTAAGGCTATAAACCTCCCTTGTCTGTTAAGGGTCTACGCTGGACGATGTCGAATACTCACATGGAAGTCAAGATTGACTTAGAATTACAATAAAAACTGTTCAGGGAATATATACACGAAAGAGCGCTCTGTATGGGTTCGAGCCGAAAACAATTGGTCTCTCGAAAACAATACTCTCTGGTAGGCAATATTGCCTCCACGTAATTGTTCTTCAAACAATTAGTGACCCGAATGCAGCCTACTCCTTTACCCTCCATGGCTTGGCGTCCATTGACAATACAAATGTATGCGTATCGACACGAGCGAATCGCATGAAGCAAACCAATTCGAGTTGGCTGCTACGTACAAGCTCAACATGTCCAACTTCATCAGGGCTACTTCACATGCCACTATGATCCATCGTGAAATGGCTAAAAAATAAGGAAAAAGAACCAACATAATCTCAATTACGTACGTTGTCTCTTTTACTTTTTTTTTCTTCTTTGATTTCTGCAATTAGCTCCAACTAGCTCTTTATTTTCTAACTAGTTTTTCAATTTCTTTATGATTCCCCATAGTATTTCGTTCTCCTTCTCATCGTACGTGCTGTCCTTTCTACTTCTTTTCTCACTCATTTTCCTCTTTTCCATTTATACAAAGAATATTTACGATTTATCGTGACGTCGCCAACACAGAGACAGAATGAAGCTCTCGGCGGTCCCTGCTGAGACGAAGATACGCAACCGGTACGCTAGTTCCAACATTTTTTTACTTTAAACTTATGGCGCCACCTCGCATGAATTGGTAGTACTTGTCTTGATCTCCAAATATTGAAGAAAGACATATAGAGGTGCACAATACAATACTATTCTTATAGCAACGCTTAGCAGAACCCATCTTCGGGTCATAGAGTAGATGTTTAAGATGCATTGGAACTTCAAGCAGCATTTTTGTTATATTATTATACGCGGTCATATGTTTCTTAAGAGTGGTAAATCTAAGCGACAAATGATTTGACCAAATTTTTTGATGGAAAATTTCTGGCAGTTCGCAACCCGGTTAGAGTCAGCGCCACCTTAGATCCCTGTGTTATCGATCTCAGAAAGATCTCTAACAATCGAATCATTAAATATTTTTGTCAACTCTGATTGCCTCACTCATTCATTAAGAATTAATGAGGCAACCAGAGCTGATGATTTTTTACTTTTTAAAGAAATCGTGAAAAAATATTGTATTAATATATTTTTGCTGACTCTAACCGGGTTGCGAACTGCCAGAAATTGTCAATAAACAAGACTTTTATCTTGCCAAATGGACGATACTTGCCTTAAATATAGATTCGGTAACTATTAACAAATATGTTGACTATAAACCAATCGGTAGTTGAGACATGCTTGTGTTATGCCGGTACCGGGTAATTAGATTATTCGGTATTCGGTATAATATTAAAAAGTTATTATTTTTTGGGATCGTTTGCCGATCAGGAGATGGATCTCGAGTTATCGATGAAAACACGAATTTATGTAAAAGGAAGTATTTATTATAGGCAACGGTAATTTTCCGTTGTCTATTTAAAAGTCAAAGTTAGAAAGTACAATTACGCGTTGTTCTGAGAATTTCACGAGGAACCAACCGTTCTCTGTTAAGTCGAAATTAATTCTGTCTTTTCGTAAAGCAGTTGCTAACTGTCTTCACGAAAATCCCTTAATTCGCAATTTTAGCGTTAGCCTTTCGCCCGAACGCCAAGCGAGTCGCTCATGCTGCGTCAGCGTTCTTGGGGTCGTTCATACGATCGGGCATTGGACTTCGTTTCTTGTCTTGAACGAATTCCAATGTTTCGTTACTATGGAATATTCCCGAATATACTAAATACGGAGTGGAATATTCCGCGGCACAACACTTGAATTAAAAATTTGTTAATTAAGCAAACATCATTTTGCTTTGCCGAGACAAGATTTATCTCAAATGTATGTTGGGTAATTACTAATAAATATGTAGTCGTTTTAGCTTTATTAAATCTCATTCTCGGCAAATCGTTCTTTACTATTAAAAAATATCTTTTAAATGATATTAACAAATATTTATAAACTGTTAATAAATTTTGGAACACTTACCAAATAATTTGGATAGCGGAACCACTAAATATATTTAATTACAGTGAATAAATTGTTTTCTGGGTGCAGGCTTTTCAAGATCGACAAAAACAAGCCGAGATGTCTACACTTACAGCAGTAATTTGAATCCCAAACGAAATATTTGACATAAACATTACGTTGAAAACCAATAAAAACGAAAAGTAGGTGGCTTCTTTTATATATCGCAGAGGTTACATGACTATCCATTTTTTTAGAACGAGATTGACTATACATATACTTGGCGGTACCTCCTCCGTAACTTCGAAATTTATTTCGTTATTTTTTTAAGACGATAGGTACAAATACTACTTACGTAATTGTACTTCTCTCACTTTTTTTCACACTGGTGATGATACTGGTTTTCATATGGTGATTCTTGGAGAACCTGATCTTACCAAGTACAGATCAGCGTATTACCAAATGTAGAACTTGGCGTTGTGGGATCGACATTCTGAAGACCTTTGGGTGAAAGATTAGCCACACGCCACACGCTTCTTATGGTATGTACCATGGTATATGGTAAGTGTGAAGTAGCTTGATATATCTTAAATCGCAATACAGATCGAGACAGATTAACAGAGAGCTCCAACGAACTTTTAGGTGACCCTTCAGAGCTACTTGATGACCCTGAATCGGACCGCAGATGGATTCGGCGCCATAATTAGGTTGGAAAGCTCCAATCGACCCAATACTACTATATCCTATAGCCCCTCGGCTCTCACCCTTCAACTTTGGCGTGAATACACGAAAACTTTAACCTTGAGCTGAATTGAATCTTCACACTATGCACCAAGAACGATCCCATGGACTTTCGTGCCTCCACGTATATAGTACAACATCAATTTGGAAGACCGCTCAAGCAATGTTGATGCAACCCTGGACGAGAAGACACGAGAATCCTACTTTAGATCTATCCTCTAGGTTATTGCAACATATTATATAATAAAAATAACCCGGTATCAATGATTTACTACCAGCTAGTAGTAATCATAATATCCTTATCTCAATGTTATATTTAAGCGATTTATGAGATATACAGGGTATTTTGTCGTACGAGTTATCAGTTTATATTAACAACGCTTAGCCACGATTAGCGAATATAAATACAATCCATGCATTAAAATGTGAATAACATTTGCTTTACATAAAGATAGCAGAGTTTATAATAATATCGTGCAATATATATTTGCGTACAGTTTTTCATATATATAGATTTTTTATTAGAAACTTATATAAATGGATTCTTAATTTTTTCTACTTTAAGAAACAACTTTCCAGCGAGTAAGAGTTTGTTCTTTATTGAATACCGATACAGGGGGTTTCTCTAAAGGTGATATGCTACATATCGTCTGCCTCTCCCAGATTGCCTTACACGCGAGAGAGATAGCACAATTTTCCCATCGTAAATTTTTCCGCTACAATTGATCTTCCGGATAAAAGACGAGAACAGCGATCCATAGAATTGTGACTCGTGGTTTACCAATCTCTTCTTTTATCGGAATTATAGTTGTTGGTAGAGAAATTATGCATTACAGTTTTTACTACCGTCCGAGTACTAGCGTATGATAAGGGGGGGGGTGTAAGGGTTTGCACTTTTGAAAAATCGATCTTTTGTTGTCTTTTCTTATAGTTAAATATTTCAAGAATATAATCTTAAAATTTGAAGTCGATCAGAGCAAAACTCTCGAAGTTGTTGACTAGTTAGTCTCCTCTCGGAAAGACAGCGTGCAGCTGGCGAGCAGGTATACAGTTTATTCACTTGGGGATCGTTCTGGCCTATTGTTCTGTTTCGAAAAAATTCTGTTTAGTAAAGACAGGTAACTAAAGCCATAAATACATATTTTATATGTGTATATTATACACTGTAAAAGAGAGACGAGCGTCAGTTAGTTGTTGTACGTTCGATCGTGCGCTTATTCTCAGTGATTTTATAATTTTGTCAAGATCTTTTCTGTTAAAAAATGCCGTGAGTATCTGAAGTTTCGAGAGATGACCGAAGAGGTACAAGAACTTATTTGTGCAGAACGAAAAAAAGGCCTATTCCAAAGAAACAAAATAAGGATGAAGCTAATACGAAGAGTGCATCATCGAAAAAAATAAAGTTAAATACCAGTGCGAGCGTGCCAGAAGACGTTGAAAATCATTATAGAATCATCGATATTTTGCTTCTTTTCTCAACAATTTCAAGTTTGGTTAAATGTGCTCAGGGTGATTGTTCAGTTGAGTTCAAAAGTTGCGCAGAAGAAGGTCTTGGCTTTCAAATCCAGGTAAAATGTGCCAATTGTGATCCACGCTGTCGCATCAACAGGGCCGAGATACAAGCTCAGCAGCCGAGCAAAGAAGCCAAAATAAGGCAAAGACTTGAGAAAAAAGAGGCTGAAGACATCGAAGCTGCTGTAGGGAATCTACTACTCTATACTCTATGGAGCTGAAATCGATAATTCAGTGTAAGTTGAAAAAAAAAAATTTCACTTTTTTAGCTTTTAAAACTTTGAACGCGTTTTTCTCAAAACCACTTTTTAAAAGTCCGTGTGCACTGCTAATTAAAAACTACATTACCGATTCATTTCAAACTTGGTACACACTTTCTACATATAAAATACCTCCCCCCAACGTTAAGTTTTAGATGTTTTTTTTTATATTAAGAGGGTTTTCCACTTACAAAATGGCGGAATTTTTCGTAAAAAATAGTAGTTTTCAATTTAAATGACCACCAAAAATTTAAAAATGAAAAAAATAATAATCAGAGAACGTTGGGGGGAGGATTTAATGATACTTTGACTAAATTTTAATGGTTTTTTATTTCAGATAATTTCCAGCTGAGATACAGTGTACACCGCAAATTGTCTATTTCCAAAGACGTTCTTGGAAAAGCTCCGTCACAGGCTTGTTTGTCGATATTTTTGCATAAAAAAATTACTGAGTGTTGTTAAAATCATACTTAATAATGTACAAAAGGTTTCAATAAATTGGCTCAATCCATGTTTCTAAAAAAAAATCGTAAAAGAAGTGTTTTTTTCACGCTAAAACCCTTACCCCTCCCTTGGCAATAGTAAAATATCCCAACATATGGTTGATCTGGTGGAACAACATTCTATATAAAAGTTGGAGAGTGTCACAGAGAATATAATATGGTTGTATGGGTAATTTCGCTGAAGCAGGCGTCGAGGTAGTTACCTTGAAAAAGTGTCCTCCAGCTTTGCTAACCCGGTGTTAGTTATTCCCCTTCGCACCCTGATACTTCTAAGTGCTATAACGCCAGTAATTTTGATGCTAGAGAAAATTTTATTCAGATTCAACTCAAAACGGACAACAATTTTATATAATAAACATTATAGGTTCACCTAAAAAAAATTGAAAGTGATCTGTAGCTAGCTTCATATCTGTTTTTGTTGATTTAATGCATTTTTAATGGTCTGGTATCGGAAATATTCGTAGTGTAATAAATATATTCACTAATAAGTGAATTATATTTTACTCCCAGCGGAAGTATGCGCTTTTCACTAACATGGCGCAAATATGCCTATTTATATACGTGGAATGTTCTCTAAATAGGCTAAAGATATCTAAACCAAACTGGGTACACAGATTCTGTGTATCCTATAAAAATGATTGTGTGATAAAGTAAAGATAAATGATTAAAAATGATGACTACTTTATACTTTTCTAATTACCTTTGTTGCTTTAATTCTAATTACAAGAATGTAAAAATGATCGATCGATTCAATAAAATAGAGTTATTAAAAATTATTTATCTGTCTTTAGTTTCAAAAAATATATTAACTTCAAACATACAGTAGCGGACAAAAGTTTAAGACGATGAATTACAATTTGGTTCATAGATCTGTCATACAAGTACTAACGTTTCCTTCGGCTTGTTGTTTTTTTACAATACATGTGTACGTTTGATCTTCATAATGTAGAAGTCTCGGTCGTCAAATGTAAGCAATATAGATTATACAATTTTTTTTTTCTTCCAACCATCGGTAAACAGCGGACATTAGTTTAAGACGATCTGTCGAACAAGATACCCGTAGTCGATCCACGCAATAATTTGATATATTAATACTGTAAATAGTTTGGGGTGTATCATCAAGTGTCTTAAGTTTAATTACGTACAAAAAGAGTATGGGTAAAGCCCGTAATTTGTCATCAACTGAACGAAAACTAATCGTGTCTCTACGGAAGCAAAATGAGACATTTTCTTCAATTGCAACTCAAATGAATCGATCAGAAACTTCTTGTAAGCAAGCGTGGTACAAGTTTGTGAAGACTGGGGACTATTTTGATCGACCAAAAAACGGTAGACCGCGGAAAACCACGCCAACGCACAGTAGACGCAGAGCCCGAAATCGTGGCAGAAAAGTCAGAAAAAAATTTTTACAATCGGGATATTTGAGCAGGCAGTCAGGTAGAGGACTAATGGTTGCGTTAAATTGTAAAAGGGGAACCTTTTTCACCGTATACCTTCGTCGCTGCGTCAGTTGGAAGTTAGCCTTCGAGACGAGTGTTCGCATCGCGCGCTGAACGAGCGAAAACTACCGTGACTTATAAAATCGATAACTTTAAAGTGAAGTGTTTTAAATCAATCCGGAGACATGGATACGACTTCTGGAGGTATGTAGAAGATATTTTTACATTGGTTGAGTTTAAAATAAATATGTAAATTATTGAAGTGTAGTATAAACTACTGCATAAATAAAGTGAAAGAATTTTGTAAACTTATATTTTCAACTATCCGAAAAGTTATACTTTCTGCCATATTCGGATCGGAGGTTATTTGTATTTACTGCCACGATTTCGGGCTCTGCGTCCACTGTGCAACGCTGGATCGTCGGATTCATCGATTAAGCGAGAGAGATCGTTTTCGTTCAGCAGTCGATATCAGAGCTGAAATATCCAGTAATAATAATGCACAAATTAGTGTAAGAACTGTCCGAAGACGATTAGACGAATTCAATTTGAAAGCACGAAAGCCGAGGAAGAAGCCGATGCTCAGTAAAAAGAATAAAAAATTACGACTGCAATTTGCTAAGGCTCATCGGCATTGGACAAGTGAGAATTGGCAAAATGTGCTATTTTCGGACGAATCCAAATTCAACCGAATTTGTTCTGACGGGATACTGCATGTACGTTTATAAACTTCCCTCTCGTTAGCAACGTTTTCGTTTACTAGCGTCCCTTTTCGTTCAGTGCACCCCATTCATCAGGCTCCATCTCTTGAACTCTACGATACTACACCACAGACGATAAATTCTTTCTCATAGAATCTCAAATAGCGTACCCATGTATACACTTGACACCGCATTCTCGGATTCAAATGACGTTCAAGATACCCTACCACTACTCGTTAGTTTCATGCAGAGTCTGAAACTTTGTAAAATTTTTTTGGTTTCGCGAATACCCTCGGTAATACATGTATGTTGAATGCATTCATCGAACGCGAAATAAATCTACATGAAACAATGACAGAGTTCTATTTCTCGATGAAACTAATACATGATTTTTAGTTACTGTTGTGTCGCGGAATATTCCACTTCACGTATTTTCAGGAATATTCCTTAGCTGACACAGCTAGATATGGAATTCTAAAAGCTAGCTGTCATACAAGATAGGATGCGAGGTAGACGCTGACGCAGCATGAGGCGACTCGCTAGGCGATCTACGATAGGCAAAGCTAAAGCTGCCAACTAAGGGATTTTAGCAAACGCAGTTGCTAACTGCTTCACTAAAATCAGAATTAAATTAGACTCAACAGAGAACGGTTGATCCCTCGTTAAATGCTCGAAACTATCATATGAATTATTGTACATTACTTTATTGACTTTTAGATAGACAACGGAAAGTTACCGTTGCCTATAATAAATACTTCCATTTATATAAATTCGCGTTTTCATGGATAACTCGAGATCCATCTCCTTATCGACAAACGATCCCAAAAAATAATAACTTTTTTATATTATACCGAATACCGAATAATCCAATTACCCGGTACCGGCATAACATTTGGTGGCAGCGGTGGGATCTGCTGAAGTTAAGTGATACGTGATTTATTTGGACAAAAGTGTTTTGGACAAAGTAAATAACAGGGACTCTGAAGTGAAGACTACGACTCGTGCAAAGGACGCCAGTGTAGTTCGTGAAAACCCGAATAAGGTAACGCGAAGGCGCGAAGTGTACGTCGCACAGTGGGGCCGATTCCCGTCAAAAAGCTGGTCAAAAGTCGAAAACGTAGTTCATTCTGTTTGAGATATAGTATATAAGGGTTTTTGGGGTCGCTGATTACGAATCTGAAGTCACAATTATAAAAAAACAAAATGTCGGGTTCAAAATGGCGATAGTAAACCGAAAATACTCAGTTATAATACGGAATGTTTATCGAATTTGTATGAAACTTGGTTTCTGTAAGTTTTCGAGGTCGCTGAATACGAATCCGGTGTGAAAAAAACAAAATTCAAAATGGCGGATCCAATATGGCGGACGCAATTTTCGTAATCGGCCGGATTCGCTTGAAACTTGTTATTTGGGGGTTTTCGAGGTCGCTGAATACGAATCCGGTGTGAAACAAACAAAATTCAAAACGGTGGATCCAATATGGCGGACGCAATTTTCGAAATCAACCGGATTTGCTTGAAACTTGTTACTCGGGGGTTTTTGAGGTCGCTGAACATGAATCCGATGTGAAAAAGACAAAATTCAAAATGGCAGATCCAAAATAGCGATTATAAAAATTTATTAACGTTTTATGAATCTGTAAGTGAATTATATATTTGATAAAAAGTAATAAAACATCTACTTTTACATCTATAATTGTATTGATTAAAATCACTTTTGAAAGACTTATTATATACTATTTACAAGTTACATTTCCTTTTTTTATTGCAGTGAATGTACTTCAGTTACATGCAAGTAATTTTTTCTTTGAAGCACATATTTCTTCAAATTATTTTCTGAAATAAAATAGATTTTGTGAAATAAAATTAACATGTTCAAACAGTTAATTTATAATGATTTTAGTTTAAGTAAACATTTTTTAAGATTACTGTGTAATAATTTGATTTACAGTTTTAAAGTAAATGTATTCGGATTACAGAGTAATGATGTTCTTGTTTAAAAGAAATATTTTGTACATATTTCCGATAAGTTATTACACTTTTAATCATTTATGGTATAAAAATATTGAAAAATGTATAATTCAAATATATAAGAAAGTGTAATAAGGAATACGAAAATTGCGTCCGCCATATTGGATCCGCCATTTTGAATTTTGGTTTTTTGACACCGAATTCGTATTCAGCGACCCCCAAAACCCTACGAGTAACAAGTTTCAAGCGAATCCAATCGATTTCAAAAATTGCGTCCGCCATATTGGATCCGCCATTTTGAATTTAGTTTTTTTGACACCGGATTCATATTCAGCAACCCCAAAAACCCCCGAGTAACAAGTTTCACAAAATTATATTCATTTAAAAAAAACCTGCAACAAGTGGTTAATGTGAATTTGTAATTTTTTTTATTCAGATGTGCACTAAAATCAAAGTTGCAGCTAGCTGCAGCTGATTTTTACTAATTTTGTTACATAACAGTACAAACTTTAATTTAAAACTTGTTTCGTTGCGGAACACTGCGGAACTTTTAACTTTTTCCCCGTTTTTCTAAAATGATTGCACATAATTTTTCATTTTTTTCTACTTTAGACATTGTTTAGCTATTAATTTATATGTATCTGTTATAATTTTCGACACATATGATAATAAACTATTTTCTTCAACCTGAAACCTCCATTTTGCAGAATTAAGAAACACCAATTTTACGATTTTCTACGAATTTTTTAATATGACGCTTGAATATGAGCTCGAACGATCGAGCTATTACTTGCGCGAAGGTCTCTTTTGTACTGGCTTATACTTGCCAGGTATACTTCACTAGCCCTTATAAAATGTTGCATTATATTCTTTAAACATTACTCTATCCCCCTATGTACTCTAAATCCTATAAAATGAAACTTCATTTTTCGACTTTTGACCAGCTTTTCGGGAATCGGCCCCACCGTGCGTCGGTGCGGTGTGACATCGGTCAACCGTTTAAAATCCCGATTGACGGTGTCACGTCAAGTCGAGGAAAAAACGCACAACGTGTGCAACCAAGTACTCGAAGCAGCTACTTGAGAAGAAGCCGTCATGCAACCATTGGCGACGCGCTAAGGACGAACCCAGGAACTAGCGAAGAAACGGGCCAACAGCGTCAGGAAGGACGTCAAGGACCATCAACAGAAAGGAGCTGCAGGACACCAAGTCGACAGCACCCGAGAACATCGCCATGGAGAAGACCGTCTACCAGATCATCTTTATATAAGTGGCGGTTACGTTATACTAATACAAATTGCCTATAAACCAAAGCCAGTTAGGACAAATATTTGAAAAAAATACATATATTTTTTTTTTCAAAATAAATATATTCCGACAGAGATATTTCTTTCGAGATTTTGTGGGTATATTTTAGAGTATTGTTCGCCGCGAAATTAGCAACATGCCGGGATTTAGGGGAGCGAAACCGAAGCGCAGAGTCAATTCGTTAGAAACTACGATGCCCGGTGAAGGAGTAGACTCCATGGGAGGATTGGCTGCTGCCGTAGGGGAAATCGTGTACGAAGTGCGCAGGGCGTTAACAGAGCTCTCGCCGCCGGGTCGAATCCCCGCCGACAGGCAAGAGGCCGTCGCAGGCCGACTGGACGCTGAGTTCGGCGTAAACCCACTCAGGGGTGTGGCGTTTCGCGATAACAGTAATATACTACTGTGTTCAAAAAGTAAGGTGAATTTTTAATTTAAACTTCCCGCGTTAATCGAATTGGACAAAAGAATTTTTTTTAAGTTGGTAGAACTGTTAGTGACATCTGTGACAAATTACATGTCAATATCATCATTAGTTTTTAGTTTACGCTTGGTTTTGTGAACAAATAAAAGTGAATTTGGCGATTTTTACGATGTCGAATTTTGTTGAGCAAAGAAGTACTATTAAATTTTGCTTGCGGAATGAAATTTCCGCCACTGAAACGTATCGAATGTTACAAAAGGCCTTCGGTGATGAGACTATGTCACAGAAAAATGTTTACAAGTGGTACGAAGACTTCAAAGAAGGCAGAGAACGTGTTGATGATTTGGAACGCTCTGGACGACCATCGACGTCAATTGATGAGCAACACATCAATAAAATCAAGGAATTAGTGCTCGAAAATCGTCGATTAACAATTCGAGACCTTGCCGACATGCTTGCAATATCAATTGGATCAGTGCAAGCAATTTTGAAGGATCATTTGTGCCTCAGAAGAGTCAAATCGCGTTTGGTGCCAAAATTTCACAATTTTTTCGAAAAAGAGCGTCGCGTTCAAGCATGTGAATCAATGATTTCTGACTATCAGGGCGTCTACAAACAAATTATAACGGGCGATGAGACTTGGATTTATGCCTATGATCCGGAAACAACCGATCAATCGAGCGAATATCGTGCCAAAGGTGAACCGAGACCGAAAAATCCATGCCAAAGTCACTCAAAAATCATGGTCATGTTGACAGTTTTCTTCGATTATCGTGGTGTGGTGCATTACGAATTCCTTCCCACTGGCCAAACTGACAACAAGGAATATTATTTTAGTGTTATGCGTCGTTTGCGTGAAGCTATTCGCAAGAAAAGGCCAGAATTATGGAAAGACAACACTTGGATTTTGCACCACGATAATGCACCGTCGCACACAGCACTGGTTCTTCGTGAGTTTTTCGCCAAAAACTCCACTCATGTCGCTCCGCAACCACCGTATTCGCCTGATTTAGCACCGTGTGACTTCTGGCTGTTCCCAAAGCTCAAGAGACCACTCCGGGGAAATCGTTTTGAGTCGATTGAAGAGATCAAGCGTGAATCGCTAAGCGCATTGAAGGCTATATCTGAGGACGACTTTTTAGCATGCTTCAAAGATTGGAAAAAACGTTGGCATAAGTGTATTGTAGCTAGGGGGGATTATTTTGAGGGGGACGAAATCGATTTGGAAGAATAAATTTAAAAATTTTATTTTAAAACAAAATTCACCTTACTTTTTGAACACAGTAGTAGGTAGCGACGACGTGTTCAATATGGCTGCTGGCGGACGAACGCCTGAACGCCTAGACGAGAACATGGACGAGCGAGAATTCGAAAGTATGCAAACGATAGATCGCGTAGGTTTTTCGACAGCTACCGGTACTTCAAGAGTACGAGATCGGTTAGAGGCGATCGACCGGAGCCACCGTGATTTGGTAAGACCTCGATGGCAGTGCGAAAGGCTGCAGCGCGAGTATGAGCAAGGTCAACGCGAACTCGATTGCGAACTCCAGGGGGCTGAAACACCGTCAGCAAGACGAAACTTGGCGGATACGTTAAACGAGGTAGGTGCGGGCGAATACGAGCTCATCCGCTCCCTAAGAGAGCAAATAGCTACAGTAGCGGACAAAAGTTTAAGACGGAGAGGAAAAAAAAAGTAATCGTTGATTTTTTTATGAAAAGAATTGACTCAGTGGATTTTTTTTTGTATTAGCTAATTAATCATTAATTCATATATTTATTACAAAAATTCAATTTTGCGCGTAACAACATTAGATACAAAAAACAAAGAAAACATAAATTTGTTTGATATCTTCGGGGACAAAAGTTTAAGACTATACGTAAAAAAATATTTTTTGGTAGAAAATATACAGATATTTTCCTCCCTTCAATACTTTGTCCACAGTCCATTATTTTTTATCACATCAGCACATCTTTGAGGCATTGAATCAATTAATTTTTTGCAGTCGTCCACAGTTGTTTCATTCCACGTTTTTTCAACCAAAGAGTACAAATCGTCAAAATTTTTTGGTTTATTTCCTTGAACCCTTCTTTTTATGGTACACCATAAGTTTTCAATTGGATTTAAATCCGGCGACTGCGACGGCCACGGTAATAAAGTGATTTTTTCATCTTAAAAAAAACTTTTCACTACCCGAGCCGTATGCTTTGGGTCATTATCTTGTTGATAAATAAAATGATCACCCATATTTTCGTAGGCATACGGTAACATAGTATTTTTCAATATATCCAAGTATTGAAAACGGTCCGTGATTCCATTAATTCGGCGTATTGGTCCAGGACCATTGCGAGAAAAACATGCCCACACCATTACGTTTCCACCTCCATGCTTAACTGTCGGTAAAACACATCGAGGATTTAAATCTTCGCCAATTCGACGACTTACATACAGTATCCCGTCAGAACAAATTCGGTTGAATTTGGATTCGTCCGAAAATAGCACATTTTGCCAATCCTCACTTGTCCAATGCCGATGAGCCTTAGCAAATTGCAGTCGTAATTTTTTATTCTTTTTACTGAGCATCGGCTTCTTCTGTGGCTTTCGTGCTTTCAAATTGAATTCGTCTAATCGTCTTCGGACAGTTCTTACACTAATTTGTGCATTATTATTACTGGATATTTCAGCTCTGATATCGACTGCTGAACGAAAACGATCTCTCTCGCTTAATCGATGAATCCGACGATCCAGCGTTGGCGTGGTTTTCCGCGGTCTACCGTTTTTTGGTCGATCAAAATAGTCCCCAGTCTTCACAAACTTGTACCACGCTTGCTTACAAGAAGTTTCTGATCGATTCATTTGAGTTGCAATTGAAGAAAATGTCTCATTTTGCTTCCGTAGAGACACGATTAGTTTTCGTTCAGAAGATGACAAATTACGGGCTTTACCCATACTCTTTTCGTACGTAATTAAACTTAAGACTGGATGATACACCACAAACTATTTACAGTATTAATATATCAAATTATTGCGTGGACCGACTACGGGTATCTTGTTCGACAGATCGTCTTAAACTAATGTCCGCTGTTTACAGATGGTTGGAAGAAAAAAAAATTGTATAATCTATATTGTTTACATTTGACGACCGAGACTTCTACATTATGAAGGTCAAACGTACACATGTATTGTAAAAAAACAACAAGCCGAAAGAAACGTTAGTACTTGTATGACAGATCTATGAACCAAATTGTAATTCATCGTCTTAAACTTTTGTCCGCTACTGTAACTTCCAGCGACGGTTAGGAGGAGCAGGGATGGAAGACCATCCGCCCCCGTACAGCCCCCGAGACGCACGCGTTTTGAGGAGATGCAGAGGCCCTCAAATATGCTCAGCCTCAGCCTCGGAATAAAAATGGTAAAAACGTTCGACGGCAAAGACGCAAAGGCATTGCCGCTCTTTTTAAAGTCCAGCGAGATGATTTTTCCCAGAGTAGCCGAGGAGGAGCATGACAGCCTCCTTGAATTAATTCAAGTTGTACGGACAACGGAAGTCGCTGGCCGCGTTGCAAATGGAGTTCAGCTCCCTCCGGCAGGGACAGAACGAGGACATCGCCGCATACGCGGCAAGAACGGAGAGAATTACGGTAGACATCGCCGAAATACTCTGCGAACCGTTGAAAACAGAGGATCAGAAGATCACCGTCGAGAGTGTCACCCGACGAAGCGCACAGGCCAACTTCGAAAACGGCCTGCACGGCCAGGTGCAAGTGCTGGTGCGTGCGAGAAATTACCAATCGCTGCATGACTCTGTGGCAGGGGCCATAGAGATAACCAATATGGTGCAGCCAAAGGGAGGGGTAGGTGGAGCACTAAGCCACCCCAGAAGGTCCCTAGGCGCACCATCCCGGCAGGGAAATAATTGTTTCACCTGCGGAAAAGCTGGACACATGGCTCGAGACTGCACCCGGTATACGGAACGAGTAAGCCTACCAGTACCTAGTGAAAACAAGTCAATCCTGTTACGTCCTGACGTAACCATACTCCAATATCTATTTTTCTTTTAAAGAAGAACATAAACCTGCACCGTTGTCGAGTCCTATAGCTACCAGAGATTATACAGGTATAATGACGGCGGGAGGGGTGAAGCCTGCAGCTACACCGAGGCAGGGCAGTGGGAACACATGGTGCGCACCAGGAATGGACGGCCAGGTTGACCACTGTACCTGACAACGAGAAACCAAGAGTTGGTAGGCCACTGCATCACTCTAAACGGCCAGCGTAGAGGGACCTGAATCTCGTATCAAGAGCTTTCCCTCTACGGCCGGTGGATATCATTGCCGGCGCGTATCATCGAAATCTTTAATTGATTAGTGTCCGCGTGTTCTATTGGTGACTGTCGGGTGGTCGCTTCTTTCCCCCTGTCATGTACCATATCTGGCCCACGAAGATAAACTAACTGCCGTGGCAACGTTTTCGTTGCTTTAGAAGTCCCTATATGCTACGACGAATGATGCAATAAACAAGAATATTACACGAAGATAGACTAACTGCCGTGGCAACGTTTTCGTTGCTTCAGAAGTCCCTATATGCTACGACGAATGATGCAATAAACAAAAATATTACATGAAGACATATGCCTTACTAATAGTATTGATAGAAAATGGGAATTTGTATTTGACTACAGAACACCAAAAGCCCAAAAGACATTTCTTCAGAATTTCTGAACGTTTAAATAAAAATTTGAACACAATCGTAGCAAAGATTTGGACTTTTTACGAAGTAAATATTTAAACTATGGAATATCTATATATATGTCTAATAAATAAATCAATAATTTGAAAGGAATAAACCATCTAAACGCAAGTTCGATATAAGAACTAAGCAATAATATAATACAGATAATCAGAGTTAAAATAGGATAGAATAAGAAAAGACGATTCATATTAGTCATCGGATAGATGGCAAAGACCACTCGAAGCTACGGTAGCGGTTGTTGGCGTAGGAGCATGCCGCTCAACGCTCTCAGGTCGCACCCAAGCCGATGCCGTCTTTCCCGTCTCTCTCTGTGTTAACATCATAAGACGAGGAGTGTTCCCTCGCAACAATACATATTTATAGAACATATACTTTGCGACCCAGTGTGAATCTAAGCAGCTATTTGATATAGAATCATTTGGACTGATGAACAATTTTAACCTAAAATTATGATAGGAATTCAGAAAAGAAATGCTTACTTAAAAGGATATAAGAAATAATTGCAAACATGAAAATTAAACATTAACGAACATCGAAAAGCCAATACATTGTTTTAATTAAACAGTTAGGATCGTGAGAGGATATAAAAACCATAGACAGTTTGTTACTATAGTAATTATATATGCCCATTTACGTTACACGCTATTAAGAATTAAAATAAGTTTAACATTACCGAAAAACTATATTCGGTATTAGTCATAAAAGGGACAGCGGAAGCGACTCGGATCTACAACGCAGCATGGCCCGGGACCCTCGACACCTCGCTACCTGACCAAGGCGCTTTTCGCTCTCTCTCTCTCTCTCTCTCTCTCTCTCTCTCTCTCTCTCTCTCTCTCTCTCTCTCTCTCTCTCTCTCTCTCTCTCTCTCTCTATCTCGACGCGTGCCACCGAAGCAAGGAATAATCCTTCAACTACTTCGCGTTATGTGGTATCGCCTCGCATGCAACTCAGGAAAGGAATCGAACGACGACGACGTCACAGCTAGAAGAAAAAAATGGATTATCGATAAAGTCCAAAGTCCGAGTTCTATTGTAATTCCAAGAAACCCCTGCATAGAAAATTAAGCCCTCCAGGACCTATATAAGGACGGGAAAATGCCCGAAAAAAGGCAGTTAGCAGTTAGCACTAAGAGTATACAGTTGATAGTACAGTCAGTCGCCGGGCAGTCAGTAGACAGCCCGCTGGCGATAATTACCGCGGAGGAACCCCACCCTGTAGAGCCAGCTAAAGTCCAGAGTGAGTACTGAAAATAAAAACGGACGAACAGTCTAAATTCAGTTCGAATTTACTTTTTCTCAGTTTTAATCATACGGAATTTATCTAAAGTTTAGAAGACATTGAATTCAATTGTTTTCTGCCGTTTTTGTACAAATTCACACTGTTTATTCCGTTTTACTGTTATATCGAAGCATAAGTATCGTGTTAAGAGTATTGTGTCGAAAAATAACGATCGCTCGCGCATGGTAATAGCGAACGTACGTGTATCACTTATTTGGTTATTTGAATAAATTCTAACAGCTTCACGAATCATCAAGTGTAACGATTATTTTTATTTTAACAAACGGTTGCCATTAATTTTCCCTTCAACGCATCGGTTACCGGCGAAACAACTTCACCAGCAAACCAAACGTAAGTACCAACGCAATTTTTCTAATTTATTTTATCTGATATTTCCGTAAATTTTTCTCCAAGTGAAAGTAACCTACCATTTTCCTTCCCCCTAAAAACCCCTTCCTCCGCGGGTTAATTTATCAATTTAGTTTATCCAGACGAGTGACGGGTTAACGCGAATAATCAACGAGCATTCTCAGCTCTGTCCCAAGTAATTTTCCGAAAGGTTAGACTCAAAAGGGGGCTTGCGTCTTCGGTGTTTCTTGTTAGGTGTGGTAAAGGGAGAATTCATTCTCCTTGACCAGAGTACGGAAAACTCACGCCGAAACGCCTCACATGTCTTAAATTTGTCGGTCTTTGTAAAAACACCGTGCGGATTTGACGTAACAATCCACAACGTGGAAATAACCTGCAATTACTGCCAGAAGAAAGGCCACATGTGGAAGGACTGCCGGAAGAGACTGTCGCAGAATAAAAGTGAGCCAACGCAGCCGCCCCGACAGCCAAGAAACGCAGGCTACAAAGATGCAAGAAATACGGTAACCGCGGGGTCAGATCCAGCCACTGCAGGCGTTAACACGCTGGGCGCACTGAGACTAAATACGCTAACTGTCCAGCAGAGACCTGCGTGCAAGCAGAAGCAAACAACGCTGCAGCTCCTACAAGTAACGCTGCCGGCGTCGAGTGCCACCACCAGCGACTTTGATATCGATGCACCGTTGGCCACGACCGGGGTACTCACCCTCAAGGCGGACACCGGAGCGCAGTGCAGCATAATCAAGGAAGGCTGTCTCAAACTATGGTAAACGACTGCACCGTAGAGCTGCAGGGGGTAGCGGGCGAAAAATTCACCCCCCTCGGGATAGCTAAAATTGTGCTCGAGACACCGGCTTTAAATGTAGAGCATTGGTTCTACATCGTTCCGAACAATGTGCCGTTGAAGGTCAACGGACTACTTGGCGTGGACTTTATCAAGCAGCATAAAGCGGACATCTTGTATGGCGAGATGCTCAAGTTGTATGGGCACTGTCTGCCGCTACGGGACGGCGCGACGAGGATATATTCGTCACCACGCAGTAGAACTGCCGCCACGTGCAAATACATAGGCCTGCTTACAAAAATAAATCTTCCTTCCGGAAACGGGTCTAACATGGATACCACCAAGGAGAATAAATTTGTCGGACTGCCTATAAGGAGCGAAATCAGCCGAGACAAAGTAGCGAGATTTCGTGTCACACCGTCAAAAACCAATAGAATGAGTTTGGATGTTTCTAAACACGATGGGGAAGTGCAACAGCCGACGGCGACACTCGAGCCGTCGGAGATAGCGAAGGCCGTTCGTAGCCGACAGGTCAAGACACTGCGCGTAAGCTCAGAGAGCACGGGAAAGAAGGCCAAACGCTTTGCGCAGCAACAACGGAAGCCCGACTTGGTGCCCCCCAGCAGTGAAAAGCAAGCAGCTTACGCAGGAATAATGTGCGAATACAAGGGTGTATTTCATCTACGAGGGAACAAGCGACAGCGCACGCACGAGGTGGAGCATCGCGCACCCTTTAAGGTCGGATCGAAGGACCTAGGATCGCAACCCTTGCCTGGGAAGAACGTAAAATCGGGGCATGGGTCGGGTAAAATGCAGAAAGCCGGAAAAGAAAATACTTATGCAGACGCTCTGAGTCGCATATACGCGACCACACGAGCCCAAATGGGACAGGGAAGAAAGTCCCATAAAAAAGATAAAGATAGCGCAATCGGGTATACGAACAGCCGCACAAAGTGGAGAGCCGAGAATACCCCGAGCCAGCTTAGCGACGAGGCAGAGCGAGAGGCAGCGCTTGCCAACGCTTCAGAAGAAGACAGAGAGATCCACAGCGTGCATGCAGGTCGCTCTATTGAACCCCACAGCCCCGCCGCGAAGCCGAGCAGTCGGTGAAGGGGTATAGACCACGCAAGCTAGTACAGACAAGCATCGGTAAGACTGCGAGCATCGCCGAAAAGGATAGAGCGAGCGACGCAATGGCGGAGCTACCAGTGGGCACACCGAGAAAAAGAAACTGCGGGCCGAGCACCGCACATGCCTGCTGAGGAAGCGAGGCAAAGCGGAGGCCGCAGCTCGCAAACCTCCAGCAGCACAGAAGAAGACAGCATAATGAAAGAGCGCAGCAACTGCCGCAGTGGCGTAGCCATTCCCTCTATCGATGACCGCCTGAAAATAATAAGAGAATACCACGACACCCCTATAGGAGGACATCAGGGTATCAGGCGTACGATACATCGGATCCGGACCAAGTACGACTGGCCCGGCATAAGAAGGGATTTGGAAAAGTACATATCGTCCTGCGAATCCTGCCAAAAGAACAAAATCAGGAAAAAGGAACGAGTGCCGATGGTGGTAACGGACACCCCATCGAGGTCATTTGAAAAAGTTGCGGTCGACATCGTAGGACCGCTATCGGAAAACGCTTCCGGGGAAAAATACATACTTACGTTTCAGGACGCCCTTACCAAATACAGTGCAGCGATCCCCCTGCCGAACCAAGCGGCTTTCACAGTAGCAAGGGCGCTCATTGAAGAATTAATTTGCCGGCACGAAACGCCGGAATGATACTGTCGGACCAGGGCACCAATTTCCTCAGTGCGACCTTCAAGGAAATGTGTCGACTGCTGAGTATTAAGAAAATACAGACAACGGCCTACCATCCAGAATCAAATGGCGCCCTGGAAAGATCACATCGCACCCTCGCAGAATATCTGAAAAATTTCATAAGCAAGAATCAATGAGACTGGGACGAGTGGCTGCCGTACGCAGTGTTTACGTACAACACCACTCCGCATACGGGGACCGGACTCTCTCCCCACGTGCTGGTATATGGACGCGATTCTGAATTACCGACGGCCGTAAAACAGGAACCCCGCAGCACCTATGCCTACGACGACTACGTGCATGAGTTACGCGAGAGATTACGCGCCGCATGGACTGTAGCACGTGACAACCTGGACGGCGCGAATAGACGGTCGAAGAATACGAGTAACTTCAACCACGGCGCAAAGGTGCAAGAGCACTGCGTCGGCGAACGCGTGCTCCTCCGTGACGACATGGTGCGCAGGGGACGGTCAGCCAAGCTGACCCCAAAGTGGACGGGACCTCACGAAATAGTAGAGAAGAAGCCACCCGTCAATTACGTAGTCCGAAAGGGACGTAAAATCCAGGCGGTGCACGCGAACCGTCTGAAGCTCTTTATCGAGCACTAATAGCTCAGGAATTAAGGAATTCGAATACTTATAGTTAGTTAAAACTAAAAATTAGCAAGAAAGTAAATGTGGAAAGGAGCCCCTCAGGACACAGGGAAGGGAGCTCAAATAAAGTAGAAGAGGTCTTAGGAGACCTAATTTTATCAACAGGAAAAAGAGCGTCATTCAGAGATAAATATATATAGAACGAAACAATTTAAAAGAAATTGCACTTTCATTACGCAATCCAGAAGGGACTGCGACCATGCCAGCAAACCACCTCGAAAAATGTATATCATATTAATACTGACATAGGATAGTGTTCAGCGTAGAGAGTAAATTGAAGAAATAAAGCCTCTAAGAGCATACTTCATTTTGGAAAAAATGAGTCAATGTGCACACTCTAATCGGTTGACATACACATGTTAATTGGTAATTTGATTTCCGCAAATGACAGTGAGAAATGGCAAATATTTCCATATTTCAAGACGATATTTATATTTATGAAAAAAATATTATATTACACTGGTTAAGCCTCAGAATGAGGAAGAAGGTACACGTAAACAATCCAGTTCCTGTCGCTGTAGAGCATCGACAAGCGTCAGCACTTATGCGACTGGCTGACCTAAATGCCTACAGCGAAGGTGACGCAATTATACTAGTACTCGACATACCGTTGATCAGGCAGCAACATTACAGTATACCCTATATACACGCGAGCAAGCAACGGCGGGTACGACTACGTGGACACGACTAAGAATCACATAGTCATAGATATCGAGAATCGCAAATACCTAAGGATGACAACCGATGACGTAAAAAATTGCAAGGTACTGGACAAATCATACATTTGCCCTCCAACACACCCTACAATTCCGGTTACGAACGACGCACTCTGCGAAGTCCTAATCTATGTGAAAATGGACACCGGTAATGGCAAAAAATGTTCAAAAAGGGTTATCAAAATCACCCATCCCCTAATCGTTCCAATGCAACAGCAAGGACGATGGCTATACGTCGCGCCAACCCCCAGTACCCGTAGGAATAAATTGTGGGAAAAATTTTACTCAGCTCAAAATAATAAATAATTCGGGAATACTGGCTTTGGTAGGCGTATGTGTAGTAACCGCCCGAGATTTCAGTATCAGAACCATCGGACGAACGTCGCAGATCATACGAGAAAACTACCTTCCGTCGTTTAATTTGACATTATCGGAGATCGAAGCTCAGGCGCCCCCGACGCAAACCGAGTGGACCATCCTACTACAGAGCGTGCTGCGAGACCCCGAAGAGCTTCGGAAGCTCGGAAATCGAGCCGACCACATAATGGAAACCCTCAATACTGCCGGAGACGGGATGCAGCACATCCACAACTTGAGCTTCTCCTCATTGGGTGCCATAGCCCCGATAGCCTTGGTTGGCTACGTTCTGTTTAAATGTTACAAGTTCCAAAGAAACAGAACACCAACGAGAACGAGCGAGGCAAAAACCCCAGCAGCCGCCGAGGTAACCAACAACCTCGAGCCACTCGGACGACAACAGCCAGTAGAACGACTGCGAACCGAGCTGGCCAGGATCTGCAATAGTCCCCCCAACCGAGAACGACTCGCTCGGCCCGAACGACATTAACAAACAAAAAATGAAACATTTTACGTACTATTACATATATATTATATATTATATATCGAACCGTAAAATCGTATTAAAATTGTAAAGGTACGGGAAACCAACTAAAGAAAACATTTTTTCTAGAAAATGTTTCCTTTTAAGGGGGGAGGGATGTTGTGTCGCGGAATATTCCACTTCACGTATTCTCAGGAATATTCCTTAGCTGACACAGCTAGATATGGGATTCTAAAAGATAGCTGCCATACAAGACAGGATTCGAGGTCGACGCCGACGCAGCATGAGGCGAATCGCTAGGCGATCTACGATGGGCTAAATCTAAAGCTGCCAACGAAGGGATTTTAGGAAACGCAGAAGCTAACTGCTTCACTAAAATCAGAATTAAATTAGACTCAACAGAGAACGGTTGGTTCCTCGTCAAATGCTCGAAACTACGAATTAATGTGCATTCCTTTATTGACTTTTAGATAGACAACGGAAAGTTACTGTTGCCTGTAATAAATACTTCCATTTATATAAATTCGCGTTTTCATCGATAACTCGAGATCCATCTCCTTATCGGCAAACGATCCCAAAAAACAATAACTTTGTTATATTATACCGAATACCGAATAATCCAATTACCCGGTACCGGCATAACATTACGGTGTACCTACTTTTCAGCTATGCTGCTGTGATAAATTTCTTAGCAGCTATTTTTCTGGGACGTGTAGATTACTCATCTGCATGAACGTGCCAAGAAATTCAAAACAATTTTTTTTTTTTATAGTTTATATTTATTTATTAAACAATGTTCTCGGGGAAGATTCGGACAACGAAGAGGAGATTTTCACACAATAACATAAATTTATCCAGGGTGCAGAGGCCATATTCGGCATCGGACAAGTTTATTTTAATATCATATCATGATGTCATGTACCACGATGTCAAATAATTGTGACAAGCAACAAAATTGAATAATTAGAGGTCAGTGTACACATGAATAATAAAGTGCAATTATCGAATATTCATAAGCGAATGGTTACACGAAAATGGCGACACTCAATTGACTACGCATAATACATTTTAGTTATTGAGTGAAAGCACGGTTGACCAGGTCAAATATACTTTTCGATTGTTGCATGAAATTGCGGCAAACAGGACCGAGCAATCGTAAGCAACCCCTTACACGAAAGTGATCGCAATCACTTTGATTACGCGAAATACATTTTAATGATTGCGTGAAATTCCGGCTCACGAGACCAAGTAATTGTAACCGAATGGTTACACGAAAATGTTTGCCATCAATTGTTTACTCGATATACATTTTAATTATTGCAGTTGATTACATAATACATAATACTCGATATTCCGAATGAAGGACAATATAGCGTCGATGGTTTCGATTAAATAGTCTATATCAGAGACTTATATCAATAATATATATATAGACTAGCATATTACCCGTGCTTCGCCACGGGTATCTTTAAATGTAATTTCTAAATAGGTCAAAACAATGCCGCACATCCGTACTTAACGCTTACTTTTGCCTATAACGACTCTACAACGCGTTCTTGGCTTAAAAAGTAATATGCTTTAATGTAATGTAATGAATACATTACATTACATTTGTCATTATAGTATAATACATTAGATTACATTAAATCTTATTACTTTTTTTTTTTTTTTTTTTTTTCTTCTTTAGTGAGGAAAAATCCTTCATGGACACCCCGGGTCCCTTGTAAGAGGACACCCGGGGTAGTGCCAGACTCCTACCGGCTAAAAAACCTCACTTTAACTTCTGTACCATGTGTTATGGATTATCCCAGGGATGGCTTCCCCTGTTCCCTACTCGGTGTCGTCCTTCCGTGTGCTGCGCACGTTCGATGGCTCGTCGTAGCCTATGAGACTCGGCACATCGTTGCACTTGAACGCGTAGTAGACCGCCCGCGTGGCGTCGTACCTGGCTTCTTTGCTTAATGTCACCGATCGTATCGTTTCGCTACCTGACGCGCACTCGCGCTAATTGTCTTCTCAGCTGTGGGGTTGGGGTTCCTTTCGCTATGGTGTTCCTCCCGCTTGGGTTGTCGTTAAAGGTCGACAATTTCTTGTTGTCGTCGAAGGGCTTTTTGCTTTTCCCCATCGTCGTGTCTTCCTTAGCTTCGCCTTCACTGCTAGTTTCATCTGGCGTTGTTCCTTCTTGCTTCTCGCTTCTTTCTTCTATGATTTCTTCTGCAATTTCTTCTGAATTTTGCTTTTGCTGCTTCTTTCTTCGTTTTTCTGCAATTTCTTTTGAATTTGGCTCTTGCTGCTCCTTTCTTCGTTTTTCCATAATTTCTTCTGAATTTCGTTCTTATTGCTTAAAGGTCAACAATTTCTTGTTGTCGTCGAAGAGCTTTTCGCTTTTCCCCATCGTCGTGTCTTCCTTAGCTTCGCCTTCACTGCTAGTTTCATCTGGCGTTGTTCCTTCTTGCTTCTCGCTTCTTTCTTCTATGATTTCTTCTGAAATTTCTTCTGAATTTTGCTTTTGCTGCTTCTTTCTTCATTTTTCTGTAATTTCTTTTGAATTTGGCTCTTGCTGCTCCTTTCTTCGTTTTTCCATAATTTCTTCTGAATTTCATTCTTATTGCTTAAAGGTCAACAATTTCTTGTTGTCGTCGAAGGGCTTTTCGCTTTTCCCCATCGTCGTGTCTTCCTTAGCTTCGCCTTCACTGCTAGTTTCATCTGGCGTTGTTCCTTCTTGCTTCTCGCTTCTTTCTTCTATGATTTCTTCTGAAATTTCTTCTGAATTTTGCTTTTGCTGCTTCTTTCTTCATTTTTCTGTAATTTCTTTTGAATTTGGCTCTTGCTGCTCCTTTCTTCGTTTTTCCATAATTTTTTCTGAATTTCGTTTTTATTGCTTAAAGGTCAACAATTTCTTGTTGTCGTCGAAGGGCTTTTCGCTTTTCCCCATCGTCGTGTCTTCCTTAGCTTCGCCTTCACTGCTAGTTTCATCTGGCGTTGTTCCTTCTTTCTTCTCGCTTCTTTCTTCTATGATTTCTTCTGAAATTTCTTCTGAATTTTGCTTTTGCTGCTTCTTTCTTCGTTTTTCTGCAATTTCTTCTGAATTTTGCTCTTGCTGCTCCTTTCTTCATTTTTCTGTAATTTCTTCTGAATTTCGTTCTTATTGCTTAAAGGTCGACAATTTCTTGTTGTCGTCGAAGGGCTTTTCGCTTTTCCCCATCGTCGTGTCTTCCTTAGCTTCGCCTTCACTGCTAGTTTCATTGGCGTTGTTCCTTCTTGCTTCTCGCTTCTTTCTTCTATGATTTCTTCTGCAATTTCTTCTGAATTTTGCTTTTGCTGCTTTTTTCTTCGTTTTTCTGTAATTTCTTCTGAATTTCGTTCTTCTTGCTTCTCGCTTCTTCTTCGTTTTTCTGTAATTTCTTCTGTAATCGTTTGGGTCTCGTCTTCCACTACGCATAGTGGTAGATCGGGTACGAGTACTCCATCGATACTTACGTCGGCGATCGATTGTCCTGACGATTCGTAAATACCAGATGACTTCCCCCACGCGCTACTATTACTGCCTTTGTCCTTACTTTGTAGTATCACACTTTGCCTTTATTTTACATGTTGTCTTTATTTTAAACTTTGTCTTTATTTTACACTTTGTTTTTATTTTACACTTTGTCTTTATTTTACACTTTGTCTTCAATTTACACTTTGTCTTTATTTTACACTTTGTCTTTATTTTACACTTTGTTTTTATTTTACACTTTGTCTTTATTTTACACTTTGTCTTCAATTTACACTTTGTCTTTATTTTACACTTTGTTGCAAAATCTTTTTTCCCGCCTGTTGCACGCACCCGTTGTGCGTCGATGCTCGTCTCCTTTCACGTTGTTGCGAATTCTTTTTCCCGCCTGTTGCACGCGCCCGTTGTGCGTCGATGCTCGTCTCCTTTTCGCACGATATCACACGCCTCTACTTTATTTGCGATAATCCCACTTCAATAACGCTGGATTGTTATGGACTATCCCAGGGATGGCTTTCCCTATTCCCTACTCGGTGTCGTCCTTAACCGAGGTGGTCCTTAACACATGTCATAACACTGAAGGACTTCTTTGTAGACCACATTAGTAGTTCTTCCCTGAAGTGGTAGAATCACCAGGCTGCTTGGTGAGCTCACTCTGGAGCAGGCCACATAAAACTGTCCATGTGAGAAACACTCCTCCCTTAAGTCAATCCCTGCCATCTTCAGCGACTGCCCCTGGGACTTGTTGATGGTCATAGCAAAGCAGACCTTGAGGGGGAACTGCAGCCTCTTGAACTCGAAGGGGTACTCTGATGGTATGAGTGGTATGCGTGGTACAATACCGACTCCCCTCGAGCACAACCAGTGAACACTGTGGCCTCAATAACGTTTCTATAAAGGGCCTTCACTCGTAGCCTGGTGCCGTTGCAAAGTTTGGGCGGGTTGAGATTCCGCAGCAACATCACTGGAGCCCCCACTTTGAGGAGAAGCTTGTGGGGTGGGAATCCAGGAGGGTTGAGGGAATTGAGAAACTCCACGGGGTAACGGACGGCGTCATCCATTTGCATTACTGAATCCACAGACATATATTCCATTTCTGCCTCTTCGAACGAATTAAGTAGAATGTCATTAATGATGGCAGCGTTATCATTCTTGGGGGTCAGAATGGCACGCTCGCACAGCCAGTCCATAGACTTTTCCTTGATATCGGCTATATCTGGGTATATTCTGGTTGAAAGGTCTGTTAGGGTCATCACTACTGCGCCAAGGCCTGTAGGGATAGTCACCTTTCCCTCGGACTCAGGATATTCTCCATCCCCTATTTTCAGTAGAAGTTCGGAAAATTCCCCAGCGGAGACATCACCTCTCAAGTGGACCCTCATGTTCTTCCTGAGAGAAAGTTTGCAGATAAAGGGCCATAAATATGACGCCTTGATGCACGCCTTAATCTCGTCAGCTCGAGTTCCCCTTGGCACTACTGGCAAAGTCTGCCGAAAGTCTCCAGCAAGCAACACAGTGACTCCCCCCATCACTCCATCGTTGCCTCTGATGTCTTTGAGGGTTATGCTCAGTGCCTCAAAACCCCGCTTGTGCGCCATGGTGCTCTCATCCCAAACAATGAGCTTACAATCTCTCAGCACTTTGGCCATATTGCTTTGTTTTGAGATGTTGCACAGAGGTGTTTCTGCATGAATGAGATTGAGGGGCAGCTTGAAGGCAGCGTGGGCTGTCTTGCCTCCCTCCAATAGC
Organism: Cylloceria caligata; assembly: GCA_963942595.1. NCBI lineage: Eukaryota > Metazoa > Arthropoda > Insecta > Hymenoptera > Ichneumonidae > Cylloceria > Cylloceria caligata. The sequence continues at coordinate 23,248,834 of OZ012704.1, forward strand.
GTAGCAGCGATGCCAGAGGATGCGACAGCCAAAGCGATGCCACGATCACTCCTTACCTTCGCCAGGAGCAAGTTGATGAGGAAAGTCTTCCCAGTACCAACAGGAGCATCCAAGAAAAAAACCTGCCCAGCACCTGACTCAACGCTGCTAAGGATCTGCCGATAGACAGCGAGCTGCTCATCCGTTAGTAAACCCTCGTTATTCGATACCACTTGTGCCAAGGCGTTTGTATCGTAGCTGGTCTCCCTCAGATAGTCCTTATTTCCCAAAACTTTTCCAGACCTTGTTGGTTGAGGCAAGCCGTACTGAGGCAAACCCTGTCCTCCCAAAGCTAACACTGCGTCCTCAATCAGCACCAGGCATCTATTGTACACCTGCTCCTTCATCTGCTGCGCACTATCTTGCAACTCTCTTTCCACCTGCCGCGTGATATCTTCTGAAAAACTGTCTTTGTACTTCTCCCAAAGACTAAGAGGATCAGAGAGTTGACAAAAAACCAACATCACTGTGAAGAGCTCTCGGAGCTTAAACGGAGAATCACACAGGGCAGCTTCCCCCAAAGTACTATCCCAGTGATTGTCATCCTCCAGCAAACCTAATGCCTTGCATGTAGACTGGAATGTAGGATCAACGCTGACCATTCTCGAGGTGAACAGCCAGATGAAAAATAGTGGGATACCTCTCATGAATAGGGAACGCTAATATCCTCCAAACCGCCTCCGAGCTACTAATGTACCGCCCACTCTCATACATCTTTACTTCATCCTTCTCATTCTCCAGAGCAAAAGACGCCTGGTCACTGCCCTTGTTCACGTACTTGCAAATGTATTTAATGGACTTAACAGAGTTACATAATTCTACATTGATGTGAGCATCGAAAGTGCGTGACAAGACAGGGTTGTAGGGCACCACCCAGCGGTTGTCCAGTTTTATCCTATTGATTTCTACAGTGAAGCCACCGTCAGCTGGAGACCTCCTACGATACTGCGGATATGTATCGTCTCCTGTCTGAGTGTTCTTGAGAAGTGGCCGAGGATACTTCTTGCTGCAACTACCTCCTTTCATGCAAGGCGAATTGTAATTCAAGCTGCCGCAGGGCCCATGAATCATGTTGGCCTTGACAATGTTGTGGAGGAGAAAATCTTTCTCAGGATCAGGTATTTCAGCACAGATGACTTTGTCGATCATGTCAGAGAAGATGCGCTGCTCTAGCCACAGCAATATGGGAATGTGAGGCAGACCCCGCTTTTGCCACTCGACAGAGTACATAAAACAACGTACTCTACCAAACAGACTGCCCTTGTTCAAAAGAGATATCATCTTCTTCACCTTGAGATGGAATACCCTGGCTATGATGTCATGACGATCGTGAGACTTTCGCCCAAGCAGCAGTACATTTGTGATATCCTTCCACCTGGGATTACAGGTGAAAGTGATGAACAGATCAGGACGGCCGTAATGGCGAACATATGTCATGGCGTCTTGAGTCCGCTCATGCATATAGCGAGGCCCCCAGTGAATGATGAAGGAAGCACCACCATTTGACCCAGCTGAGCAGCGTCAGCATCCTGTCCACTCACAGCGTCCTTTAGGTGAATATAGCTGTCTGCCCTCAGCTGCGCCTGATTGTTCCTGATGTAATTCAACCTCTCAGTCTCTATTTTAGCATACATGTCAACTAGAAATTGACTGAAAAGGGAGCGGAAGTACAAAATATGGTTGACCTCCCCTTGCCTGACCATAATACGATAAGAGTAAAACCTCGCTGCGGAGACTGTCTTATTGAGGAGCAACTTGGTCTTAGGATCGCGCTGAGGCAAGGCAATAAAGTACCCATCCTCGCCACGGCAAAACAGAAGCGGATACTGCAAGGCGTCGTATGATCGATGAATTTCACTAATGCGCTGCAATGTGTTGTTATGGCTCTGCAGCACAATGTCTCGATGCTTGAATTGCTGACCAACAATCACCAGAGCTACCTCATTTGCTGTTGGTGCATTGAAGCGACCTCTATGAGCGTCAGCTGGCTTTTTATCTGCATGGATAACGACTTCGAACTTCTCGCAGGTTGGAGCTACCTTGTCCATGGCAGTCTTCAAATCCTTTATATAGCTATTGATGTCGTGTAGCATCCTCTGCAGTTGTTTGACCAATCCCTGTTTGACGTCAGAAAATTTGCTGCACCTCAAGCGTACTTCCCTTTCGTCGTCGCCCACAAAATACATTTGCAGAAATTGGGCTTCCTGTTGAGGTGCTGGCAGCAGACTTCCTATCAAATGATACACCTGCCCCTGAACTTTAAAAGTCGGTATGAAGCCATCTCGTAAAACCTGCTTAGCCCCAAATGATGTCATGTTGAAGCAGCCATTATACTTCCGAATACGTTCCATGAAGTGGACGTGCTCAGGGTGGATATCCATTACCAGGCTGTAAAGAGGCTCGGGCAGAGGTTCGAAGGGCGGAAGCTGCACCTTGCCAGCGCTGCAGCACATGCCGCGGGGCTCTTTCTTCCACTTCAAAGCATTGCAATATATGCATTTGTGGCTCATAGTACCTAGATCTACAGTGCTGTCTGCCTCATAAGCCACGTCAGGATCATATGCCATGCCTGAGTGAGCCTTGACTTTCCATGGAAGTGCTCGCCTTTCTACTCGTCTTCCAGGATTGCTTTGCTCATATCGAAATTCTGCCGCTCTGTGCACTTCAGGGTGATCTTGCTGGTACCTGGCCACCGCATCACGGTGCACTTCAGGATGATCTTGCTGGTACTTGGCCACCGCATCACGGTGCACTTCAGGATGATCTTGCTGGTACTTGGCCACCGCAGCACGGTTCACCGCAGGATGATCTTGCTGGTACTTGGCCACCGCATCACGGTGCACTTCAGGATGATCTTGCTGGTACTTGGCCACCGCAGCACGGTTCACCGCAGGATGATCTTGCTGGTACTTGGCCACCGCAGCACGGTTCACCGCAGGATGATCTTGCTGGTACTTGGCCACCGCAGCACGGTTCACCGCAGGATTATTCTGAGCATATTTCCTCGCCGCATCCTTAAGTTGCTTCCTCCTTTTAACATCGGAATATCTGGCACGACGTTTGCCAGGAGCCTTCTTGAGGATAGGAAGAGGTGATGGCTGTGAGAAGTCTGAATGGGAGTCGAGCTGGAAAAGCGGGGAAAGAGGTAAAGGCTATGAGAAATGTAAATAGGAGTCGAGCTGGGAAAGAGGTAGTCAGATAAACACTTCTTCAGGTTCATGTGGCAGGTACGCATCGAAATGGCCACTAGAAAGGTCCTGCGAAAAACGTAACCTCCTCACGGGATGACCTTCAGCACCGACACTCGCATACAGCTCGCCATTGCGGTAAATTTCGAAGACGAACTCGAACAATTGGCCAGCCGCCACAAGTTCGCATAAACCACCATAAGTAGAGGGTCGGGACATGTGAGCGAGGTACTCAGCGGAGCTGGTGTAGTTATCCCCCTCGCTGTTGTGGGACATGATGGAGAACTCCTCCCAGGTGTCCACCACGTGCCTGACGATTAGCTCACGCACCTCCCTAGCCAATAACTGATTATAATATATAAGATATGCGAGGGACCGGAACAGGCAAGCTCCGTCTCCCGTGATGGGGATAATAGTGTGAGGCACCATCTCCCCATTAATATTTAAAAATTCAATTGACATACTAAAAAACAATGAAGAGAAAGGACAAAACTTACAGTTAGTGAGTCAGTGAGTCAGTCAGGACTTATCTTTTTATGTAGATAGATTTCTCTCGCGTCTCTTCCGTCTCCCTCTCGCGTCTCTTGCGTTTCTCACGTTCTTGGTGTCTCTCGCGTTACTCTCTCTCTCTCTCGCGCGTCTCTCTCTCACATATCTGACGTTGAAACAAATAATAACCGAAATTTTACAAAGCTTATAGCACCGGAACCGGAACCATACCGTTATGCGTTTCGGATAGTAAACTCAATATACGTAAAATATACGCCATGTATATACATCAAATCCGTGTACATACGACTCACGTAGATGAATATATGATACATTTACGAATATTCTAAGAATATCGTGTGAACATATGTAGTATGCATATGCATTTCGGATAGTAGCCTCAATATACGTAGAATATACGCCCTTGCAACTTACGCGTTTACAATGAAATATTGCGAACGACGAAGTGTCGTATACGATGAAACTATCTATATGTATATGAACATATACATATAATGTTCGGCTAATATACATATGTATATTGTATGAATATCCACTGAACATACAGCGCGTTGCATTCGCATATCCCTACGATATGCAATGTACGTCGTTTGTGTATCACTGTATGTACATAGGATATGTCATATCCGCGGATGTATATATGCAATGTATATACACTGCATGTCAAAATGCTATCTGGGACAGCACAGAGAGAAATACAATATGCAAAAAATTCACAAATTATTTCTCAAATATCGCAAAAATTTTCAATAGCATATAATACATTTTGTTAAGGAAAGTCAACAATCATTTATCAAAAATCGTAAAAATAACAGTGTTATTGAAAAAACTTTAAGTCCAATTAACATTCGTAAAAACGACACAAAACGAAATACGATATGATACGATATGATATGATATGATACGATATGAAACGAATTTTTTTCAGAGGATGAAGGGGGTGGTTTTCAGGGGTGAGATATATACAGTCGCCTTCCTTTGGTCTTCAACAATATTTGTGTAAGGTTTGGTTGAAATCAGTTGATTCGCGTGAATATTTTTGAAGAATATTTTTTTTTGGGGGTGAAGAGGGTGAGGTTTAGGGGTGAGATATATCCAGTGACTTTCCTTAGGCTCTTAACAATATTTGTGCTTGGTTCAGTTGTAATCGGTGAAGGCGTGTGGATTTTATTAAGAATTTTTCTTTAGGAGATGGAGGGGGTGGTTTTCAGGGGTGAGATATATTCAGTGACCTTCCTTAGGCTCTTAGCAATATTTGTGCTTGGTTTGGTTGTAATCGGTGAAGGCGTGTAGATTTTATTAAGAATCTTTTGTTAGGGGATGAAGGGGGTGGTTTTCAGGGGTACGATATATACAGTCACCTTCCTTTGGTCTTCAACAATATTTGTGTAAGGTTTGGTTGAAATCAGTTGATTCGCGTGAATATTTTTGAAGAATCTTTTTTTAGGGGGTGAAGAGGGTGGGGTTTAGGGGTGAGATATATTCAGTGACCTTCCTTAGGCTCTTAACAATATTTGTGCTTGGTTCAGTTGTAATCGGTGAAGGCGTGTGGATTTTATTAAGAATTTTTCTTTAGGGGATGGAGGGGGTGGTTTTCAGGGGTGAGATATATTCAGTGACCTTCCTTAGGCTCTTGGCAATATTTGTGCTTGGTTTGGTTGTAATCGATGAAGGCGTGTAGATTTTACTAAGAATCTTTTTTTTAGGGGATGAAGGGGGTGGTTTTCAGGGGTACGATATATACAGTCGCCTTCCTTTGGTCTTCAACAACATTCGTGTAAGGTTTGGTTGAAATCGGTCAACGCGTTTAGCTTTGTATGGCCGGACAGACAGACAGACAAACATTCATTTTTTTTATATATAAGATGAATGTTTGTCTGTCTGTCCGGCTATACAAAGCTACACGCGTTGACATTTGTTAATAAATAAAATATTTATCGAAGACGACAGCATTTCGGCAATAGTGCGCCTTAAGCCCATTTCTACGAAATGAACAGTCATATAATGACTGTTAGATCTCTTGTTTTTCTTCTTTATATATTTATACAGTCTTATGCATATTTATTTGATTTTTTTTAATATGGATTTGGCCCTTTACGGCCGATGAGGGCAAAATGCTGAATTATGCTTTGCAGAATTCTGTTTGCAAATACGTAAAATCATATTTAACCCTTTTACACCCCCGAAGGGGTGGAATTTCTAAAAATCCTGAAATTAGTTTTTAGACATTTGTATGAGTAACATTTGCAAGCGAAAACCAAGGCGATATCTCATCGTGCCTAAGAGATATGGAGAAACACGTAAAAAGAGATTTATCCCTTTTACACCCCCTTAGGGGTGAAATTTCGAAAATTCCCTTCTTAATGAGCGTCTACGACACGAAGGGAATATATCCCTAGAATTTCAAGTTTCTAGGCCCAGGGGTTTTGGCTGGGCGTTGATGAGTGAGTGAGTGAGTGAGTCAGTGAGTCAGTCAGTCAGGACTTTTCTTTTTATATATATAGATAGCGCCGACGCGACACGGAGTAATTAAGCAGGCATGGCACGCTTACATCAATAACGCGCACGATATAGAGGAAGGTAGTACGCGTGGAATTGATAGATTACCGCAAACCGATCTTCACTATATTCGGAGAAATCGTCGATAACTCGACGAGATTGAGACACGCACTTTGTATATATAGTTTGGCTACTCACGAATTGATCCACTGGTATTTACTTGCTTATTAGGACATGGGGCATCCTTGGTGTTGCTCCAAAATATTGAGGTCGGCTCACCGGAGACTCGGCGATTTCATGTATAGTCGTGTCCTTATTGAGAGTATTATAGGTTTGAATGCTAATGGATGATCGTTGGCGTTCTTTTGAGTGTATCGTCGTAATTCCGTTGATTATCGATGTCTGTTATAATTCGTTTACACATTAATAGAATATACTGAATGATGGACGTATGGATCACGGAGGACCGTACGCAACGAACAAGACATTGGGCGTCTTGTATCAACAGAAGTATGTCTTTACATTGAGAACACTGATTTTATTCCGAGCCTTGCGCGCTCGTCGTATACCATTATCGCGTCTCGGAATGCTGGACTTCTTGGAAGTCCTCGTTTACAAGCAAAATGTTCGGTGTAACTATCTATTGTCCATCGCGCACTCGCGGAGCAAAGAAAGCCCGTATAGTGTTTATAACTATTGCGGGTCTCCCGGGCTAACCACGCGCGTTCCTGACCTTTGAAGGTCGCGTTTACTTCGTCGAATTCGCGAGAGTCGCACGAATTATAACGTCTATTAGCACGGTATTTCGTCGTTACCGCACGATTTTTTAAACAACGTTTATTCACTTTTATTATTGGTGATGCTATGCATATTATTTATATATGATTATTCAAATATGATTCGGCCCCAATCCGCGTAATTACTATGATAATTGAGACCGCATCATTCGACGTTACGACATATAATTTTACTCGATACAATTTTAAATGCACTGGCATTTGATGTGCGCATTAATTAATCGTTTTTTTTTTTTTTTTTATTTTTGTTGTTTTATGTGCTCTTTATACACACTCAAGTGGCGATGAAATAATAAAATTGATTACTCACATATGGGGTGATATTAATATAGGCGAGAAAAATGTCCAGCCACGCGTCGCTCGAACACACGTGAAGTTTTTCAGAACGACCGTTGATTTCTTAGAACCGTTGGGTTGGAGTGCTGGCGTGCTGGCGCTTCCCTCGTTCCAGCGGTTGTGTGGGTGGCGTCGTGCCAAGCAGTGCTTTCGTGGTCGCTCCACGAACAGAAGGATCGGGATGAGAGAGACGTGATGATCCCGGCGACGATCCTCGATGGAACGCCTAGCGCCCGCCTTGCGACCGTCTTAGGCAGCGTTCCAATCGTTACTAAGTAAATTGATTGTTCGTCGATGGATCTGCGTGCGCGTGGTAATTACGCTCATTGCGCAGGCCACGCCGTATATATAGTTATAGCATATGTACTCGGTCACGGTCTCGCGTCGCTACTATTGACTATATAATCGATTTATTTGTATGGGTGTGAATAAGCTACAGTGATTCACACGACGGAATTCGACGCGCACTACGTAGACTATCGAATCGCTACACTGCACCTATTCCAAAGTTGCCCGAGTGGAGCTTGTAGTGCAATACATTGCATATAGAATGTACAAGATCGATGGATAGTACAATGCCTCAGAGATTTGTAAGTCTAATATAGACTATGTGTACGCGATATTGCGCTTGTAATATCTATTCGGTGGTTAATAGACTATATCAATGTTATATGCTTCGAATTTATAAATCGTCGATTATTTCCTCCGGTTCAATAGGAGAACACATGGAATAGTTGAATCTACTCTCATGAATCATTAATGGAATCTAATATGCCAGGAAGATTATAGAAATTTATTTCTAAAACAGGTGCACTATTTTAGAGAAATGCGACAAGCGACAGCCGCCATGACTGCGAATCAAAATCTCGGAAAGCAGGGCTTTACGAACATATCCCTCGTAGACGGGTCTAAATTTCAACTGCGATGGTTTTTTTGTTCAGTTCATGGTCCAATTATTATAAAATGTTAAGGTAGTTTCGAAAAGGATTTGAAGGATTCCATGCAGAATATTAGTCGCGCAGCCACCGTTAAATATATCCTCTTTTTAAGTTTTGGCATCGTTTCTATAAGGATACCAAACAATCCATAAAGGAATCCCTAATAACATTTCAGGCTCAAATAGGGCCATCCATAGTGGCCAGAGTAGGGATCCTCACTGGGCTCTGTTTAGATTTTGTTAGATATTATACTACGCGTCCCGTTTTCGATGATAATCTGTAGTAATGCTTGTCATACGTCAAACTCACAACTTTTTAGCGTATAGGGACTTTTTGAAAGTCCCGCCTGCTGCGCCCTTTACCCGTATGTCCACGGTGGCACTGCGCTTTCCCCTAACTTCGTTATGTTTCGTTGTGCAACGAACTCAACACGTGTAGCGTAAAACGAAAGATTATTTAATCCAAAAATTTTTACGTTTCATCGAAGGAATATGCCAAAGGACAGGAAAAGAAAATGCTCTCGTTCTAGATCTAGAGAAAATAAACGAGAATATAGAGGATCAGAGGAAAAAATCGAAACGCTCGAAAAGAAAATGGATTACCACCAAAACATGCTGTCGCAATTCCTGAAGGATCGACCAAATGAAACCAGGGCGATAACGACGCCAGAACGATCGATTCAAGATGAAGGTAAGTTATTGTTTGTGAAAAATCTCCATACGAGATTAGCACAAAAATGTTTACAGTAAAAAAGGTATCACGGTCCACATGAACGTGAGACCGTCCCTCCCAAAAAAGTCCACACGACTAAACGAGGAAGACAACACAACGAGATTCAACAAGAATCTGTTTGTGGTTTGTGTCTAGTGACTAACTTCCATTCTGTTTCCCTAGAAATAGGAAATGCTACAGAATGGGAGGAAGAAAATTCGCAAGACGAGGCCAACAAGGTCACCGTCAACGAGGCACTCGCCAACAAGGCACTCGCCAACAAGGCATCCCCCAGTGAGGAACCGGCAAATACGGCACACGACATGGTCTGAATAGATGAAACAGATCTGTAAGAAGAAGAAATACAAAAAAGAAGCGATATACTGAAAGCTCTTATAAACGATCCCACGGAGGTAGAGGAGACATCGACACCTATTAACGCCGATCTATATAAAAAATGGAACCAGTGGATGGCGAATAGGCTGTCAGAGGAAAGCAGGAAGGAGGTCGTCAAAAAAAATTCGAGAAAAGGCGAATTTTATACAGAAGCTCCTCGAATAAATTTGGAGATCGCCCACGCTCTCACTGAAATCGCGAAAAAGAGAGACAAACACTTTGTAGATACACAGAAGTGTGTGGGATCTGCGCTGATTTCTCTAGGCTCAGCGCTTACAATGCTGATTGAACCGCCTAAAGAAGGCATCGAGGAAGAAACATTTCTAAAACTGCTCAGTGATACTGGAAAATTACTAACTGACGTATTTCATCATCAATCGGTCGCTAGAAAGTTCTTCATAACTCCGTTACTGAACAAATCGGAAAAACCAATGCTAGAAGCTACAATCTCAGACAAGTGGCTTTACGGAGAGAAATCCAACGATCAGGTGAAAGATGCGAAGGCCGTAGAGAAGGCCTGTACGAATATAAAAGAGAAGCCTGTTCCCAAATTCTCGACGCTAAAGACATAGGAAAACTCCAGATACCCACCTGCAGGGAGCAGGCAGGTGGACACGCAGAGACGCTCGACATTTCGAGTCAAGCGAAAATTTCAGACCTACAACATGACCAAACTGTCGACAGGATCGTCCAAGACGACCAAGAAAAAGTAGTTCAGGTAAAAACCTTAGCTGAACATCTAAAAAAATTTATCAGCGAGTGGGAAAAAATCATCACGCATAAATTTATTTTACAATACGTGAAAGGTTACCGTATTCCCTTCGAGGAAATCCCAGGCTCAAATAATGAATCGTATGCGCAAGAATTGAGTAACAGTGAACGTATAAATATTCGAGTCGAGATTGAGGCCTTATTGGCTAAAAAAGCGATAAAAAAATGTGAAGACCGCCCATCTCAGTTCCTCTCCCCCTTTTTCCCCGTAAAAAAATCGAATGGGTCTAAAAGATTTATTCTAAATCTCAAAAGATTAAACGGTTTTATCAAACCGGCTCACTTTAAGATGGAAGACATTCGGTCAGCGAAGGGGCTCTTGTCAAAAGACTGTTTCGTGGGGACAATTGACTTAAAAGACGCATATTACGCGATTCCGGTTGATGAAGAATATAGAAAATATCTTAGATTCCGATTCGAGGACGAACTTTATCAGTTCACATGTTTGACGTTCGGCCTTTGTATTATACAAGCCCGTTCGTATTTACAAAATTAATGAAGCCCATTTTGCGTTTGTAAAGATCACGAGGTATTACCTTAATTATTTATATCGATGACATTCTAGTCATGAACAGAACTCAAAAGATATGTGCAGAAAATATCACAAAAACGTGTGATCTTCTTAAAAATCTAGGCTTCAGTATAAACTGGGAGAAAAGCTCACTTATTCCTAGCAAAATATGAACATATCTAGGATTCATTATCGATTCAAAGAGTTTTAGATTAGAGTTAACTGAGCGAAAGAAAGTTCGGATCAAGGACATGATTAGAAAATTTCAAAGCAAAAATAAAAATAGTATACGCGATTTTGCCAAGCTGCTCGGTACGCTCGCAGCAGCCACACCAGCGATAGCTTATGGATCCATATATTGTAACAGATAAGAAAGACAAAGATTTCTTGCGCTTGAACTCAACGACGGAAACTACGATAAGATATTAACTTTCAAGGATAGACTCATAGAAGATCTGTGCAGGTAGAAGAAAAATCTAAGTTTAGGTTTTAACCCCATTCGCACTTTCAATTTTGCGCTAGAAATCGAGACAGATGCTTCCTTACCAGGGTGGGGAGCACATTGCGAGAGTAGGAGTACTTATGGGTTTTGGAGCCCGATAGAAAGTAAATATAGTATTGATTACCTCGAACTTCTCGCAGCATTTCTAGCTGTGAAAAGCTTCGCAGAAAATCGATCGAATCAGGAAATATTATTGCGAGTGGATAATACGTCGGCAATCTCATACATAAATCGATCGGGGAGTGTGCGATTCTCTCATTTGAGTGAATTAGCAAGAGAAATTTGGCAATGGGGAGAAAAGCGGAAACTTTGGTTTTTCGCGTCATATATTTTAACAAAACAAAACGTTTTTGCGGACGCGGCATCTCGAATTAAAAACATTGACACAGATGGGGAGTTGTCAAAACAGAATTTTGAGATAATGAATAAAAAATGTGGTCCGTTTTCAATTGATTTGTTCGCATCAAGACTGAATAAGAAATCTAAAAGATTTTGTGCAAGATTCCCACAATCGTTGAGTAATGTTTAACAATTGAACAATGAACTTCACTGTACACGTACGAGTATTATGTATGCGTACAAAAAGTATATACTGTATTTTTTCACCACATCAAATGTGTTTGAGAGTGTTCGAGCATTCAGTTGCGCGTCGCTGGATTGCGCACAGCAGGCTAGCGTAGACAACCGCTCGCTGTTGCTGCTTAGCGGCAACACCTCACGAGAGCCTAAAATTCACTGGGTCAGCGTGCCATGCTACAGCTCGCTGCGACGGCGTTGTCGACAAAGGTTCGTTCAAATAAGCAGCCATTGTTGTGTCGCGGAATATTCCATTTTACGGTATTTTCTGGATAATTCCTTAGCTGACACAGATAAGACTAAGATTTCGTTCAAGACAGGAAACGAGGTAGACGTCGACGCGGCATGAGGCGACTCACTCGGCGGTCGACGATAGGCTAAAGCAAAAATTGCTAACAAAGGGATTTTCGCGAACACAGTTAGCAACTGCTTTAAGAAAATCAGTTTTAAAGTAGACTCAAAAAGAACGGGTTGGTTCCTCGTCCATTACTCGAAACAACAAATCATTGTAATATTCTTTTTATTGTCTTTTGAATAGATAACGGAAAGTTGCCGTTGTCTATAATACCAGGTGTATGGATAAGTTTTTTCCGGTTTAACTAAAAGATGGCGCCAGCGAAAAGTACGCAGCGTATTAATTTGACACATACGTCATTTTGTTCGTCTGACATTAACCTACAAACACACAAGTTGAGTCCGCCAAAAACTAGCGTCTTTGTTTTATCGTTCAGTGATCATGTCGAGTTTTGTGCCTGAAAAAGAACATTTGCGGCACGCATTGCTTTTCTTATTTAATCAAAAGAAAAAGGCTGCTGAAAGTCAACGTTTGCTGGTAGAAACATATGGTGAACACGCTCCATCGATTAGAACATGTGAGACATGGTTTCGACAATTTAAAAGTGGTGATTTCAATGTGAAAGACAGTGAGCGCTCTGGTAGACCACAAAAATGCGAAGACGAGCAATTGCAGGAGTTATTGGATGATGACCCAACTCAAACTCAACGGCAATTAGCAGAAGCATTACATGTGTCACAAGAAACAATCAGCAGACGTCTACGAGTAATGGGGAAGATCAATAAACTCGGTAAATGGGTCCCACACGATTTGAATGAACGTCAAATAGAAAATCGCAAAGTCACTTGTGAAGTGCTGCTTCAACGCCACGAAGGGAAATCATTTTTGCATCTAATTGTAACGGGTGACGAAAAATGGATTTATTTTGAAAACCCGAAGCGGAAAAAATCGTGGCTTTCACCTGGCGAAGCCGGTCCTTCAACACCAAGGCCAAATCGCTTCGGCAAGAAGACCATGCTCTGTGTCTGGTGGGACCAGAGCGGTATTGTGTATTATGAACTCTTGAAGCCCGGCGAAACCGTTAATACACAACGCTATCGCCAAGAAATTATTAATTTAAACCACGCATTAATCGAAAGACGACCGGAATGGGCCAGAAGACATGGCAAAGTGATTTTGTTACACGACAATGCGTCGTCTCACACAGCAAAAGCAGTGAAAGACACCTTGAAATCGCTTGGATGGGACATCCTTCAGTACTCGCCGTATTCGCCAGACCTGGCGCCATCTGACTATCACCTCTTCGCATCAATGGGGCACGCGCTCCCAGAGCAGCACTTCAGCAATTTCGAGGAAGTTGGAAAATGACTCGACGAATGGTTTGCCGCAAAAGACAAGCAGTTTTTCTGGCATGGTATTCATAAGTTACCTGAAAGATGGGCGAAATGTGTAGAAGCCGATGGCCAATATTTTGAATAAAACAAAAATTAATTTCCCTTGAAAATTACGTGTTTTTTTTTACCAAAAAACCGGAAAAAAACTTATGCATACACCTGGTAAATACTACCATTTTACATAAATTCACGTTTACCCTATTTACTCGGCAAACGATCCCAAAAATAATAACTTTTTAATATTATACCGGATACCAAATAATCCAATTACGTGGTACCGGTATAACATTTGGTGGCAGCGGTGGGATCTGCTGAAGTGATAAGTGATACATGATTTATTTGGACAAAAAGTGTTTTGGACAAAGTACAAGAGTGACTCTGAAGTGACGACTATGACTCGTGCAAGGGCCCAAGTGTAGTTCGTGAAAACCTGACTAAGCTAACGCGAAGGCGCGAAGTGTACGTCTTTGCGGTGTGACATATCTGTCAACCGTTTAAAGTTCCGATTGACGGTGTTACGTCAAATCGCGGAAAAACGCACAAAGTCTGCAACCAAGTACTCGAGGGAGTTACTTGTGACGAAGCCGTCGGGCAACTATTGGCGACGCACTAAGGACGAGCCCAGGAACCACCGAAGGAAAGGGTCAACTGTGCCAGGAAGGACGTCAAGGACCATCTACAGAGGGGAGCTGCAGGACGCCAAGTCGACAGCACCCAGAACAGCGGCATGGAGAGGATCATCTTCAAGATCATCTATCTGTAAGTGGCGGTTACATACCATACTAATACAACCGATATTTGGGAAAAATATTCCACTAGATATATATTTTTCTTCAGATTTTGTGGGGATATTTTGAAATAAAGTTCACCGCGAAATTAGCGAAACCGAATCGTAAAGCTAACTCGTTAGAAACTACGATGCCGGGCGAAGGGGTGGACTCTGCAGCGGGTTTAGATGCAGCTGTCCAGGACATCGCGTTCAGGATGCACAGAGCGCTTACAGGGCTCTCGCCGACGGCACGAATCCCCGCAGACAGGCAGGAGGCCCTCGCAGGCCAACTGACGGCCGAGTTCGGCGTAAACCCACTTAGGGGTGCATCGTTTCGGGATCACAGTAGTATCGATAGCGACGACGCGTTCAATATGGCTACTGGTGAAAGAAATCCCGAACGCGTTACCGATGAAATGATCAAGCGGGAAATCGAAAACATGCAAACAATAGATCGTGTAGGTTTCGCTAGAGCTACCGGTAGGGCAGCCTGGTCGGTACCTTCATGAGTACGAGATCGGTTGGAGGCGATTGACCAGAGCCACCGTGAATTGGAAAGAGCTCGACGGCAGTGCCAACGTAAATTCGATCGCGAACTTCGGGAGGTCGAAACACCGGCGGCAAGACGAAACTTGGCCGATACGCTAAACGAGGTAGGTGCAGACGAGTACGAGCTCATCCACTCCTTAAGAGAACAAATTGCTGAGCTTCAGCAACGTTCAGGAGGAGCAGGGATGGAGGACTATCAGCCCCACTCGCAGCCCCTGAGACGTAATCGCTTCGAGGAGACACGGACGCCCTGAAACTTGCTCAGCCTCAGCCTAGGTTTAAAAATGGTAAAAACTCTCGACGGCAAAGACGCAAAGGCATTGTCGCTGTTTTTAAAGTCCTGCGAGACGATTTTTCGCAGGGTAGCCGAGGAGGAGCATGATACCCTCCTGGAATTAATTGTCATGATTAAATTAGAAGAGGCGGCAGCAAGACAACTGCTGCACAAAACCATCAGTACCATGGCTCAACTCAGGAGTGAGTTGGAAGCGTTGAACGGACAACAGAAGTCCCTGGCCACGTTGCAGATGGAGTTCAGTTCTCTCCGGCAGGGACAGAATGAAGACATCGCCGCCTACGCAGCAAGAACGCAGAGAATTATGGTAGACATCACCGAAATACTCTGTGAACCGTTGAGAACAGAGGATCGGAAGATCACCGTCGAGAGTGTCACCCGACGAAGCGCACAGGCTAACTTCGAAAACGGCCTGCACGGCTACATGCAAGTGCCAGTACGTGCGAGAAACTACCATACGCTGCACGGCTCTGTGTCAGGGGCCATAGAGATCACCAACATGGTGCAGCCAAAGGGAGGGATAGGTGGAGTACTAAGCCACTCCAGAAGGTCCCAAGGCGCACCACCCCGGCAGGGAGAGAATTCTTTCACCTTCGGGGGGCCAGAGCACGTGGCACGGGATTACACCCGGAGATCGGGAAGAGGAAGCTTGTCGATGCCTAGTGAAAATAAGTCCATACACAACGTCGACATCGTATGCAACTACTGTCAAAAAAAGGGCCACGTGTGGAAGGACTGCAGGAAGAGTTTGTCACAGAATAAGAGCGAGCCAGCTTAGACATCACAGCAGCCCCGACGGCCGGGGCATTCAGGGAGCAAGACGGAAAAAACCACAGTAACTGCAGGAACGGGTCAAGCTAATACAGATGCCCACCCACTGCGAACAATGAGACTGAATACGTTAACGGCCCAGCAGAGACCTGCGTGCAAGCAGAAGAAAACGACTGCAGCTGGTACATGTAACGCTGCCGGCGTCGAGCGCCACGGCCAGGGACTTCGATATCGTCACATCGTTGGCCGTGACCGGGGTACTCACCCTCAAGGCAGATACCAGAGCGCAGTGCAGCATCATCAAGGAAGGCTGTCTCTAACCGGAGACCATGGTGAAAGAGTGCACCGTAGAGCTGCAGGAAGTGGCGGGCGAAAAATGTACTCCGCTAGGAATAGCGAAAATCGTGCTTGAGACACCGGCTTTAAGCGTAGAGCATTGGTCTTACATCGTTCCGAGCGACGTGCCGTTGAGAGTAAACGGACTTCTCGGAATGGATTTCATCAAACGCCACGAGGCAGATATTCTGCACGGGGAAATGCTGAAACTTTATGGACACTGCATGCCGCTCCTGGACGGATAGATTTAAATGACCGTGCCGCCACGCAGCAAAACTGTTCCGTATGCAGCAACCACGAGTAAATTTATCGGAAAAGGCTGGAAAATGGAACTCGGGAACGGGGTAATTATGGGCACTTGCAGCACGCCGCCGCATGGCAGTAGCTGTGCAGTCAGTTTAATAAACACCACCGAGCAGGCTGTTGAGGTGCAACGCCCCGTGGTGGAACTCGAGCCGCTAGAGATAGCGGCCGTGGGTCACGGTCTCGAAGCCTCGACGACCGAAGTATGCACCGTCAGCGCGGTGCGAGGGGCCGACCGCCTCGCGCTACTAGCTCAAGAGCTCGACACGGCGAACCTTAATGAGGAAGAGCGCGAAGTGCTCAACGATATCACTAGGGAATACGAAGATATATTCCACCCACCAGGGGACAGGTTGCCATGTACGCCTATGGTGGAGCACGTGATCCCCCTTAAGGAAGGGGTGCAGCCCATTAAGGTGCACCTATATTGGCTGCCAGAAACCCACAAAAAGGAAGTGGAAAGGCAGACCTGTGAAATGCTGGCAGAAGGTATTGTCCAGCCCAGCAGGTATCAAGGACGCGCCGCTGCTAGTCATGGCGAAGAAACCCGATGCCGCCGGAGTAAGAAAAATGCGATTAGTGGTGGATTTTCAAAAATCAAACAAAACCACCATCGGGGACTCGTACCCACTGCCCAATATAACAGAGATATTGGACCAGTTGGCACGAGCCCGATATTACACAACCTTGGACCTCTCCTCTGGAGTTCACCAAATCCCGATGGCGTAGCAAGACAAGGAAAAAATAGCATTTTCTATTCCGCAGGGCCATTTTGCATGCCATTCGGACTCAAGAACGCGCCACCGACGTTCCAGTGGCTAATGAACTCCGCGCTAGCAAGGTTACAGGGCGTCAAATGCTATGTGTACCTCGACGACATAGTGATACACGGAAAGGCCTTCAAGAAGCACAATGACAGGCTGCGAGAGGTACTGCAGCGGCTGAGAGAAGTCAAATTAGCAGTATAACCGAGCAAATGCCAATTCCTGCGCAAAGAAACGCAGTACCTCGGCCACATCATCTCCGAAGTATGCGTGCCGATCCTGAGAAACTGGAAGCGGTAAAGGAATTCCCGGTGCCAAGAGATGTGAAAATTTGTCAAAAACCGCGAAGCCGCTTACGGAGTTCACCCAGAAAGGGGTTTAATTCGAGTGGACTGCAGTAAGGAATGCCGCAATCGAAGAACTGAAGACGGCACTTACCACAGCACCGATACTGCAATATCCTGACTTCACGAAGCCGTTCGTTGTAACAACAGACGCCTCAGATAGGGCGCTCGGAGAGATCCTTTCGCAAAGCAAGATCGGGGACGATTTGCCCATATGCTACGCGAGCCGCACCATGACAAAGGCCGAGCTGAACTACACGACTACGGAAAAGGAACTACTCGCGATAGTTTGGGCACTTGCTCAATTCCGCTCACCTGGCTGTTCGGAGTAAAGGACCCAGGTTCGAGACTAATGCGTTGGAGAATAAAATTGGCGGAACATGAGTTTAACATCAAATATAAGGCGGGAAAGCGTAATACAAATGCAGATGCGTTAAGCTAAGATTTATTACTACCTCGGCCCAGCGAATGACCGCACAAAGTGGAGAGCCCAGGATACCTCTTACCGCCATGGTAGCTCGTCGGAGCGAGAGCTCGAACTTGCCAACGAGACAGTAAGTAGCGGTCGACATCGTAGGACCGCTACCGGAAAGCACATCTGGAAAAAAATACATACTCACCTACCAGGACGTGCTTACGGAATGAAGTGCGGCGAAACCACTGCTGAACCAAGAGGCTTCAACAGACGCAAGAGCACTAGTTGAGGAATTAATTTGCCGGCATGGAACGCCGGAAACAATATTGTTGGACCAGGGCACCAACTTCCTCAGCTCGACCTTCAAGGAGATGTGGCGACTACTGAGAATTAAGAAGGTACAAACGACGGCCTACCATCCGGAACAAGCAGCGCCCTGGAAATATCGCATCGCACCTTCGCTGAATACCTAAAAATGTTCATAAATGAGGACCAAGGAAATTGGGACGAGTGGCTGCCGTATACGATGTTTACGTATAACACCACCCCACATACGAGGAGCGGACTGTCTCCCCCCGTGTTGGTGTACGGACGCGAGGCTGAATTGCCGACCGCCGTAAAACAGGAGCCACGCAGCACCTATGCTTATGATCACTACGTCCACGAGCTACGCAAGAGATTACGCGCCGCATGGACCGTAGCATGCGACAACCTGACGTACTCCTACGTGACGAGACGGTGCACAGGGGGCGGTCAGCCAAGCTGACCCCGAAGTGGATGGGTTCTCACGAAATAATAGAAAAGAGGCCCCCCGTCAACTACGTAGTCCGGAAGGGACGGAAAACTTAGGCGGTGCACGCGGACCGCCTAAAGCTCTTTATCGAGCACTAATAACTCAGGAATTGAGAAATTCGAATATTTATAGCTCGTTAAAACTAAATATTAGCTAGAAAATAAATGTGGGTAGGAGCCCCTCGGAATGCAGTGTAGGGAGCTCCAATAAAGTAGAAGAGGTTTTAGGAGACCTAATTTCATCAACAGAAAATGGAGGGTCATCCCGACATGAAAATACATGATAAATGTACATATGGAAAAAATATTATATATTGAACGAAACAATTGAAATAAATTGCACTTTAATTACGCAATCCAGAGGGGACGGAATACTACGACCATGCTTGAAAACCACTGTCGAAAAATGTAATGCTGACGCAGGATAGTGTTTAGCGTAGAGTGTAAAAAGAGTATATAGAGTAAATTGAAGAAATGAAGCCTCTAAGAGCATATTTAATTTTGGAAAAAATAAGTCAATATGCACACTCTATTCGTTTGATATACACATGTTAATTGGTAATTCCATTTCCGCAAATGACAGTGAAATATGCCAAAATATTTCCATATTTCAAGACAATATTAATATATATGAAAAAAATATTATATTACACTGGTTAAGCCTCAGAATGAGGAAGAAGGTACGCGTAAACAATCTAGTCCCAAAGCTGAATAGACTACAGCCAAGCGTCAACACTTATGCGACTGGCTGACCTAAAGGCCTACAGCGAAGGTGACGCAATTATACTCGTACTCGACATACCGCTGATCGGGCAGCAATAGTACAGTATACAAATAGTATACCCTATACGCAGGCGAGCAAGCAACGGCGGGTACGACTACGTGGACACGACTGGGAGTCACGTAGTTATTGACACCGAGAATCGTAAATTCCTGAGGATGACAACCGATGACTTTAAAAATTGCAAGGTACTGAGCAAATCTTACATTTGCCCGCCGACATACCCTACAATTTCGGTTACAAACAACGCACCCTGCGAAGTCCTAAAATACGCGAAAATGGACGCGAGGACAAACGTCGCAGATCATCCGGGAAAACTACCTTCCGTCATTTAATTTAAAATTAACGGAGGTTGAAGCTCAGGCGCCCCTGACGCAGACCGAGAGGAACATTCCACTACAAGGCGTGCTACGAGACCCAGAGCTGCAAAAGCTCAGAGTTCAAGCCGACCAAATCGTGGACAACCTCAATACTGCCGGAGACGGGATGCAACACGTCCACAACCTGAGTTTCTACTCACTGGGTGCAGTAGCACCAATATGCTTGGTCGGCTACGTTCTGTTTAAATGTTACAAGTATCAACGAAACCGAATACCGACAAGGACATGCAAGGCAACGACCCCGGCAGCCGCCGAGGTAAACATCAACCTTGAGCCACTCGGACGACAGCAGCCAGAGGAGCAACTGCGGTCCGAGCTAGCCAGGGTATGCACCCGTCCCCCTAACTGAGAGCGACTCGCCCACTCCGAACGACAATGAAAAAAAACAGCGAAAATCGTGAAACTTTGATAACAAATAAAAATCGCAAATTTTTATTGTATTGTTCAAACTGTAAATTGTATCAAATTGTAAAAGTACGGGAAATTAACCAGAGAAAAAAATTTTTTTTAGAGAAAAAATATTTTTTACAAAAAAAATTTTTTTTTAAAGGGAGAGGGATGTTGTGCCGCGGAATATTTTATTTCACGGTATTTTCTGGAATATTCCTTAGCTGACACAGCTAAGACTAAGAATTCGTTCAAGACAGCAAACGAAGTAGACGTCGACGCAGCATGAAGCGATCGACGATAGGCTAAAGCAAAAATTGCTAACAAAGGAATTTTCGCGAACACAATTAGCAACTGCTTTACGAAAATCAGTTTTAAAGTGGACTGAAGCAGAACGGGTAGGCTCCTCGTCCATTACTCGAAACAACGAATCATTGTAACATTATTTTTATTGTCTTTTGAATAGATAACGGGAAATTGCCGTTGTCTATAATAAATACTACCATCTTACATAAATTCACGTTTATCCTATTTACACGAGATCTATCTTCTAATCGTCAAACAATCCCAAAAATAATAACTTTTTAATATTACACCGAATACCAAATAATCCAATTACGCGGTACCGGAATAATACCATCTTGCATACAGCTCTTGAACAGCACGGTTGTCAGCTCGTGAACAGTGTGTGTATTCAGTTGTGCTCATCGAAGTTCTCATGGTGCTACTGAGCCAAAGGAACAGTGCTACATTGCGAACATCTGGCTCAATCACTGTGATCGTTTAAAAGTCTGTTCATCTAGTGCAGGGGTCTCCAAACTACGGCCCGAGGTCCACATTCAGCCCGCGGACAGATTTTGGACTATTTCACTTTTTACCACCGGCAACATTGATAAAATGGTTTTGGCCCTCGGAACTTACTGGAGTAATCAGTATGGCCCTAAGGCTGGAAAGTTTGGAGACCCCTGATCTAGTACATCAGCATCTTGGCTCATCGTGTCGTGCTCTCGACATCCACGTCACCGCGTGGCCTGCATGCGGCAGCTCAACTCAAATCGTCTACCCGATTAATATTGGGTCTGGAAAAAAGTTCGTGACGTTTTTTTAGTGAAATTCAACTGGTTTTCTTATAGTGTGAAAATGAATTTATTTAAACCAAATATGCTCCATTATTATCGACAACGTTTCGCCATTTTTCGGGTAGAGCCATGATGTTATCGGTGAAGAACTTTTGTGGTTTCTGGTTGAAAAACTGAATCAAGTGGTTCTCTCAGGCTTCTTTTGAAAGCAGTTTAATTCCATTGAGCGAGTTCTGCAGAGATGGCAATAAGCGATAGTCAGAGGGTACTATGTCTGGATTATACGGTGGATGCATCAAAACTTTCCAACCAAGCTCTCGCAATTTTTGACGGGTCATCAAAGAAGTGTGTGGTCGGGCGTTGTCATGATGGAAGACAACACCATTCCTATTAATGAATTCGGGCCGTTTTCTTTTAATTGCTTGGCATAATCTCTCTAGTTGTCCACAATAGAATTGAGAATCAATCGTCTGACCAATGGAATTAGCTCATGGTGGACGATTCCTTTCCAGTCCCACCACACACACACAGCAACACCTTTTTCGCCGTCAGTCCTGGCTTCGCAAACGCTTGTGACGGTTCGCCATCCCTTGTCCACGATCTTTGACGCTTCCGATTGTCGTATGTGATCCATTTTTCTCCACCGGTTATGGCACGTTCCAGAAATGGCTCGATTTCATTGCGTTACAGCAGCGAATCGCAGATGTTAATTCGGTCTATCATGTTTTTCGCGCTCAACTCGTGAGGAACCCATACATCGGGCTTCTGTTTGTGGCCAGCTTTGTGTAAATGGTTCAAAACAGTTTTGTGGTCCATGCCTAGCTCCATACCAATATCGACACTGCTGATATGCTTATCTTGCTGGACTTGTTCAACAATTTCATCAGCTTTTTCAGTGATAGGACGACCAGAGCGTGACTCATCTTTCACATAAAAATTAGCAGAACGAAAGTGAGCGAACCATTTCCGCGTAGCAGATTTCATTGAAGTACCTTCACCGTATACGGCACAATTTTTTCACAAGCCTGCGCAGCGTTCTTCCCTTTATCGTAATAATATTGCGAAATATAGCGCAATTTTTCATTACTTTTCTCCATTTCTAATTGCAAACAACTTTCCAACCACTGCACCAATTTCGATGGTTATACACTTAAAGTAACGCTCGGAGTGTCACCTTTCCAACGAGCGTTTAGTGGTGTCACTGCCATCTGTGTTTCCTGACATATTTGCAATTGATACCATCTATCGGGTAAACGCCACGAACTTTTTCCCGGACCCACTATAATTGTGTGGTTGTAAAGTACTGCTTACCATTAAATTTGTTATTTTTTTGTGTTGATATACATTATATTTTTTATTTTTTTTCTTGTCTCTTTTGTAAGTTAAACGTTCACTGCATTTTATAAGTGGGGCAAATAAATGCAACCGTTATTTAACGTCTGTGTACTGCTTTTCATTACGTGGTGATGTGTCCGGAGTGCTGGGAGCGCAACATCACGAAACGTCGGAAGGTGGTCGAGAAAAGTTGGGTGTGCCATAATTATCTAGGAAGGCACAATGTGCCATCGTGCCGTTTAACCAGGAAGTGCAAGAAGTGTGATGCCAAGCATCACACCATATTGCACCAGGAGTCGTCATCCAGTACCAGGTAGTCGGCCCCTGGAACGTCAGCACAACCAGCAGCTCACTGAGGGGGTGGTGCAGTCGTCCACATTACAGGACTGTTCTACGTGGTCGGCTCAACAATACTTGCAACCGCTTCAACACTTATCAAGACATCAGTATCAGCTCATCAACTCCGTCTGCTCATGGCTCTAGGATCGGAATTAACATTCATTGCATAGAACATCTGCAGTCAGCTCAACCTCACACGTCAGCACGCATCTATCGCGATCTTTGGTATTGGTGAAAAGAGATCAGCCCAAACACGCGGCTCGGTTCAGCTCACTCTACATTCTTTGCATGCAGCCGCTATTGTGACCATAAACGCTTATATTCTCAAGACATTGACGGCGATATTACTATCGGTGGAAGTACCAGCTCAGACTTGGCCACATATCACCGGGCTCAAATTGGTAGACTCAGATTTCTTGCGCCCTCGGTCAATCGACATCATCATCGGGGCTGATGGTTATTGGCAGATCGTCAAACCTAACATCATCAAGAGCTCACCATCAATGCCAATCGCTCATCTGTCAGTGGTTGGATAGCTGGTGCTCGGACCAATCCACTCAGCGCTACCGCTCGTCGGTTCAGCTCATCATGCTCAAGTCCATCAAGAAGAGAAAGCGATAATAAGAAGCTCTCAGGAAGTTCTGGATCCAGAAGGAACTACCAACCGACACTTACAGCCCGCTCACACCAGAAGAACAAGAGTGTGAGGATCACTTCTGGTCAACGCATAGGTGTGGTGCTTCGGGGAGGTACATCGCCAGGATTCCGCTTAAATCACTTGCAACGCTCTTGGGGAACTTTTTCAAATTTCCACCCTACACAAAAAACTAATCAATCAAATTAAACAGAACATGTACCTGAACATGTACCTGAACATGAAGGGCAAGTTAAAATAAAGTGGACGTATTTTTGCACATTCACAGGAAAATGAGTTTACGGGGGTAAACTACCCCTTATCCATTAGTACGTATATTTGTGCATACATTTTTGTTTCTCGTTATTTAAATGTCCGAATTGATTCAAAACATTCCTGTTAGCCGAAGTCAAGGGGGGGAACTTCGCATGATGCTTTATTTATTATTAAGGAGGTGACCGGCTGGTACTTACAAGAAGGTCAGTTTGGTGTCCCCCTCCGATTTTGATGAAACTCACGTATGTTGTACAGCATCGAAAACTAAAAGACACTTATTTTTTTTTATCGGCGGAAAAACATTTTTAAGGGGTGAAATCGCCCTTCAAAAATAGCATGTCGAGGGGTGATTTTGCAGTTTCACCCAGAAGGCGTCAACCGATTTTAATAAAACAAAAACCAAAATACTCCTCATTGAAGACAATCAAAATTCCACGCTAAGTTGAAGAAAAAAATTCATTTGCAGGGGTGAACAACCCCCTGATTTTTCAAATTTCCACCCTACACAAAAAACTCATCAACCAAATTGAACAGAACATGTACCATTTGGAAGGGCAAGTTAAAATAAAGTTGACGTATTTTTGCACATTCACAGGAAAATGAGTTTACGGGGGTAAACTACCCCTCATCCATTAGTACGTATATTTGTGCGTACATTCTTGTTTCTCGTTATTTACATGTTAAAGAGCTGCTTGCGTTCACTCTTTGTGCTGATTTTGTGCTTATCAATAATTTATCGTCATATGTCATCGACCTTTCGATTAGATAGTATTTCGATTTGGCGCAAATTTCGGAATAAGTCGATGATGCAACAGTCGTTCCATCTATAGAACTTTGTCAGTTATTCCAACGAAATAAATATGATCTTATTTTTTTGAGTAATCTAATCATACGCCAATATGATAAAAATACTTTCGACGCAGTAAGAGGTGTTTTCTACATAGGCGGCTATCTGGGACTGCGTATTATCTGCTGATATCGCATGTGGTTCAACAACAAGTTTTTCAAATATAAAAGCCGCGACACATACAGCGATCTTCAGTTGCTCATTTGAACGGAGTGCCAGTGCGTCAGTTATAATTTCTGACAAAAAAAAATCAATAGACCATGAAAGTGAATCCAATCAACGTCATTAAACTTCTTTTGGCTACATTTCAAGCCATGAATATTCCCGAAACTCCGATTAACAATGCAGAAATCGAGGTAAAGCAGAATTTCGAAAAAGTTCTGGTCGACTGCATGGACGATCTTTATGCTTGTAACATTTTTTTGAAGAGTATCATTTCTGCACGACTTACGAACCATGATTGCTGCAAATTATGACGTGCACATTGCACGTTGATGAATTGTAAAAGGAATGATACATTATAATATATACTGTGGTGTATGTAGATGCGCAAGGCGGTAAGAATAAATGTGAGAGAATGGAGAGTGGGGAGAGCGTTAACATGGGACGTAAAAAGGACGACGTCGAATAAATGCGCATGCCGAAACCGGGTATTTGTTATTTCTCGCCTATGTCCTCAGCTGATTGCCGCTGTTTCGAAATACAACCATACATATATGCCATACAACCACTCAACCCCAGCAACATTCCCCAGTATTCTGTATTTGAACAAGCTATTTTTTTCAGTAAATAACGCGAAACTCGTGAATGGACCATTCTACTTGTAAGTACCAGCCGGTCACCCCCTTAATAATAAATAAAGCATCATGCGAAGTTCCCCCCCTTGACTTCGGCTAACAGGAATGTTTTGAATCAATTCGGACATTCAAATAACGAGAAACAAAAATGTATGCACAAATATACGTACTAATGGATAAGGGGTAGTTTACCCCTGTAAACTCATTTTCCTGTGAATGTGCAAAAATACGTCAACTTTATTTTAACTTGCCCTTCGAAATGGTACATGTTCTGTTTAATTTGGTTGATTAGTTTTTTGTGTAGGGTGGAAATTTCAAAAATCAGGGGGTTGTTCACCCCTGCAAATGAATTTTTTTCTTCAACGTAGCGTGGAATTTTGATTGTCTTCAATGAGGAGTATTTTGGTTTTTGTTTTATTAAAATCGGTTGACGCCTTCTGGGTGAAACTGCAAAATCACCCCTCGACATGCTATTTTTGAAGGGCGATTTCACCCCTCAAAAATGTTTTTCCGCCGATAAAAAAAAAACGTATCTTTTAGTTTTCGATGCTCAACAACATACGTGAGTTGCATTAAAATCGGAGGGGGACACCAAAGTATTTTTCCTTGTAAGTGTCTGCACGGGACGCTATGGAAAGTCGACAGTAAACCAAAACGATGATAGGTCCAGAATTCCAATCTTCATTCCACTCCGATTCTTCAGGCGTACAACGATTGAAATTTTCAAAAACTAACTATGTTTCAATTATTCCGTGTATGACATCAACTATTATTTATAATCCGATTTCATATATTCAACCGCAATCCCGCCGTTTCAAACGAAGTGGTCGAATTTCAATTGGGTTCTAACCTTCAACCTCAACTTAACCATCCAGATAAAAAATGTTAGAGTACGGTTTCATTTCTAAAATTCAACTGTAACTTTACCTGTAATGGCCGGATTATGATCGATTCATTGCACCAACACGGTTGATTTCAAGTCGTTATGGGGTGGGTCTAGTTTCGTACTGTGAGAAATTAAAATGGAGGGAAAATTTAAGGTAAATATTTAGCTATGGGGAGCACTTACGATCTCAATAATTTTCGTTCTATATTATGTAGATCATCACTCTGAGTAATGCTGTGAAGGTTTAAGCTGGCGGTCATTGTTTATAAAAAGTTATTAACAAAAGGAGTTTTGGTAAAATTTCAGAAATACTTACACAGCACGGATCATCTCCATTTTTATACATGTTATAGAGTATAAATTCCTAAGTGAAATGCACTTTGAATCAGATGGTGACCTCTTCTAGTTCTGGAGATATATGTTAAACAGTAAGAGACAAGATGTGTTTACATTTTTTTAGTATATGTATGTCTATAAACGAAGATCCATTACACAAAAAAAGTTTCATAAATAGAACATGAAATACTTATACTAGTATGGATGAATAGAACACGTATGAGCAGACCCCCCCCCCCCCCCCCCCCCCACTTAACCCTCCACCCGACACACGTGCCCAAATGTCCCCACCTCACCTTCCTGCCTCTTTAGGTTCTTTAGGTTCTTTATTTCATATTTCACACTTTAGATGTTATCTGTACGAAAACTCGTCGGATACTGCTTCATTCAGTCTCGAGTGATCTTCCGTGTAGAACGGACATCAACACTAGGTCCAAAAGTAAACAAAGGCAACTTAATTTCAATGAACGATACGAGTTTCAAAGGGCAAACTACACACACAGCGTCGAAAAATTATATTTCAATTTTCAAATTTTGTTTGTTAATAACTTTTTAACAAAGAGTGACCGCTGGCTAAAACCTTCACAGAATTACTCAGAGTAATGATCTACGTAAAATAAAACTAAAATTATTGAGATCGGAAAGTGCTCCCAATACCTAAATATTTACAGAAAAGATACGAGGATTATTAAGAGTTTCAAGAGCCAACTTGAGACTCAGACGAATTGACACAGCTTACGTTATCAGTCCCTCCATCAATACGTGGTACAGACCAATAGAGATATTAATTGCATAGTGGCATCGGAGACGTAACGACAGAAACCATTCTCCTCCTTCCTTAAAATAAGGCCTTATTAGGTCTTAGCTAGCTTTTTATGGTAGGGATTCTAAGCTAGGACCTTACTGCAGCTCACAGGGTCTTCCCTAAAAATCTTAGGCTGAAAAATATAATCAAACCTATCTTATTCGGAAGCTCGACGATATATTTTGCGAGACATGAACGTGCTGGTGTTGGTTACTTATTATCTAATAGCATTTATTAAGTATTTTCTAATTCTTAACTAAACGGTTAAATGCGGTAAATTAATGTCCCCGTAAATTTGTTCAATTCGCTTGTGAAATACTGACTCCTTGAAAAACGCGATTCATGTATGTTAACAATGTTATGTGAAATATCCGAAGGTGATTTTAGACAATCAAACAATATATTTCCTACCATGTGTTTAGCTAAGTGGACTAAGGCGCTACGCCAAATCTGCAATTCGCAAGATTCCAAGTTGAAACCCTACCAATGAAGAGAAATTTACATGTATTTTTTCAATGATCAATATGCACGCTTTTATCGTATAAGCTGGATTTTCTAATTAGAAGTGCAAAATAAACCAATTAAATAAGCGCAAATAAGTCTTTGTAAATAAATGTTGTTGGTTGTAGGCCCTTTGTTGGCCCTAACAAATATATATATGAAGGCCCCATACTGTAAGTATAAGTAGCGCCGCACTGCTGATACTTTTTCCACTTACGTACTTACCTTTGTTATAATCTGATATTTTTTTTTCGGATGATAACTCTTCAATTAACCCCTTGCCGTACTTTAACGAGTCTGACTCGTGATACAAATTTTGTACCAGACATGAATATCACGAGCGAGACTCGTGGAATAAAGGTTCTGCCAAACGTAAACATCACGGGTCAGACTCGTGGACTGAAGAGCAGGCCAAACGTAAACAACACGAGTCAGACTCGTGGAATGATTTTCCGCCACTAACTATCGACGTTTAGTTTTTACCACTTCGCCACGAGAGTTGGTCACGATTCTTATAATCTATGGTACATTACAATGCAAGCGTACTAGTAGTTTTGTACTTTAGCATGTGACCTAAAATGTAATAAACCCTTACAAAATGTTAAGAAGGAGACAAAATACGAAACGTTTACATGGAGGCAGTGATAGAGAATCCAGTGATAGCGAAGTGTTTAGACCGATCAGAAAGCGTATAAACCGTTTAATTATAGATGAGAGTAGTGAAGGAGAAAATACAATGCGTAAATCATGTGGATCATGGATTTGGCAGGAAGCGAAAAAATAAAAACACCAAGTATTGTTCGCTTATGAAATATAGTTTTCAAACGGTTATTTGTCATCTATTATAAAATATAATAAATTTATAATATGTATATAAAAGGAAAAAGATTTCAGTTAGTGTTGACGTCCAAAAGAGCTATATCGCGTAAAGCACAGGTATTCACATTGCGACTCGTATTGCAACTGTTCTCTGACCGGTTTAGCGCGTGTCGTCTCCTACCGCTTGGGCCCGGATTTCGTCGAGCTAAATGGTACGGCAAGGGGTTAACACGTTAAAATCCGAGATCGCTTTGCTACTAATTTCTTGTACTTTATCTAGTGTTTGTTGTAATACTATAAAATGACCTTAATGCTAAATCCTCATGAAATCTGTATGTGATCAAAGACACAAGTATTATATTTGGTCTGGGAAAAAGTTCGTGGCGTTTTTTTAGTAAAATTCAACTGGTTTTCTTATACTGTGAAAATCAATTTATTTGAACCAAATATGCTGTATTATTATCGACAATGTTTCGCCATTTTTCGGGTAGAGCCATGATGCCATCGGTAAAGAACTTTTGTGGTTTCTGGTTGAAAAACTGAATCAAGTGATTTTCACAGCCTTCTTTTGAAAGCAGCTTAATTCCATTGAGAGAGTTCTGCAGAGATCGGAATGAGTGATAGTCAGAGGGAGCTATATCTGGACTAGACGGTGGATGCATCAAGGCTTCTTAACCAAGCTCTCGCAATTTTTGACGGTTCATCAAAGAAGTGTGTGATCGAGCGTTGTCATGGTGGAACACAACGCCTTTCCTATTAGTCCATTCAGGCCGTTTTCTTTCAATTGCTAGCGTAATCTCTCCAGTTGTCCACAGTAGAGTTGAGAATCAATCGTCTGACCGACTGGAAGTAGCTCATGGTGGATCATTCCCTTCCAGTCCCACCACACACACAGCATGACCTTTTTCGCCGTCAATCCTGGCTTCGCGAACGCTTGTGACGGCTTACCATCCCTTGTCCACGATCTTTGACGTTTCCGATTGTCGTACGTGATCCATTTTTCATGACCGGTTATGACACGTTTCAGAAATGGCTCGATTGCATTGCGTTTCAGTAGCGCATCGCAGATGTTAATTCGGTCTATCATGTTTTTCGCACTCAACTCATGAGGAACCCATACATCAAGCTTCTTTTTGTAGCCAGCTTTGTGTAAATGGTTTAAAAAAGTTTTGTGGTCAATGCTTAGCTCCATACCAATATCGATACTGCTGATATGTTTACCTTGCTGGACTTTTTCAAGAATTTTATCAGCTTCTTCAGTGATTGGACGATCAGAGCGTGACTCATCTTTCACATCAAAATTACCAGAACGGAAGCGAGCAAACCATTTCCGTGCAGCAGATTTTGATAAAGTACCTTCACCGTACACAGCACAAATTTTTTCATAAGCCTGCGCAGCGTTATTCTCTCTGTCGTAATAATATTGCAAAATACAGCGCATCTTTTCATTACTTTTCTGCAGGAATTTCGATGTTTATACACTCAAAGTAACGCTCGAAATTTCACCTTTCTAACGAGCGTTTAGTGGTGTCGCTGCGATCTGTGTTTCCTGACTTAATTGCAATTGTTGCTATTTATTGGGAAAAACACCACGAACTTTTTCCCAGACTCAATATTTACCATCCGCCTAGTTACATTGGCATCACATTTATAGATTTATGTTATAGGCATTTATTATTGGTCCGTTAGTAATAGTACTATTTACACTAGAACATGTTTCCATATATATTTAGCGAGTTCCAAGTGAAACTCTTCAATTAAAATCGGTAAGAGCTAACTCAATTGCATGGTCTCAATATGTCTTCCCCGCGCGCACTCTATTAATTTCTATTCTTCTTCCTTCCATGTCGAAATGAACGAGTTCTCAAACGTAGATTTTAACGTTAATTGAACAGCAGAAACTGCATTTACAGCCGCTTGATTTCTACCGTCCTACTTGTTATTAGTACGACATTCAATTAAACTAACTAATCGAGACACTCAACCACACCGAGGCAGGGCAGTGGGAACACGGTGTGCGCCAGGAGGGGACGGCCAGGTTCACTACTGTACCTAATGACGAAAAACAAAGGAGTTGGTAGGGCACTGTCCAACTCTAACAGTCAGTGTGGAGGGGCCTGAATCTCGTATCAAGAGTTTTCCTTCTATGGCCTGTGGTTATCATTGGCTTTGCGTGTCACCGAAATCTTTAATTGGTTTGTCACCACTTGCTCTGTTGGCGACTGTTGGGTGCTCGCTTCCTTCTCCCTGTCGTGTACCGTATCTGGGTCACGAAAGTAGACCAACTGCCCTAGCAACGTCTCCGTTGCTTTGGAAGTTCTTATATGCTACGACAAATGTTGCAATGAACGAAAGATTAATATTCGATATTACACGAAGACACATATCTTATTAATTGAATTGATGGAAAAATGGAATTTGTTTTTGACGTCAGAACACCAAAAGCTCAAAAGGCAGCTCTTCAAAATTTCTGAATAGACAAATAACAATTGAAACACAATTGTAGCAGAGTTTTGGACTCTACGAAGTAAATTTCTGTTGACGGAAAAAAAATATATCTATAATATATGATAATAGATTAATCGATAATTTAAAAGGAATAAAACATCTAAACGCGAGTTCGATATAAGAATTAAACAATAATACCATACAGTGGCCCGAGTTAAAATAGGATAAAATAAGAAAGATGACTTATATTAGTCATTGGATAGATGGCAAAGATGACTCGAAGCTACGGTGGCAGTTGTTGGTGGGGGAACATACCCCTCGACGCTTCAGGTTGCACCCGAGCTGATGCCGTCTTTCCCCTCTCTCTGTGTTAACACCATAAGACGAGGAGTGTTCCCTCAAAACAATACATACTTATAAAACACATACTAGTACTTTGCAGTCCACTGCAAACCTAAGCAGCCATTTGATATACATCAATTTGGACTCAGGAACAATTTTTATTTAAAATTATGATAAGAATTCAGAAACGAAATGCTCACTAAAAAGGATACAAAAAATAACTACAATTATAAAAATTAAACATTAATGAAAATCGAAAAGCCATTTACATTGTTTAACTAAACAGTTAGTATCGTGAAAGGATATAAAAGCAATTAACATTTATTTACTATAGGCCCTTTCACGCTACACACTATTAAGAATAAAAATAAGTTTAACATTATCGAAGAACTACATACTGTGTTAGTCATAAAAGGGACAGCAGAAGCGACTCGGATCTACAGCGCAGCGTCACCCGAACCCCTCGACACCTTGTTTCCCGACCAAGGCGTTTCTCTCTCTCTCTCTCTCTCTCTCTCTCTCTCTCTCTCTCTCTCTCTCTCTCTCTCTCTCTCTCTCTCTCTCTCTCTCTCTCTCTCTCTCTCTCTCTCTCTCTCTCTCTCTCTCTCTCTCTCTCTCTCTCTCTCTCTCTCTCTCTCTCTCTCTCTCTCTCTCTCTCTCTCTCTCTCTCTCTCTCTCTCTCTCTCTCTCTCTCTCTCTCTCTTCATCGTATTTGGTTTTGAAATGCAGCAGTGTAATCCTTGGAGGGTATACGCGTACACGAACCGAGTAGCTCAACGGGTCTGTACAAGCTGCTGCGATAGCGACTCTATAGTGGAACCTTGCGAGTTCTGTGGTGTACATGAGTTTGTATTAAAACATAATCCAGTAGCTCAGCTCGTGGAGCTAGCTATGCAGGATATCAAAGGATTTTCGCGTACAATATTAATTGCTCACAATGTAGGAGGCTTTGCTGCACAGTTCATTCTACTCTATCTTATCGATGAAAAAAATACCCGGTTACTGTCGATAATAATGAACGGAACAAAGTATATCACCATGCGTATCGGAAAACTCGTCTTTCTCGGCAGTCTACCCTACTTCCATATGCCTCGAAGCAACTTACCTAAATCCTTTGGGTTAACTGATACTCTAGCGAAAGGTACTTTCCCTCACTTATTCAATAAACCCGAAAATCAGTATTATGTAGGAGAATTACCAACGAAGGAGTATTATTCTTCCGATAGTACGCCAGCGACCGTACGCAACGGTATATTCGAACCGTGATATCGCGAATTGAAAAACGCAAATTATGTGTTCGATTTTTAAAAAGAAATTGTAGCCTACTGCAAGAATCATACTGCGACATTGAGGCATGCGTGTATGGTGTTTCACAAAATGTTCATAGCTATAGGGTGTGTTTGTCTGTTCGATGAGAACACGACGATAGCGTCAGCGTACTTTCGGATTTTCCGGAAAAATTTCCTCGAAGACAACGCGATCTGGATCATACCGAAAGGCGGCTACAAGTAGGCTGATAATCAATCAAGAAAAGCAGTTTCGCGGCTCGTATGAATGAAATATTTCCTAGGACACCGCGTTATTCACGCAGGTCGATCGCGTGAGTTCAAGTTGCCTCAGAATTGAACCGTAGATGGTTACTACACAGCTCCTGACGGGTCACCTGTATTACAATTCCATGGATGCCACTGTGCTGCTTTCTGTTAAATAGAGATCGGATACAAAGTGACGGTGTATCTATGAACGAGCGTCACGAGAAAACGGTAGCAGTAGGTTATAAGATACAGAATAGCGGTTACGTACTGATGGAGATTTGGGAGTATGAGTATGATCGTATGCTTGAAACACATGCGCAGATGCGTAGTCTCGTACGGAACCACGCTTTAGTTACAGCGGAACCTCTTAATTCGCGTGATGATTTCTTCGGAGGTCGCACAGAAAACATGTTTACGATCTACGATGTAAACGATGCTGAACAGATACGACACGACGATGTATGTTCTTTATATCCGTATATTTGTGAATACAGTAAATATCCCTTGAACCACCCCAGAGTATACGTAGGTGATGAGTGTACGGCGTTAACAGGACCCGGAACCAACGATTTCATGAAAGTCGAAGGTCTTGTTAAGTATATGGTGTTACCACCGTGAAATATATATCATCCTGTGCAACCGGCACATGTGCATCAGCTTTTGTTATTCGCTCTATATCGTAGCTGCTGCGAAAGCATGAGTTAAGCTGAATGTGTACATCAAAAATCCTGCTGAGCGTATGTTCAATGGTACGTGGGTAGTCGATGAGTTGCGGAAATCTGTATCATACGGTTACAAAGTCATTCGCGTAGAAGAAATTTGGCAATACGGGGTAACACAAAACAATCGTGATATACGGTCTGGCAGCTATTTTATCGGATATATACTTTGATGAAATTTAATTCCTGAAAATTAAGCAAGAAGCTAGCGGTTGGCCCACTGAGTGTTTGGACATCGAAGATGCGCAAGAACAATACATCGGTGATTTCGAGCGTTCTGGAGATGTCAAATTGAGTCATTAAGCGATATCAAAAACCCGGAATGGCGTCAAGTAGCTAAACTGTATCTCAACTCTTTTTGGAGAAAGTTTGGGCAGCGCGAAAATCTGCCACAAAGTTTATAGATTCAGCACGCGCAAATCTCCTGGAATTATTGACTAATGACGAGTACGAAATCACGGGTATCTTACCTGTAAACCATGAGATATTATATGTCAGTTACATAAAAAATGGCGACGTCGTAATCCTGTCAGATATAGCGAATTCTGTAATCGCAACATATACAACAGCTCAGGCTCGATTGAAAATTTATACCAGGTGTACAAGTATGAAATGCGGTTTTCAGACAACAGATGGCGCACAAATGCAGTTTGTGCTATTAAGATATGGCACTGCGGCAATTTGTTGTGTTATCAACAAGTGTCAGACGCGCACGAGTGATAAATTGGAAAAGTGTGTGCATAGAGTTGTGTTGTTGTGTTCAATATCTCGAAATTTATACCGAACAAGGAGCATTCGCGAACAGTATTAATTTTTTGTTTTCATTTAAAGAAAACTGCTGCTGAATCATACCGATTACTTCGGGAAGCTTATGGTAAATATGCTCCATCGCAAGATACGTGTGAACGATGGTTTCGCCGTTTCAAAAGTGGTGACTTCGATGTTGCAGACAAGGAACGTGGAAAGCCTCCAAAAAAATACGAAGATGTGGAATTGCAAGCATTGTTGAATGAAGACGATTCGCAAAGATAAAAACAACTCACCGAGCAATTGGGCGTTAATCAACAAGCTGTTTCCAATCGGCTACGAGAGATGGGAAAGATTCAGAAGACCGATACATGGGTACCACGTGAGTTGAACGACAGTGTTGAGAATTCCTTCCTTTGTATTGGGGAACGAATCTGTAAGATATTGATAATAATGAGTTTTCACTCACGGCAGGGTGATAAATAACCAGACTGACAGATATTGGTAGAGAAATTGCTTTATTCTACCTTCGCATCATACAACATAAAAAATATTAAAAAATACAAATAAATAAAACGAATTTCGAAAAAGGATTTCAAGAGTAAAGCACACAATTACATTAATTGTGTGCTGTCATCTTTGGTGAGGTTAACGTGATGCAGTCAGCGCTGCAGAGCACGATACAGTGATAGCTTGAGGATACACAAATGAGTGGAATAAATTCACAGTACTTTCCCAACAAGTTTAGTCGGGGGAAAGTACAGTGAATTAATCAGAACACACGCAATTATATTAATTGAGTGAGTAACAGGCAATGTGAAAACGTGGTAAAGCCTGCGCTGCAGAGCATGCCACAGTGTGAGACCTTTATGTTGATGTACCGATGAGTTTTTCACTCCTCACCGTCATTGGATTACGATAAATTGTACCGGTGTACTCTTACCTGAGTTTTGAGTCCTGGTGAGCACGAATATGTTGAGTGGATCCGGTGAAAAGCGGTGAAAAGTCTGAGATGTCCAGGGGATGTGTGCGCTGTCCAAGCGGGTTGTTACAGAAGTGTCAAAAATAGCAATATAGCTGCGCTTTTCAAAAGCGTCGTTGTGCGATGCTGAAGTCAAGAGAGAGAGAGAGAGAGAGAGAGAGAGAGAGAGAGAGAGAGAGAGCTGGTGAGCGATGCCGAAGTCAAGCGAGAGAAATAACCTTTCGCTTCAAGCAGTATGCTTGCGAGGCACTGCCTCGGCTCAGCCAGGCACTGCCTCGGCTATCTCCGCTATAGCCAAGCGCAGCACGCTACCCAGCAGCAACAGGTCGACGCACAGCGAATATCGATCGCCGTGCGCCAGCTGATTTTCCAACATTTTCGCCTGCCATCACCAACGGGGTTGATGATTAGATTCCCTGATGTTGTGCGTTGGATGAGACGGGTAAGACAGCTAGTTATAAGATCGGCCTGGTGAAAGTAGTGGTAGCAGTTCGGAGTGTCACCACGTTAGTGAGCCCATCTTTGCTTGGATGCAACGCTGTGACCCGTGCGAGTGGTTACTTGCACGGGGAAAAGCGCTCATCCGTGAGCAGAACCAAAGAGCCGATTTTGATGATGTCATTAGGGTGATGCCACTTTGAGATTGGCTGCTGCCGTTGTAAGTAATGAGCAGACCATTGGCACCAAAATTGTTGCACCTTCTGCTGCCACAATTGCCGTCTTGAGCGTCGTGAGATTGCCAAAACCTCTAGAGTTGGCTCTAGGACAGTTGTGAGTGTTTCACCAATGAGATAATGTCCAGGTGAGAGGGCCGGCGTAGTCAACTCTTGTGTGAGTGAATGCGCGAGTTGGTGTAACTCGTGACAAAGGGAGCTGACCCATCAATTGTTGAGCCCGAATTCATTTTTGTCGAGCACACACAATGCAATGAAAAATATGAGTTTTTACAGAAGCTCTTCCACCGACGATCCAATTTTGTTAGCCATATTTGAGCTAATGTGACCTGAATGCCTCCATGAAGAGTCCGCAGATGCGCCTGATCGATAACGAGAGTTGAGAGTCGACAGTGATGAGGTAGAATGGCAGGGTGTCTTCCTTCATATGTGGGTGCTGATTGACCAAGGCGACCTCCTACTTTGAGCATACCTTCCTGGTCGATGAGAGCTGTAAGTTGACTTAAGAGGTGAGAGGATGGAACAAAAAAGCCTGACTCCAGTACTTGTAATTCGTGTTAAAAAAACATGGCTTGTGTGCTTTTGTCGAAAAGACGCTTGCTGCAGCCATCTCGTTTGCTGTGAGTTGAGCTGTTCCTGCCGATTCTAACCTCCTCCTCATTCTGGCCACTACTCTGTCACAAAATGAGGTGAGACGACACAATTTGGTGAGTGATGAACAGCGATGAATGAGATCCCAATGGTACTCAGGCGTCAGAGTTTTAAAAATAAAAACTTCAGAATCAGTTGATGTTGTTGGCCAAAATTCAACAGGTTTCACCATTTACGGTGTACCTGACCACCACAACTGATGAGAAGACAATTGAGATGTTGAGATACCCCGCGAGGCACAATCAGCTGGATTGCTTGTGCCTGACACGTGGCGCCATTGAGCATTGGGTGTGAGTTCTTGTATTTGAGCTACTCTGTTTCGGACATAGTCTTTCCACCGAGCTGGATGCGCTTTGATCCAGGTGAGAGTTACCGACGAGTCCGTCCACAAGTGAGTAGAGGAGATTTCGACCTTGAGTGTGGCTTGAACATATGTCACCAATTTTGCTAGCAACAGTGCTGCAGTCAGTTCAAGCCGTGGTATGGTGAACTTCTTAAGTGGTACTACGCGCGTTTTTGAGCAGACAAGCGAAGCGACCTTTCCTGTGGAAGTTGAGTTGACAGTGATGTAAATCACTGCAGCTATGGCTAGTTGAAATTGCATCAGAGAAACCATGCAATTCCACTGTTGAGTTGCTCCATGTGTTGAACCACCGAGGAATTGAGATTCCAGCCGGATGAGTGAGATCTTCTCTGATTGCAATCCTTCGTGTTGAGACCTGGGATGGCAGTGGACCATCTCTGTAGAGTTTGTGAAACCAAAGTTCTTATAAGAGTATTTTGGCTCTTATCACAACTGGTGAGACGAAACCAAGTGGATCAAAGCGTTGAGCCACCTCTGAAAGAACGAGGCGTTTGGTGAGATTTCTTTGAGTTGAGCTGAACCTTGATGCGGATGTGAACTTGTCCTCGTGAGAAGACCAAGTCAAACCAAGAATTTTTTTCTAGAAGTCGTCCATTGAGATAGCTGAGCTTGACGGTGATGTTGAGATGCTAGCAAGGAGCTTGAGGTCCGACGAGTGCCACTTGGCGAGTAGAAAACCGCCCGCCATGCACAAGTCCTTGAGTTGGTGAGCTATTTCAATGAGTTGATGAGTTGAATCCGCCCCTCCGAAAATGTCCTCCACGTACCTGCCAAACGTGATAGCTGGCACAGCAAGAGAAAAACGATGGCCTTCATCTTCAATGAGCTGCATGAGAGTTCTGACTTCCAAAAATGGGGCAGCCTTTGTGCAATATGTCACAGTTTTTGATTGATATGACACAGGGTTGAGTTGATAATCTTTTCACAGTATTCGTTGAAGATTCCAATCCTCTTGATGGATGCGAATTTGACGATACATTTTTGTAACGTCAGTAGCAAATATGTGTCTATGGCGACTGATCCAAATGAGTACGTCCGAAATATTGAGCAACAAAGGTCCACTGTGCATGATGCCATTGAGAGACTTTCCAGATGATGTGGAGCTAGAGCCATTGAATACCACACGTAATTTAGTGGTGACTCTGTCTGGCCTGAGAACACCGTGTGAGGCAGATAATATTGTGTTTCTCTTGCAGATGATGATCAAGTGCTCACCATGTGACCAAGTTGTTCATATTCGTCCATGAGTTGTGAGTAGAGCTGACCATATGCAGCATTCTTTGAGATTTCCCGTATGATGTGCTGTAGACACCGATGTGCTTGTGAGTATGAGTTTCCCAGATTAGCAGGCGGAGATGTGAGAGGAAGCCGAACGATGTATCGGTTGTAAAGGGTGGTTAAATTTTAAGGGCCGATGTTGATTTTGAATAAAACACAAATTATTTAGGAAATTATTGTCAATTCTTTTTATTATGATAATATGATATGGTTCAATTATGTATGGAACAAAATATCGGCCAAATGGCCGCCGCGGCCTCGGCGGCACACCTCCATCCGATGGTCCAAATTTTCGATGACGCTTAGGCATAATTGAGATTCTATGCCGTTAATGTGCCGAATTATCTCATCCTTTAGCTCTTGAATTGTTGCTGGCTTATCGACGTACACCTTTTCTTTCAAATAACCCCAAAGAAAGAAGTCCAACGGTGTCAAATCACATGATCTTGGCGGCCAATTGACATCGCCACCACGTGAGATAACACGACCATTGAATTTGTCGCGCAAAAGAGCCATTGTTTCGTTAGCTGTGTGGCAAGTGGCACCGTCCTGTTGAAACCACATATCACCCACATCCATATCTTCCAATTCGGGCCATAAAAAGTTCGTTATCATCTCAGGATAGCGAACACCATTCACAGTAACTGCCTGACCGGCCTCATTTTGGAAAAAATACGGCCCGATGATGCCGCCAGCCCATAAACCGCACCAAACAGTCGCTCTTTGTGGGTGCATTGGTTTTTCGACAATCACTATTGGATTATGATTCGCCCAAATGCGGCAATTCTGCTTATTGACGAATCCACTGAGGTGAAAATGTGCCTCATCAGTGAAGATGATTTTCTTCGAAAATTGATCATCCACTGTTGCCATTTCTTGCCACCATTCTGACCATTGACGACGTTTGAAATGGTCAAGAGGCTTTAATTCTTGAGTCAATTGCACCTTATAAGCGTTTAAATGCAAGTCATATGCATAATGTTCATCAACGACGAGCGTGAGAGGTGCAATTGTTGGGCACGACGACGAGTTGAGGTGGACGGCTCTTCAGCCACACTATCGCGAACAGCAGCAATATTTTCTGCAGTACGAGCTGTACGAGCATGCACTGGTGTTTTAATATCTCCTACAGACCCGGTTTGCTCAAATTTTTGCACGATTTTTCCGATTGTACGCACATTTGGACGATTAAATTGACCGAAAAAATCACGAAGTGCACGATATGCATTTTTATTTGAACGCCCATTTTCATAATAAGCCTGAATAACTTTAACGCATTGTTCGATTGTGTATCTTTCCATGGTTCAAATTGAGTTAGTCTGAAGTTGAGAAATGTCAAATGAAATGCAGAAAAAAACTTGACGTTTAGGTGTGGTTCACATTCAACATCGGCCCTTACAATTTAACCACCCTTCAGAATCACGCTGATGCGTGTTGCGAAAATGATCGTCGCATGCCTGCTCCTCTGGTGTGAGTTAATCGAGTTTGTCCTTTGGTGGCTCTTCTTGAACCGAGAATTTTGTGAGCACGTCTTGTAATTCCTGATCATCGTGCTGCACGGCAGCATGATAAACAGTGAGTGCTTCTGTTTGGCATGAGCTGATTGGTCCAATGATAAGCCATCCAAATATTGATAATTGTGCAATAGGCGATGATGATGTGCCTCGGATAATGTTAGGCTTAATAACCTGTCCATAAATCTCCGCTCCAATTATGATGTCGATTGATCGTGGTGTGAGAATGTCCGGATCCGCCAGCTTAAGCTTCACTATGTGAGACCATGTCCGTGCTGGCGACTCAAGTGATGGCAAATGCGTTGTGATGGTGTTGATAATGTGAACCAGAACCGTGACATTCTCCTTGGTGCAGATGGAGCACATGGTGAGTTGAACCGAACCACTTGTCTGCGTTGAGTGCCTTCCTCCGATCCCCGTGATCGAAATTGTTGACTGCTTACGTGATGTATTGAGTTTCCGGAAGAGCTCTTCCGTAATGAATCTGTTTGTGAGTTGAACCGATGAGTGAACGACTGCGTCAACACCCTAGTGTATTGACGGCTGTGTATTGTGTATTTAAGTGGCGTCGGATGTTGCAGATGGTGCCGTTTAATGCAGCAGCGTGCAGCCTGTGCTTGCCGTCGCATGGTGCATAGTCGATTAGTGAGTGCCGACCTTTGCAGGAGCAACATTCGCTGACGATGACCATGTAGAGCTGGTTGATTGCGTTAGAGTGGCGTAACGATCATGTTACACGAGGAGATGATCCAAGAGTACGACAGTTGCGAAGTACACTGTCGGTCAGACCAGTAAACGGAAGTCACCAGGTTTGGTGGACGATTCACTGGTGAGCAAGGACTTGATTGCGTAGGTGGTGACACCAGCAGCTTCTCTTACCAGAAGCCCACGCGACTCTGTCACTGACCTGAGCTCGCTTGCTTTTGTCTGCCATGATACTACGAGAGAGTGCACTAATTAATATGTGCAAACACTACAACTTTGCAAATAGGCGATACACGTTTGAGCACTGTTAATGCGAAAATAGAGAAATAAGCAAAATAAAACTCCGCAGAGCTGTACGATACCCCACGATGCAGATGTAGTGCTGCGACGTGAAATTTTTTCAGCATTTTGGTAACCCTGGTCCTTCGAGCCGGATTTCGACTCACGCGTAGGGTAGTACCAAATCTTTCGTTTCCGGAGGGCCAAAATTCTATTCATTCATAACACGCGCTCCCGACGGTACCGGAAGCGAAGTTTGCAAAGTAAATGGTATAACGCTCAATTTCGCAAATAGTCGATTGATTAATTACAACCCAATACGATCCTATATGTAATATTATTAGATGTTTGTTAGTAGTAATGAGTAATTTGTTTGTAATAAAGTAATAAGGTTGTAATAATGAGTAATAATACTGGTTATTTCCTGTGGTTACATAGTACGCTCGCTTTTCGCTAATGTCAAGTAACATATATAAATATTGAAAATGAAAAAATATTTATAAATGCTTATCAAATAAATAAACTGAAATTCTAAGAAGCATGATGGCTATGGAGATTGACATTACTCGATGGAAATCACTGAAAATTTGAATACATAGTTAATTGAGCTACATTTTCGGTCATTGTCATAAAAATGTAATGCATACCTTCTCGTCCAAACTTTCGAATAACATCAGTAGAAGTTTCATCTAAATTGCAGTTTTTTATGATTAAAAGAACGCAGAATCACGAAGGATAAATATACGATCCAGAGAAATACACGTATAATTTATCTCAATGAAGTAATTTGATACTAGCGCCATTGAAATGTTTTCATTATCCACTGAATAATAATTCATTACTGGTTATAAGTAAAATAACTCTTCCAATCGTCTGTACATCAAAAAGTCTGTCAAATGCTCCCATAAGGTCTGCGCTTCATGTAAATCTATGCATCTATTGTAACGTGCTGGTCGTCCAATAACGCGCGATGCACACAACAAAGTACTGCTACCGCGCGTTGCTCACACCGGATAGACTGGCCTATACTTGTCAACTCATGACGCGCGGTGCATACAACGAGGCACCGCCACCGCGCGTCACTCACACCATGTAGGCCGGAACGCCCGAGGCAAAGTCCCGTTATTCGGTTAGAAAAGCACGACTAGGGAAGCGCCATCTGAGACCAGTGAGAATTAAAGACCAACGTTAAAAACCAACGGCGAATTTTAAAAAGGACCAAGGCTATCGATCTGGTGGGCTAAAGGACCGCAACTAGATATAGTAATATCAAAAGCATGGAGCGAACGGAGGGGATGCCAGTATAAAAATACCAGAAATTTGGCATTCGGGGAACACTTTTAATCGCAGATCCCGCCGATGCAGAAGCCCAGCTACCAGGAAGGAAAACCAAATGAGCCATCGCTTGCTGCAGGCGCACTGGTTACACGAGGCCTAGCTGTGACGTCAGACCCACACTAGACGGATAGCAGCTAAGTCTATAGATGGTGTCCAAGTCCAGCCAAACCGCAGAGCCGTCAAAACAAGAACAAAGCGGACTCACACTCGTAGCCGAGGATAGATGATACGGCAAGTTATTATACCCAACAAAATCGAAAGCATACAGTAAATCGAGCATTCAAAATGACCAACTTAATATACCACAATAGTGTAGGGAAATAGAATGATAAGCAGGATCGACAGTTATGGTATCGGGGGGAAAATATGAAATTATATTTAATCATACGAGTCGGACGCTCTGACATGTGCTACCTATGCGAATGCATTCCGAGTGCATCTCGCTGACGCCGGACCGCAGCGGCGGTCAGGTGAGTGAGCGGGTAGGCCGCCACGCGGATCCCACGCGGGAACTCTACTCTCACCAATAGTCACGTGACGCAGGAAGCGGATATCGATCGAGTAGGTAAAGGTCTGAGGACAGTCAGAGCCTTACGAGCAGGTCCCGGCAACTTAGCGACAGTACGCGTGCTCGGATACATTATCTAGCGAACACGGGAGGTGAAAGGAGTTATCGACCGACACCCATAATTTGACTCTAAAGCGAATCGTATCATAAAACATTTTTTAATTGTCCACCTCAGCGTACACGATTACAGAGGCATACAAAAGCCTGAGAATAACTATTTATAAGACGCGTGGTAGCCAGAAATACCAGAATAAGGGATAACTGAATTTAATATTTATTCTTTTTCGCTTATGTATGGTTATTCTTGAATAAACCCTACTATTACCTACTACTGAAGCTTATAAGCTCGTATTAATTTCCTCCCTGCTCGAGTCAGAACTAAAACCCTTTCAGGGTAATGTTAACGTTAAATACCGTTGCACTATATGTTCTCTGGTGGAAGTTTGGTGCTTTGCTGCAAAACTTTGGTTATGTTTCTAGGCTTAATCCCCTATTGACACCGGACTAACCTCTGCGTACTACACAATACCGAGTAAAGTTTGCCTAGTGGAAACTATTAAGAATAGCTGAGTTCAGCGCATTTCTGTTGGCGAGTGTACGGACACATATTTCACTACGTGACTGTACAGAAAACGAGTCGAGCACGACTCGGGTAACTTCGGCTATTCCAGTGACCCGAAGCGAGCCTATGTGGCAATTATATTATGCTATGTCTTAAGTCTCATGTCGTACAAGAACGACAGAAATAATACAGTTCCTATAATAAGGAGAAAACGTTTATGTCACACCTAATTAATTATTCCTCAGCCCATTCACACAACACTGCCTTAACAGAAACATATGTAGATGACTGAAAAACATAAAGAGAATTACAAATAGCTGCGTGGGTTCGTTCAGAGCTTTGTCTAGCATACAAGTTCAATATTGGCGTAAATATTACCTGGAACCAGAAGAGTGGGGCTGGCAACGTATCTCTCGTGGATTAGAGCCGATCACAATATCCATAAAGTCAGCATCGGAAGATTTACTTCGATCAATTTCTTGTAAATGCAAAAAAAATTGTGGAAAAGCTTGTGGGTGCAGAAAAGCTGGTTTATACTGCTCGGTTATTTGTATTAATTGTAATGAAAATTCTTATTGTAATGTACCCGATACTATTCAAACTATCGACGAATATGATGTAAGCCCTGAATACGAACCCATAGATGCCTCGACCACTGAAGAAATTGCGGAGGATTTTCACGTAGATGAATCTCATCCATCCACCTCATTGGATTAATTTTAAACTATAATTGTCGTATTTCTTATTAATAAATGCGTGGAACAATTTTAATTATTAATTTCCTTCCTTTTCTGATCCTTAATTAAATTATTATATAGTTGAATGCAATCAAAAATACCAAAATCGGAAAAATATATTTAAATAATTGTGAAGAAAAAATGACTATCTCAGATCGAGTTATTCAATCGATTTACCTTTTTATACAGGTAAGTTGACTAATAAATAATCATCGAATACTTTAATTTTTTTTTTCACTACTGTA
The DNA here is from genome assembly GCA_963942595.1 of Cylloceria caligata. Taxonomy (NCBI): domain Eukaryota; kingdom Metazoa; phylum Arthropoda; class Insecta; order Hymenoptera; family Ichneumonidae; genus Cylloceria; species Cylloceria caligata. Next base: position 23,293,525 of record OZ012704.1, read on the forward strand.
TACACACTAGCAGTATGTGTACACCTTTGCTCCATCCCACTCCTATCCCCACTCCTTCACCCACCGCGCGGCTACCCCCACCACCCCACTTTTCCGCCGCCGCGCTATCCACTCTGCTTAACCAGTGTCGGTAACGTGGAGATGGTAAAGTGAAGTGATGCAGGTACTCTGGTGAACAAGTAGAGATAAGAGCAGGATGGAGCAAACGTGTACACATACTTGAAAAAAGGAATAAAATTAGGTACTTACCTCTGTTGTTGTTGGCGTCCACCTTCCTTCGACGGCGATTTTAAACTCCTATCTCTCACTATCTCACTCACACAAACACACACACACACATCCGCGCATTGATACTTTCATAACCGAGCATCGTCTGCTGCAGGAAGCTCGGGGTCCTCGAAGCTCGCGTCCACGTCGCCGCCATCGTACCCGTTGTCTATTTCGGCGCCGAGGACTCCGAACACCCGCTAGCGTCGTAACGAGGATACATTGCGAAAAATACGTTTTTGACTGCGCGATCACGAAGTTAAAGACACACTGAATGCTCAGGATGCCGCTGGTTAGTATCACAGAGTTTGAAGATAACAAACCTTCCTCTGAATCATAACTAGGTATCCAGCGCTCTGAATGCAGCGACAGCGGTTTTGCACGTGCATACCGATTTGTGCTATGCTCCTCGTGAAGCGCTTGCTCTGCAGTAAAAGGCGTAGAATATGATACCGTGCCGCGAGAGATCTCGATTATAATTGATATATAATTATAAAATAACAGACACAGTAAGACGATGTATTTGTTTTTAATTAATCGATATTTTATTTAAATCATTTTACACACATTTACCGTCGCATGCAACATCCCTGCAAACACGGTAATCTTCACTCGGAGATTCCTCCACCGTTTAATTTATTTTTATCACTGTCCGATCGTCGAGAGGTAAAAGCATTGTAATATTCACGTACTATTCTATCGTTTTTCATTACATTATCGCTAAAGAGATTACTAAAACGCAATATGGTGAATCCGCACGACATAAGATGCAGGAATACGATACAAAATTGTCCACACACATCCGATGTATTACTCTGTAGCTGATTGAGACCGTACCGATAGAACTTGCAGTATCTTCGTAGCTGTGCGAGATGTTGCGGTATAATCGGCTATAGCCCGTAGCTATCAAAACACATTTCTTTTCCATGATGGTCAACGTACATGGCGATCCAATGCTCTCCAGGTCCGTCGTGGTTATCTGTATTAACTACGAGTCCGGTCGGTAACGACCATACACGATGAATTCTGTCAGCTGGATATACTTCAACGGTTGCAGATACTGCAGCCTCTCGTAGATTTGTCTAGTATTCATGATGAACACATAGTCAATGATTAAATAATGACATATACGCTTTGATAGACGTATATATGCAAAATTTATTTCACAGCAATTTTTATTTGGAAAGCCTGGCGCATTGCACAATGCGAAGACGCTGTATCGTTTATCATAGCGTGTCTGAAGCATTTTTGTAAAGATTTCGGCATAAATGTGTACGATGGAGCGCCCTTTTCATTTTCCAGGTTGGAAATTCCACGACTCGTGATATAGCACAGAAGTATAGCCTTCTCGTGACCGCGTGTATAGATACGTTTTGATTTTCGTGAAATTTCACGCAAGTTTGCATATGCTTGTTTACAGCTGACATCGCCCTCGTACCATTCAAGACCATGAAAATATTTCGAGAGAAAATTATTCTGGCTTCTCGAATGCTGTGGTAACTCGGCAAAGTGACAAGGCGGTGCGATACCAGTGAGCAGAGTACGGTCTGTCCACTGCTACGGCGGCAATTTCTTTCGGAATAAATTCCGAGTCTTTACCACGCATTCCCTGTATATCCACGACGATATTCATTTTCACGTCTAATCTGTACAGATGCTCAAGTTCGACTGATTAGTTACTCATAAAGACGCTTCTACGTATTTCAACACGAAACAATTTTATTCCGACATCAACACATTTTTCGCATATTCGGTAAAATCCACCATTACCTGCCGAGAGGCATCGATTTCAAGAACATTATCATATTCCGGTAGACTACACAATTTACCGTTGAAGCAAGCGCATCCTCAAATCGTACCTCTATTCTCTTGCTGCTGCTGCTACTATTACTTATCGCATTATCGCGTGGTAAAATGAGACGCCGCTGCGGTGTCGAGGATGATGTACGTGTAGCCTCATGTAGTAACTCGGGATTGCCGATACATTCGCGCGGCATCTGTATCGTTCGCAGGAGTTTGGCAAAGTGAGATCGACCGATGGGTCTCTCGCGTTTTCTAGCTCGCATAGTATCGTTATCAAGATCAGCGATATTGGAATTTGAAATTCTTCTGCCGTCTATGGAAACAACACCGTTACGATTCCATGTCACTTTTTTTGCCGACTGCGCAGCGATGCAAATTGCGAAGCAACGATATTGCTTTAGTTAACAATTTTTTTGATACGCTATCAATAATAAGTGTGTCATGGATTCGAGATTTAACTTTGTTCATTAAAATATCGTCGATTTTATTCTCGCGGCTACCGAGTATTGCGATTTTTCGTTTTGACGAAATATTCGGTACTTTATTATCGTACTCGACCAAGTGAAGATAACGCTGTAGAACCTATTGGTACGCTGTCCATTTCTCTCTCTCGCTCTTGAAGGAGTGAGAGTTTAGAATTTCACTCAGCTCAGAGTCGAGGCGCGATAATGGTGTACCGGTAGTCTGTACGGAGGGCGACGGGTCTGTAGTAGTAGTAGTAGTAGTAGTAGTAGTAGTAGTAGTAGTAGTAGTAGTAGCAGTGGTGGCGAGACCCGCGAGACGATGTATGTTATCATGAGGAATAAGCACCATCTTTCTGGCCTATTCCATAGCTTGTGTAGACCAAGACAGGCACAAGAAGCAACTTGAGAAATCCGCCACAGTGCTGGACGATGATCTTCCTTTTACCACTCCAATTTCCCCCTTTGGCGGCAAATCGTCGAAGAATTGTCGCGTGCCTCCGAAGATTATTCTTTTGCAAACTATTCAGACTCCCGTTTCCCTGTAAAATGTTTAGAGCACACTCGCATATACACCGTACAAGTGCTACGTCTGCTTTGTGCAAAATTGCACGTCGTTGCTCTTGCTTCAGATAACACAGCGCTTGCAATATAATTATTTGTTTTTCATCGAGAGGTCCGTGCAACGCCATTACAAGCACATTACTGTTACATCACGCGTCACATCGCGAACCTTTATTGCTTTTTGAGGCACGTGAACGTAATGGTATTGGTCATCGGGAAATATACAGGTGCGAAATCGACAATTATCAGGCGTCGATTGTTTCAAGTCAAATAATGGACAGCCGTGCGGTGCAGCTGTTGCATCGAAATATATAATACCTCCTGCAAAAATCTCGCATTGTCGGGACATACCTGGCGTGCTAGATGTTGAGTTTGCGCGTGATCTCGCGGATTTTTGAAGACAACGATATAATTAGCGTTTAAGGAGATATCCCGCTGCCCGTGACATTGATGCAAGAGATTTTGCATGATGAAGATGACACTAAGATTTTTATGATGGCTACCCTTGGTGAAAAGATCGACCACGATATTGTTCGATGCCTCGCGCATTAGATCGTCAATGACCACAAGTTTAGGCCTTGTATCATTCGAAGAGTCTGCTGCTTGCGGTAAACCCTCGCGAAATTCGATTTTATCACCGTATTCTGAATACCCGGACTTCCACTCTGAGTAATAAAAAAGTATACGCTCGAACGGGACATCCGTCATTTCGCACATGTATTTAAAGAATTCGAAACCGTTACAACCTGATTTCACGAAAAATCCAACTTGGAGGATGAGGAGGGCGCTCCATCGTACACATTTATGCCGAAATCTTTGCGAAAATGCTTTAGACACGCTATGATAAACGATACAGCGTCTTCGCATTGTGCAATGCGCCAGGCTTTCCAAATAAATAATTGGCTTTGCGAGCACCCGTTTAAAGGAGAATCATACATGGCTGTTTGGTCGGCAGACGAAGAGGAAGAGAATTAGAAAGAGGAGAAATCTTCACCATGTAGTCGTGACACGATCGACGATGCTGTGAAATAAATTTTGCATATATACGTCTATCAAAGCGTATATATCATCATTTAATCATTGACTATGTGTTCAGCATGAACACTATACAAATCAACGTGAGTCTGCAGTATCTACCACTTTCAACCCTTAGAGTATATCCAGCTGACAGAATTCCTCGTGTATGGTTGTTACCGACCGGACTCATAGTTAACACGGATAACCACGACGGGCCTGGAGAGCATTGGATCGCCATGTACGTTAACCATCATGGAAAAGGAATGTGTATTGATAGCTGCGGGCTATAACCGATTATACCGCAACATCTCGCACAGCTACGAAGAAACTGCAAGTTCTATCGGTACGACCTCAAGCAGCTACAGAGTAATACATCGGATGTGTGTGGACAATTTTGTATCGTATTCCTCCATCTTATATCGTGCGGATTCACCATGTCGCGATTTAATAATCTCTTTAGCGATAATGTAATGAAAAGCGATAGAATAGTACGTGAATATTACAATGCTTTTACCTCTCGACGATCGGACAGTGATAAAAATAAATTAAACGGTGGAGGAATCTCCGAGTGAAGATTACCGTGTTTGCAGGGATGTTACATGCGACGGTAAATGTGTGTAAAATGATTTAAATGAAATATTGATTAATTAAAAACAAATACATCGTCTTACTGTGTCTGTGTTACGTCCTGGGTTTTAACGAGTGGACGCAACGACGGAATAATATATATTTATCTCCATTTTGAGCCGGAATGTGCCGGCTCGGGATTGGAGGACGGTTTTTGGTGAGGGGCGGATTTAAATGAATAGATAAATAAAGTTTATTGGAACACAAATAGATGAGTAAAAGAGTAATGATCTGAATTTGCACAATAAACAGTCTTTTGACACAATAGTCTTTATATGTAGATGTATTTTAACACACTAAACCAGTAAAACAATATATATTGTAGCACGAATTAACCACTACGAATACTTGATTAAACAGTCAATGAACGGCGCGCGGCACAACATTATATATATATGTTAAAATAGTCAATAAATGGCGCGCGGCACAATAACACAATTTTGAATGGTAAATGTCTTTGTAAATAGGAGGTAAGTACGGGCCCGTGCTGTTACGAGGACCGACCGTCGTGGTCGGCCCCCGGAGATGAACTAACTAATCAAAATGAATAAAGCAGTGCAGAAGGCACGCGTAATAATTATTTGCAGGGCGCAGCGCGTCTTGTCGGTGCGCCGCGTCCCGTTGGTTAGCGTGTGAACGCTGACCTAAGCAAATTATTAGCGGATGGCAACGTATCACGCCGACGCTCCGCGTCTCGCCGGCCAGCGTGTGAACGCTGACGTTAGCAAAAAGAATGAATAATAAATCGAATATAAATTATTAAAAATTCAAAAATTCACAAAGGGGGTTGGAGACCCAGGACGTAACAATCAATTATAATCGAGATCTCTCGCGGCACGTTATTATACTCTACGCCTTTTACTGCAGAGCAAGCGCTTCGCGAGGAGCACAGCGCAAAGCGGTACGCACGTGCAAAACCGCTGTCGCCGCATTCAGAGCGCTGGATACCTAGTTATGATTTAGAGGGGGGTTTGTTATCTTCAAACCCTGTGATACTAGCCAGCAGCGCCCTGAGCATTCAGTGTGTCTTGAACTTCGTGATCGCGCAGTCAAAAACGTATTTTTCGCAATGTATCCTCGTTACGACGCTAGCGGGTGTTCGGAGTCCTCGGCGCCGAAATAGACAACGGGTACGATGGCGGCGACGTGGACGCGAGCTTCGAGGACCCCGAGCTTCCTGCAGCAGACGATGCTCGGTTATGAAAGTATCAATGCGCGGATGTGTGTGTGTGTGTGTTTGTGTGAGTGAGATAGTGAGAGATAAGAGTTTAAAATCGCCGTCGAAGGATGGTGGACGCCAACAACAACAGAGGTAAGTACCTAATTTTATTCCTTTTTTCAACTATGTGTACACCTTTACTCCATCCTGCTCTTATCTCTACTCTTCCTTGTTCACCAGAGTACCTGCATCACTTCACTTTACCATCTCCACGTTACCGACACTGGTTAAGCAGAGTGGATAGCGTGGTGGTGGAAAAGTGGGGTGGTAGGAGTAGCCGCGTGGTGGGGGTAGGAGTGGGATGGAGCAAAGGTGTACACATACTACTTACAATGATGTCATATTGCGTTGACGGTACAGAGTTCGATCGATAAACTAAGCAATAACTACGAAAGTATTGTTAGTAGAGAAAAAAGTTGTAATCAAATCATGTAGATAGTTAACTGATCTATAAGTTTGATACTAACATAAGTAAAATGTAATAAAAGTAAACGCTTAGGGAGATAAAGGCGAAAAAAAAGACGAAAATACGGATCTTTCTGCATTTCGAATGGAATAAGTCGAAAAATATTGATGCTAGATAAAAAAATTTCCAATAAAAAAGTTAAGAAATTTAATTTATAAGAGAAAAGATTTGAATAGTTTTTTGTGTAAAATGAACCGTTCTCGAGATATTGAATTGAACGCGTTACTCGAGATAGTGGTGCCACTGACACTCGGGGGACCCCTCAAATCCGGCATTATGCTCAGAATGCACCCCTTCAAAAAATAATACCATCACGCAAACTACGTTATTTTATGTGAATTGATTCACCTATTGACTGGACCATGACGTCCCTTATGAGAAGCTAGGACGATGGTCAATCGTAGGAGGTTCGTCAAAGGCTCGCTGTTACCTAAAATTGGGCGATCGCCGGCATGAGGCTCTTCAGAGAATTAATCAATATTTTATGTTCGCCGTTTTATCATACTAAACTGTGGCTACAGCATACTGCCATACTTGTATACTTACTGGAACAATGAGAGTTTAAGAGAAACCATCATAGGAAGTATGAAAATTCATCGGCGAAAATATTGATGAGAGTATAAGTGAGATTCCCGCAGGAAGTCTCAAAAATATGCTTGGCGACAATCTGAAAGTCTTGGTGACAGTTCAAAAAAGAGACTCGAAGAGTTCCGCTTTGGAGTTTATGAGGCTATATTTAGACTCTCCCCGAGAGTCTGATTGACCTTTTCTGATACTTGTACCGAGACGCCTTCGAAGACTTTTTCCGAAAATATTTTATTCTAATCAGGTGTTGGTTGAAGATTATCATTACTCACATTCCAACTTTTGCAGATGTTCCAAATGTTTGCAGAAACATTATTGTTATTCATTAGTAAATGTTAAGCTATTCACTACACATATATATTTTACTTTTTCATACTTCTTTTCATAATCTTTATCCCGATGCGAAATTTAGACAGATATATTGTATAATAAGAGATTATAAATAGAACTATTGCAGGGGAAACAATGTAAAAGAAGGTGAATTAACAGAAATATGAAAGACGGATATACCAATTAATTCTAGTATTACATGAGCTATGAAGTAATTACATTTTTTTAAATATGCCCATGATATTAAAAATATATTGCACTTTTAGTCATATATACAAACGCAATGAAATTGAGAACGCTTAATACGAGTATTGGCTGCATACTAAACGATACGCGCTCGATTTGTGAAATTAATTACACGTAAGTTGAAAATCAAGGAAACTATATAAATGGCATTCTGTTCAGACAGGCTGTTTAATACAATTCTTGTTTCTGCGCAAGTTCCCGTCTAATCCTAATAAATTATGGCTACAAGCCCAGTTCGTCACATGCAGAACTGACGTGCAAAGTATGGTAAAGTAATTATTAGCTTATCCAGAGAACACCAAATACAAGAACGGAATCCCCCCTCCGCTAACAGACGATCGAAGGGAAACACATATACCCGGTCTTGGTAGTCAGGAGTTAAAATTAGTCAGAACCAACTCGAGTGCTACAAAACTAAAAATAGTCGGGCGAATCAATAGGTTTATTTTTTGATTGGCAATGACGATGACAATGAAGATGATGATAAAAAAAATTGTTCTGAACAATTCGGTTGTATCATTATTTATTTTTAAAAATGTTGATAGCATCTACGTATACGATAATCACAGATGAATTTTTTTTTGTATTTTGCATCCATTAATTAGGAGGCCATGGCCCTGTAAAAATTGACGATGCGCGTGGAGAGCATAACTTTGAGCGTATAATTCACGCTAAGCGTATACGGGACAAGTTTTCGATTTTCTTTACCGAAATAAAATGTCGACAATGAACACGAGTAAACGTTATTGTTTTGTGTCGTTATGCAAAAATACAACAAGTACACTAGATCAAGTGTTTTTTTGTGTGCCAACCGGCGAAAAACATATTCTACACTTTACCGTACATATATAGGTCCGTATCGCTGCAAACAATTAAGAAATTAATAACAAAGTGTAATTCGATTTCACACAGTAGAATTGTTTGAAAATTACTTATCACACGTTTGGATACATAAAAATGATTTCATATACTTACATGATGAACTTGGCGTTCCGAATTTTTTTTGGCATTAGAACAATCGCTGTTTCTCACAAATTCAAAAATCGCGAAAAAGTTGATTTCTTGTAAATTTCGAGAAACGGCTTTACACAATTTTTTTGTAACTTATTTTCTACTTCAATTCTACGGCTTTTCGTTGACTTTGAAAGACAATCGAACACTGTTAGGCATTGCTAGGCATAGTTAGGCACAGTCAGGTAGCGATAACGGGACTTGTATAACGACGTCACCACTAATAGCGACACGTTTCTCCAGGGCCTTGGAATTTTTCGGCTCTTTCAACGCTTATTTCTGTCGTTATTATTGATGAAAGAAACATTTTTTCTGAACAATTATTATTAAGTTTAAATTTTGTAAAAATAATTTTTTAAATGATTTTTTTTAATGATACAACCGAATTTTTTTCATTTTATGGTTCCCACTGTTGAAATATTTATCAAAATTTAATACATTTTTTATACCATTGTGGCTACGTTACCAGAGCAGAGAAATTATTTTTTAAATTTCAGTTGTTAATAACTTTTACGAATAATATTTTTTAACTTTGTAATTTTTTTTTCTATTTTTGATGGTATTCAAAACTTATATATTTCAGAACATTTTTTCAACGGTTGGAACCTACTCGTACAAATATGGAATTTATAACATTTATTTTTCTCCACCTCTATGGATAAAAAAACTCGCTAACTATGTATACTTTCATTTTCACTGTCTCTTTAATTTTTTCAGAAGGAAACAGACTGAGGGGCTGAGTTTTGAAGTCATAGACAATTTTCAAATAATGTAAAAATCATGATTTGGAGAAAAATTTTAAACATTTTTTTCAACCTTAAATGCTTTCTCAATTAATCTTCTTTGAGGCCCTACTTGAATAAATCAGGGCTTTTATTTATTCGCATTAAAAAAATGGCTCTAAGTGTACGAAAATTTTTCCTTAATTGCAAAATTAATTGCAGCAAAATTATTGAATTTATGCAAAACATGCATCTAAGATTTCGTGTTCATTATTTTGTTCTTTTTCATTTACATCATATACCTTTTCGTTGTGAGATTGACTATTTTTGAGATAAAGACGAAAAACCAGCGGAGGGTGCATAAAAATTCGTTCCCCCTGGTCAGGTAGATAACAGTATACGAGCCTGACGTTGTCATCTTCGATTGCGGCAGTAAGGTACTTTATGTCATCGAGTTTCCGGCTCCCAACGAAGCTAACATCAATAACGACAAAGGATAAAGTATCAGAATCTCCTGTTCGAACTTCGAGAGCTACATCGGGGATTCGCAGTAAAACCGGTGGTCCATAAGGACAGGTTTTATAGGATTATAAAATCAGAATTCTGAAAATTATGAAAAGGTCTTTTCTCACAAATCTTAAAATCATCCCCGTCTGTTAGCAATATGCCAACTCACTGGCAAATCAGATATAGTAGTCGATTATCCTGGGTTCGATCCATCTACTCAGGTCACACGATTCTGGATGGACCTGACTGCACTACAGCTCAGTTGCAGAAGCAGGCAGGTAGAATGATTTTGAAACACTGGAGCCTTACAGCGACGGCCAGGTGAGATCTAAGAAAGCGTTTGCTTCCTCTATGTGAACGCTAAAGCTTCCTCTTTGTGCTCATGAACATATTTTTTCGACATTTCGATGTCAAGATACTGTTACGTCAAAATCGCGGCCTAGCTTACGAACCCACGAATTTAACATAGATTTCACGTTTCGGTGTATCTTTTCCGTGCTCTGGTCAAGGAGAATAAATTCTTCCTTTACCACACCCGACGAGAAAATACCGAAGACGCAAGCCTGTTTTTGAGTCTAACCTCGCGGAAAATTACTCGGGATAGGGCTGGAGTGCGTTTTGTTCTTGGTTGGGGATAATCACTTCACGAATAATGGGGAGAGACTTGAATGACAATTTCACGCGGAGCAAGGTTTCACTATAATTGGTAATTGAAAATTATACCTACGGTTGTTTTGTTGGTGTGGTTCTTACTGTTGAACGTTGGTTGGGCGTAGATTAGTGTAGTCAGACAGACTAAAAATCGAACGTAGGCGTTGGTGCGTATTAATAATTATTTATTGAAATAAACTACATGAGTAGTTGAATGTTGCACGTTCAATATCCCCGATTTTACAAGGGTTAATAATTATAAGTACTGTACTCTTACTCTGTACTACTTGAAACTATACTTTGTGAAAATTAAGCCGTGGTGAAAAATTATCGTTCTGTACTACTTTATTTCCCGGCAAACAGTACTACTTGTTGCCTTGGAAAAATTCTAATTCACTGCCGGCGACTTATTGACTGCCAGGCTAGTGATTAGTCCTCTAGTTAACCCCGTGAAACTGTGTCGCCGGCCGATTTTCGCGGCCTTTTATAGGGCTCCTGAGCGTCGAAAATTCTTGTCGTCAAGCGCGTAAAAGAAGAGAAGGGATAAAACCCTATCCTGATTATAAGAATTTCCCCGTGGTCCATCTCGACCATACACGTATTCATTCCCCTTACTCCGCAGAGTAGCTTCTCGACATGCAGAGCCATAGATCTATGCAAGTGCATCGGTATGGCGCGCTCTGATTTGTCCGCGCGATGTGCTACACAGAGGACCACGCGATTAGGTGAGGGAATGCGTTCGAAGCGTTTTTCCCCTGAAAATGAGGCGATTTTTACCACCCCGCTTCTTGGCCTACTTTCAATAGAATTTCCTAGTTTAGGTAATATCCTTATGCTCGCTTCTCTGTAGATGTGTCTATGGTAATGGCTTAGTTTTTCAGCGTTTTTACGGCACTTAAATCAATCCTTCACATGAAACCACTAATAATAATTTTGTTACAACTTCTGTAGTTAATTTTTGACGTATGCAACCTGATTTCTGCGTTAATCTCTTATTAGTATAAATGGTTTCGTTGGGTTATGGCTTATTCCATACATCATTGGTTATTCGTTAAATAAGTGATTACTCTAGTTATAGCTAATGAACTTTCTTAAATAATTTGTTAGTTAGACGTTAGATTTCTTATAGTTAATAAGTTTTCTTAAATAATTTGCTAGTTAGACGATTATTCTCGTGCTATAGGAACGAGAGCGAGAGAGAGAGAGAGATAGAGATTTTACTTGAGAACGATTCGTCTAACTTGGTTACTCGTACATTTTGTTCGTACGCAAGTCGGCTAGATCGCCGTTCGGCCCTAGCGATAAGGCGTTCGTCGCGGCGCAGAGAGTCGCCCCAGCCTCGTTTTCCTGCAGAGGAAGCTCTATTGAAACGCGTTACCGTTTTCTCTCTTTCTCGATTCGTTTTACTTTTAGTATTTAGCTGTAAAACAATCTTAACATTTCATTTTATCCTATATATATATGTATAACATATTCCATATATATAATTTACTAGTAAAACAAGTAATTTTATACATGAAAACGAGAGAGAGCGAGAGAGTTCTTCTCTTGAGAATGACTCGCCTAGCTTGGTTACTCGTACATTTCGTTCGTACGCAAGTCAGCTAGATCGCTGTTCAGACCTCGCGCAAGGCGTTTTCGTTGCGCGGAGTGTCGGCCAGCCTCGCTTTCCTGCAGCAGAAGCTTCATTGCAACTCAATTTTAGTCTCATCTCTTTCTCGTTTTTCTGTCTATTTTTCCCTATTTTACCATAAATTAATCCTAATATTTCCTTTATCCTTTCTATATAGGCATAACGTGTTCTATATATTTATGATGGTGTTTTTACTATAAATTCCAATATTTTACGAGAGACATGTTACTATATAGGCATAACATGTTTTATATATTTATGATGGTATTTTTACTATAAATTCCAATATTTTACGAGGGACATATTAATGTAATCCCAAGAGAAAAGGGGAATTAATCCTGATGTACTGATCTTTCTTCTATTACCCGACTATACTTGGTAAGCTCATTAATTCGATGTGGGTTGTACTCGTTTTCGAGTGACAGCTATGGGTAGTTTCCATATGGAAGCATAATTGTTCTTTTTGTTGCTGATATTTTATCTACAGTATTCGTGTGAACATTTTAATAGTCATAACTCTTTCGTTTAAATCAACAGTTCCTCTGCTTTTGTTAATTGTTTCGCTTAGTTAATAATTGTTCGTGATTTCATCATCTTTGTAAAGAGAGAGAGAGAGAGAAGACTTCAGGCAAGAGCGAGAAGAAAGGGTGCGGTCGCTTGGTCACGTGATAGCGTTCCCTCCAACCGCTCCCCTATGACCAACAACGCCCCGACGGCGACTAGCCGAACCCCTGGTCTAGGATTGAGGGTAAGGCCGCGCTGAATCATAGATCCATAAATGGCAGTCGATAACCGGGTCTACGCAGTAGATCCCATGGTTTGAAAGTTTGCCTTCTGACCGGGAGCGCCGAAAAATTCCATCTTTACAAGATTAATTCTTCCCGGGAGACGGTCGGTAGGGCCGCATCTTCACCCTGTTCCGATCTCTGTAGCTAAAATCGCTCTTCTCTCCTCTTAAGAAGTTCGAGAATAAAAGGAAAATGTGAGAGGTTACTTTTACTGTAGCGAAACTTAAAACAGAAGAACTTTAACGTAATCGAAATAAAAAAAATAAATGCGACGTTACGTCAGGACGTAACACCTCCCCCCTTAAAACGATTATTAGGAGAAGCCTAATAATCGAATCCGAGGGTGAAGCTAACAATTTTCCAATTATGCTTGTCGTACTATTCTTTATTCTTTTAACGACTTGTCTCTTGCAGGATCTTGGAATCTGTATGTGGTACTAGCTTTTGGTTCGTACCATGACGAATTCGTTAAACACAAACAAAACGTTACTTTTAATAGAGTAAGGATATTTGATTGGCAACGGTTTGGCCATATTGCTATTCTTGCTTTGGTTAAATATTGTTCTACGTTAAGTGTATGTATATGTGCGATTATATTTCTTCGGATTTATCCGTACTATGCTTAGTAGGAATATTATATGGTCCTAATTTTTAACTTAATTATTTCGTTGCTTCATATTTTCCGACAATAGGTGTTATGTTATTGTACTTATATATGCATCCCTTTATTTATGGACATTTGTATTTCTCTCTTTTCCTTTTCTAATATTTTCTTCACTTGTTTACTTTGTTTATTCGCTTCTTGATTTTACTGTTATATTTTCTTTTCTTTGAAATGTTTAACCCCTTTTCTTTTTTTTTTCTTGCAACCGTACAATAAGCTAGGTGAATTCTTTTCTTAAATGTTACTTATGATTAAATAACGGTGAATATTGAACGTGACTTCCTGGTTACAGTGTATGTGTTCTTAATTCTACTTCTTATAATTCGCAATCTTTATCCAAATATTTGCTTCGTTAGGGTATTTGCTCTTTCTCTCTTTTTGTAACTCAAATATTATTGATGTCTAATGACACGGTTAAAATATCCTTTTTCTCCTTTTCTTATACCACACATAGGAGTGGTTAACTTGATTTGAATAATAGCAACTGACGTGTGTAGGAATATGTAGGTATGAATTTTCTCATACAGACTTGGTGTTAATTCAATAGCTCGTGGACGTTGGTTTCTGAAGTTCGTGAAATTCCCGGAGTTCTTGAAGTTCTTGACGATCTAAGCGTTTTGAAGTTCTTGATGTTCTAAGCGTTTTGAAGTTCTTGGCGTTCGTGAAGTTTCTTTAGAGTTGTTGGTGTTCGTGAAGTTCTTAAAATTTTTGTCCATATAATGCTGGACGTTCGTGTGGATTCTCGTATTGTCTCGCCTTCATGATGGTTGGCTCCATGAGATTTGGCATAGGGATTCAACGATCGTCTAGTATAAAACGAATACTTCCTTTTACTCTGAGCAGATGTAAACGTTTGGTTGACGTATCCACTGCAATACGGTGGCCCTCGGAATGAGTGACTTGTAAACTCTTGTGTCTGTGAAACATAATGTGCGTTACTAATATGCGATATCATAGTGTGGTTAACGATTATTATTATTATTGTATATCTTTTTTTTTCTTTGCCTTTTTTTTGTTATATATTATTTTGTTTTATTTTAAGTATATAGGTATATATATATATATATATATATATTTTTTTTTTATAGTTATATAGTTTTAGCTCAAAATAGATTTACTTACGTGAGTATTTGGTGTTGGGAGAAGTTTTCCTTGCATTATTCCTTTGCTTATACATTTTTTTTTTTTTTTTTTTTTTTTCATATTTACCATTTGTGTAACGAAAGTGTTACCACTGTCCCATTATGGCGTTTTTGAATAGTCACACGTCTTGTTGATAAGAGAGTGAATATCGTCGGTGGGGGCTTGTGGCTGGTGGCGTAATGTAGAGTCGCTTTCCAACAAGTAATCCACCAAGTTTTGGATCGTAATCTGTTCGGTACTACGGGGGGCTTTGGGAATAGGAAGGGGAGGTATTGGAGAAACAGCGGTGGGACTAGTGACTGATCTTTCCAAATTAGAAAATGTGGGTATCTTGGTCCTGCTTCTAGTGACAGGGCCAGGAATCATACTTGCGAGTAGGATGCTGTTGGAGTCTTCTTCTGTATCCATTGTTTCTATGGGTGTTAAAATGTTTCTGGGATCTGTCGTACAGTTGCCAGGAGATATCGTATGTTGAGTATCAATACTGCTAAGGTTTTCGGTTTTCCAGGCTTTGGAAACGGAAGGGGGTGGGACTGAGTAGTAAGACGGGGGAGTATTTGACGTGATTGTTGTGCAATGTGCACTTTGGGTGGCTGGAAGTAAAATATTTTCGGAAGATTCTTCGAGTAAAGGGTTCGAGAGATTCGAAGGCTGGGGTGTGCTCCCCGGAAGATCCGGCGGGTTTGTTTCCTTTTCCCGAATCGCTTCGTATTGGATTCCGAAAGGGTGTTGTGTAACTGGTGCTAGTGTTTTACCGATCCAGGAATATGATACACCTCCTAATTCGATTTTCCCTGGTGCTCTGGAGATTGCAGTCTGGATCCATGAGGACATTTTTTTCTGGGTGAGGCTTCTCCATTCGGGGGGGACCCAAATGCCTGCTTGGCCTTCGACATCTGGCTGCCAATAGTGCGTTAGGATTTGTAAGTTAAACGCATCAGGGATCGCTCTGCGGTTCGTACTGATGTGTAGTCTCCTGCCCTTGGGTCGCGTGTCGCTCCATACGTGCGGCACGTCGGAAGAAACCGGCCACCCGTCGAGGCCCGGTAAAGGTATTAGAGTTATATCTTGCCCGATTGGGATCAGTATATCTATATGCCATTGGTAGTAAATATTTCCCAACAATATGTCTTCAAAAGGTTTGTCTCGGAGTTGATGTGTCCAAGACTTGAGAGTAGAGAAATCGATGTCTCTCCACTCGGGGGGCACATATAAATCAAACGTTCTTCTGGCAAGGTCCAACCATAACCTGATCCGCCAGTAGCAGTAAATTCTTTCTGCTCCTGGTATAGTTCGTCGCAATCTGAAGAAGTGTAATCGTATGGGCAATGCTGGTTCTTTCGGGTCGTTGTGCTTTGATTGTTGTTCCTTATGACGGAGCTCTGCGTTCCCTTCATAAATCCATTGAGACATGGTGGTAGCTAAGATGTTTAGCATAATTGTGATTACCGACTTTCCAATAGTAATTTATTATAATTATTCGTTATTGACCACCCATATATGATTATTTATCATTAAATTCTTATAATTATTCGTTATTGTCCACACATTTATGATTATTTATTATTAAATCCTTATAATTATTCGTTATTGACCACACATTTATGATTATTTATTATTAAATCCTTATAATTATTCGTTATTGACCACACATTTATGATTATTTATTATTAAATTCTTCATTGATCAACGTTAGTTTGTTATTGTTACTCTATTGTGTTATTAGTTCTCTTCGTGCACTCACACACACTGAAATAAAAATTATTAAAACTCATTGTTAGATTTTATTTATCCATAAATTTTTATGTACTTCATGCGCACTTGCACTCGTTC
Source organism: Cylloceria caligata (assembly GCA_963942595.1). NCBI lineage: Eukaryota > Metazoa > Arthropoda > Insecta > Hymenoptera > Ichneumonidae > Cylloceria > Cylloceria caligata. The sequence goes on from OZ012704.1 coordinate 23,310,062, forward strand.
GTATCATAACTTAAATATATATATATATATTTAAGACGTGCCAGTAAGGGGGGAGAAGAAAGAACAACAAAACTTATACATAAAAAAAAGAAAATTTGATATTAAATGGGTTTGTTGTTGGATTGTTGATCCACAACCTTAAGCGAGGGGTAGATCGAAGGGGTTTCTGTTGAAGTAATTGGATCTTGGTCGCTGGTCGTCGATATTTCGGGGATAGAGTGGGATGGGTATATGTTCGTAGGTAAGGCTGCACCCTGGGGGGCCCACACGAATGACAACGGACGCATCGCCTGTCTTTTACTGAGGTGTGGATAATATTGGGGGGGGGGGGGGGGGTAGTCCGCTGGAAAACTTGGTGCAGTGGTAACGTGAGGGTTTGCAGCGGGGTTGCTACGAGCAGACTCGTAGAATTCTTGACCTCGTGGTTCGGGTCTAGGAATCGTATTTCCGCTAATATATTGTTCGGGTCCTCCTGAAGGAGGTATTATGCCTTGGTTTTTAGTTCATTGGGTGACCCCTAAGTCTTGTAAGGGAATAGATGCTTCTGTTGCCGGGTCTTCGTTGTTCGGTCGCGCATGGGGTTGTCTATTCAAATGTAGTAAAAGATATGTAACTGAATCCCATAAAGCTCCTATTAGGTAAATAGACCATCCATATATAGTGTGCAACGAATATCCGTGTATAAGAGTGTCGAAAATAAATTTTATTATTTGACCTACTAATAATAGTCCGATTAGACCGGCGCTAATGTTTCCGAATATCGATAAATATCCCCATGTTTTATTCCAAGTTGACTCAATGATTTTTTTAATAGATTGGTCGTCTAGTAAATTGGACATTGATCCTCCTTGTGTGATAGTGGGCTGCCCTGATATTCCTCGTGCAATGGAGTTAAGTATAGCGGGTCGCTCCGCGGGGAACATAATATGGTCTCGGAGTTCGTCAAGGTCCTTTTGGGTGTATATGCCGCTGGTGGCTAAGCTGTGGGGGTTTCTATATTGCCACGTGGGCATGGTGAGGGGTTTTGTGACTAAGGGCGGCATGACCTGGACCGGTTCGGCACCGAAGCTATACCAAGCACCGTCCAGCCTATACATAGGCGAAACTAACCGGTTACAATTAATTTGTGTACCTATCTTCGATAAAATATGTGTGCGTGGTAATACATATAGGGTGTTATTGCCAATGGATACGGGCAGTTGATCGTAACATTCTTTGGTTTGAGCAGCTTTTACTTCTACAGGGATGCATTTAATTATGTGGGCTACTTCCCCGGCTAGAAGGGCCATGTAACCCGGTCCCTTCATTATATTGTAAGCAAACTCATCAGGGGAGCGTCTGGCAACGGTTAACGCGTTTCGAAGCACTTGGCGTTCCAAGTTGCATCTCTGGACTAATATATCCCTATACATTCGTTTCATTTCCGTTCTAACATGTTTTTCTACGTATACGAATTTGGAATTTACATAGGCGAATATATCCAAATTATTTACATTAATAACTTCGTTTTTTACAAATGGGTTTCCTTTTTCGATTTCGACAACCAGTAATTTCGGGTGTTCGGTACGCGTCAGTGTATATCCACAAACAGTGGTTTTTCCTTGGGCCGTCAGTGCGAATATAATGTCTCCTTCCGTTAAGGAATATACGGTTTGTTTAAAGTGTGTGTGTAAGTCTACGGTCTAGTCGGCGAGTCCTTCGTAAAGCAACCCGTATCTTTTTGTTCTACACGAATCTTCAGGTAAAGGTTCCCAAAAAGTGTCTCCGCCATCTATATCCGAACATTGGCCTGTGTTTAATTCACAACTGGTACCTGAGCGTAAATGTACTTTATTTGCCTCTACATTTACTTCTGCTGTATAGTCTCGCAATGTTATTTTTACAGTTCCTTTTACTATAACGTCCTCCCAATTGCCGTAGGGGTCCGAGTAGTGCACGCCGAGGCACTTTCCATCAAGGCCTAAATCGCCCGCTATGAATATCGGTCGAGTGGTAGAAAAATTCGAGAAATTCCAGCAATTTCTGTTTTTCCTATTTTTATAGTTCCATCGCGGTGCATTTGGCGACAATTATCGTGAGAAATTACGTCTATATATGAATACTCCCCATTAGGTACATCCATAGTATGTGAGAACATCCCACATCTTCGAACTTCTCTGTAAATTTCTACTTTACATTGCATTACGTGGGTAGACCCGTATTGGTTGATTTGCAATAGTTGAATGTATTTTTTCGTTACGTTTACTTCTTGTTGAGGGATGTCACACTCACCCACCTCTAATAATGACAAAGTGGTGATGTTGGTCCCAGCCCCTCCACAGTCATAACCAATCAGGCCCGTAACCGGGAAGGGATGGAAAATTGCCACTACCAAACTCCACAGCACGGCTGTAGTCATTCTTTCGCAGTACATCATGGCAGCTACTTCGTGCAAGATTCGTTCTCTGGCGAAAAAAATTGTCGGCCTTGGCGGTGACGCCCGAAAACCCTGGTAAATATATGTTTTTATATTTTGTTATTATTAGTTAATTCCATTGCATGCCTACACCTTTCTCATTGGATATCCACTATATATTGTATTAATGTTGTCTATGTATATATATATATGTCTTTCTTTCTCTTTTTCCTTTATTAGCGGTTCCGGAAGTAATTACCACTCCTGAGCGTACTCGAGGGGTTAAACGCTCCAGGGGAGAGTTGGAAGAGGGAATGAAGGACGAGGGGGGCTTACATAGCTCGGTGCGGACCCGATGTCAGGGTGAGTTTCTCTCTCTTCTTTTCTTTTTCGAATTGTTTTTTTTTTTTTTTTTTTTTTTTTTTTTTTTTTTTTTAATATTAATATTATTATTTTTATCCAAAAAGAAAAACAAATCTACTCGTTTAAATACTGTTATTAGAAGAAAAGTTAATGATATATATATATAAAAAAAAAAGGAAAAAGAATAAATAAAGTTTTGTTAATTAAGGCTGTCGCGCAAAATTGATCTAGGACAGATTTTAAACTCGCGCCGTAATGATAAGATATGCGCATAAAAATGACCAACGTAAAGAAAAACTATCAGTAAATTATTTCGATATGCTTTCTTCCTTTCTCTTCATTTTTTTTAACTGGTAGGAGGGGTCGAAATGACTGACATTTCTATGGGTAGTGAGTCCATCGGCCCTTCGAGGACACTAGCGTCGGTCTGCCCGAATTGGTTGTTTAAAACGGTAAAGGAGGAGAAACGGGGACTAAATGCTACACCGAGCTCGGGACTACCCGTAGAATTTTCCGCCCCATTAGGCGTCGACGTAATAGGTCGCGGCCGACGGGGTGTGTTGTAGACATCGTTGGTTTGCGTGGGAGGGAAAACTTGTGTGGTCGGTCGTGGGCGCGAGGGCACGTTGTATACCACCTCGCTAAACTGAATGTCTAAAGGGGGTGGGTCGCCCCGCTGGTAACTGTAGGTAGGGTATCCATCCTCCTGTACCCTTGAAGAGAGTAGTCGGTACAAGACGGAGGCTAGATTCAATAGGAGGTGGCTGCTCGTTAGTATTAGCAATATTATTTCTCCGATGAAGAGGGCGGCAATGGCGGGACCATACCTTGCTTCTTCATTGGTCTGGCTGGTGCGTTCGCTCAGTAGGCGTTCCACTTTCTTTAAACTGATGTCGTAGGCCTCTTTTCCTGTGGTTCCTCTGGTGATTATACTTGGAGTGGGTGTTCCTGTCATATCAATAACTTGCAGGGGCTGGTGATTTATTATAGTGGGCATTAACTCCGTGATATTTAATGAGGTTAATGGCAAATACTCGCGATCAATATCTATTCTTGGGTTCCGAAATCCAATAATTGTTACGTAATCAGTGCGTGCTATGCATCCTGATTTTTATTTTAAAATTCCTTTTCCTGATAGTTCTATGACTCGAGTTTCGTTGGCGCAGGTGAGGTTAACCTTTTCGGTTCCTGGGAGGGAGAATAACCATCCTTTAGTGTACTCGAGTTGCTTCCAATATGATTCTTGTTTTTTCGTAATTCTAATGTCGCAATCCTTGTAGTCCTGAATATTATCTTCCATCAATAACGACATCTCACAGGTGGGCCTTGCAGATATACTATAAATGGGGTATGAGGGTATACAAATTCTGTCGTAGCCAAGCTCTTGGCATTGGGTCAAATCATCCCTTGTCATTAGTGCGTACTTGTCTTGAGTCCATGATATCGCTAAGTATGGAGTCTTAGGATATATATATATGGCAGCATTTATATTGATTCCAATAATTTGAGAAGTAGGGCAGGGATGAAGTTCATACAATGTATATCCGATTGACTCGAGCAGCGGAACGTGTAAGACAATGATGATTTTTTCGTCGTGATAAACTGCCGAGAATCGGGATATTTTCGATAATATTTCTGGATACACTTCTCCCGCAGGTAGTGGGAAGTGTAGTTCGTGATGGATTTTTGCGAATCCCTCTGCAGCTTCTTCTAAGATATTTTGGTTTAATACATCGGGGTGGAGTAATCCCAACTTAGCGAATATGATTATGTCTTCTATTGTTTTCAGATTACTCAAATAAATATCAGCAACGCGTTCTACGTTATATCTCCATTCGAGGAGACGAGTCGCATAAGTATCTTCAAATTCGGAGTCGTGCTTCCGGAAAACTTCTATTCCTGTTTTCCAGGTTAAATTGTGCATGGATTCTGTTTCGTCAAGTCGCAATTCTAAAGAGTAGAGTTCGGGAGTTACTACCTGCGTTTTCGTTTTCCTTTTTGTAATAGAGTCCTTTTTCCCGTGATGCAACTGGCTTATTACTTTATTGTAATATGTTACGTCTTCCTCGTTTATCGAGCCATGTAACATTTTGCTGGCGGGGGGTGGGGGATTTATAACCTTCCTTTTGGAGGAAAGAAAAGTTTCGTTCTTTAATTCGCGGATTATGTCTAGCCGTGCATTAATCTGTGTTATTTTGAACGAAATATCCTTTTTGTTGATCAATGTGGTGCATCGATCTTGAAGGATCGGAAAACATTCGTCCATCATTGCGTCCAAAGGCACTTGGGCGAAACTTGGTTGTCTGTCTCCGAACGGTTGTAATTCGATGAACGTAACTAGTCGCCATTCCGCTTGCGCGAGGTGAATCCCTTGCATGGGTTCATAGTACAGTCCAGCTTCGTTCTTTATTTGCAGAATATCGCTGGATGGGGACCCGAGGATTCCTCCAAGTGAGAAAAGGATGAGAATTCGATGCATAGTACAGCCCCGTGGCTCCTTAAATCATAAATGTTTAAGCGTTTGCTAGAGGTATCGTTCGTTCCTATTACAAGATGGGCATGCGGGTGTAGAACTGTTACTTAATCCTGTTATTTATAGAAGGTGAAATAAATACCGTTGTTGTATCCTATTTTCCTTGTATATATATATTTTTTTTTTTTTCAATAGTTGCATGCGAGTTTGCGTTCCCGCCCCATATTAGTGTATACTCCCCTTAGTTTCCTTCACGTGGAAATTGGGCCATAGTGACGTGGGCAGTGTCTTAACAGGGTCTTACGGATACTCCTAGTTTCCCGGGATGAGTGTACGAAGGGGAGGGGGAGAGGGAGAAAGGCGGTCACTCGGGGCTAGTAATTTGGAAATAGGGGTGGGGTGGTTCCTTTATATACGCTTGCTTTCGCATTTTTCGGGATCACTTACAAGTGTCGCAATTTTTTTTTAAACTTTCTCCGCTTACGTGTTCCGGATTTTTACAATGGTGTATTTGGTGATTGAAGAGATGCGGTGCATGTTGGAAGAAAGTATTTCTTATTTGATGCGGGACCGGCGCCTCGCTTTAGAAAGGAACGAGTCGTGTTTGCTGTCGGAGAGAGAGTACACCTGTATTCTCCGGCCGATGTTGTTGCATCTGAACAACTTGGGGTTAGTACCTTTTGCATATTAGATAACCAAAAGAAACTATTTTGTTTCATTTATTATTATTATTATTATTATTATTATTATTATTATTATTATTATTATTATTATTATTATTATTATTATTATTATTATTATTATTATTATTATTATTATTATTATTATTATTATTATTATTATTATTATTATTATTATTATTATTATTATTATTATTATTATTATTATTATTATTATTATTATTATTATTATTATTATTATTATTATTATTATTATTATTATTATTATTATTATTATTATTATTATTATTATTATTATTATTATTATTATTATTATTATTATTATTATTATTATTATTATTATTATTATTATTATTATTATTATTATTATTATTATTATTATTATTATTATTATTATTATTATTATTATTATTATTATTATTATTATTATTATTATTATTATTATTATTATTATTATTATTATTATTATTATTATTATTATTATTATTATTATTATTATTATTATTATTATTATTATTATTATTAGGAGTACAAATTGAAAATGCGGGATTTTTTTCTATTTTTGAACGTTTATTCTGAAAAAATGGTAACAAATGAATTATTCAAAGTATTGTCCATCGCTAGCCACAACTTTTTCCCATCTTTCTGGCAATTTACGGATACCGTCGCGAAAAAATTCGGCCGGCTTGGCTGCTATCCAGTCATCGACCCATTTTTGGGCTTCTTCGTAAGAATGGAAGCGCTGGTCAGCTAGGCCATGTGTCATCGATCGGAAAAGGTGGTAATCGGAAGGAGCAATATCTGGGCTATACGGCGGGTGGGGTAAGACTTCCCATTTCAGCGTTTGTAGGTATGTTTTGACCGGCGCTGCAACATGTGGCCGAGCGTTGTCATGTTGCAAAATTACTTTGTCGTGTCTTTGCTCGTATTGTGGCCGTTTTTCTTTGAGTGCGCGGCTCAAACGCATCAATTGAGTTCGGTATAGTGCTCCTGTGATGGTTTCGTTCGATTTCAATAGCTCATAATACACCACACCCAGCTGGTCCCACCAAATACAGAGCATGAGCTTGGCGCCGTGAATATTTGGTTTGGCCGTCGATGATGATGCATGGCCGGGGTAACCATATGATTTTTTGCGCTTCGGGTTATCGTAATGGATCCACTTTTCATCACCAGTGACAATGCGATGCAAAAAACCCTTCCGTTTTTGCCGTTCGAGCAGCAGTTCGCATGCAAAAAAACGGCGCTCGACGTCTCTCGGCTTCAGCTCATACGGCACCCAATGTCCTTGCTTTTGGATCATTCCGAGGGCTTTTATACGATGGGAAATGGCTTGTTGTGTCACTCCCAATGAATCTGCGAGCTCTTGTTGAGTTTGACACGAGTCTTCATTGAGTATTGCCTCCAATTCAGCATTCTCAAACTTTTTCACTTGGCCCGGCCGCTCTTTGTCCTCAACGTCAAAATCACCACTTCTAAACCGCACAAACCATCTCTCGCACGTTGAAACCGATGGAACATGACTCGGATAAGCCTCGGAGACCAATCGATGTGCTTCAGCAGCACTTTTCTTCAAATTAAAGAAGTAAATTAAAACTTCCCGCAAATGCTGTTTTGTTGGCACGAAACTCGACATATTGAGAGCTCAAAAAAACTATGAATTTGACACTGCGACAAATTGACACATACTGAAAATTAAAGCTATAAGACGTAGCTTTGACATGAACATAGTCACAGTACTGCCTGATGCGTATAGCGTTAGTAACGCCATCTGTTATCAAACCCGCATTTTCAATTTGTACCCCTGTTGTTATTATTATTATTATTATTATTATTATTATTATTATTATTATTATTATTATTATTATTATTATTATTATTATTATTATTATTATTATTATTATTATTATTATTATTATTATTATTATTATTATTATTATTATTATTATTATTATTATTATTATTATTATTATTATTATTATTATTATTATTATTATTATTATTATTATTATTATTATTATTATTATTATTATTATTATTATTATTATTATTATTATTATTATTATTATTATTATTATTATTATTATTATTATTATTATTATTATTATTATTATTATTATTATCAGGGGTACAAATTGAAAATGCGGGTTTGATAACAGATGGCGTTACTAACGCTATACGCATCAGGCAGTACTGTGACTATGTTCATGTCAAAGCTACGTCTTATAGCTTTAATTTTCAGTATGTGTCAATTTGTCGCAGTGTCAAATTCATAGTTTTTTTGAGCTCTCAATATGTCGAGTTTCGTGCCAACAAAACAGCATTTGCGGGAAGTTTTAATTTACTTCTTTAATTTGAAGAAAAGTGCTGCTGAAGCACATCGATTGGTCTCCGAGGCTTATCCGAGTCATGTTCCATCGGTTTCAACGTGCGAGAGATGGTTTGTGCGGTTTAGAAGTGGTGATTTTGACGTTGAGGACAAAGAGCGGCCGGGCCAAGTGAAAAAGTTTGAGAATGCTGAATTGGAGGCAATACTCAATGAAGACTCGTGTCAAACTCAACAAGAGCTCGCAGATTCATTGGGAGTGACACAACAAGCCATTTCCCATCGTATAAAAGCCCTCGGAATGATCCAAAAGCAAGGACATTGGGTGCCGTATGAGCTGAAGCCGAGAGACGTCGAGCGCCGTTTTTTTGCATGCGAACTGCTGCTCGAACGGCAAAAACGGAAGGGTTTTTTGCATCGCATTGTCACTGGTGATGAAAAGTGGATCCATTACGATAACCCGAAGCGCAAAAAATCATATGGTTACCCCGGCCATGCATCATCATCGACGGCCAAACCAAATATTCACGGCGCCAAGCTCATGCTCTGTATTTGGTGGGACCAGCTGGGTGTGGTGTATTATGAGCTATTGAAATCGAACGAAACCATCACAGGAGCACTATACCGAACTCAATTGATGCGTTTGAGCCGCGCACTCAAAGAAAAACGGCCACAATACGAGCAAAGACACGACAAAGTAATTTTGCAACATGACAACGCTCGGCCACATGTTGCAGCGCCGGTCAAAACATACCTACAAACGCTGAAATGGGAAGTCTTACCCCACCCGCCGTATAGCCCAGATATTGCTCCTTCCGATTACCACCTTTTCCGATCGATGACACATGGCCTAGCTGACCAGCGCTTCCATTCTTACGAAGAAGCCCAAAAATGGGTCGATGACTGGATAGCAGCCAAGCCGGCCGAATTTTTTCGCGACGGTATCCGTAAATTGCCAGAAAGATGGGAAAAAGTTGTGGCTAGCGATGGACAATACTTTGAATAATTCATTTGTTACCATTTTTTCAGAATAAACGTTCAAAAATAGAAAAAAATCCCGCATTTTCAATTTGTACTCCTGATATTATTATTATTATTATTATTATTATTATTATTATTATTATTATTATTATTATTATTATTATTATTATTATTATTATTATTATTATTATTATTATTATTATTATTATTATTATTATTATTATTATTATTATTATTATTATTATTATTATTATTATTATTATTATTATTATTATTATTATTATTATTATTATTATTATTATTATTATTATTATTATTATTATTATTATGGTTTTTATTACCAGATATATATATTTATCTAAGTGTACCCTTAACTTCCATATTATTTTTATTTATTTATATATATATATATCCTCGTTTTTCCTGCTAGATGGGAAGACCAATGCACGGAGGGAGAGGAGGTTTTCAATTTAAGGGCCCTTTTCGAGCTGGGTCCCTTTACACGAGAATTGCGGGTGGGTACCCTGGTCAAATGGATACCGGCCTTTTATGGCTTGGACGGGCTGCAGTTAGAGAGAGCTTCCTCCGTGACTTGGGCGGAGGAGATGCTGTGCTTCCTATTGCGGGAGATAGAGAAAGGCCTCTCGGAGAAGGAAAGCATAGAACGGGCCATTGCGTGGGGGCGTCAAGCGGGGCGCAATGCTAATCACGAGTGAGTTACGATGAAACTGTCACCCGTTTATTTTGTCCACTTTTCCTTGATGAGTGCATTGATTTCTAACTTTCTCTCTTTTCTTTTTTTTTTTTATAGGTTTCTACATCGAGACGACTCGTGGGGTTTGCGTCGCTTGTTTGAGCACGACGGAGTATAACTGCTCCCTTATTTTGATGTTAATCTTTTTAGATATATATATATATCGTATGTATTGTATTGAGGCAGAGAGGGAGAATAAAGGATAAATATATATATATATATATATATAATTTTTTTCTAAGTAAATGAACAAAAAATATTGACGTACGCGTTTGGAGTTACAACTTCGACCAAAAATCCCTTAATCCCAAAGCGTAAAAGAAATAAGAGAAAGAAAAGGATATTATGTATTATATTCTGGGATAATCTCTGCGTAGCCATGGATTTCGTACCATCTTATTGCAGGTGAATGGAAATCTTCGATGTTCGTTAGTAATTAATTTGGAACCATTATTTGAAATTTTACAATTTATGCTTGAGTAAAAGTTAATTCATTAACCGAACCTGAGTTGATTTTAGTTAACATACATACATTTTTTACATTGATGAAAATCGATAAATTCTGATTGATGACTGATGTTTGATGATAGTATAATTCGCTTCATCGAGAAAAAGACTGCAAAGACAATTTGTAAAATCAAATTGTATTTGATCGAGTTGTAACGCCACTTTTTATTTGTAAAAAGTTTCAGCTCGATATGTGACAATTTTTTTAAAATTACCGCGTTAACGATTCTCGTTAAATTTCTATTGTTTCGAATCTTCCTTTGTTTCGCAAAATAACGATAATCTAAAATCATTGACTCGAACATCGGATACATTTATCTCCGTGCGTAAATAAATAAAGTGGGGACAGACTCTCCGTCATTCTCGTAGAGGCGAACGTGTCAACCACGGGTAGTAAAATGGAAAGTGCATTTTAACTCCCCATCGAGCAGATAGAAATATCTCCAGAAGGAAGTGAGCTCAACTTATCTGGTCGTAAATTCTTAACGTAACTAGCTGTCTTGATTTATCTGGTCATCCACCGTAGTCAACTAGACAAACGCCTTGGGATCTTGGACTTGTTCGGAGATTAGTTTCACAGTGGCCGCATTACCCTGAGATATGTAACTTTATCTAGATCACATCTGCATTACATTCTCCATATGTCGTGGCTTGCATCTCTCATTAAAATTCGCGACCTCTTTTTAGAATATAATCTTTTCATAATCTCTTGTTTACTCATAATAGAAAAAAGCTTCGGTTAATCGTCTTAGTTTTCTCTCTCTTTTTTTTTTTTTTTTTTTTTTTAAATTTTATTCGGCATCGAGCACGATGCACTGTATCTCAGAGTTGCATTCGTCGCAATTTCTTCTATTTTTGCTGCATTTGTAGCAATTATTTGCGTGGAGGCAGGGGAGAAATGTCACGCTTATAGGTTGGTGATGGCAGGTTTGACATGACGGAGAGGCAGCATCTTCCTCGTGGGAGGGTGTCAGCGATGGTGTGGATAGGTCCAATGACTCTGCCCAAGGGGTAGGAGGTCGGAAATTACGACGATGTAAGGTAATTAGTTTTTCGTCTGACTCGTCTTTGTCCGTCGTATCGGAATGTTGGTTCGCATGATTATCTTGGTTAGTGGGCGATGGAGGGGGAGCGGGAGGTCTGTGAAGCAGTGATGTAATTGAGTCGGTAAGACTGGTGGACAAGGAGGAGCATGGGAATGTATTCGTAGTCATGCTCAGGAATCGACAACCTGGATTTAACAAGACGTGTAAGTGTAAGGGGTTTGGACCCGTTCCCCAACGCTTTACTTTGATACCGCAATAAAAACAGGTTACTCTGTCCTTTTTCCCAGAATAAAAGAATCCAGCATCTACTAATGTTACTGGTTTTATCGGTAGCGTCTCAGGCCAGGAAATGAAACTTTCCATGCGGTCAGTATAGTTTTCGTAGGTGGGGTATGAGGGTTGTAGGCCGTCGTCCCTGGAACATACCCCTTCTAAGCAGTCGAGGGTGCCCCGGAGCCTTTCTAATAGTCCGGCGACAAATCTCAGATCGCAGGTAGGGGGGCTTTCGTACAGTTCTGTCTAAGAGGCGGGGGTTAAGGAAAAGAAAGGATGGCGGCGCGGTGTTCGGCCGGGTGCTCGGCTTCCTATACTCATTATTATGTAACGACAATGAGGGCCCCGTATAGCATGCTTTTCCCAAGGGTCGCCATAAATTTTGCAATTGTTTAATGATATTCCGCAATGAAAGCACCTGATTTTAGTCTGGTGGCCCGTGAAAAAGAATCTGGCTGCTGCTAATACTGCAATATTAATTTCACAATTTCCAGGCCAGTAGGTGAAGCTGTCTGCCCGTTTAACATAGTCTTCGAATGCGGGATACATGGGAGTCAAATCACTCTTTTTTGGAGGCATATCCTCGTGACAATCAGGGGTCGCGTTTACTCTTACTTCTACTCTGCAATCGTGGCGTTCTTTTTCACGAGAAAGGGGTACGTCTAGTGGATCGGCCCCGATGGGAACGTTCCCACAAGGTATGCCGCGGACAAAACGGCATTGTTCTTGCCACCTACGGTGGTCATGCATTGGTATATCACCAACTTCCCATTCTTTAATAGTGATTCTGCAATCAAAACAACTGACCTCGTCGTCCTGTCCGGTGTAATAAAATCCTGCAGCGGCAAGTTGCCGCGGGTCTAGAAAATTTACTGGCCAACTACGGTAACTGTCGAGACGCACTTGTTCGTATGAGTACATGCCGCGTGGGTCTTTTGATGACATGCTTATTGAGAATCCGCACACTTTTATAATTAATTTTTTTCAAGATGCAGGTATAAATAGTAGTGTATTTATCTAGTTATGTTAACAAAAATATTTATGCGTATATTTACTGGTATATGTTAATATTCTTGAATATGTTTATTGTAGCATTCTCTTTATATTTGGTTGTACTCTCTCTCTCTCTCCTTTGAAGTCTAAAACTGATCAGGGTGCACTAAGTTATATACATATTTCTTTTTTTCAAGAGGTTTTATCCAATACCTTTGTCTCTGAGTGCGTTTCCTGGTATCTCGTTTGCGTCGTCGTATCGGTAATTATGTTTGCCTTGTTTTGAAACCTTTAAGAAAAATTCCTATTCACTTAAACTTGAACATATTGATCATTGCTATTATTATTATTGCTATTACTATTATTACAATTATTATTGTTACTGTTATTATTACTGTTATGATAATGAGTGTGAGACTGAGTTTGAGTTTGAAATTATTTTTAATCTGTCGACAGGTAGCAAGTCGATACATTCGCACGTAGCATGTCGAGTGACAGATGCGAATAGTAAGATTAAGGATCCTGGTGACAAGTATAAATAATTAAATGCACTCAGTAATTAACAATAATAAATTCAATGTTTATTGAAATTATGTAACATTGGTTGCATGAAAAATACCTGTTGATTATGACAAATATATTACTGTGATTAGTCTGGCCTGCGTGTTGATGTACTGTTGGTGAGTGGGTTCTCAGGCCTCTGAGTTGCCTTGGTGATTCCGTGTGGTTGATCCTGGTGATAAGGTCTGATTGTAGAGCTCGAGTAATGCCACACGGCAGGCTGATGAGAGTCCGGACGCCGATGATCGGTGCGAAGCAGAATGGCGTCTATGCAGCCAACGAGCGAACCACGCCGTTGACGTTTATGTGAATGGTTCTATGGTTCTGGTGATCTGCTGTGATTTTCACTAACACTGAGTTGAAACACGGGTGATTTGACCAAGAATGTACTACACTATAGTAATGAATGCGCACTAAAGTGATTAGAACGAGTGAATATCTCTGTGAGTTTTACGCGGGAACGTGTACAATGTGAGAACAATGGCCACATCCGTCGACCACGCGGCAGAGTATCAAGAAGACGGACGTGCGTCACAGCTTGCTGGTAATTTGCTGTCAGCGATGGAAGGCGAGACTTGTGAGTGGTCTTGCCGATGGGGCCACGCTAACAGTGTTGGCCGCTTGAGTGAGCTTCGATCGAGGATGTGAGCAGATGGACAATATGCATGAGTGCGCGGTCGATAAATCGATATAGCATACCTGCGAGCTATACCATATGACGCGAGGCGTCAGATGATTGTGACTGTAGCGTGTGCATGAGTTGAGTGTGTACTTGGTAAGCGTGAAAACTGAACATTCCGCCCGCCATCAGCAACGGTGTTGATGATTAAGTGTGATCTGTTCTTCATTCAGTTTGAGCTGGTAAGATGGCGAGCTTGGTGATTGGTCGAACGAGTGTTGTTGTTGCAGTTTTGAGTGACACTACCCTGGTCAGTCCATCCTTTCCTGGATGGAGTTGAGTGACTCTGGCGAGAGGCCATTTTGATGGCGGAAACCTCTCATCAGTGATCAGTACTAATGAACCGACATTGATAATGTTAGATGGATGATGCCATTTCGATGTAGACAGTTGGCGCTGGAGATATTGAGTTGACCATTTGGACCAAAAATATTGAAGCCTTTGTTGTATTAGTTGCCATCGTGATAGTCTAGTAACGTTCAGATCTGTGAGTGATGGCTCTGGTATGGCTGTGAGCGGCTCTCCTATGAGAAAGTGAGCTGGTGTGAGTGCTGAAGTATCTTCAGGGTCTTCTGTGAGTGGTTCCAATGGTCGTGAGTTGAGCGTTGCTTCGATCTGGATGAGCAACGTGGTTAATTCCTCGAACGTGAGTGCGATGTCTCCTACTGTTCGGTTCAGGTGATATTTTACTGATTTAACTGCTGCTTCCCATTTTCCTTCCATATGTGGAGCTGCCGGTGGGTTGAACTTCCACGTAGTTCCATCGCTGGTGAGTGAGCAATGCAGTGAGAGTGATTCTGTTGTACCTTGAGTGAAGAGTTTGGTGAGTATGGCATCTGCTCCTATGAAGTTTGTGCCGCAATCACTATAGAGAGTGTTGCAGATGCCTCTGCGTCCAGTGAACCGTCTGAATGCAGCGATGAATGAGTCAGTTGAGTAGTCACTCACGGCCTCCAGATGCAAGGCCGAGGTGACGAAGCACACGAAAATGCACAGCCATCCTTTATGTTGTTTGGCGCCTCTACCTTTCCAGGTTTTGATGTTCAGCGGACCAGCGTAGTCCACACCTGAGTAGAAGAATGGTCGTGCTGGGGTGACTCTCTTGGTTGGTAATTGACCCATGAGTTGTTGTGCTCTGACGCCACGTTGTCGAGCACATTTCATGCAGCTGAGTATATGCGACCGTACAGGAGCTCTACCACCAATAATCCAGTACGATTGCCTTGTGTAGTTCAGGGTGAGTTGAGTGCCTCCATGCATGGTTTTGTGATGTGCATCTGCTATGATGAGTGTGGTGAAGTGAGAATGTCGTGGGAGTATTGCTGGGTGAATTGCCTCAAGTTCCAGTTGTGAATTGGTCAATCTTCCTCCAACCCGAATGATGCCTTGAGTGTCGATATAGGCAGTCATGCGATTGAAGGGATGAGCTGTTGGTAGTTGAGCTATGGTGATCAATTTGAGCTCTGTTGAGAAATATGCTGCTTGAGTTGCTTTGATCCAAAATACTCTTGCTCTCTCAATATCTTGTGGCGAGAGAGGGTTGAAGAGCGTTGAGTTTGGCAATTTCTTGATGAGTTGACTTACTCGAAAGCATATTGCGGTTACTCTGAGTAGTCTAGTGAGAGAAGAGTGTCTGTATATCATCTCCCAATGATATACGGCTTGATTTGTTGCCACTGTGAGTGCGAGCCCCGGTCGCTCTTCCTGATGAGTCTGTGAATCTTGTTGATAGTGTTGAGTTGGCCATGAACATTGATCGCCTGTGAGCCACTGTGGTCCTGTCCACCACAGGAGGTGCTTCTGGAGCTGGGAGATGCTGATGCCCCTTGAAGCACAATCGGCTGGATTGTCTTTGCCAGGAACAAATTTCCATACGCTGTTTGGAGTTAGTTCTTGAATTGCTGACACTCGGTTCCTGACAAAGTCCTTCCACCGTGATGGGTGTGAGTTAATCCAGGTGAGCGTTACTGAGGAATCAGTCCACAGGAACGTTTGAGTGTTGGTGAGTTCCAAGGTTGTTTGCACATTCTTCATGAGCTTTGCTAAGATCAGTGCTGCTGTGAGCTCGAGTCGAGGGATGGAGAGTCGCTTGAGTGGTGTTACTTTTGATTTCGCGCAGATGAGTGTAACCTTGATTTCTTCCCCTGGAGTTGTTGTTTTGATATAGATAGCAGCCGCCATTGCTATTTGAGATGCGTCGGAGAATCCGTGCAACTCCACAAGTGTTGAGCTTGTGAGTTGAATCCATCGTGGAATTGAGATTTCATCGACTTGAGTGAGCTCTTGTCTGAGCAACGTCCACTTGGTGTGTATCTGATCTGAAACTTGATCGTCCCAGCTGAGTTTCTCCAGCCATAATTCTTGTAATAATGATTTGGCCTTCATGATGAATGGTGAGAGAAACCCGAGTGGATCGTAGAGTTGTGCTGTCTCAGACAAGATGATTCTCTTTGTGAGCATGGAACTTGAGCATGGAGGCTTTGCGTGGAACTTGAATACGTCTTCACGAGGTATTCATGACAGGCCGAGTAACTTGGTACTGCTATATTCGAATGAGTGTGAGTTTGATGGTGAGTGGTGGTCGATATACTCGATGAATTGCTCGGTGTTGCTGTGCCATTTTGCTAGAGGCAACCCGCCCGCCATGCAGAGCTGGGTGACTTGATTTGATATTTCGATGAGTGTGTCAAGCTGATTAGCTCCTCCAAATATGTCGTCAACATATCTGCCTTTCATGAGTGGTTCAATTGCGAGCGGGAACCGATGACCTTCATCTTCAACTAGTTGAAGCAATGATCTGATTGCTAAGAACGGTGCTGAGCGAGTTCCATACGTCACTGTTGTTAGGTGATATGGCACCATATTGAGTTGGTCATCTCGCCATATCATTCGTTGCAAATCCCAATCGTCCGGATGGACTTTGATTTGTCTGTACATCTTTGTGATGTCTGTTGAAAAGATGAGTTTGTGCTGTCGGATCCATATGAGCACGTCTGAGATGTCACGTTGACATTTTGCTCCAACATGCTGGATGTCGTTGAGTGATACTTGCGACGTCGTTGGGCTGGATCCGTTGAAGACAACTCTCAACTTTGTTGTGATTCGATCTTCTTTCAGTACACCAAGATGAGGAAGATAATATGGAGGATGAGCGTAAGTTTATTCTGACAATTGATCTTCCGAGACGCTCAACCCTCCTGATGCTACAGCATCATGTGCCAAGGTCGTCTCGGTTTCACAATAGTCATGAACAGAGTCGCTCATTTGAGTTGACTGGTGGTAGGATGGTACACGTATCATGTGACCACAATCTTCATACTCTTTCATGAATGAGTTGTATAAATTGGTGTATGAATTATTTGTTGAGAGTTTCTTCATGAGTCGTTGTAGACATCGTTGAGCAGTGAGTTTTGAGTCTCCTAGACTCGGTGGTGATGATTTGAGCGGAATCCGCACGATGTATCGTCCTTCTTCATCTCGAGTGTGAGTCGTTTGAAAATGCTTTTCACACGCTTCTTCGTCTGGGGTGAGCTTGTGTTCTATTGTCGATGGTGTTTCTTCTTGAATCCAGAACTGCGTGAGAAGATCTTGAATTTCCTTGTTTGATGATTCTACTGCTATGTGGTATGAGTTGCTTGGTGTTGAATAATCCTCTGGGACTGGACCAAGAATAATCCACCCAAATATTGTTGATTGTGCAATCGATAAGAAGTCCGAGTGTTTCTTGATGCCAGGCTGGATGATGAGCCCGTATGAATCAGCCCCGATGATGATATCTACTGGCCGTGGTGTTAAGAAGTCAGGGTCTGCCAATTGCAGTGATGAAATGTGTGGCCACTGCTGTGGTTGAGTGTGTACTGATGGCAATGTACTCGTCAATTTATTGAGTATGTGAGCTGCGATGGTGACACCACGTGATGAATGAATTGATCGTAACGTTAATGTGGTGGTACCTCTGGTTTGTGTTGATATCGTGTTTCCAATGCCAATGACTGAAATTGATGAGTGTTGACGAGTAAGCCCATGATCCGATACAAGGTGTTCTGAGACGAAGGTGAGCTCTGATCCTGGATCAATGAGTAATCTGACTTGGTGAGTGCCGAAAGATGTGATGAGTAATGCTTGACACGTTGCTAGTAGAACTGCTGTTCTACCGTGTGAGTTGATGAGTTGGCAAAATGGCACGTCAATTTCTCATTGACGTGAGCTGGTGCTTGGATGAGCTGTGGCAGGTGTAGCTGAGGTGCTTGGTTGATTTGACTTTGGTGTAGTTCGTGCGGTGGATGGCAAATGAATCATCGTGTGGTGTTTGGCACCGCACGTCTTGCAGTTGATGGTTGATTGGCACGAGTGGAGGTTGTGATGACCAAAGCAGTTGAAACACAGTCGGTGTTCAGTCACAACTTTGTGGCGATCTGCAGATTGTAGATCTCTGAATTTGGCGCAGCTCACTATGTAATGCGAACCACCACAGTGATCGCATGGATACTGGTGTGTCCTTGGTTGAGTGGACGCATGGTGAGCCGGTCTTGCTGGCAGAAGTGTAGCTTTTGTTGAGTGTTTTGAGATGTTGCTGGCTCTGTCAGCCGATTGATCAGGGTTGATTGGGATGACTTCTAAAGCTCTCGCTCTGGATTCGATGAATCCCATCAAATCTTCAAACGAGGTTGGCTGCTTGTGCGCACTCCTTTTGTATTCCCATGCTTCACGCATGGACGTATCAAGGCGTTGAGCAACTACGAAAATTAATACATAATTCCACGATTCTGTATCAACTCCGAGAACGTTGAGTGCGTTGATTATCTCTTTCGTTGAGCTAACTAATGTGTTGAGTGCGGCTGCAGATTTTGCCACTGGTCGAGTGTTGCTAAGGAGTTTCTCAACATAAGACAGGATGAGTCTTTCCTTGTTGTTGAATCTGTCTTTGATTATTTGCCACGATGAATTGAATGAATCATTGTTGATCGGCACATTGGAGATCAGTTGAGCGGCTGATCCTTTGAGACTGATCTTTAAATAGTGAAGTTTCTCTACGTCACTAATTTATTCATTGTCGACCACCATTGAGGCAAACAAGTCTCTAAACGCCGGCCATGATGTAAAATCACCGTTAAATTCCGGCAACGTTATTTTCGGCAATGTTGATCGGTGCTGACTTGGTTGACTCTGTTGATCAGTTCTGCTTGATATGGTCTCTTGAGTTCTTGCGATTGCCTTCTTTCGCAGGATGATTGTGAGTGCCTTGAAGTAACTATCAAAGCCTGATTCGTACACCTTCGCTGTAACATACGGGTGAGTGAGAAAAGCACGTTTACATGTTTCTCCCATTTGATCATGCTCGTTACAAAAACATTCCCAAGTGCGATTTAAAATCTCTAAATGGCCGTTGAGTTCGTCGAAAACGCAGCCTGGTGAGTTTTGCAGGTGATCGTGTAGCTGGTTGATCATTGCTATCCTCGCATGCTGTGATGCGACCTTATAATCCATGAGGTTGGCTTGATTGGTGCTTGGTGATGGCGATCTGGTGCGTGGTCTCTGTACCGTGGGTGGTACAATGAGTGTCTCGATAACGACTGCTGCTTCATCGGTTGCTTACACATTACCATTATGTGAGTCGCCTTCCTGCGAGGATTTGCTTTGATCTGACAGCGCTTTCTTATCGTCAGCTATGATTTGAACTGGTTGAGCCTGGTGAATGGTTTACAATAAATGATTAGCGCACTTGGGTGAGTATTTTATTATTATTGAGCATTGTCTAGTATCGATGCATGCTGAGTTGCGCAATCTGTAGTGTGTTACATGTGTTGATTGGTGATTTATGTGAGTATCGAGGCATAAAATTTATATACTTGACCAGGATCCGGCTCGAAGGACCAAAAAATGTTAATGAATGTGAGTACATTATATCCGGCTCGAAGGACCAAAATGTATGTTAATGAATGTGAGTACATTATATCTGGCTCTAAGGATCAAAACATGAATGATAATTGAGTATGATAGTGAGTATGAGTAAATTATATCTAATCTATCGACAGATAGCAAGTCGATACATTCGCACGTAGCATGTCGAGTGACAGATGCGAATAGTAAGATTAAGGATCCTGGTGACAAGTATAAATAATTAAATGCACTCAGTAATTAACAATAATAAATTCAATGTTTATTGAAATTATGTAACATTGGTTGCATGAAAAATACCTGTTGATTATGACAAATATATTACTGTGATTAGTCTGGCCTGCGTGTTGATGTACTGTTGGTGAGTGGGTTTTCAGGCCTCTGAGTTGCCTTGGTGATTCCGTGTGGTTGATCCTGGTGATAAGGTCTGATTGTAGAGCTCGAGTAATGCCACACGGCAGGTTGATGAGAGTCCGGACGCCGATGATCGGTGCGAAGCAGAATGGCGTCTATGCAGCCAACGAGCGAACCACGCCGTTGACGTTTATGTGAATGGTTCTATGGTTCTGGTGATCTGCTGTGATTTTCACTAACACTGAGTTGAAACACGGGTGATTTGACCAAGAATGTACTACACTATAGTAATGAATGCGCACTAAAGTGATTAGAACGAGTGAATATCTCTGTGAGTTTTACGCGGGAACGTGTACTGCGAGCGACTCGAGTGAGAACAATGGCCACATCCGTCGACCACGCGGCAGAGTATCAAGAAGACGGACGTGCGTCACAGCTTGCTGGTAATTTGCTGTCAGCGATGGAAGGCGAGACTTGTGAGTGGTCTTGCCGATGGGGCCACGCTAACAGTGTTGGCCGCTTGAGTGAGCTTCGATCGAGGATGTGAGCAGATGGACAATATGCATGAGTGCGCGGTCGATAAATCGATATAGCATACCTGCGAGCTATACCATATGACGCGAGGCGTCAGATGATTGTGACTGTAGCGTGTGCATGAGTTGAGTGTGTACTTGGTAAGCGTGAAAACTGAACAATTACTACTATGATTATATATATGTATTATTTCTTTTCATAATTAATATGTTTATTTATCGGATAGAGGGTTATTTGATTAATATTTTATACCACGGTATTTGGTGGACGACTTGGCACTGTTTTCTGCCAAACTTGTCTCCTAATATTGAAATATCGTTGATAAAAATAAATAGGGATTGCTAATAGGGCTTATTGTAGTTTTATATTTACTCCCGTATGATATATATATATGGTTTTATTTTTATTTTTATTTTCTGATTTTTCATTCGTATATATCAATTTTATTATGTAAATACTATGTTTATTATTACATGATATCCAACAAGAAAGTGCCGCATGAATGCGTACCATTTAAACATCGTATATTTTTACGCAAAATGTTTCTGGAAAAATTATTTCGAAAATGTTAGTGGGCAATTCTCGATTTTTTTAATCGATTTGAATGTACAATAATGTCTCTGTTTGGGAGTTTAATACGTACGTTACCGTTCGTTAATATAGTCTTTATTTCGTGCGGACCGGTGTAGTGGTCACCGAGTTTTCCGGGTTTTGGTCCTTTAAGCAAAAATACTGGTTCGCCCACTTTAAATGCTACAGGATTAATTTTCTTGTCTTGATATATTTTGGAATTTTCTTTAGCCTTTATCAAATTTTGTCGTCCCAAACCCTGTATTTCGTGGATTTGCGTGACCAGTTGCGTTAGATATTCGTCGTACGTGGCGAGTTTTTCCATCTCGGCAGGGGGCATACTAGAAGCGGTGCGAGCTATCTTGCCAAAAACCATTTCGTATGGAGTATGCTTGGTACCTTCGTGTACATTCGTGTTGTAATTGTAAATAGCCATTTCAACCCATTCATCCCAATTATTTTGTTCAGTAGTGAATTGTTTAAGATATTCACCGAGGGCATGATGCGATCTTTCCAATGATCCATTGGATTGAGGGTGAAATGCTGTCGTTCTAACTTTACGTATTTTAAACAATTTCGCAATTTGATTTAAGAAATTACTCAAAAAATTACTACCTTGGTCAGTAAGTACCGCTTTGGGTGAGCCGAAATAACAAATAAATCGTTTGACAAATGCTTCTGCTATCGTTACTGCTTTTGCGTTAGGTAAAGGGATTGCTACTGAATATTTAGTTAATTGATCTTGAATTGTAAGTATGTATTCATTTTCTTGCTTAGTTTTTGGCAGAGGGCCTACTATGTCCATTGCAATTTTATCGAAAGCTATTGCTGGAGTATCTGTTATAATCATAGGTTGTTTAGTTTTTACGCGGACTAATTTCTTTAATTGACATTGTAAACACCGTTGAATATACAATTGGACGTCGGTTTTTAAATTTTTCCAATAATACAAATGACGAATTCGATTATATGTTTTACTGACACCTCTGTGTCCGCCTATGGTTGACGAATGCATTTCTTCGATAATCTCATTTTGTCTTTCCACTGGAGGTTGTCTAACTAACCCGTGACAAATAATGATTTTAACGTCGCTTTGTGCGAATATTAATCGAATTTGAGAAGAATTTAAAGAAAAATCAGGATATCGCAAAACTGGAGCCGTACAAAGTTTATTCTTTAAAATTTCGAATGACTGTTGTTGTTCGGGTCCCCAATCAAATATATTTTCCTTGCGTAATAAAGTCGTGAGGGGTTTTGATATCTTGGCGTATCCTTCTATAAACCGCCTATAATAACCTGTTAATCCGAGAAATTGTCGAATATTTTTAACATTTTTAAGTACGGGATATTCACGTACCGCCTCTAATTTCTTAGGATCGGGCCGGACTCCATTATTCCCGATTATATGTCCTAAATACGCGACTTCTCTTTTTAAAAATTCGCATTTATCTGGTTGTAATTTTAAATTTGCTGCTTCTAATCGTTTAATTAATTCGCGATATATCTTCTCGTGTTCTTCGAGATTGTAGGCATAAATGACAATATCGTCCAAATAAACAAATAGTCCTTTCCCGAGAAGCCCACTTAGTGTGAGGTCCATTGCTCTTTGAAACGTCGGAGGGGCGTTTCGAAGGCCGAACGGCATTCTAACGAATTCGAAATGGCCACGTGGCGTAGTAAATGCGGTCTTATGACGATCTTCTGGAGAGACTTCTATCTGATGGAATCCTGATGCTAAATCGAATACAGAAAAGTATTGTGCACCGCCTAATTGATCTAATATATCGTTGATATTGGGTATGGGGTACGCGTCGGCGATCGTTTTTTCGTTCAGCGATCGGTAATCGAACACGACTCTCCATTTTTTATTACCCTGAGAGTCGGCTTTCTTGGGAACGACCCAGACTGGACAATTGTATGGCGAGGTAGAAGGTATTATTACTCCTTTACCGAGCATATCCTCTATTTGCTTGCCTATTTCTTCTTTAGTACATTCTGGCCATCTGTATCCTCGAGTATTTATAGGAAGATCGTCGGTAGTAGGAATGCGATGTTGCAATATAGTGGTGCATGTCAACGTATCTCCTGGGATTTGGTATAAATGTGCGCTTTCCTTTAAAAGTGTCTCGATACTTGCTTTTTCTTCTTCGTTCAATTCGGCAAGTCTTAATAATTCCTTAATTTGATTATAGCGGTCGATCATTACCGATTCTGATATTACGTAACATGAATTTTCGCGAATGAAAGGTTGAATTTCGCGAGTGATATTAGCTATACTGAGTTTTTGTGTTAAAGAAATGTTCATGATTTTATACGTTTTTGGACTATTTTTCTCGCTTCTCAAACGTGTATTTTTATCTTTAATGCTTTCTATAATATTTTCCTCTTTTGACGGTTCAAATGTACAAACTGTTCGTAAATTCTTCGGGTCTTCATAATTTTCGAAATTGACAGTTTGATCGCAATGGTTTACAGGCACGAAAGGTTCAACAGGTTTCTGGCAAAATACTTCTTTATTTTCCATCGTTATTACTTCTTTTATTGACTCTGATGCTTTGCTAAAATCTGAATAATTGACTTTTACTGATTCAATTGTTTCAATGTTTCTATTCTCTCGGAGTATTTGTTCTTTGGTTGACTTTCTAAATTCCTCATTGTAATTATTAATATCATCAAACGGTTCTGTCCTTTCCATCGGCACAGATATCCCTATAAAATCTGGATCGAGTTTTCGCATATCTCCAACAAGTTCTGTCCGTTGAGTCGGCACAGTTACGTCTGTGAAGCTCGAACAACCCGCATAATTAACACAATTAAACTCGCTATCGCTTGCCGATATTTTTGTTTTTATTGGATTTGAATTAACGACGTTTTCTTCTTGAACAGAATTTTCATATACTTGAGAGGATTCTGTCCTTTCCATAGGCACAGATTGTCCCAAAAATTTTGAGCTGAGCTCCCTTAATTCTCCAACGAGCGCTGCCCGTTTCGTCGGCACAGACACCCCTGTGGAGCCAAGGCAAGACTCCTCATTAACACAGTTTACTTTCGTCTCTATCGAATTCGGATAGACAACGTTTTCTCTAGATACAATAATCTCTACAGGTTCAATATAAGTGCTCTCCTTGCTCGAATCCGACGTACAAAGTTCCATAAAATTTCGCGAACTAGACTGCAATTTTTCAACTTGATCTTCTATTTTTACTTTACCAATTTCTTTACTTGATTTTTCATTTTTCACACGATTTTCGTAAACTTCTTCAATAATTTCTGAACAATTTCTTATTTCTTCCTTTATAATTTTTTTCACAAAATCAACCATAGAATCTCCGCGAGATAGTGTCTCTGATAAGAACGCATTTTCTCCCGTCGGAATGAATTTTTTTCCAATATTTTCACTTGAATTGATTTTATCTTCATTAGTTTCGTGACTCAGTCCGTCCGAGGACTTATTTTCTTTTATTAATTCAACTTTACTTGTTACCTGTTGTTCCTTTTTCGTCTTTGAATCGTCAGTAGATTCTCTTATTCCTGTACTGTAAGTTAATTCCTCCGATGACATTAACTCTAGTACTGGTACCTGGACTTGAACCGAATACCTATTGCTATTTGTCACATAAATGTAAGCTTTACCATTATTATTAATGACAAATCCGCTCTCTATGTTTATACCTTCACCTGCATCCAGGGGAGGCAGATAACCTTCCCGTAAATCCAAATTCTTTACTCTTACGAAGCACAATTTGGTGGACTCTGCAGGGATAACAATAGTTTCCTGAGTTGCAAATGGTATTCTTACATTCTGCATTTTCAATTGTCTTTTCTCATAGTCAATTTTCACGCGATTGCCGTCAAGGTATTCCGAACCCAATATACCAGCTTCCTTTATGGGGAAGTTATTATCTACAATATGGAAAGTAGCGAAACGTCCGAAGGCTTGTATTGTAATATGACCCAAAGTAAAAATTGAATTTGTTGTTATTCCATTAAGTTGTAAAATTTCTCCGTGATTTATAGCGATATGTTCATTTACAAATTGTTTCTTTAATATATTCGGCCCGGCTCCCGTATCAACTATAAGAGTGATAGGGGATATTACTTCCGGTGCCGTTATCGTAACCGTCGGAACACTACTTTCTCGATGCAATTGTATATTAAAGATACGGACTACTCGCGGTTGAGGGTCGAAGCTGCGATTGAAATAGTACGGATCGGATGCATGTTTAGCGGAGTCTCCCTGGGCGCACCCGTACTCGGAAGACCACTTCGGTTTCCCGTACTTCCATATGTTGCTTCGTTCTCCCTTCGAGCGGGACACTCACGGATAAAATGACCGGGTTGTTTGCAATAAAAACATGGTCATGTTGAATTCATGGAGTTATTATTGAAATTATTAATATTTCCGCGATTTTCCGATCGATTGTTATTTAAAGGCTGGGAATGATTGTTACGATAGGGACAAATATGGGCCCCGTGGCCTTCTTTTTTACATATTTGGCACCGAATATCGCTAGGATTTTGGTATCGGAGATTGACTGGTACCTGTGTTTGCGGTAAAGACATTAGTTTGGGGGGGGGGGGGGGCTGAGGGTGATTGTGGACATCTATTCGCTGTGTGTCCATGATTTTTACAAAAGTGACAAAACATCGGTGTATTTCCCGACTCTTTCGTTTCAGGAGGAAAAATTTTATAACAACGGTCGGCAGTGTGCCCACGCTTGTTACATACCTGGCATATAGTGAGCGGAGGACCGTCAAAGACGGGTTTATTATTATTTGAAGGGGGGAAGATTTTAAGACATTTGTCGGCCGAATGTCCTGTTCTTTTACAGATCTGACATATGATAAATGAAGGAGCTTCGAGGCTAGATTTATTGTTATTTGAAGGTGGAAAAATTTTAAAACATTTGTCTGCCGAATGTCCAGTCTTCTGACAAATCTGACATATGTTCGGTCCTTTATCGACATTTCCCGTATTTTGTAACCCAACAGCCAACGTTTGGCTATTCTTTTGAGTCGAACATTCTTTAGCATTGTGCCCTTTTTTATTGCACAACTGGCAATGCACTTCTTCGCTTGCTACCACGTGCACTCCTCGTTTCGCCTCGGGCTTAGGGACCCTTGGACTCGACGTTACTTGCTCACCGCTACGCAAGGCTGCTTGGGACACTAAACTCTTTTCGGTCTGCACTGCTAGCTTTATTAATTCTTCAAGATTATTATTAGGAGTTAACCGTTGTTCGATTTCCGGTTTTAAACCGTGTAGAAAACAAGCTGGAAGGCTTTGTTTAGTATTATCAATAAAAGCGCCAGCCAAGGGATTATCTTCGCTCTTCGATTAATTTCCCAAATCTCGTACACGATTCGAATAGGCAATGACAGACTCGCTTTCTCTCTGGTATATTGATCCTAATTCACCTTGCAACTGATATACATTTCGCGTGGGTGCATAAATATCTTTGAGAAATTTACCCAAATCTTCTATTTTTTCAAAAGTTTGCCCTTGTATAGTGCGACGGGGTTCGCCAATTATTTTTATGCGGACTGCTTTTACTAAATTTGATTCGGCGCCTGGCCCCATCATGGCCAAGGCTTCCTTGCATCCTTGGATAAACATCCCCAATGACAAAGTATGACCGTCATAATTCGGTATGACAGCCAATGCATCTCGAAGAGACAACATTTGGTTATTATTAACCATTATGGGAGGAGGGTCGGGTACAGGGTCGCTAGTTTCAAGAGAAAAGTTCACTGGTGGTGTTTTACTGGGCTTTTTGTCTGGACTCGACCTTTTTCCCGTGGGGTGGGAGGAACAACCAGGAATAGCAGGTTCGTATTCCGACAGCAGGTGTAAGTTTTTCAACAAATTCTGTGGTACAATGTGGGAGGGTTTAATTATTGATTTTAATTTAGATTTTTCACAAGTATTCCTTCTTCCTGTTGAAGTGGACAGTGTTTTATTATGACTCACGAAGAGCGGTGTTCCAATGGGTGAGTTGAATGGGGTAGACCCCCCTGCAGGAGTATAAAATATGTCGCTGGAGTTCGAAAGGCCTAACGCGGGCGTGGTGACTACGGGGTTCGGGGTAGTTATGACTGGTGTATTCGTACCTGTCGTCTCGTGTGTAGCGGGCTGCAGCTCGACGTCTTTTACAATATGTTCGGGGGATGCGGGGATCTGAATTGGAATTTTGTTACAGGGATCTCTATATATTACAAGTGGTAAATATTGGTGACCAGGTTCTTCCAAAAATCCAACCACAGACAATAAATTGTTTCCCGATCTTGCTGCAAGTGTTTCTTGCACTCGATTCGTGAATTGCTCAAAACTTTCCGAATTCTTTGAAATTTCTTGAATCTGTAACGGACTATTTGCTGTACTATAATTATCAAGATTGTCTGATAAAATTTCTTCAGTACTTGAAGAATCACTTGCTTCCTCGCAATTTATTTCCGTTTTTGTAATAATTAAATGACTTGACGTTAATTCCAAGGAGCGTATAAGACTATTTTCGTCTACTTTAATTAATTCTGGATTTTATTGATTAATGTCGCTACTTTTCTCTGTATCCGCAATAATTTCTCCCGTTGGATTCGTTGTGGAGAGAGTCTCGGGATGCGAACTGTTAATACTTTCGTCGGAAAATTCTTCGACTGTTTCAAATTGGGATTTAGGGGGGCTTTGTATTCGAGATTTCTTTTTCCGGTCCTCAGGATAATCATGTATTACATTATCAAGTCTTAGCTTTGATCGAGTCAAACTCATTTATGATGTATTTTATATAAGTATAATAATATATTTGCTCTCTCTTTTTTTTTTATACCGCATCAAAGAGACATACAACAATACATAAGAATATTATGAGGGTAAAATTGCGCAGGAGGAGGAAATAGGAATAACTTTCTTTCTGTTACTTGTAATGAGGAAAAATTAGGGAATTTTATTCCTTCAATTTTGTTTCAAAATTTCCCTGAGATGAAATCAAATGTGGTTTTTCCTTCAAGAGGATAACTTTATGTTCATTCAACGATTCAATCTTAGTGTTACTATCGGGTGATAGCGTATCCCTTCTATCGAGTGAGCTTCGTAATCAGCGACAAGTTCGTCTAGAAATTTTTTTCGCTCGATTTCTCGGATTTGCTCAAGGCGTTTTATTCTATATTCACTCGGTATCTCTGTGTCGACGCCCTGTGTGACTTTACTGCTGCTTGCTTCGTACGTAATTTCCCTTAATAAATATGGTATCTCTTCGTTAGAAAGGCCCGTGCAATCTGCCTTTGCACTGTCTGAAGGATTTTTATACTTCTTTGTTTGTTCACCTAAAGGTCCCTGAAAACCTGTTATTTTTTCTCGGTTCAGGAAAATACCTTCGGTATCTTTTGTAGATTTGATGTTAGAGACTCCAAAATTCTGCTTGTTATACAATTCACTCGCTGTTACTGTTAAAGGACGATTCGTCTTACTAGAATTTAAATGTCTATTCCTTTCTTGCCTCGAATAGTCGTTATGTACTGCAATTGAGTCGTCGCAATCTTTCTTATATTCAGTTATTTCTTTTCCTTCGAGAGGAATAATTTTATTATCGCTTTCTATTTCAATATTAGAGGCTCTAAAATCTTGCTCGTTACACGATTTGCACGCAATTATTGGAACTTGGTACTGTTCTTTTAAGATTCGTTGTCTTAATCTCTGCGCTTGAATTTTCCTTCCTGCTCTATGGATTTTAGGCATGGATAACTGATTCGGGTCAATAGAGGTAGGGTAATTGTTAGAATAAGTAAGTAGTATGTGTAGTTATGTCTGTCTTGTTGGTATAATGTGTTTCGTGAGCGAACCTTGCCAGCCTTAACCCCACTTACGCGAGGAGCTGAAACATAGGATTTCTCTCACTAGTGTAATGTGTTTTGTGAGCGAGCCTTGCCAGCCTTAACCCCACTTACGCGAGGAGCTGAAACATAGGATTTCTCTTCACTAGTGTAATGTGTTTTATGAGCGAGCCTTGACAGCCTTAACCCCACTTACGCGGGGGGCTGAAACATAGGATTTCTCTCACTAGTGTAATGTGTTTTGTGTATGGGCCTTGCTAGTACTTTGCAAAATCTTGGGATTCCAGTGGAAGGTCACTACCTCTGCGGTGTTGATTCTTTCAAACGTACCGTTGTAGTGCACGTCGGAGGTAATACGCGGCAACGAACGCACGTTTGAAATTTTGATATTCTGAGAGAGGTTTTCTTGGATTTCCCTCTCGATACTGGCGATATCGTCCAACTTTAAGGGTATGCCCAAAACGCGAGAACAATGATCTATTTCCGCAAATTTACTGGCAGAGTGATTTTGCGCATTAATTATTTCCCTGAACATAGAAAAGAAACGGCGTATAGTCCTTTTTTGACCACCTCTACGTTTGCCCATGTGTTAGGTTGAAAAGAGGATAGTTAAGGTAGGGTTTTTAGAATACTGACCGCTAGTGTAAGCGAGCCGGCGAATTTCTAAAAGGCTGATTTTATCGGAATGGATGAGGTAGGGATTTTAGAATGCTGACCGCTGGTGTAAGCGAGCCGGCGAATTTCTAAAAGGCTGATTTTATCGGAATAAATGAGGTGGGGATTTTAGAATGCTGACCGCTGGTGTAAGCGAGCCGGCGAATTTCTAAAAGGTTAATTTCATCGGAATGAATGAGGTAGGGATTTTAGAATGCTGACCGCTGGTGTAAGCGAGCCGGCGGATTTCTAAAAGGCTGATTTTATCGGAATGGATGAGGTGGGGATTTTAGAATGCTGACCGCTGGTGTAAGCGAGCCGGCGAATTTCTAAAAGGTTAATTTTATCGGAATGAATGAGGTAGGGATTTTAGAATGCTGACCGCTGGTGTAAGCGAGCCGGCGAATTTCTAAAAGGCTGTGGTAGAAAGAGTAGCACGTGCAGGTGGAGGTGCAATGTTATGAGGGATGAATAGAGGTGAACGATACTAGTGATCGCTCGAGAGGATTGTTAAGATGAGCAACGTAGGAGTGAATAGCAGAACTGTTTTGTAATTCTATTAATATTTTCTGAATTGTATGCCAACTGTTTTAACGCTTGGTAGATTGACAGATTTTATGTAAATGATAGTACCAAAAAGTTGATGTTACGGAGCGAATCGTATAAAAACAACACAAGAAGTCTGATGTTTGTCTGGTTAAAACAAATATAATCTTACTCTCTATAATTAATATTTGGTGAAGCTATTTTCCTTGTAGTTCTCCTCACGTATGTTTTAGCAGTTATTCTTTCTTGCTGTTTTATTCGTTCTAAACCAAGTTGATTTAAGAAAATTTCTGGCGTGACTTCTTCAATGAGCTCTTGTGCGAGAACCTCGAGTTCCTTTATACGCACTTGAAGTACAAATAATTTTTCCAATGGTCCCATATAATGGAGTACGACTTATGAATATGTATATATATATATATGTATATATATATATGTTACGTCCTGGGTCTTCCGATACATGTATAATTTAAAAATTTTCTTCCATATATGATTTAAACATATTTGACTCATTTTTGCGTAGGTCGGCGTTCCCACGTTGACCGGCGAGACGCGTTGCGATGCCTTTTGCTAACGTCAGCGTTCGCACGCCGACCAACGGGACGCGGCGCATCGGCAAGACGCGCTGCGCCCCGCAAATCTTTTATTGTTGATGTCGCACTACTTTCAGCACTACATCCATTAGTTAGTTCTTCTCCGGGGGCTGACCATGACGGTCGGTCCTCGTCATATCATACCTATATCCTATCATTTATTTTTAATATCTTCGTATATGACTTTAATATTAGTGGTTTAACTATAAATATATACTTAAATAGTGATTGTCCGCGCAACCAATGATATTGTGCGCGTCCCAATAAACACTGTGTAGTATATATCAAGAGACTATTACAATTACATTTATTGGTAATTGTTTCAATACCGTTTTAACGTCTAATAATGCTACGATTGTGTTAAATTATAAATATATATATACTGTTTTAATACGTGCTTCTGTGCTTCAATAAACATTATTTATTTAAATCACGCCCCTCACCAGCGTGCCCCAATCCCGAGGCAGCACATTCTGTCTCAAAATGGGGGAAATAAAATATTATTCCGTCGTTGCGTCCACTCGTTAAAACCCAGGACGTAACAATATATATCCACGTATATGTCTTTCAATACAAGTTTTATCTTCTCTACCTTTTTTTTTTATTCACCAGTCATTATCGAATATTAGTTTCCATATTTGATTTCCACAAGGTCAATTTACTTACGAAGAAGGCTTACCGTATAACTTGAATTATAGCTGGTATTCTTCTAAAAAGATGGTAAATTTTTATGAAATGGCTTGGCTCGTTAAAATTCACTACGGTTGTTTGTTGGTGTGGTTCTTACTGTTGAACGTTGGTTGGGCGTAGATTAGTGTAGTCAGACAGACTAAAAATCGAACGTAGGCGTTGGTGCGTATTAATAATTATTTATCAAAATAAACTACATGAGTAGTTGAATGTTGCACGTTCAATGTCCCCGATTTTACAAGGGTTAATAATTATAAGTACTGTACTCTTACTCTGTACTACTTGAAACTATACTTTGTGAAAATTAAGCCGTGGTGAAAAATTATCGTTCTGTACTACTTTATTTCCCGGCAAACAGTACTACTTGTTGCCTTGGAAAAATTCTAATTCACTGCCGGCGACTTATTGACTGCCAGGCTAGTGATTAGTCCTCTAGTTAACCCCGTGAAACTGTGTCGCCGGCCGATTTTCGCGGCCTTTTATAAGGCTCCTGAGCGTCAAAAATTCTTGTCGTCAAGCGCGTAAAAGAAGAGAAGGGATAAAACCCTATCCTGATTATAAGAATTTCCCCGTGGTCCATCTCGACCATACACGTATTCATTCCCCTTACTCCGCAGAGTAGCTTCGCGACATGCAGAGCCATAGATCTATGCAAGTGCATCGGTATGGCGCGCTCTGATTTGTCCGCGCGATGTGCTACACAGAGGACCACGCGATTAGGTGAGGGAATGCGTTCGAAGCGTTTTTCCCCTGACAATGAGGCGATTTTTACCACCCCGCTTCTTGGCCTACTTTCAATAGAATTTCCTAGTTTAGGTAATATCCTTATGCTCGCTTCTCTGTAGATGTGTCTATGGTAATGGCTTAGTTTTTCAGCGTTTTTACGGCACTTAAATAAATCCTTCACATGAAACCACTAATAATAATTTTGTTACAACTTCTGTAGTTAATTTTTGACGTATGCAACCTGATTTCTGCGTTAATCTCTTATTAGTATAAATGGTTTCGTTGGGTTATGGCTTATTCCATACATCATTGGTTATTCGTTAAATAAGTGATTACTCTAGATATAGCTAATGAACTTTCTTAAATAATTTGTTAGTTAGACGTTAGATTTCTTATAGTTAATAAGTTTTCTTAAATAATTTGCTAGTTAGACGATTATTCTCGTGCTATAGGAACGAGAGCGAGAGAGAGAGAGAGATAGAGATTTTACTTGAGAACGATTCGTCTAACTTGGTTACTCGTACATTTTGTTCGTACGCAAGTCGGCTAGATCGCCGTTCAGCCCTAGCGATAAGGCGTTCGTCGTGGCGCAGAGAGTCGCCCCAGCCTCGCTTTCCTGCAGAGGAAGCTCTATTGAAACGCGTTACCGTTTTCTCTCTTTCTCGATTCGTTTTACTTTTAGTATTTAGCTGTAAAACAATCTTAACATTTCATTTTATCCTATATATATATGTATAACATATTTCATATATATAATTTACTATCATAGTAAAACAAGTAATTTTATACATGAAAACGAGAGAGAGCGAGAGAGTTCTTCTCTTGAGAATGACTCGCCTAGCTTGGTTACTCGTACATTTCGTTCGTACGCAAGTCAGCTAGATCGCTGTTCAGACCTCGCGCAAGGCGTTTTCGTTGCGCGGAGTGTCGGCCAGCCTCGCTTTCCTGCAGCAGAAGCTTCATTGCAACTCAATTTTAGTCTCATCTCTTTCTCGTTTTTCTGTCTATTTTTCCCTATTTTACCATAAATTAATCCTAATATTTCCTTTATCCTTTCTATATAGGCATAACGTGTTCTATATATTTATGATGGTGTTTTTACTATAAATTCCAATATTTTACGAGAGACATGTTAATATATAGGCATAACATGTTTTATATATTTATGATGGTATTTTTACTATAAATTCCAATATTTTACGAGGGACATATTAATGTAATCCCAAGAGAAAAGGGGAATTAATCCTGATGTACTGATCTTTCTTCTATTACCCGACTATACTTGGTAAGCTCATTAATTCGATGTGGGTTGTACTCGTTTTCGAGTGACAGCTATGGGTAGTTTCCATATGGAAGCATAATTGTTCTTTTTGTTGCTGATATTTTATCTACAGTATTCGTGTGAACATTTTAATAGTCATAACTCTTTCGTTTAAATCAACAGTTCCTCTGCTTTTGTTAATTGTTTCGCTTAGTTAATAATTGTTCGTGATTTCATCATCTTCGTAAAGAGAGAGAGAGAGAGAGAAGACTTCAGGCAAGAGCGAGAAGAAAGGGTGCGGTCGCTTGGTCACGTGATAGCGTTCCCTCCAACCGCTCCCCTATGACCAACAACGCCCCGACGGCGACTAGCCGAACCCCTGGTCTAGGATTGAGGGTAAGGCCGCGCTGAATCATAGATCCATAAATGGCAGTCGATAACCGGGTCTACGCAGTAGATCCCATGGTTTGAAAGTTTGCCTTCTGACCGGGAGCGCCGAAAAATTCCATCTTTGCAAGATTAATTCTTCCCGGGAGACGGTCGGTAGGGCCGCATCTTCACCCTGTTCCGATCTCTGTAGCTAAAATCGCTCTTCTCTCCTCTTAAGAAGTTCGAGAATAAAAGGAAAATGTGAGAGGTTACTTTTACTGTAGCGAAACTTAAAACAGAAGAACTTTAACGTAATCGAAATAAAAAAAATAAATGCGACGTTACGTCAGGACGTAACAATACTGAAAATGATTATACTTTAAAATGTTCAAGGATGCTTGGTATAAAATTTAGCCGAAATCTTTAATAGGCATTGAATGTTGGATCAAGTACATTTTTTATTTCAATATTGCTTTTGTTTGTGAAAGTAAATGCCCTGTAGATTGAAAATCACTCGAAAAATCGAATAAAAAATTTAGCTCTCAGGTAAATAAGTAGGAAATCTTTATCATTAAAATATATTGACCCGAGTTGAAATATTATGTATTTGTAATTAATATATATTTGTAAAAAGTACAGACGCCACTTTAGATGCTTTAAAGTAGAACTTTACACATTGTATGCTATTGTTTAGCCATCCACAAAGATTTCTTTATGAGCAAGTCAAAGTTGATCAACGCACTTTCTTATAATGTTGACAATAGATTAAAAGAATGAGGAACCAACGTACAAGGTTCTACTCACATCTGTTTTTAAATAATAGTTATGATAATAATATTTTACAACGTATATGAAGCCGCCACACTGAAATTGGAACTCGTGCGGCAGGCATACTATTATCGCTGCACAAAGACCGTAGTAAAACCAGTGCTATAACGTTTTCGTAGAAGATCGTCCTTACGAATATACGAAAATATGCAAGTATCCATGTAAATCATATATATGTTCATTGCATCCTTAGTTAGAACCGCGGCCGCTATGGTAAATATATAAACATGATATAACTCATAAAAAGAAAGACATAAGTAAAATAATTAATATTACTTTCACAAAGAATTTATTGCAAGTGTAAAATGGCGTGTTTGCGCAGAGCTGGGTGGAATCGTTCTCTCTATTCACACCCTTGAGTCTCATGTCGTTTCGAGTTTTATGACGTTTTACATTGTTCACGTTATGCGGAAGTTTCCTGTAATTCTACCTTCCTTGTTCTCTGCTTCCTGTTTAGTAAAGACGTGGATGGCTCCAACTCGTAATATAACCAACATGTTATAGCCAGAGAGAACCTTGGATCATAATTATCTGCGAATGGTTTGGAGCTGCTAGTGGGTTGTTGGCATGACGAGCTGCTCCCACTGTGTGGAACACGAGTATCGTAGCTGTGTGTATTATATTATATAATATTACTCGAGGAATACGAGCGTAGTCTAAGTACACGAGAGGTATGATACATATTATGGCCTCACCTTTACTAAATTCTTATAAATATTATCAACGTGTATGTATGTATTCAATCCATGGAAGCTTCTATCCCCCCCCCCCCCCAATGTGATTACAACCGTTTGTAACATTGTGTTTGAAGACGAATTGGTAAATGTTGGTAAGGTTTCGTAATAAAAAATCGGTTCTTTGTCGGAAACAAATTGTATTGACATACGCGATTTAGCCTGTCGAAAGTATTCGATAAGTTCATGATGATCCTAACGTAAAAGCTAACAATATATTATAACGTAATTGCTGCTACAATAAATATAAAGTTTGCAGGTGCTTCGGTTTAGTGGCTGGATGGTGGAGAAAATAACACAGACAATCCTCCATTGGCTGGCGCCCTTATCCAAACAACAACGAGTCCGCGTTGCATGATATTTGTGTCGGTTGGGTAGATCGATGGTATACTTGTCCCGAGCCTTAACCGAGATTTTAGGTCTGTACAATAAATAAAATAATAAATCAGTAACCACGTGAATAGTCATTTTATTTTTTCCTCCCACCAACCCCTCTCACTAAAATACAGTCCTTAATTAAGACGTCAGAAACACGGGTTGATTATAGTTACTTCGTGATTTTTCCACTCTATCAAAACCAACTTGTAGTACTTCTTAAATGTTTCGTTCCATCCAGTGTTTACGACTGTTCTCTTTATTAAGGAACGACTAACTCGACCGCGCATGGATCCGTGCACATAAACACTGGAATTCCTGTACGCGCTCATTTCGTTTTTGATCATATTCCTTTGAACCATGTACCGCCTACCACGCAACACAGACTCTGCACTGTCACCCTTCCGTTATGAGCAAGGACGCGGATTGCTATAAAAAAATGATGACTGTGTAGATGAGGAACGAGTGACAGAAAGCTAGAAAGCCTGGATGGTAGGTGCAGGAGGAGTGGTAAAAGAAAAAAAGACGATAAACGATGTAGAGACACACGCTTTCAAAATGAGGGTACAGGAAGCCGATGCTATGCCTGGGCTTTAGTGCTCCAAGCGTAGTATTCGACGACGACGATGAGGACGACAGCGACGATGCTTGTCTTGAGTCTCGCTTTAATTTTTTTCATCCTCCGGTCCACTCCCTCGCTATATTTCCTTTTCACTTCTACCTTTTTCCACGAGTTACTACATGCGTTATTAAAGTTACAAGGGTGAGTAGTATGTTAGGCAGCGGACTTCTAGCTGAGCCGTAGTCAACGTCCTCTACAGTATGTATAACACCAGCGAGAAAGCAGTGCAACTAACAGTGGAAGCAGAAGGAATTAACTACCCCGACACATGGAAGGAATTACCCATGAGAACCAGAGAACCAGAGGGAAAAATGTGTAGAGGGCCTCGATAAAACGCTATATCACTTCATTCTCATAAATGTTCCACCTAGCTATATATTTTGCAAGATATGCTGAGGCAATTGTTTGACGAGACAATAGAATCACATGTTAAGTTTTAGGCAAGTACTACACTGTAAAGATCTCTGACAATGAACTATTCAATAATATACATATATACTGATATAAAACACCTGTTGGTAGTTAACAAATAATTATGCAACGTTATTGTAGCATATGACACCCAAAGTCATGGCTCCTGTTGATATAGTGTACATCGAAAAAGTCACGTTAAAAAATGGATGGAACAGCGAGTATAATATTCCAAAGCAGTTATTCACAGTGGAATCAATCGCTTAGTAAGAATTTGATAGAAATATGCAAATGTACGTCAAGTAAAAAGTGACGCACCGGAGACCTATTTTGCAACTAACTTACCTCATAATAAATATAATCATTAATTATTGTTGATAAAAAGACAACTGTAATGTTGATAAATATTCTTGAATGCTTATATCATATACAACACCTCGCAAAATTCGTACTCACCATAGCCTAACTATTGTTCTTGCACAAAACTCTAGATTGTCGAGTATAGTCGAATATGCTCTCACACAACTCTCCTGTCGTGGTCGTAATGTTATCACGGCGTGTTGACCCGCGCATCCTTCGCACACCGTTTTAATTTCAAGCATGGTTTATGGTGTTCTTACTGGCGATATACTCGTATTATATATGAGAGTATTTCATTATTATATTT
Source organism: Cylloceria caligata (assembly GCA_963942595.1). Lineage (NCBI taxonomy): Eukaryota > Metazoa > Arthropoda > Insecta > Hymenoptera > Ichneumonidae > Cylloceria > Cylloceria caligata. The sequence goes on from OZ012704.1 coordinate 23,347,752, forward strand.
CATCTTGACTCCAACCCATCTTCATCCATGAGCGAAAATAATTGTCCATAAAACGTTCAATGATCGTACATCTTACGATATTTACAACACCAACGTACGTAGAATGTACATATAATAAACATCTGCCAATATATTGCAAAGACGACTAGATTACATAGGATTAATAATATTATCAGGGGTACAAATTGAAAATGCGGGTTTGATAACAGATGGCGTTACTAACGCTATACGCATCAGGCAGTACTGTGACTATGTTCATGTCAAAGCTACGTATTATAGCTTTAATTTTCAGTATGTGTCAAATTCTCGCAGTGTCAAATTCATAGTTTTTTTGAGCTCTCAATATGTCGAGTTTCGTGCCAACAAAACAGCATTTGCGGGAAGTTTTAATTTACTTCTTTAATTTGAAGAAAAGTGCTGCTGAAGCACATCGATTGGTCTCCGAGGCTTATCCGAGTCATGTTCCATCGGTTTCAACGTGCGAGAGATGGTTTGTGCGATTTAGAAGTGGTGATTTTGACGTTGAGGACAAAGAGCGGCCGGGCCAAGTGAAAAAGTTTGAGTATGCTGAATTGGAGGCAATACTCAATGAAGACTCGTGTCAAACTCAACAAGAGCTCGCAGATTCATTGGGAGTGACACAACAAGCCATTTCCCATCGTATAAAAGCCCTCGGAATGATCCAAAAGCAAGGACATTGGGTGCCGTATGAGCTGAAGCCGAGAGACGTCGAGCGCCGTTTTTTTGCATGCGAACTGCTGCTCGAACGGCAAAAACGGAAGGGTTTTTTGCATCGCATTGTCACTGGTGATGAAAAGTGGATCCATTACGATAACCCGAAGCGCAAAAAATCATATGGTTACCCCGGCCATGCATCATCATCGACGGCCAAACCAAATATTCACGGCGCCAAGCTCATGCTCTGTATTTGGTGGGACCAGCTGGGTGTGGTGTATTATGAGCTATTGAAATCGAACGAAACCATCACAGGAGCACTATACCGAACTCAATTGATGCGTTTGAGCCGCGCACTCAAAGAAAAACGGCCACAATACGAGCAAAGACACGACAAAGTAATTTTGCAACATGACAACGCTCGGCCACATGTTGCAGCGCCGGTCAAAACATACCTACAAACGCTGAAATGGGAAGTCTTACCCCACCCGCCGTATAGCCCAGATATTGCTCCTTCCGATTACCACCTTTTCCGATCGATGACACATGGCCTAGCTGACCAGCGCTTCCATTCTTACGAAGAAGCCCAAAAATGGGTCGATGACTGGATAGCAGCCAAGCCGGCCGAATTTTTTCGCGACGGTATCCGTAAATTGCCAGAAAGATGGGAAAAAGTTGTGGCTAGCGATGGACAATACTTTGAATAATTCATTTGTTACCATTTTTTCAGAATAAACGTTCAAAAATAGAAAAAAATCCCGCATTTTCAATTTGTACTCCTGATACAATTATTGCATTAAAGATCGAACAATTGTCCGATTTTTATCGATAAACTGATAATAAATACACCATCAATATGTTTATATCAATAGAAAAATATTCGTGAAAAATAATGTACGACCATAGCATCTCGAGCTACCTATGTCGCCAGAAAGAATCGCCCAGGACGGGAATCAAACTGCCGACCTAATCACTATACCTATCCCACCTACCTATGAACCTAACATGCTACTGACTATACTGTCGCTTGACTTTGAATATTCTGTATTCAAATGCCCTATTAGACCACTGGCCATTATAATAGAGTCCAACAATATTGACGACGTATGACTATCTACTTATACATTTTTTGTTTCCTCATAGAGCAAACAGTGATTTCGTGAAAAATTTTTTAGATTTAAAACGTCCAGAAATCACATTTACAGAAAGTGGCCAGTCACGCGTGCGGCTTGTGTGTGTGCGTGCGCGCGCGCGCGTGTGTGTGTGTGTGAGTGTGTGAGTGAGTGAATGAGTGAGTGAGTGAGTGAGTGAGTGAGTGAGTGAGTGACTGAGTGAGTGACTGAGTAAGTGACTTAAAAGTGAAGTGTTTTAAATCAATCCGGAGACATGGATACGACTTCTGGAGGTATGTAGAAGATATTTTTACATTGGTTGAGTTTAAAATAAATATGTAAATTATTGAAGTGTAGTATAAACTACTGCATAAATAAAGTGAAAGAATTTTGTAAACTTATATTTTCAACTATCCGAAAAGTTATACTTTCTGCCATATTCTGCGACGGCCAATGTCTAGGCCTTTAGTTTATTATATAAGCTTGCGAAATTAACAGGAATTAGCTGCCTAGAGCTGCCTAACTTTGTCTGTTATGGTTTTTGGCAACGTAAAACAGGCGGTTGCCGACCGTGCACGCGCGCGCGGCGCCATACGCCATGCCATGGGGCCATTGAACAGCTGCTACTTGAGCAATAGGACTATATCCATACATATACCATATATATATATATATATACAAAATACAAATTCAAGTAAATCATTTATACAGGGTGATTCAAAAAAAGTGACCGACCCGCAGTATGCCGATAGCTGAGGTCATTTTAAGCACAATTACTTAGCGGTTTTCCGAAAATCTCAAAAGTTTATTAATGAGATGCAATTAAAGTCAAATAATAAATGACCAATCAGGAGCACACACGCTTCCCGCGCCGGAAGTCGGCAAATGTTCGATGGAAACCGAGACCTCGGTCTGCGGCAACGTCGGACGGGATAGTATAGTAGAATGACGCATGTCATTTGTTCATTCGCATGGGTTTTTTTATGCGCGATCGAAGAAAATAATCGAAAGGTGATGTGCTCGTGATGTGTTCCGAAGTGAAAAAATGGGAATAAAATGTTAATAATACTTTAACCAGATGTAATTATTTATTATGTCTTAACCTTTAAACGTTCCAAATAGTGTTTGTAATTGTGTTTTGTTCTCTGTAAATAAATAATTGTACATTGAAATGTGTGGCACTCTATAACTGTTATCTCTATGATAATAATTAAAATGCAATGAATCTCCTAGGCAATGGTTCATTTAATACAGTATTTAATTATGATAAAAATTATGATGTGTTCATGACACAAATTATAGCGTATAAAAAGTCACAACTAGCGAATGCCTTTCGCCACTAGAAATGAGATATGTAGTAGGTATGCGTGACAAATGTCATATTTCGCACCTGACAATACAACTTGAAGCTTCAAATTATTAACGACAGCTTCATTAATATGAGGAGATGTTTTTACCTTTATAAGAAAAGTTAAGTAACACTTGATACATCGATGCATGGCAGAAGAGACTGCGATGCTACCAAAGGTGCCAAATCTGTCTGAAGCAGCTGCATTAGGACCAGAAGACGCTTCCATCAACATCTATAAGACTTTTCTATTATACTTTTCTTATAGCTACGCACGACAAAATCAATCGCCCTGCCCTGCCGATGCTGCTTGAGTCTCCAAATTGTTGGTGGTTAGTAAGTATAAGGTGATAGCGAGATGATAGTGAGGTGCGAGGAAAGTGAATTCAAGGTGAGCGGACGGCGAGAGTGAGGTGAGATCAAGGTGAGAGGAGCTTGTGATCAAGGAGAGAGCAAATTAAGACGAAGGGCAATTTTCGGTGTCCCTGTAAATGTAGTAAAAAAAAAATCGGTCCAGTTACAAGATGTTATGCCGGTAACACGTAAATACTCGTAGCATATCACGGTTGACGGTATAATATTTTTAAGGGTTATTATTTGGAATCGTTCGCTTATAAGGAGTTGAATCTCGCGTGACTGAGATAAAAACCGATAATAGATGTTGATGAAAGCGTCTTCTGGTCCTAATGCAGCTGCTTCAGACAGATTTGGCACCTTTGGTAGCATCGCAGTCTCTTCTGCCATGCATCGATGTATCAAGTGTTACTTAACTTTTCTTATAAAGGTAAAAACATCTCCTCATATTAATGAAGCTGTCGTTAATAATTTGAAGCTTCAAGTTGTATTGTCAGGTGCGAAATATGACATTTGTCACGCATACCTACTACATATCTCATTTCTAGTGGCGAAAGGCATTCGCTAGTTGTGACTTTTTATACGCTATAATTTGTGTCATGAACACATCATAATTTTTATCATAATTAAATACTATATTAAATGAACCATGGCCTAGGAGATTCATTGCTTTTTAATTATTATCATAGAGATAACAGTTATAGAGTGCCACACATTTCAATGTACAATTATTTATTTAAAGAGAACAAAACACAATTACAAACACTATTTGGAACGTTTAAAGGTTAAGACATAATAAATAATTACATCTGGTTAAAGTATTATTAACATTTTATTCCCATTTTTTCACTTTGGAACACATCACGAGCACATCACCTTTCAATTATTTTCTTCGATCGCGCATAAAAAAACCCATGCGAATGAACAAATGACATGCGTCATTCTACTATACTATCCCGTCCGACGTTGCCGCAGACCGAGGTCTCGGTTTCCATCGAACATTTGCCGACTTCCGGCGCGGGAAGCGTATGTGCTCCTGATTGGTCATTTATTATTTGACTTTAATTGCATCTCATTAATAAACTTTTGAGATTTTCGGAAAACCGCTAAGTAATTGTGCTTAAAATGACCTCAGCTATCGGCATACTGCGGGTCGGTCACTTTTTTTGAATCACCCTGTATATCTATTTTTGTAGACATACAACAATACATATATATGTAAGTATATACTAAAGTAATTAATTTGAATCGTCACATTTTATTTATATTTGATACATTTTTATTATATATATAGGTATATATGAGGCATTCCACGCCAAATCGGACAGTTCAATTTTTTTTCCCTTGATTTTGTCATATTTTCATGTACTCATCAAAAATCGGCTTCTGGTACATTTTGAGATGTTTTTGGTCACCCGTTCAAAAAATATTTGTTTATGTTTTTTTGCTCATAACTTCTTTCATAATAGTCTAAATTCAATTTTTTTTTCATAACTGTTGTTTTTTATGTACTTTTCAAAAAAAAATACGAATAATTATTGCGGATACTTATTTGTTACAATAATTAAAATTCATTAAAATTTTGATCTGATCCTTCAACACAAATTCTATACAATTTTATGTCTTTATTACAGGGTCCCATTACGAAGGAGTACATTTGACGAGGAAAGAATTATATCTTATTATAAAGGATAATTTGAACGATAATTTCGCTACGTTATTGTTTGGCTTTCTGATTCGCAATCAGTCACTTTCACAACCCGCGTATATCAATTTTGTTCAATTCAATTATAATAATTAAAATTCAAATAACTAATGCAAGTTATATATCATTGTATACGAAAACGTCATACTAAATAAGTAAATTATTTCATCCTTTTTTGAGTGGTACGGCAGGAGGGAGTTTTTTTGAAAATTTTTAATTTTTTTTAACATACTTGTCCGCCATATTGGATCAGCCATTTTGTTTACAATAATTTGGCTTTCGGATTCGTAATGAGCGACCCTCAAAACCCACATATAGCCGTTTTTGTCAAGATCGGACACCTTTTTAACATTCATGTCCGCCATATTGGATCGGCCATTTTGTTTACAATAATTTGGCTTTCGGATTCGTAATAAGCGACCCTAAAAACCCGCATATACCAATTTTTGTCAAGATCGGACACCTTTTTAACATCCATGTCCGCCATATTGGATCGGCCATTTTGTTTACAATAATTTAGCTTTCAGATTCGTAATCAGCGACCTTAAAAACCCCTGCATACCAATTTTCATTTCGATCGGAGGTTATTTGTATTTACTGCCACGATTTCGGGCTCTGCGTCCACTGTGCGGCGTTCTCATAATATTACGTGCATTTGCGGCGATGGGCTTCCGATCTTGAAGGTCGAAGCCGACCTTATCAAAGTTATTTAGTTAATTCTTAATTATCAAAGCAATTTCATTATCAAAGTAATTTTGTTGAGCCATGCGTTATTAGAAGTCGCTCTGTCGAACAAGGAAAGTTTCACTAGGAATTTCGAAATTTAGTGTTGTCACGTCACCCTAAGCCAAATTCTTTACGGAAACAATATTGTGAACTGAAGAATTAATTCTACGTTCTCTTGTGAAATAAGTCATTAATCATATTCATTATACTTCTCTAATTTGCAAATCCTTGTACACTGTAGTGATATATTTTATAGTTCAAATTGTCGTGGCTCAAGGAATTTCGTTGTGTGCGACTTATTCAATTGTTATGACGTTGAATTATCAGTGGAAAAATGTAGTTTTCGTGGTGATCGTATCTAACTAACTTTGTTATCAAATAAAAAATTAAATGTTATATTTCCCTTGACAGCGGAGTTCGTATGCCAGTCAATCAGCTCTGCGCCTCTACCTTTAAACGAATTAAGCTAGCAGTGATTTTTTGCTCTTCTCGATGTCAAAATAAGCTACGTCATACATACGCATCGGTGTTGTATTTTTTCGGCTGCCACTTACAGAGACAATGGGTATGTTCCACGTTACAGTAAAAGCACCAGGCGGTTTCATACCATAGTTCCGTTCCATGTTGCCTGGTAATGTGAAAGTCGCGTAATTTCGTTCAAATCACGTATCCTCACGTAACTTTGCATCACCTACATACTTTAACATAACCAAAGATACCTTTTTCCATCACACTCATCGCTACATGCCTTAATATGAACATTTCACGACGGAGATGGCTTCGTATGAAGTTGTTAAGCTCTTAACCTCGCGTGCGTTGATTGGCGCGACGTTAGAATTTTGTGGCAACTTACGAAATAACCACTTAAGCGTTTCGTAGTTACTGAAAAGTATGTATTCTACCCCTCATATTTTATAATATTTAAAGTTTCAATTTTGCCATTTAGCTCCGGTCCCTTGTATGGGACAGTCAGTGATGGTATATAAACTCTCGTCGCTCAAGCTTGTTAGGTGCAAATGGCAAAGCTGCAAAAATAATGAGGTGGGATTACGTGCTCCCACGGACCATGTCAGAAAACGGGCTGCTGCGAAATTTGGCGAAATCTTAAATTCAAACCCCTTGCACATCTTGACATTTCAACATTTTTGCGCGGTCAAGAGTCTTTGATTTTCAGTATATTCCAAAGTTTTTATACTGAATAATAGATTTAAGCAAACCTGCAAGGTAAAACCATGCATATTCTTTCCTCATTATTTTCCACCTTTCATAAAGTAACCTTCTCTCGAAGAAGTATGTTCAGTGATTTTGATTCAGAGTGGTGTAAATTCATTAACAAGACAATATTATCCTCTCAAATACCCTACAAATTGAATTCTCCATTAGTCCCAATACTCCCTTTATGAGAAAACATCTTATGAAATATGTTCCTTGCATTGTCAATAACAGACACACACACACAAAAATATTATAGTCAACTCGATAACTCAAGAATTGTTTGACGCAGGAACTGTTTAGTACGTTTTCTTAAAATTCGACAAATTAAAAGTATTATAGAACTTAAACAGTTTGATTACTCTGAATTTAATACCGATCATCGGTCGATAATGGCCCATTTATGTACAAATTTTTAGAGTAATATCTCAAAGTTGTAAGAGTATCGTGCGTACAGACATTATTAAAAATATTTTAAACCGTGTTAAACCTGAACGACTGTAAATATTTGACCAAAAATTGCATCATATAATGAGGGCTGATAACCCCTCTACATATACATGATTAATTTCACCTTCATCTCTCAAGTCGATCTCAAATTATGAAGGTTTAAATTAGATATATACAACGCATGCGCACGCATGCGCGCACCCACCTCCCACATAAGTCCAGACATTTTATCTGAATGTGATTTTTTGGATGTTTGGGAACATTCGAACACATTTACACCAAAATCTCAACAAAATGCTTTCCTCTATGCGGAAGCAGAAGTATTATAAATTATTATACATAAAAATAAAGCAAAACCTTGCACATTCCTTCTTTACTTTTTTTGCAGTACGCAAAGCTTCATCTATAAGAAAGCCAAAATTGATCAATATACTTTCTTATAGAGAAAGCTCTGAATACTACGAACCAAAAAAATAAAGAAACATTACGCAATTTTCTATTTTGCAACATTTACTTCCGCATAAAGGAAACTTTGTGACGGTGTAAACATTTTTTTTCCAGTTTTCAATGTCAACGTATTCAAAATGCCCCAAAATGTCGGAAAATTGTATTTAGAAAAAATGTCCGGATGCGTGTGTGTGTGTATGTGTGTGTGTATGTGTTCTGGCACTGTAAAATTTAAACGTCTGTAACTTAAGAACGGTGAGCTACAGCGCTTCCGTTTTATACAGATGTTAATCTATACAACCTCTTTATTGACTGCAAGTTTTGTTGAGAATTACTAAAAAATTACAAATTTTTCGGCATTTTGAAATTTTCAAAATATGTCGGCGAACGCTCTAATTTTCGGAAATTTTAAGATTTCCGACTAATTTTTTAAAAATAAATAGACTATCCTAAAACGACGGTTCATATTGAATTCGGGAGGCATCGGCTGAACGGTTAAGATTATATAAATTTAGGAATTTTTCGTAAAATCACAATAATTTTTGCAATTTTTAAGATATCGTGCTGATTTTTTAAAAATAAAGTATTATAAAAATAAAGTTGGTATAAATTTTAGAGAGAATCAGTCAAACGGTTCGGATATTTAAAAATATTAGATTTTTCCGAAAATTTTGAATACAAGCTGCAATTTGCTTCCTCGAAATTTCGTACGATCCCCAAAGTTTCCTCTATGAGGTAGCTAAAATTAAAAAAGATAGTTCCTCATAGAGAGGACTTTCAGCATCTTGCACAATGTCGAGGAAACAGTTTGCAAATTTTAATTTGCAGCCTGTTTACATAGTGGGAATTAAAACGATACTTACTAGTTAATTTTTTTAAATTTCGCTAATAGAATTGGTGCATTAGTTTCTCATTTTTCATTGCTTGAATCTGCTGTCAGCTATCTATATTTGTCCGCGATAAACCTTAAAGTTGAAATATATTAAATAATAACCATAATCATCATTTCGAAAAACTACCACAAAATATTTCCAAAACATTTAGAATTCTTTAGAGTTATAACACCTTGATTTTATTCTCACTATGATCAGAATGAAACATTTACTTCATATAGTATTTGATATATGGCCAAAGTTGCAGGTCATTAGTTTGAACCGTTCAAGGGTTGAAGAGGATTTATGAAAAAATAGTGAAAGTACTAAGTTTTGAGTAGTTATGAATTTCTCTAAAAATGACTTGCTTCCTGACACTTCCTCTACGAAAAAGCAAACATTGATTTACATACTTATAGAGAAAATAGTATAAACGATGAAAGAAAAAGAGGAAGCAATGTACAAATGACATTAGCAACCTTTTTACGTGCTTACTTCACTCCAATGAAAATTACATTTTTAAGATTTTAAAAAAAGTTTTTTTCGTTCGTAAGTGTTGTGTGCACGACTATGATATTTTTGGTACATTTATTAAACAGCCTGTTCGTTACTTTAACGACGACATTTGTTATACTTCTTTTTTTACAAATGAAAAAGAGACAATTTTATAATTATTTCCAAGTTAGTATTCGACTGGAACTCACACAAACCATCACTGAAGAGTGAATATTTACCTCAATAGACTAACATAAGTAATTGTCCCGCTGGTATTAAAAACCCATCTCGTAATTTACTTACACCTCGAAATTGATTCAAATTATTCATGCGATAATATTCAAGTTTACGAAAATACAATTGAAATGCTACTCGCATATTTTTAATAGAAACCATGGTTCATACTTACATTTACGTGGAATACAATTTCATCAAAATCGTTACTTCGTGCCTGAATGTTTCTGCAGGATTTGGTAAATAGTGTTGAGGAATTTCCTAATATTCGGATGAATCCACTATGGTACTAGTATTATAGTAGTAGTATACATACTCTATCTCGAATGCGAATGCGTCTAATTGTAAATCCTGGGGAACCGAGCGACTAGCCAGTAGCAAAACATGTAATTCTGTTATGAGCATTCCTGTGAGCTCGACAAACCAGAGGAGTTGTCTTATGTCTATTGTAATGCTGGGTAAACGTATATCTATATTTTGCGGTGCGGCATCACAGTTTGGCCAATTGTTGTTCCGAGTATTCAAGGCGCTTCATCGGTCGATATTGGACCGCATTAACCCGACCGACGAAGGTCCAGCAAACTGGCAACTAGGATGATAGCTATAACCTATAAGATGTTCGGTTGATTTCGAGTATTCAAAGAGATTAGGTAACTTGAAGTGGTCGGAGTTTTACCGATGCTAATGAAAGGCGACTCGTCCTGTCTGATTTATTGAATGTTCAATGATAATATGGTGATCTGACGTAGCGAAATAGACAAATTCATCATGAAACTAACATATCATTAAATACGTATATAATGTCTTTACACGCAATTTACCTTCGTCACTATTCACATTGCTCTAAATCTGTTTTTATCTCTTAAATTTCGTGTTCATGGAATGTGACGTTGGCATTTCATCAGGGATGCCTTATAACATACCGGAAAGCTTACTGTAAGAAAGAGTAAAGGGTTCCTTCACTCTTTAAGGGTAAATGGTCCCTTCCTGCCCCTTTCCTTCTTGTTCACCCAACCCACGCCATCCTACGTTTCGTTCGTGAAGTTACCCGGAGCTAGGATTACGTCGAAATATTGTCAGGCCTGACTCTCAGGTTTTCTCTCGCTTTTCCTCGGTGCCATGAGCTACGCGAACCTGGAAAATCTTTGAGGAAGCCAGCATTTCGAGTTTACGAGACTGAAATTCTCTTGCAAACGGAGTTCGCATCACTCGTTTGTGTCTTCCCGTCTGGAGTATGCGGACAGATAAAAATATGTGTGCCGAAGTAACCTGCCGCGACGAGCAAGACCAAGGGCAAGTTGCTCTACCTCCGCTTTAGTGTAGTAATACCATACATTATATAGCTAAGGAAACGAGAGATGGAACAAGAGTGATGCTAGGAATACCACTGTTCCGCAAGCGTACGGAAAATAGGGAGAAAAAAACGCCAGATGTCCCAAATGAAGGCGACGCGTGATGATGAGAAGAAAGAAGTAGCACACTCGGAGGTGCATCTCGGGCAAACCGTAGTATTCCGTGTACGTCAGGGCCCACCACGATTAACTTCAAAAGGGCTTGAGAAGCGACCATTACAGTCTGCTCGGAAATTTTTATTACTCAATTTCGATCCTGGTGAGGAAATGAGCTCCAGATTAGAAAGGATAAAAACACGATGGTTCAGAGATACCGCTCCGGTATATGTGGCATAAAATGAATCAGTTGACTAATATTCCATTGATTTTCCTCGAGCATAGTGTCGCAGAATTAAGGTATAAGAATGTAATTTGTTCCATACACTGCAATAGAATCCATAGAGAATTAACTTCTTTGATCTAGTTGTTTGATCTGTGATGCCGATGTTCCAAATATGCACCGTAACATTAAAGAGATCTTTGAGTCCTTGGATCGAGACAATGTATAAACCAGAGGTAATATTCCTCCCTGACAGGATAATTGAGCATGGATGAGAGGTGCTTGAATGCGAGCTTAGATTATCCACTTAATATACGGTCCGTAATTGAATAACGTTCCTGAAAAATTCACTTGGTCCTATACCTATCTGGTTATTCCATACCTAACATAGGTATGTTAAAGGCTTCATATACATAGAAATGTTAAGAGGAGATGTAATTCTTTATACTCCATCCATGAGTGCGAAAGAGATAGAACGAGTATGACGCTCACACGTCGAAGTGAGAGAAAAGTAGCACATTTCAGTTTGGATGGAGGTTTCGCCTTCTTTTAAATAAATTCCGAAGACAATTAAGTGGGCCAAGTCACTTGAAATTCGAAAAATAAAATTCGTAACTTCATAAAAGATCACTCGCAAAATACGCAAAAATGAAATATTTACATCAATGGACATTTTTTTGTAGCCTAGTTCATCGGTGGAACTATTTTTGTCTTTTTTCAGGTTGTCGCAGTGTTTATGTTACTCCGATTCACAAAATTGGCTGGGCAAGACTTTATTCTTTTTCAAAGAAAGACTTTGTCCGGTCCAAGGATGCTAGAAATTTCCGTTTGAAGATCTTACGCATAAGTTACAGAGAAAATATAATATCAGGGGTACAAATTGAAAATGCGGGTTTGATAACAGATGGCGTTACTAACGCTATACGCATCAGGCAGTACTGTGACTATGTTCATGTCAAAGCTACGTCTTATAGCTTTAATTTTCAGTATGTGTCAATTTGTCGCAGTGTCAAATTCATAGTTTTTTTGAGCTCTCAATATGTCGAGTTTCGTGCCAACAAAACAGCATTTGCGGGAAGTTTTAATTTACTTCTTTAATTTGAAGAAAAGTGCTGCTGAAGCACATCGATTGGTCTCCGAGGCTTATCCGAGTCATGTTCCATCGGTTTCAACGTGCGAGAGATGGTTTGTACGGTTTAGAAGTGGTGATTTTGACGTTGAGGACAAAGAGCGGCCGGGCCAAGTGAAAAAGTTTGAGAATGCTGAATTGGAGGCAATACTCAATGAAGACTCGTGTCAAACTCAACAAGAGCTCGCAGATTCATTGGGAGTGACACAACAAGCCATTTCCCATCGTATAAAAGCCCTCGGAATGATCCAAAAGCAAGGACATTGGGTGCCGTATGAGCTGAAGCCGAGAGACGTCGAGCGCCGTTTTTTTGCATGCGAACTGCTGCTCGAACGGCAAAAACGGAAGGGTTTTTTGCATCGCATTGTCACTGGTGATGAAAAGTGGATCCATTACGATAACCCGAAGCGCAAAAAATCATATGGTTACCCCGGCCATGCATCATCATCGACGGCCAAACCAAATATTCACGGCGCCAAGCTCATGCTCTGTATTTGGTGGGACCAGCTGGGTGTGGTGTATTATGAGCTATTGAAATCGAACGAAACCATCACAGGAGCACTATACCGAACTCAATTGATGCGTTTGAGCCGCGCACTCAAAGAAAAACGGCCACAATACGAGCAAAGACACGACAAAGTAATTTTGCAACATGACAACGCTCGGCCACATGTTGCAGCGCCGGTCAAAACATACCTACAAACGCTGAAATGGGAAGTCTTACCCCACCCGCCGTATAGCCCAGATATTGCTCCTTCCGATTACCACCTTTTCCGATCGATGACACATGGCCTAGCTGACCAGCGCTTCCATTCTTACGAAGAAGCCCAAAAATGGGTCGATGACTGGATAGCAGCCAAGCCGGCCGAATTTTTTCGCGACGGTATCCGTAAATTGCCAGAAAGATGGGAAAAAGTTGTGGCTAGCGATGGACAATACTTTGAATAATTCATTTGTTACCATTTTTTCAGAATAAACGTTCAAAAATAGAAAAAAATCCCGCATTTTCAATTTGTACTCCTGATACAAAAATTGTTGCGCAAAGAAAAATTGACTACAAAGGTATAATATCTTATGCGTAAAATCTGAAAATGAATATTCTCATAGGTACTTGGACTGAATTGATTCACACAAAGATAATGAGAGGTTGCAAAGCCAATTCGATCTATTGGTGCCGTTTGATCACTTAAATCTGAAAATGGAAAAAAAATACTTGCAATGATGTAATGGGGTAGCAAAAAATTCCAGTCATGAAATTAATTTTTTAGTGTTTTTCAAGTGGTATTTCATATCAAGCAGCATGATTTAATAAGTGCAATTGCAGCACAATTTCATTTTTATGATTTTAAGGCGACTCAGTCCCCGTAACGCTTCGCGATAATGGTATGGTACGTCCCCTGCGACTACTGATTTTCTTATAAAGCGGAAAATATCCACTTTATATTGAAGTTGTATTATATCGTTTTTTTGCTGTTCAACATTTTACTGATAGCATTAACTACAAAGAAATAACACATCATTTACTCCTGGACCTATTACAAATTATTTGACCTGTTCGTTATGTACATTGATTCAGTCATAGGTCGTGTATTTTTATGTAAAGTCAACTCTCCGTAAGTTTGCCTACGAGAGCGTCCAGTTGCGCTATATTGGAAGGAGTGCTTACAAAATAAACCTACTACAGTCGGATAGGCGGGTCCTTAGAGACAGATATCGAATACGAGGACCCAAGAGCTACCGTAAATTCCTGCTGCTGCCCCATATCTACTATATAATAAAGTATGGTGTGTATCCTTGGACACTCTCGCAGAGACTCACTTTGGTATACACAGTCTTTCTCACATAGCCTGCCACACCGTGTCATACAGAGAATTGGAAAAATCTTCACAGAGACGCAGTCAATAAAAGTCAACGCACTGGCACGATCCTAAGCTTAAAGATCACTTATAGGTAAATTTGTAGTGGATTTGTTGGAAACTTCCCATCATCGATCTGTTGGACACGGATAAATTTGTTACGAATTTGCGATAGACTAGTGTGCAAATTTGTGACAAATCGACCGTAATACTCCTCGAATGAGGAAATTGATAGGAAGTCTGTAATTGATTCACGACGGATCTACCGATAAGTAAATACCTTTAAAATCGTGCCGGTGGGTTGATTTTATTGAATGGTTAACCGCTGATCAACCGTTGATCAACCGTAGCCATTTATTACTTGCTCTCACATAGAGCTTCACATAGATTTGCAAAGCGCCTCACGCAGAGATTCGTTGTCCCAGGTAGCTATTAGTACTCCGAACACATAATTTTTTTTACCTATTTATACAAGAATATCGCGCAACATTAAAATCGATATCAATTTGATTTTAATTCGCGATATACTGCACGATATCCAATATGTAATAATAAAGTACAAATCCCTGAACGTCCATTGGACAATCCTACACGCTCACAGGCACTCACAGATACTTAGAGACACTCACACGGCCAGTCACAGGCACCCATACGGTGAAAATGTTATATGCAGCAAAAAATTTGCTTATAGACTATGCGGTATCTTAATGCTCTTACATGGCCAAGAATACTATCTTTTGCAAATACACTTGAAAAATGTGTAAGTTAAAAAGTTTGGCAAAATCGCAAGCCAATAATTCATAAGTTAATAAGTTCGTCAAATAATGGTATCATTCAAAAGAGTTGCAATGCTCGTGAAGTTCGTCATTGTTCCGAAATTTGAGTATAACTACAGTGTATGGAAGAAATATAAACAAATTAATCATTCGCATACCTGTATGTATTATATATAATATTTGAAAGATCTCAATCACCCAAATAACATAGTGCTATTTAAGAAATAAAAATTACGAGTATTAAGGTTTATTCGAACTACATATTTAGACAGTATTTTCACGATCGACAGCACCTTCTTATTGTCCTCGTGCAGCCTGGAATAATATAAAAATAAATAAAATAAATGTAAATACATGAATAGTTCGAATAAACCTTAATACTCGTAATTTTTATACCTTTATTGTCCTTTATTGTCGTGTGCAGAAGGTATCACCACTTAAAATGCACTACCTTATATATAAAATATTTTAATATTTATAAACTATCATTATATACTTTCCTGTCAAGCTGGACGACGAGGAACACTGTCCGGCCAAGCTAACAAAGTCAGCACCGGGATGACCTGGTCAGTAAAGTCGTAGGTCATCCCGGTCGTTTAGTTTAAACCCTACGCGAAACCGGCGACGTTATCATCACCGGTGCAAAGCTCTCGAGCTAGCTGAAAATTATTATTTATTTTTTTATTTAGGGCCCCCACCGGTCACTCCCAATTAATGTTTTATAAGCTACGATCCTGTCAGAACGATATATATATGGTTTTTCGCTATCAGTGTCCTCCTACGGTGTACCGAACATTCGTTCATTCCTGTCGGTCAAAAGTAATTCGAGAGTTTGAGACTTCGAGACTTTGATAGTCACCCGCTTTGCTTTGATGACGGTTTCTAACCTCATAATGGCACTGAGCAAAAATAAAAATCGGCATCACTACTCTGTCAACGCAAATGAAAAAGTGAAAGCTTTGGACAAAATTACGAAAGTTGTACCGGAGTCAAAGAAATTGCTGAGAAATTAGGTTGTCATCAATCAGCCATTAAATTGCGGAAACAGAAATAACAGTTTATCAACAAATCGGTCGACAAACAGAGCAGTAGTGTTGCTCTAACAGACCGAATTCACCTTCGTATTTAGTTTAGCAGGTTATTTTTTCTTTGGTGATGATTAATTGATCTTTCTGACCATTTTTTAAATATGGAATATATTCAACTTTTTCCGAGGTTTGCTTTATATAAAGTGAAATGTAGGACAATCGAATAAGTAAGCAAACTTGGGAATATCTGTATATATATTTCTGCTAACTTCAGACTAGTCAGGTTAGGTTCGCTTGAGTTTTTTTTAGGTTTTTCAGGTCCTCAAATAACCAATCAACTTTCTAAAATGCACACATATATATATATAACAGAAGTTCAGTCCCCTGCGCGGTACACGCGTCGATCCAAACCCTAGTCGTCGTTTGTTCCTCTGCTAATCATCTAACGTTTCCCCTCGCTAGTGCTCTTTGATTTTCTCATGATTATCCTTTGACTCCGCCCTCGATTGTTTCATGTTTTCTCTCCCGAATGACTTTTGTGTACCCTTAACGATCATCCTTTGTTTGTCCTCCCAATTGCCAATTGATTCCCCCGCGATTGTCCTTTTCTCCGAGATCGTCTTTCGTTTTCCTTCCTATCTTCAATTGTTGTTCCTCCTGATCTATATGAGTATAAATGAGTGTCTATAAGAGAGGGCGTATGGATGCCTATACGCGGGCGCGAGCGCTTGTATTTGTGTGTGTGTGGCTTTGTGACGTATTTGCCTGAATGATTCTGTGTGAAAGGCTACGTGAGGTGTATGCGTGACGTGCATGTGTAAAGTGTTTTTCTCAGCTGAGAGCGAGCTTCGAGATGGCATGTATACTCTATATGCGAATTTGTTGATAAGCCTTTCATGTTACCTTTTATTTTTCGTAATTAAAAATAATCCAGCTACTGATGCAAAGTGTTTAAGGGGTCACATCTACTCAGCGGCCGAAAAAAGGCGTGTTTTTGTGATTTTTTTTTTGGATAATGGTTGCAGGTTTCGTATTTTTTTTTTTCCACAGTAAGGGGAATATCTTTCAGTATGTTTCATAATTTTTTTATTGGAAAAAATTCCTAAATGTAAATGATAAAGTGTATCCGTCCGGACCGATGTTCAAAAAAGGCCTTCCGCGGTGACCACTGTAACTGCCCAACCAATCATCTGAAATAAAAAAACCAAATAAATTTAGTTTTTGTATAGTATTATCTAGTCTTTAATCGAAGGATTTTTTTTTTCGATGCGTACTTTTTTTATATCGAGGAAAAATGGAGTGATTTTTCGGTAAAAAGAATTCGGTAAAAATATCACTCCAGTCACCCAGCAAAGCATACTCTGTGAGTATGACCACTGACTGCCTTGCCGACTGCTGCGAGGGCACCGTCCATACAAGCTACGCTAAGGAGTAAGAGGATCATTTCCCTCGCGGCGAGATAACTTTGACATTGACTTAAAAGTTCGAGTTTTTGGAAAAGTCATCGGACAGCTCATTGTGAACGACCACTGTCCACGAAAAATGAATTAGTTATAAAATATCCGAAAGAAGAAAGAGACGTCGAATCATAGCGATTGAAATCTAATGTTGCCTAGTATAATGAAGAAAATTAAATATTCGAAGGGGATGAGCAGCATTGAAAGAAGAAAATGTAATGCGTGCAATCATCAGTGACTAGACCAAGGAACTAGATTGTTGGTGAGTAGCGAAAAGCAAAGAAAAATTAACGTAGCGGCCTTGGTAGAGCCTCTGAGGCACCCGAATTGATTTTCAACGAAGCGGGTGTGCAGAGGCGAAGTGCCATAAGGAGATATAACATCTGGTCTGTGTCTATGTACTTACAGTGCACAGACTCAAGACTGTTTGTAGTCTGTACAAAGGTAAATGCCATTATCCGGTTAAGTGGGTTACTTCTCGCTGAGAGGTTTCAAAGCACTATAAAAGAGCTATATATATTTATATACATATGTATATAGAGGAGAGCGAGAGTATTTAATGTGCCAACTTGCGAGATGAAAATAGGTCTGGCTATGACGACCAGAGACCTTGGTAACCAGCCATGCACTCTGCACATCAATTGCGACAGAAAATTAATCACTCTGCGCTCCATTCTCGCTACCTTTTACTCTCAATCTAAATGAATGACTTCAAGTACACGTGACTGATTGATATTGTATGCTCTCAATATGGATATATTTATTAAAAGTATATCCAAAGAATACTTTGAATCATTAATGAACAAGTGATAAGTAGCGCCGCCCTCACAGCAAAATTCGGTACCGCGAGGCCACGTTGTAATCTCATGTGGATATAATGCATATATAATTTGATCTTAATCTGAGCCACATCCTTCCGTTGTGTGCTTCGGACTTTATCCACGCGCGATCAGGTGGTGGTTCTCCGACTCGCTCAGTGCCCGGTCTATCATAAATATGCGACAGAATACAAATCAAGTATAACCAATATTTATTTTTCTCCTAGTATATAAACATAATCATTCATCGACCAATTAAAATAACATCATTTTCAAAGATCCATTTCTACTCTCATAGGACATGTACGTGTCAATTACCATTTTCTATGATTCTGTCTTGGGAAAAAGTTGGGATGTAAAATCTTGCACGTTGCTTTCTCATTATTTTAGTCCGTCATCCGCGCAGTTTTCTCTGTGAAGAAGTCCACTGATCAATTTTGGATTTAACGACTGACTAAAGAATAAGGAAGCAATACATAAAATCCTACCTTTTCCTCAAGACAAGGCAAGTGTCTACTTTGCAACTTTTTACTCAATTTTGAAGGAGCAGTTATATTTTTTGCAAACTTCAGTTCATAGTTTTTTTTAATTACAGAGCGTAGAGTTGAAACATTTTAAGTCTCGTAAAATCGGATAGTTCTAATACATTTTAACGAAACTTACAATAGGTAAAGAGTTTCTACTGCTTTACATGCGTGCCAATTTTCTGTTTGATTGCTCAAGTAATTATCAATCTACAGGCCTTTCATGTTTGCAAGCAAAAACAATATTGAAATATAAAATTGAATCTGGTATCACATTCGGGCCCTTTTATCGATTTTTACCAAATGTTATACCAAAAATTCATAAATGCTTTTAAATATTTGCACGAAGTTCGAGTTCATTGACTCAAATTTATCGAAAATTGGAGCGCTCAGAAATTGAAGAATTCAAAATTCCCTAAAACATTAATCACTTCACCTATTTCGATCTAACTCAGTACGAAATACGGCGGTTTAATATCAGGGGTACAAATTGAAAATGCGGGTTTGATAACAGATGGCGTTACTAACGCTATACGCATCAGGCAGTACTGTGACTATGTTCATGTCAAAGCTACGTCTTATAGCTTTAATTTTCAGTATGTGTCAATTTGTCGCAGTGTCAAATTCATAGTTTTTTTGAGCTCTCAATATGTCGAGTTTCGTGCCAACAAAACAGCATTTGCGGGAAGTTTTAATTTACTTCTTTAATTTGAAGAAAAGTGCTGCTGAAGCACATCGATTGGTCTCCGAGGCTTATCCGAGTCATGTTCCATCGGTTTCAACGTGCGAGAGATGGTTTGTGCGGTTTAGAAGTGGTGATTTTGACGTTGAGGACAAAGAGCGGCCGGGCCAAGTGAAAAAGTTTGAGAATGCTGAATTGGAGGCAATACTCAATGAAGACTCGTGTCAAACTCAACAAGAGCTCGCAGATTCATTGGGAGTGACACAACAAGCCATTTCCCATCGTATAAAAGCTCTCGGAATGATCCAAAAGCAAGGACATTGGGTGCCGTATGAGCTGAAGCCGAGAGACGTCGAGCGCCGTTTTTTTGCATGCGAACTGCTGCTCGAACGGCAAAAACGGAAGGGTTTTTTGCATCGCATTGTCACTGGTGATGAAAAGTGGATCCATTACGATAACCCGAAGCGCAAAAAATCATATGGTTACCCCGGCCATGCATCATCATCGACGGCCAAACCAAATATTCACGGCGCCAAGCTCATGCTCTGTATTTGGTGGGACCAGCTGGGTGTGGTGTATTATGAGCTATTGAAATCGAACGAAACCATCACAGGAGCACTATACCGAACTCAATTGATGCGTTTGAGCCGCGCACTCAAAGAAAAACGGCCACAATACGAGCAAAGACACGACAAAGTAATTTTGCAACATGACAACGCTCGGCCACATGTTGCAGCGCCGGTCAAAACATACCTACAAACGCTGAAATGGGAAGTCTTACCCCACCCGCCGTATAGCCCAGATATTGCTCCTTCCGATTACCACCTTTTCCGATCGATGACACATGGCCTAGCTGACCAGCGCTTCCATTCTTACGAAGAAGCCCAAAAATGGGTCGATGACTGGATAGCAGCCAAGCCGGCCGAATTTTTTCGCGACGGTATCCGTAAATTGCCAGAAAGATGGGAAAAAGTTGTGGCTAGCGATGGACAATACTTTGAATAATTCATTTGTTACCATTTTTTCAGAATAAACGTTCAAAAATAGAAAAAAATCCCGCATTTTCAATTTGTACTCCTGATATTTAATTTGTGTCAAAAGTTCTGACCCGCCAAGTCGAGTTTAGCGACAGTTAATGCATTAACGTAATTTTTTTTTAAACACAGGATCCCACAAAATCAACACCTATCTTTCACATAAATGTACTTGCCTCAAGTTTCTTATGCATTGTGTTTTTGTGAGATTTTCGGCAATACAACAGGCATCATTCGTGCAACATTTTTATACTACATTTTTTTAAAAAACAGTTTTTAATTCAATTTCTTGAATTTCATATTTGTACTAAGAAATTATTTATCCTAATATACTCAAACAAATAACAATATTAATACTCTTTGAATTATTCTTTGAAATAAGTTTAAAGTACACACTGCACTGCGCATATGAAACAATGTGATAGGAACTTGTTGGCACTATAAGGTCTTTTAGATTTTGATAATATACAAGTTCAAGAAATGCCAATCTCTCATATAAGGATAAATCCCAAAATACGCTCATGTGTTTTATTGTCATTGTTCAGAAAATAATTAAAAATCCGTATCAATAAGTAATTTAATTAACCAGGAAGGATAGTTTGGTGTCCCCCTCCGTTGTAGAGCATCGAAAACTAAAACACACGTATTTTTTTTTATCGGCGGAAAAACATTTCTAAGGGGTGAAATCGCGCTTCAAATTTAGGGGTAATTATGCAGTTTCACCCCTGTAAATGAATTTTTTTCTTCAACTTCACGTGGAATTTTTATTGTCTTCAATGAGAAGTATTTTGGTTTTTGTTTCATTAAAATCGGTTGTCGCCTTCTGGGTGAAACTACATAATCACCCCTCGACATGCCTAACTTTGAAGGGCGATTTCACCCCTTAGAATTGTTTTTTCGCCGATAAAAAAAATACGTGTCTTTTAGTTTTCGATGCTCTACAACATACGTGAGTTTCATCAAAATCGGAGGGGGACAACAAACTATCCTTCCGTGTAAGTAAGTGATTTAACTAGCCCTTGGCTTCTCCATCACGATCTAGCTGACGGTGGCATGTTAAATTCTATCGTTAAGTTCTGCTAACATTATTAAGTCTTGGTTTTTTTCCGAACCGATCCAGACGCGAGAAGGCTTCAATTCATACACGGGAACTGTGGCTCAGTAGCGTAGCGCAAACTTCTACTTAGTATTCGTCTAGAAAAATAATACGTGATTAAACTTCTAGACGTCTTCTCGCGTACGGTCATGGAGTACCATACTGAGCCTTTGCACGTCGAGGGTCGATGGTCGTGGCTTTCGCTATCCCTCTCCGAGCCCGACTTCTTCTTAATCACTGCAGAGACTTGCGAAAAAAATGCAAATGAGAAATCGAATCCCATCAGACACGTCGACAATGAGGAAGAGAGGACGACCGCAGGCTACGTTAGATAATAGAATCTCGTCGTTATTATTTCCTGAATTCTTCCTCCACATGCGTAAGCAGAATGAAAAGACCTAATAGAAATGAACATCGAGACAGAGTTTGAATACTTGGAACGGTCGTTACTCAAGTATGATATACGCGAACTGTACAATTTCAATATAGGAAAAAGCGAAATAAATAAATAAATTTTGCTTTCGACTATTTAGTCAGGAGCAAAATTATATATCTGTACTACCTTGTTAATAGAAATATAAATTATTTTATACCTGTAGGATCATTGAACCAAACTAACTAATACATGTTCTCGACATGACTCGGAAAACTTCTACCGTGCTCGTTAATAATATACCATATTTAATGAATGTTGCCACTTTAATGTTTGCATTCCAGAATTAATGGTCTACTACATTTTATTATCATTATTTAGTCACGGCATAAATAAGTTATATTATCTCTTTATATTATAAAAAGGACTCGCCGCTGCCGCCGTGTAAAAGAATCCAGGGTAGTCAGTAACAGTGAGATTCTCATATATCTCTACAATTCACCCGCATCGGTAATAGGGACATGGCGTAGGTCATTAATATGAATTGGGGGATGGTCATTCATAGGGACATGGAGAGGGGTCAATCATAGGAAGTAAAGATGCAAGGGGAAGCAAAAGACGGTTGTGACCGAGATAAATGGTGATCGGGAGGGGGAACAGAAGACAATCAGTAAAGTAATAAACAGCGAACGGGAAGGGGGTCGGTGCGCAGAATGGGAGGTTCACGGTGAGGGATTAAGGATAGGGGTAGAGTGATGATATGAAGTTCTAGATAAGGTGTACGTCGAACGTATTTGGGTCAATGCAATGGCGCGTAGCGCCGAACCGTATGAAAAACTTGTGGACTAAGTAGTCATAAGTTTTAGACTAATATTGTATTTGTTCCAAAAAACAAACAACTGTTGTATGCAAGTTCATCCCCTTGTTTAAGCATATACAGGGTGATCCATAATAAGTATCGAGCCCGCAGTATGCCGTTAGTTGAGGTCATTTTAAGTACAATAACTTAGCGGTTTTCTAAAAATGTCATTAGTTTATTAATGTGATGCAATTAAAGTAAAATAATAGATAACCAATTGGGCAAACGCTTCCCACGCTGGAAATCAGCAAAAGTTCGATGGAAACCGAGACCTCCACGAATCAAGCCATTTTTAGATGTCTTCATATAAGCTGAACTGCTGATTAACCAGACCATGTGCCATCGAACGGAACAAGGGATAATCGGACGGCGCAATATCTGGGGAATATGGCGGGTGGGGTAGGACTTCCCATTTGAGCGTTTCTAAGTAGGTTTTAACGGGTTTGGCAACGTGAGGCCGAGCGTTGTCATGCTGTAGAATCACTTTTTCGTGCCTCTGCTCGTATTGTGGCCGCTTTTCGCGCAGTGCTCGGCTCAATCGCATCAATTCAGTTCGATACCGTTCCCCAGTGATGGTTTCGTTCGGTTTCAACAGCTCATAATAAATAACACCGTCCTGGTCCCACTAAATACACAGCAAAATCTTCGCAACGGGAATATTCGGCCGAGCCGACGACGTAGAAGCATGACCGGGCAGTCCCCATGATTTTGTTACTCTTTCGGTTGATGCAATGAATTCCATTTTTCATCACCCGTAACGATGCGATGAAGAAAACCCTTCTTTTTTTGCTCTGGAGCAGTTGTTCACAGGCGAAAAAACGACGCTCAACGTTTCTTGGCTTCAAATCATAAGGAACCCAAGTTCCTTGTTTTTGAATCATTCCCAACGCATGCAATCGCTTGGAAATGGCTTGGCGGGTCACTCCTAATGCTGAAGCAAGCTCTTTTTGCGTTTGGCACGGATCCTCATCGAGCAATGCCTCCAATTTAGCGTCTTCGAAGATTTTTGGCCTTCCTTCACGCGAACGGTCGTCAACATCAAAATCACCGTCTTTGAAGCGACGGAACCAATCACGGCATGTTGTTTCACTTAGAGCAGCATCTCCGTAAGCTTTTTAGAGTTCTCGATGCGCTTCAGCCGCTGTTTTCTTCGAATGAAAAAAGAAAAGCAACACTTCCCGCAAATGGCGATTATATGGCACAAAATCAGACATTTTCACACAACCAAAAGTATATGACGCAAAAACAAAATCACTAATGTGTCAAAGCGGTTTGTTTACCATATGTCTAAGCTTGGTTCATGACGTTTTGGTTATGTCCCAATCAACCAGCACTTACTACTGGAGCCATCTCTTGAAAAACAGCGGGAACTTAGTTGCGCACCAATTTGGAAAAATATAACGTTAAGAACAAATGCAAAAATCAGTTAAATTTGGAAAGAATGAAAATGATATAAATAAATACACCAAAAAAACAGAGAATTGACAAATATATAAATAAACAAACTGAATTGAATTCTGACTTCCAGACTTGAGCAGCACACAATGATATTAATTGTGTGCTTGGTGCGTGTGCGGTGAACGTGACGCAATGAACGCTGCAGAGCACGCTACGGAATGAGAAAATGAGTGCATATAATGTGTCAATTATTCATTGCGAGCTCTCAGCAGATTTATCTAAGAGAAGTTGCAGTGAATAGGTGAGAGCACTCGCAATTTGATTGCTTGAGTGCTGTGAGACAACAATGAGAAGAGTAACGTAGTCAGCACTGCCTAGCACATTACAGACAAAGATTAAGGATGCACAATTGAGCAGAGAATATTCATAGTATTTTCCCAGCAGGTTTACTGGGGGATACTACAGTGAATATAAAGCACATGCGTAATTATATTTATTAAGCAGGCAAAATAGAGTGAGGAGAGCGTGGTGCAGCCCGTGCTGCAGCGCACGCCACAAGGTGAGACAATTATGTTGATGTACCGACTTATTGTTTACTCCTCACCGCCAGTGAATTACACTGAATTATGACGGTGTACTCTTACCTGAGTTTTGAGTCCTGATGAGTACGATAGCTGAGTAGATCCGGTGAAAAGTGGTGAAGAATGTCCAAGAGATGCAGAGATGAGTGCGGTGTTCCCGTGGTTGTTCCGAAAAGTGTCAAAATTTCCAACATGGCTGCGGGATACGAAAGCGTCGTTGGGCCCTGATGTCAAAAGAGAGAGATAGCCGGTGAGCGAAGCCAAAGTCAAGCGAGAACGATATCCTCTCGCTTAACGCGGCATGCCTGCGAGGTACAGCCCCGGCTCCGCGAGTATCGATCGCCGTGCGCCAGCTGATTATCCAAATCGAAGAAAATAATTTGAAGGTGATGTGTTCGTGATGTGTTTCAAAGTGAAAAAATGGGAATAAAATGTTAATAATACTTGAACCGGATGTAATTATTTATTATGTCTTAACCTTTAACGTTCCAAATAGAGTTTGTAATTGTTTTTGGTTCTCTTTAAATAAATAATTGTATATTGAAATGTGTGGCACTGTTTGAGATTCCGGATGTTGCGATGTATGTGAGCTGCAATATATTGGAAAAGAATGAGTTCTCACTCGTGACAGGGAAATATAACCAGACGAAAGATGTTGAAAGAGGAAATGGTTTATATTTACTCAAAATAACAAACTACAAAAATAATATAAATAGAAACTGAACACTGAATTTACTAGGCGAGCTGTACGTACAATTGTATTAATTGTGTGCCGTGTTTAATAAAGGGTGAGAGAGCGTGAAGCAGCCAGTGCTGCAACGCACGCCGCGAAGTGAGACATTTGAGGATGCACAAAATAATAATTTTCCATCTCACCTTGATTGAATTTGTGTAAATTGTCAAGATGCTACGTTACCGTTGAATTTAAGCACTTTTTTCGTTAAGAATATCCGAGAAAGGCTGGGAGAATATGTCCAGCTGAGTAGAGGCAGGTGATGCTTACTTGGCGGTTTCCACGAGAATAGCAAAAATTAACAAGATGGCTTAGTTATTCGAAAGCATCGTTGGGCGACGCTAGTGCCAAGCGAGAGAAATATCGTCATCTCTCGCGTGAGTTGAGTGACTCGCTTGGTGCCACAGTCAGAGTACATGATATGAAGAATGCCGTGCCGAGATAAGAAACGCCTGAACATTGAGAGAAAGCCATCAGCTGAGTAGTCACTGACTACCTCGAGATGGAAAGCTGAAGTCGCGAGACATACCATACAAAGTCACAGATCCAGCCTTTGTGTGTTTTGTTTCCTCGCCCCTTCCAAGTTTTGAGTGTCAGAGGGCCGGCGAAGTCAACTCCTGTGTGAGTAAATGCACGGGTTGGTGTGACTCGTGACAGAGGTCATGACCCATCAATTGTTGAGCCCGAACCCTTATCTGCCGAGCACACACAACGCAACGAAAAATATGAGTTTTCACAGGAGCTCTTCCGCCGACGATCCAATGAGTTAGCTGCACTTGAGCTAATGTGAACTGAGTGCCTCCGTGAAGAGTCCGCAAATGAGCTTGATCAATAATAAGAGTTTAAAACAGATGAATGAGATCCCAATGATACTCAGGCGTCAAAGTTGCAGAGAAGAGAGCTATCCCCGGTTGTACTTCCATAATGCTCAAATGTTCATGCGCAGTGAATGTCCTTAGCCAAAAATAAACAGATTTCACCATCCATCATGAACCTGACTACCACAGCTGATGAAAAGCCAGTTGAAATGTTGAGATACCCCGCGAGGCACAATCCGCTGGATTGCTGGTGCCTGACACGTGACGCCATTGAGCATTGGGAGGGAGTTCCTGAATTTGAGCTGCTCCGTTTCGGACAAAAACTTTGATCCACGTGAGAGTTACCGACAAGTCCGTCCACAGCTGAGTTGATGAGATTTCGACCTTGAGTGTGGCTTGAACGTGTGCAACCAATTTTGCAAGTAACAGTGCAGCTGTCGGTTCAAGCCGTGGTATGGTGAGATTCTTGAGCGGTGCCACCCGGGTTTTTGAGCAGACAAGTGAAAGGTGGCCCTTTCCTGTGGATGATGAGTTAACAGTAATATAAATCACTACAGCCATGGCTAATTGAGATGCATCAGAGAAGCTGTGAAGTTCCACTGTCGAGTCGCCCCATGTATTAAACCACTGTGGAATTGAGAGCTTGGCCAAGTTGGTGAGATCTGCTCTGATGGCAATCCAATGAGATGAGACTTGGGATAGCAGTGGATCATCCCATTTGAGATTGTGAAGCTAGCGCTCTTGTAAGAGAATGTTGGCTCTGATCACAACAGGTAAGACAAAACCGAGTGGATCAAAGAGTTAAGCCACCTCTTAAAGAACAAAGCGTTTGGTGAGATTTCCTTGAGTTGAGTTGAACCGAGATGAAAATGTGAACTTCTCCTCGTGAGGAGACCAAGTCAAACCAAGAATTTTTGTTTCGCAGTCGTCCATTGAGATAGCTGAGCTTGACATTAATGTTGAGATACTAGCAAAGACCTTGAGGTCCGACGAGTGGCACTTGGCGAGTGGAAACCCGCCCGCCATGCACAAGTCCTTGAGTTGTTGAGCAGTTTCAATAAGTTGATGAATGGTATCCGCCCCTCCAAAGATGTCATCCACGTACCTGCCAAATGTGATAGCTGGCACAGCGAATGGAAAGCGGTGACCTTCATCCTCGGTGAGCTGCATGAGAGTTCTGACTGCTAGGAAAGGAGCAGCCTTCGTAGCATATGTCACAGTTGTTAAGTGGTATGGCGCTGGGTTGAGTTGAGCATCCTTCCATAAATTTTGTTGAAGATTCCAGTCTTCTGGTGAATTTGAATTTGTCAATACATTTTCATGACGTCAGTGGCAAATATGTGTCTGTGGTGACGGATCCAAATGAGCACGTCCGAAATATTGAGCAATAGATTCCTTTCCAGATGATGTGGAGCTAGAACCATTAAATACCACACGTAGTTTAGTAGTGACTCTGTCTGGCCTGAGAACACCGTGATCAGGCAGATAATATTGTGTTTCTCTTGCAGATGATGATATAAGCCTTCACCATGTTACCAAGTTGTTCATATTCGTCCATGAATTGAAAGTAGATCTGACCGTATTCAGCATCCTTTGAGATTTTCCGTATAATGTGCTGCAGACACCGATGCGCTTTTGAATATGAGTTTCCCAGATTTGCAAGCAAAGAAGTGAGAGGAAGCCAAGCAATGTACCGGCCAGTAGTATCACGCTGATACGTGTTGCGAAAATGATCCTTGCAAGCCTGCTCTTCTGGTGTGAGTTGATCGATCTTGTCTTTTGGTGGCTCTTCTTGAACCCAGACTTTTGTGAGCACCTCCTGTAATGCCTGATCATCGTGCTGCACGGCAGCATGATGAACAGTGAGTGCTTCAGGTTGACATGAGTTGATTGGTCCAATGATAAGCCACCCAAAAATTGATAATTGTGCAATAGACGATGATGGATCCCTTGATGTTGTTAGACTTGATAACCTGTCCATTAATATCTGGACCAATTATGATATCAATCGACCGTCGTTTGAGAAAGTCCGGATCCGCCAGCTTCAGTTTCACTATGTGAGACCATGTCCGTGCTGGTGACTCAAATGATGGTAAATTAGTTGTGAATGTATTGAGTATGTGAGCCAGTATCATGACTTTCTCGTTGGTGTGAGTGGAGCACATGGTAAGTTGAACTGACCCACGTGTCTGCGATGAATGTCGTTCACCAATCCCCATGATCGAAATTGATGAGTGCTTGCGTCATGTATTGAGTTTACGGAAGAGCTCTTCCGTAATAAAAGTCAATTCCGACCCTGGGTCTATGAGAAGACATGCCTGATGAGTTTCTAGTAGCGTTGAGCATATGTTTGTAAGTTGAACCGATGAGTGAATGACTGCATTAACACCCTATTTTGTCTTCGTGTTCGTGTCTTCAACTTTTTATTTCGAAAACTGTATGATGATTCGTCGTATTGATCCTGGCGAATTACACCGTGCCACTGAATAATTGCAATTACTCGTTATTGCGATGTTTAGTAAAATCAAAAAACAAAAACTAAAATTGATACTCGCGCGGGAGATTGAGTTGATCATAAATTGAGAGAGATGAAAATATCAGGGGTACAAATTGAAAATGCGGGTTTGATAACAGATGGCGTTACTAACGCTATACGCATCAGGCAGTACTGTGACTATGTTCATGTCAAAGCTACGTCTTATAGCTTTAATTTTCAGTATGTGTCAATTTGTCGCAGTGTCAAATTCATAGTTTTTTTGAGCTCTCAATATGTCGAGTTTCGTGCCAACAAAACAGCATTTGCGGGAAGTTTTAATTTACTTCTTTAATTTGAAGAAAAGTGCTGCTGAAGCACATCGATTGGTCTCCGAGGCTTATCCGAGTCATGTTCCATCGGTTTCAACGTGCGAGAGATGGTTTGTACGGTTTAGAAGTGGTGATTTTGACGTTGAGGACAAAGAGCGGCCGGGCCAAGTGAAAAAGTTTGAGAATGCTGAATTGGAGGCAATACTCAATGAAGACTCGTGTCAAACTCAACAAGAGCTCGCAGATTCATTGGGAGTGACACAACAAGCCATTTCCCATCGTATAAAAGCCCTCGGAATGATCCAAAAGCAAGGACATTGGGTGCCGTATGAGCTGAAGCCGAGAGACGTCGAGCGCCGTTTTTTTGCATGCGAACTGCTGCTCGAACGGCAAAAACGGAAGGGTTTTTTGCATCGCATTGTCACTGGTGATGAAAAGTGGATCCATTACGATAACCCGAAGCGCAAAAAATCATATGGTTACCCCGGCCATGCATCATCATCGACGGCCAAACCAAATATTCACGGCGCCAAGCTCATGCTCTGTATTTGGTGGGACCAGCTGGGTGTGGTGTATTATGAGCTATTGAAATCGAACGAAACCATCACAGGAGCACTATACCGAACTCAATTGATGCGTTTGAGCCGCGCACTCAAAGAAAAACGGCCACAATACGAGCAAAGACACGACAAAGTAATTTTGCAACATGACAACGCTCGGCCACATGTTGCAGCGCCGGTCAAAACATACCTACAAACGCTGAAATGGGAAGTCTTACCCCACCCGCCGTATAGCCCAGATATTGCTCCTTCCGATTACCACCTTTTCCGATCGATGACACATGGCCTAGCTGACCAGCGCTTCCATTCTTACGAAGAAGCCCAAAAATGGGTCGATGACTGGATAGCAGCCAAGCCGGCCGAATTTTTTCGCGACGGTATCCGTAAATTGCCAGAAAGATGGGAAAAAGTTGTGGCTAGCGATGGACAATACTTTGAATAATTCATTTGTTACCATTTTTTCAGAATAAACGTTCAAAAATAGAAAAAAATCCCGCATTTTCAATTTGTACTCCTGATAACAAATAAATATTGAATGTAGCGTAACAATCATGTTACACGAGGAGACGATCCAAGAGTACGACGGGCGCCAAGTACACTGTCGGTCAGACCAACGAGCGGTAATCACCAGGTTTGGTGGACGGTTCACTGGTAAGCAAGGATTTGATTGCGTAGGTGGTGTCACCGGCAGCTTCTTACGAGAAGCCCACTCGACTCCGTCACCGACCTGAGCTGGCTTGGCTTTTTCTGCCATGATACTACGATATAGTGCACTAATCAATATGTGCAAACTCTACATCTTTGCAAGTATGCAATACACGTTTGAGCACTGTTAATGCGAAGATAGAGAAGTAAGCAAAATAAAACTCCGCAGAGCTATACGATACCCCACGATGCAGATGTAGTACTGTGACGAGCCGATCAATGTGCAGCGTTAATACTGCGGAGCTAGGCTGGCGGGCTCCGCTGTTTCGGGATCGTCCTCCGACGAGGTCAGCTGGTGGAACTCGTTCGTTTGGTGAGAGCACCCGGTGTCGTTCTATCTGGCGGGTTACGCTTAGACATGATGCGCAAGGATGATAATGTGACACAGAAATGATATAAAAGAACGAAGATACTTCGCAAAGCGCTACATTACGAAACTGCTTGACGACGAGTATTAGGAGAGCTGATGCGTACCGAAGGTAGATAATCCCTGGTCATCTCCTACGCGTGAGTCGAAATCCGGCTCGAAGGACCAAAATGTTGAGAATTCCTGTGGTGTTGGTGGTGTTACGTCCTGACGTAACGTCGCATTTATCTTTTTCATTTCGATTACGTTAAAGTTCTCCTGCTTTAGTTTCGCTACAGTAAAAGTAACTTCCCAAATTTTTCTTTTATTCTCGAACTTCTTAAGAGGAGAGGAGAGCGATTTTAGCGACGGAGATCGAAACAGGGTGAAGATGCGGCCCTACCGACCGTCTCCCGGGAAAGATTAATCTTGTAAAGATGGAATTTTTCGGTGCTCTCGGTCAAAAGGCAAACTTTCAAACCATGGGATCTACTGCGTAGACCCGGTTATCGACTGCCATTTATGGATCTATGATTCAGCGCGGCCTTACCCTCAATCCTAGACCAGGGGTTCGGCTAGTCGCCGTCGGGGCGTTGTTGGTCATAAGGGAGCGGTTGGAGGGAACGCTATCACGTGACCAAGCGACCGCACCCTTTCTTCTCGCTCTTGCCTGAAATCTTCTCTCTCTCTCTCTCTTTACAAAGATGACGAAATCACGAACAATTATTAACTAAGCGAAACAATTGACAAAAGTGGAGGAACTGTTGATTCAAACGAAAGAATTATGACTATTAAAATGTTCACACGAATACTCTAGGTAAAATATCAGCAGCAAAAAGCACAATTATGCTTCCATATGGAAACTACCCATGGCTGTCACTCGAAAACGAGTACAACCCACATCGAATTAATGAGCGTACCAAGTATAGTCGGGTAATAGAAGAAAGATCAGTATATCAGGATTAATTCCCCTTTTCTCTTGGGTTTATATTAATATGTCTCTCGTAAAATATTGGAATTTATAGTAAAAATACCATCATGAATATATAGAACATGTTATGCCTATATAGAAAGGATAAAGGAAATATTAGGATTAATTTATGGTATAATAGCGAAAAATAGACAGAAAAACGAGAAAGAGATGAGACTAAAATTGAGTTGCAATGAAGCTTCTGCTGCAGGAAACCGAGGCTGGCCGACTCTCCGCGCAACGAAAACGCCTTGCGCGAGGTCTGAACAGCGATCTAGCTGACTTGCGTACGAACGAAATGTACGAGTAACCGAGCTAGGCGAGTCGTTCTCAAGAGAAGAACTCTCTCGCTCTCTCTCGTTTTCATGTATAAAATTACTTGTTTTACTAGTAAATTATATATATGGAATATGTTATACATATATATATAGGATAAAATGAAATGTTAAGATTGTTTTACAGCTAAATACTAAAAGTAAAACGAATCGAGAAAGAGAGAAAACGTTCAAGTCCCTCCCCATTATTCGTGAAGTGATTATCCCCAACCAATAACAAAACGCACTCCAGCCCTATCCCGAGTAATTTTCCGCGAGGTTAGACTCAAAAACGGGCTTGCGTCTTCGGTACTTTCTCGTCGGGTGTGGTAAAGGGAGAATTTATTCTCCTTGACCAGAGCACGGAAAAGATACACCGAAACGTGAAATCTATGTTAAATTCGTGGGTTCGTAAGATAGGCCGGGATTTTGACGTAACAGTGGATTGAACCTGAAAGATATTGAAAAAGGATGATTTTTCACTCAAGGCAGTGCCTCGGCTATCTTCGTGGTAGCCGATCGCAGCACACCACCCAGCAGCAACAGGTCGACGCACGGCGAATATCGATCGCCATGCGTCAGCTGATTTTCCAACAGAGTGTTTTATAAAGAACCTAAAGACGAGGCGCTCAGACGACCAAGCCTATATTAATGATAGGGGTAGGGGAGGTTCAATGATAAAATGCGAGGTCTCGTAGTATCTGAGCCATATGGAACTCCAGTTATATATACATATATTTTTACAACATTCGTGTAAATGTGGGGCACTCTGCTATAATGACATGCTAACTCCCAATGCCACCAATAACTAGCTAGCTTCTCCTCACTCCAGTCTAACAAGTATACATCAAAATGCATGTGATATCGACACGGCTCGATATGGATTGTAAAAAATTGAACTTAACAGGTAAATAGCATAGTGAATATGCTCAATACACATGCTCTTACTTATGCTTGTGTTTTCGACATTGTCGAGTCCCCGTAGGTTACCGTTAACATTTTCAACGCTTCCGCACATGATATTCCGTTAGAAACACAAAATTAAAGGCACACTCTTTGCTCAACTAAATTGGATATAGCGAAATTCGTAGAGTACACCAAACAATGACCTAATTACAAATCTAATACGCACAAACTATCTCACATATTGTGCTTAAAAGTGACATGTAAACAACTGACAGACGTATTAACCTAGAAAAAAAATGATTTTGACAATATCTCAAGAGTGGCTCGTTTAAATGAGAAATTCGGGGTACTTTTCGATCAGAGAGTACATATATTTATCAATAAGCAATGTCCTGTAGCCTGAAACTATTAATTAAAATGATACGTACATGGAAAGTTTATGAAAAATAACATCAAATACATTCAATTCCACTCGTTAAAATTATAAAAATGCATTATGCTTGACAAATGTAGATATATACAATTACACATATTATTCAAATTCACACGGGCTGTGAGCAAATAAAGTTCGGAAAATGGTCCGCATAAGCAGCGAATCGTAACAACGTAGTAAAGTAAACGTAGTAAAGTTAAGTACAATAAGTAGAAAAATCCAAAAAATACACAATCCCTCAAAAACACAATGTGTATAATTCTTGTCAAAAAGTTCTTCGGATGTTTTCAGTGTAGTCCATAACTTTTTGTAAGTATAAGAGACCACTCGCGTTAACACTAGGCTTACGGGACCCGTCAATTTGACGGGTTTCGAACTTTGAAATGAAACACGCAAAAAACCATAGCATTAATCTTAACTAATTTGCATCGTCAATTTATAATTTCATTAAAAGAGGTTATATACACAATTATTATTTTCTCAAGCTTTCTAAGTTTTGACATTTTTATGTGGTATACCTATCTCTACGAAACCCGTCAAATTGACGGGGTAGCTGATTACGTAAACAATGCTTATATATTTGCTTCATTTGTAACATTATACCTCCAATAGTAAATATAAGAGTGAACGAAAAGTCTGAGATGCCTCGAACTCATTGTATCTCATTAGCGGCTCGATAATGTGACACAAAGTAAACTGTTTGGCCTGGGTGGCCTGTTATTTTGTATTCAACGAAATCGCTTACCAGAAAGATCCCCGCGTCATTCGAAGGTCAAAGCATGCGGCAGACTAAATGTCGTATCAAAAAGATATTCGGTTCATATAACAACACACACAAGCAATTTCCAAAGCCGGCGATAGCCGACGTTAGGCTGCGGTATGGTTTCGAAGACAGTGTGCAAAAGTTCCGATTATTGTAGTCTCCGCTTATTGTAAGTATTTACAATAGGGTAATTGAATTTGGGCACAGTATTTTTTACTTTCGCCGATCACCCTTTTCTAGCAATCATGAGTAGAAACAGGAGATATAATAAGAAATTGACCAAAATTACCAACATCAAAGAGGATTGTTCTGAGGGCAGCTCCGTAGAAGATCAATATGAATTAGGTGAAAGTGAAGATTCTAGTGAATATTCTGAATCTACTGAAACTGGAGAAATGGAAGGATCTTCGAATAGTGAAGAGGAAAACTTTGTCAATATGCGTCGTAAGAAGAAAAGGACGCGAATTATTTCAAGTTCTGACATCGAGGATGAAAGGACGAGTATTCCAAATACATCCCGAGATGTAATGGAAGAAATTGAAATTGCAGCTGACGGGACACAGTGGGTGAAACTGCAAGCAGGAAAATCTGCGGGTAGGCCGCCTGTTCATATGATATTCAAGGATATCGCAGGGCCTACTGGTCACGCAAAAAGAAATATTATGTCGGGTTGTGTAACTAGTGCTTTTGAATTGATAATTGACACTCACATTATGAAACACATAAAAGAATGCACCGAAACCGAGGCACGTCGAGTTTTGAAAAACGACTGGACAATCACAGCCTGCGAATTACGTAGTTTTCTGGCAGTACTATTTGCCCGGGGCGCGTACGAAACAAGAGCATTGAAAGTATCTTATCTATGGTCGAAAAAATGGGGACCTCCTTTTTTTCGAGACACAATGCCCAGAGATAGACTTATAGAAATTCTGAGGTTTATACGTTTTGACAAAAGAAGCAAACGATCCGAAAGGTTACAAACCGATAAATTTGCACTGATATCTGAAACATGGAACAGATTTATAAGTAACAGCCAAGCTTGTTATAAGCCACAACAAAATATCACAGTAGATGAACAGCTATTTCCAACGAAAGCCCGTTGCAGGTTTACACAATATATGCCAAATAAGCCGCATAAATTTGGCATTAAGTTTTGGTTAGCGGTTGATGTTCAATCAAAATATATTTTGAATGGTTTCCCTTACATGGGAAAAGATGAAACTCGATGCTCAAATCCGTTGGGCCAGTTTGTAACACTAAAATTAGCCGAACCATATTTATAACGAGGTAGAAATATCACGACAGACAATTTCTTTACAAGCATCTCGCTAGCTAAAAAATTGCTTGCACTAAAGACAACCTTGGTTGGTACCATCCGCTCGAACAAAAGGGAACTGCCAAAGCCAGCGAAAGAAACAAAGGACAAGATGACGTGATTTTCCTCAAATTTATATAAATCAGAAGACTGCACGCTTACTGTGTATAAAAGTAAACCGAAAGTAAAAGTCCTCCTTCTAAGCACCAAACACAGAAATATACAAATAGAAAACAATAGAAAATGTGTTCCAGAAACTATTACTTTTTATAATAAAACAAAGTTTGGTGTCGACGTCGCAGACCAGATGGCACGCAAATATAGCGTGAAAGTGGTGTTTCCGATGGCCCCTACAAGTTTTTTATAATATTTTAGATTTGGCAGCGATAAATGCAAGGATATTGTATAAAGAATGTACCGGATCGAAAATATCCAGAAAGGAGTTCATATTTTGCTTAGCCGAGGAATTAGCTGGAGATAACAAAGAGAACCATCGTCAAAGTTCAGACGTTTCAGTTCTGTCGCCGTCATCATCAGGAGTCCGAAAAAGTTGCCAAGTGGGCTACTGTAATAAAAATAAAAGCAGTAATTGCTGTATGTATTGCAAGTAGATCGTATGCGGAAAATGGACAAAAGAAATTCAAATCATATGTAAAAAATGTGCTCAATAAAAATGATTACCGTGTAGCGTTAATATTATTGTTATCATTTCCGTGATATCTTAAAAAAAAATTTTGACTTATTTATATTTTATTTTTACGTGAAACCTTATATTGTTCAACTCAGACTTAGTTTGAATAATTTGATTTTTTAAAGTAAATACGTATTTTCATATACTCGTCAATTTGACGGGTGCTCGTAAAGATAGGTATATAAGAAACGCCCGTAAACCTAGTGTTTGTACTTGTTTAAAGTTTTTAACACATTCCATGTATGCGAGATAATAAATAACTTGAGTATCAGAATAACATTCCGAGAGCAGCAGATGTTAATGATGTTGATGATGTTGATGATGTTGATGATGTTGATGATGTTGATGATGTTGATGATGTTGATGATGTTGATGATGTTGATGATGTTGATGATGTTGATGATGTTGATGATGTTGATGATGTTGATGATGTTGATGATGTTGATGATGTTGATGATGTTGATGATGTTGATGATGTTGATGATGTTGACGATGTTGACGATGTTGACGATGTTGACGATGTTGACGATGTTGATGATGTTGATGATGTTGATGATGTTGATGATGTTGATGATGTTGATGATGTTGATGATGTTGATGATGTTGATGATGTTGATGATGTTGATGATGTTGATGATGTTGATGATGTTGATGATGTTGATGATGTTGATGATGTTGATGATGTTGATGATGTTGATGATGTTGATGATGTTGATGATGTTGATGATGTTGATGATGTTGATGATGTTGATGATGTTGATGATGTTGATGATGTTGATGATGTTGATGATGTTGATGATGTTGATGATGTTGATGATGTTGATGATGTTGATGATGTTGATGATGTTGATGATGTTGATGATGTTGATGATGTTGATGATGTTGATGATGTTGATGATGTTGATGATGTTGATGATGTTGATGATGTTGATGATGTTGATGATGTTGATGATG
Source organism: Cylloceria caligata (assembly GCA_963942595.1). Taxonomy (NCBI): domain Eukaryota; kingdom Metazoa; phylum Arthropoda; class Insecta; order Hymenoptera; family Ichneumonidae; genus Cylloceria; species Cylloceria caligata. Next base: position 23,384,977 of record OZ012704.1, read on the forward strand.
TTGATGATGTTGATGATGTTGATGATGTTGATGATGTTGATGATGTTGATGATGTTGATGATGTTGATGATGTTGATGATGTTGATGATGTTGATGATGTTGATGATGTTGATGATGTTGATGATGCTGATCATAAAGGTCATGTCAAACATGCCTAACCATGTCTCATCATGTTGATTATATCTGCCTGTTAATATTAATTGTACATAATTTATACTTGCACTTCATTTTTCCGAATTGTAATGTAAGCTGATGTGTGCAAGCGATTCCGGCCGTGGCGTTTTCCACGCATACCTGTCATCACAGATTGCAATCGTTGAATCAATCGCCCGCACAGAAGTCCTCACAGCTGCAGCTGCATAATTGTTTCGAATCGAGGACTCGAGCTGATATGTGTTTTGCGTAGGACAGGCTCTCATGGCGTCACTGGATCTCGAATTTTGACAAGACCGAATCTCGAATATACGTTGGTATAGTGGTATTACTGCAAACTACCTAGGGGCCGATGAGAGCTCCCCATTGAAGCTCTCCAGTCTGTCCCCTCGGCCTCGCTCAGTCTCCATCTCTGTGTTTTGTCCTCACTCCATCACGATAGATAGAACCCGAGTCACTCGACAAAGCGTCGCACTTCGATGGTACACACAGACGCAGCATGCACACACCACCGGACAACGGCGCCAGTAAACGTCAGGAGCACGACTCGCTGGATGACGGAGTACCGACAATACAATTCTAGGGACGTTCACGCGGACTCCTCACTACCACTCTAGCGTTGCGCCCTCTCTGTCGGTATCCCTTCTGAGGGTGATGGCATCGACTCTCACGATCCTACAGCCCTAGTGTTCTTGATTACTTTGTGCTTTAACATAGATCGACAACGCACACTTGTAGCGCGTTGCCCGAAAACAGTGAGAAGGGATGGAAACAGAGTGATAGAGAAACTGAACACTTATATTCGTAATAACGCGAGATAACGTAGTAAAAAGGGTTTTGGCAAAAGAGGTGAATAAATAATTAACGATAGCGATATTGGCTCTGGTAGGAAGCGGTTGTAACGATTTATGGAGATGACAGCGTAGCAACAATTTCAACAAGTACAATGTAGAATGTTGAATGTGAATAGCGAGAACCCGAGAGCATCTCGATAACCATAAATATTAGAATCGCCAGGCGAACGGCTGGGGTACAAACACCATGACTTATCTTTTGAAAATAGTTGTGAGAGTCCTTGTAAGAGCACCTCGTGCAGCGAAGCTCTAGTTTTCATATACTTCATTAAAATCAGGATGATAATTTGCTTTCTCAACTACATACATAAATTCACCTTATAAAAAAGTCCTGCCTGCGTAAACCAAAAATGCATGAGCAGCAAAGGTGGTTACAATTTTATTCTGAAGAATATCATGATGATTACTGGAGTGAGAGAGTTAATTAGGATATAAGCTAAGGTAATCTAGTTAACGGGAGGGATAACAATTCAGAGCACCTCTGAATTGTATAATAATATGTAGTCCATATTACTAATGGAAAGCTTGCAAGACTCCGTCAAACTTAAATATCGGATACACGTTTCTATTATTGATAATGATAAGGGCTCAGCTTATTATTGTATTCTTCACTCCCTGACATCCGAACAGAGTGTCCCGATCGCTGTAGGCTTTATTGTGCGATCTCATCTTCACATCTCGTTGAGCAGCGTAGACTTTCCAATAAGCGAACTCAATCACGATGTCAATGAGTTTGTATTTTATTCTATTTTTATTCTAGGCATAGCGTTTCATAGGAATCTTCCATCAAATGATGAGCATCAGGAGCACTCTCATACTGGTCCATAACGGTTAATAATTATTAACAGATCGATTTGGACAAAAGTTGAGTTTCATAAATCGTTAAATTATACCATAGAACGTGCTATTATGGTCAAATCTAGTAAATCTCAGAGGTCGACAAAATAAAACTTAGCACTTGTTGTGGTGCCGCGGAATATTCCACTTCATGGTATTTTCGAGAATACTCCATAGCCGAAACATTGGAATTCGTTCAAGACAGGAAACGAAGTGAACTGCTTTACGAAAATGAGTTCTAAAAGTAGACTCAAGGAGAATGGGTTGGTTCCTCGTCAATTACTCGAAACAACAGAATTATTGTACATTCTTTGTATTGACTTTTAAATAGACAACGGAAAGTTACCGTTGCCTATAATAAATACTTCCATTTATATAAATTCGCGTTTTCACCAATTACTGGAGATGCATCACCTAATCGGCAAACGATCACAAAAAATAATGAATTTTAATATTATACCGAATACCGAATAATCCAATTACGCGGTACCGGCATAACATTTGGTGGCAGCGGTGGGATCTGCTGAAGTTAAGTGATACGTGATTTATTTGGTCAAAAAGTGTTTTGGACAAAGTAAATAAGAGTGACTCTGAAGTGACGACTACGACTCGTGTAAAGGACGCCAGTGTAGTTCGTGAAAACCCGACTAAGCTCACGCGAAGGCGTGAAGTGTACGTCGGTGGGGTGTGACATATCGGTCAACCGTTTAAGCTTCCGATTGACGGTGTTACGTCAAGTCACGGAAACCGCACAAAGTGTACAACCAAGTACGCCGCTGCTAGTCGTCGCGAAGAAACCCGACGCCGCCGGAGTGAGGAAAATGAGAGTAGTAGTGGATTTTCGGAAATTCAACGAAGCCATCATCGGGGATTCATACCCACTGCCCAACATCACGGAGATATTGGACCAGCTGGGACGAGCCCGATATTGTTACAACAAACCCGCGCGGTGTTTTTACAAAACCGACAAATTTAAGACGTGTGAGGCGTTTCGGCGTGAGTTTTCCGTACTCTGGTCAAGAAGAATGAATTCGCCCTTTACCACACCTGACAAGAAACACCGAAGACGCAAGCCCCCTTTTCAGTCTAACCTTTCAGAAAATTACTCGGGTCAGGGCTGAGAATGCTCGTTGATTATTCGCGTTAACCGTCACTCGACTCGATGAACTAAATTGATAAATTAATCCGCGGAGGAAGGGGTTTTAGGGGGAAGGAAAATGGCAGATTACTTTCCCTTGGGGAAAAATTTACGGAAATCTATACTATAATTCTTAATGTATGGATTCCGTCCCTTAAACTCCTCCTAGACGGAGCGTGTTAGGAAGGTGATCTTGGACATTTTGGAAAGTGCTCCTGATTTCTAGGTCAACGCAACTATTTACAGCTCTTCAAGTTGAGTCCTTACGGAGTTACGGACATTTGAATTTTCTAAGAGTATTATTGAATTTTGACGTTTAATTTTAATTTTTAAAAAAGCGAAGTTATTCTTCATAGTAGGTATAGCTTGCGCTTTTTGAAAAAAGAAAAGGTTACTATGATACGGTGAACGGAAATGTCTGTTTTTGTTTAACATGAATTTTCAAATGCAATTCACATTTTAGTGAAGCAGTAAACAGTCAAGGCAATGTCACGGGCGAAGACACCTAAAAACTTATATGTGCTGGCAGATGAAAATAAGTCAACAAAAAATATTGTTTATACACAGGTGTTGAAAGATTGACTTTGGTAAACTATACTTCAATGATAATGTTTAAATGTTTTAATTCTACTTGAAAATCATAGCATTTGGTTTTATTTAAGATAACGATACTATAAATAAACCTGGGCGGAGCCGAGTACGATACTAGTATCAGATAAAATAAATTAGAAAAATTGCGTTGGTACTTACGTTTGGTTTTCTGGTGAAGTTGTCGCGCCGGTAACCGATGCGTTGAAGGGAAAACAATGATGACAGCCGTTTGTCAAAATAAAAATCGTTAAACTCGATGATTCGTGAAACTGTTAAAATTTATTCAAACAACCGAATAAAGGATACACGGACGTTCGCTATTACCGTGCGCGAGCGATCGTTATTTTTCGATACAATACACTTAACGCGATACTTATGATTCGATAAAACAGTAAAACGAAATAACCAATGTGGACTTGCACAAAAACGGTAGAAAACAATTGAATTCAATTTCTTTTAGATTTCTTTAAACTTGAGATAAATTCCGTATGATTAACATTAAAACCGTGAAAAAGTGAATTCGAACTGAATTTAGACTGTTCAACTGTTTTTCTTCTAAGTACTCACTCTGAATTTTAGCTGACTCTACAGGGTGGGATTCCTTCGTGGTGGTGAGCCTGTTTAGCTCGCCAGTTTGATCGCGACTCGACGAACACTCGACACTGCGTTTTTCACCGGGCTGCAACTTAAGAGCCTCAGGTGATCGTCGAATCGACTCTACTCCGACTGATTGTCTACTGACAGCCCGGCGACTGACTATGTCACTACTATATTTTTCGGGTATTTTCCCGTCCTTATATAGGTCCTGGAGGGTCTAATTTCCTATGCGGGGGATTCTTGGAATTACAATAGAACTCGGACTTTGGAGCTTATCGACGATCCATTTTTCTTCTAGCTGTGACGTCGTTGTCGTTCGATTCTTTTTCTGAGTTATATGCGAGAGAGAGAGAGAGAGAGAGAGAGAGAGAGAGAGAGAGAGAGAGAGAGAGAGAGAGAGAGAGAGAGAGCGAAACGCGCCTTGGTCGGGAAGCGAGGTGTCGAGGGTTTCGGGCCACGCTGCGTTGTAGATCCGAATCGCTTCCGCTGTCTCTTTTATGACTAATACTGAATGTAGTTCTTCGATAATGTTAAATTATTTTAATACTTAATAGCGTGTGACGCAAATGGGCATATATAACTACTAAAGTAACGAAATGTTAATTGTTTTTATATCCTCTTACGGTGCTAACTGTTTAGTTAAACAATGAGCTGGCTTTATGATTTTCATTAATATTTCATTTTCATAATGGCAATTATTGCTTATATCCTTTTGGGTAACCATTTCTTTTCTGAATTGTTATCATAATTTTAGATTAAAATTGTTCATAAGTCCAAATGATTGTATATCAAAAGGCTGCTTAAATTTGCAGTGTGTCGCAAGGTATATGCTTTATAGATACGTATTGTTTCGAGGGAACACTCCTCGTCTTATGGTGTTAACACAGAGAGAGGGGAAAGACGGCATCGACTCGGGTGCGACCTGAGAGCGTTGAGCGGCATGCTCCTACGCCAACAACCGCTATCGTAGCTTTGAGTCGTCTTTGCCATCTATCCAATGACTAATATGAGTTATCTTTTCTTATTTTATCCTATTTTAACTCTGGCCATCTGTATGATATTATTGCTTAGTTCTTATATCGAACTCGCGTTTAGATGGTTTATTCCCTTTAAATTATTGATTCATTAATTAAATATATATATCCCGTAGTCTAAATATTTACTTCGTGAAAAGTCCAAATCTTTGCTACGATTGTGTTTCAACAATCAGAAATTCTGAAGAACTGCCTTTTGAGCTTTTGGTATTCTGTAGTCGAAAACAAATTCCAATTTTCTATCAATACCATTAATGAGACATATGTCTTCGTGTAATATTCTTGTTCCTTGCATCATTCGGCGTAGTATATAAGAACTTCCAAAGCAACGAAAACATTGCCACGTCAGTTGGTCTATCTTCGTGTAATATTCTTGTTTATTGCATCATTCGTCGTAGCACATAAGAACTTCCAAAGCAACGAAAACGTTGCCACGGCAGTTGGTCTATCTTCGTGTCCCAGATATGGTACATGACAGGGGGAAGGAAACGACCACGCGACAGTCACCAACAGAACACGCGGACACGAATCAATTGAAGATTTCGATGACACGCGCCGCCAACTATATCCATAGGCCGTAGAGGGAAAACTCTTGATACGAGATTCAGGTCCCTCCACACTGGCCGTTTAGAGTGGGGCAGTGGCCTACCAACTCTTGGTTTCTCGTTGTCAGATACAAGGTGTGATTTTACGTTAATTTCTTTGCAGGAAGGCTGTACCTCGGGTTTCCCCCAACCAGCACTATTAACTCGTGTCTGATGGTCAACGGATAATTACTTGAACTAGACCCACTATCCAGACTATACCACGGCCGAAAGAGCTACCATGACCAGATGTTATTACACGGTTGGTTTGGAAAAACCCTGCCCTCATCATTTCTCAATCATTGAACAAGTTGGACCTGCCCCCTAGGAGGCGATGACTCACTTAGCCAGCACCGGCAATGGGGAGCGATCGAGACCCCTCCGCATCCTCGGTCTGTTGCCAGCGGGGGCCACGAGGAGGCGGAGTCATCAGTTCTTTTACTCGGTCCCAGCAGGTCACCCGGAAAATATCCAGGTAGTTTCGCCTCAGTGGCTCGGTTGCACCGGCTGGCCACTTCCTTAGAGCGGTGGCCCCTGCAGCTGCCGATTACAGCCAACGTTGTCAGGTACAGTGGTGAACCTGGCCGTCCATTCCTGGCGCGCACCATGTGTTCCCACTGCCCTGCTCGGTGTAGCTGAAGGTCTTACCCCCCCCGCCGTCGTTATACCTGTATAATCTCTGGTAGCTATAGGACCCGACCACAGTGCAGGTTTATGATCTTCTTTAAAAGAAAGATAGATATTGGAGCATGGTTACGTCAGGACGTAACACCTCCCCCCTAAAAAAATTATTTGGAGAAACCTAATATTCGAAATAACGAACATGCAATTACTTCCTTTCGTTTTTGCAATTAGTCAAATATTATTATGTTCTTCAATGTACTGAATTGGAATCTATGATTTGTGACAGCTTACGTTGTTTCCTTTTAAGATTTGATTGAATTTACTTGTAGCAAAGAGATGGTAGACATATGTGTATATATATACGTCTTAATGTTAATATGCGTAACTTGCCCTGAATACAATTACTGATTAATTACACACTCATAGCGATCTATTTCCCGGAATATTTTCCTCTTATGTTATTATAAATTAATGGATTATTTCCATTACTAGACTACTTGGTTCTGTTTCAGATTTCTTATTTGCTTACTTATTTCTTACTAAGATACTTTCATGTTATACGTCTTTTTCTAAATTTATCTAGTTCTTTTAGTGGTAGTGCGATTACATTTTTAAATTACTTGATATAATATTTTTCTTTCTCAGGCATTTGATGTGGTTAACTGAATTCTAACGGTGCCGATGTATTGATTAATGTACATATATAATTTTATCATACGTTTTTGATGCGTCGTTGTTAGCGAAAAAACTCTTGAAGTTCTTGAAGTTCTTGAAGTTATTAGAATGTTTGTGAAGTTTTTGAAGTTCTGTGGTTCGTAAAGTTTTTGAAGTTCTGTAGTTCGTAAAGTTATTAGAATGTTCGAAATTCTAGTGGTTGTTGAAGTTCCTTTAGGTTATTCTCGAAGTTCTTGGAGTTTTGAAATTTGTTGAAGGTTTTGCGATATCGAAGCTCTGAAGTTCGTGAACTTCTTGAATTTCTTCGGATGATTGAAGTTTTAGAGTTCTTGAAAGTTTCGATGGTCTCAGTGGTTTGGTCATGTGTAATATGTTTCATGTGGTCCGGGATAGGTGCAGACTTCTTTCTTCTGGTGCTGCAGGAGTGTGCAAGTGGTGAACTGTTTGTAGTTCCAGAAGTTCTTAAAGTCCCGCAAAGTTATTACAGCTTCGAAATTCTCGAAGTTTTTGAAATTCTCGAAGTTATCGAATGTCGGAAGATATTGAAATTCTTGGTATTCTCGAAGTTCTTACTTTTTTTTCGAAATTTCGATGTTCCCGAAGTTTTTGAAGATCTTGGAGATCATGGGGTTGTCAATGTTTTAAGCACGTATGATGATCTTGAGGATGAACAGTATGTATCTTGTCCATCTGATGTTGAAGGGTGTCGTCTTTTCACGTAAATGGTTAACGGAGGAAGAATCTTTGCCCGTCCAAGATGACAGTGGCCACATTCTTCCACTCAGGGGGCACGTAGACAACTTGTTGTAATGACTAGTACTGAATGGTGCATATTTGAGTTAATGACTTGTAGAATCTTATTTCCAGTTAATACCTCACCATTTTTCTGTGGAACATAAAATTTGGATTAATATGTGATACAGTATTATGTTTCCTGCGAAAACGTATGCCAATTGCATGCGTGGGTGTGCAGGTTCTGTTAATCATACTGATAGACGCAAAAATATATACAGTAGCGGACAAAAGTTTAAGACGGAGAGGAAAAAAAAGTAATCGTTGATTTTTTTATGAAAAGAATTGACTCAGTGGATTTTTTTTTGTATTAGCTAATTAATCATTGATTCATATATTTATTACATAAATTCAATTTTGCGCGTAACAACATTAGATACAATAAACAAAGAAAACATAAATTTGTTTGATATCTTCGGGGACAAAAGTTTAAGACTATACATAAAAAAATATTTTTTGGTAGAAAATATACAGATATTTTCCTCCCTTCAATACTTTGTCCACAGTCCATTATTTTTTATCACATCAGCACATCTTTGAGGCATTGAATCATTTAATTTTTTGCAGTCGTCCACAGTTGTTTCATTCCACGTTTTTTTCAACCAAAGAGTACAAATCGTCAAAATTTTTTGGTTTATTTCTTTGAACCCTTCTTTTTATGGTACACCATAAGTTTTCAATTGGATTTAAATCCGGCGACTGCGACGGCCACGGTAATAAAGTGATTTTTTCATCTTGAAAAAAACTTTTCACTACCCGAGCCGTATGCTTTGGGTCATTATCTTGTTGATAAATAAAATTATCACCCATATTTTCGTAGGCATACGGTAACATAGTATTTTTCAATATATCCAAGTATTGAAAACGGTCCATGATTCCATTAATTCGGCGTATTGGTCCAGGACCATTGCGAGAAAAACATGCCCACACCATAACGTTTCCACCTCCATGCTTAACTGTCGGTAAAACACATCGAGGATTTAAATCTTCGCCAATTCGACGTCTTACATACAGTATCCCGTCAGAACAAATTCGGTTGAATTTGGATTCGTCCGAAAATAGCACATTTTGCCACTCCTCACTTGTCCAATGCCGATGAGCCTTAGCAAATTGCAGTCGTAATTTTTTATTCTGTTTACTGAGCATCGGCTTCTTCCGTGGCTTTCGTGCTTTCAAATTGAATTCGTCTAATCGTCTTCGGACAGTTCTTACACTAATTTGTGCATTATTATTACTGGATATTTCAGCTCTGATATCGACTGCTGAACGAAAACGATCTCTCTCGCTTAATCGATGAATCCGACGATCCAGCGTTGGCGTGGTTTTCCGCGGTCTACCGTTTTTTGGTCGATCAAAATAGTCCCCAGTCTTCACAAACTTGTACCACGCTTGCTTACAAGAAGTTTCTGATCGATTCATTTGAGTTGCAATTGAAGAAAATGTCTCATTTTACTTCCGTAGAGACACGATTAGTTTTCGTTCAGTTGATGACAAATTACGGGCTTTACCCATACTCTTTTCGTACGTAATTAAACTTAAGACACTGGATGATACACCACAAACTATTTACAGTATTAATATATCAAATTATTGCGTGGATCGACTACGGGTATCTTGTTCGACAGATCGTCTTAAACTAATGTCCGCTGTTTACAGATGGTTGGAAGAAAAAAAAAATTGTATAATCTATATTGTTTACATTTGACGACCGAGACTTCTACATTATGAAGGTCAAACGTACACATGTATTGTAAAAAAACAACAAGCCGAAAGAAACGTTAGTACTTGTATGACAGATCTATGAACCAAATTGTAATTCAGGTCTATAAATATAAAACCGGAATTTTTGTATAGAAAATACACGTTTATTGTATGAAAATGATAAAAAATATTTTATTCGAAGTATTGCCCATCGCTAGCTATACATTTTTCCCACCTGTCTGACAATTTGTGGATGCCGCACCAGAAAAACTGTTGCTCTTTTGAGGTAAACCAGTCATCGAGCCATTTTCGTACATTTTCGTAAGAAGTAAAGCGCTGCTCAGCAAGTGCGTGTCCCATCGATGCAAATAAGTAGTAATCGGACGGAGCCAAGTCTGGTGAGTAAGCCGCATGCGAAAGTATTCCCCAACTAAACGCCTCAATCGTTTCCTTGACCAGTTTTGCTGTGTGTGATGGTGCATTATCATGATGCAAAATCATTTTGTGTTGCTTTTTTTGATATTCTGGTCGTTGTTCACGCAAAGCTTGGTTCAAATCGATCATTTGTTGTCGGTAGCGTTCAGTATTAACGGTTCCGCCAGATTTTAGCAGCTCATAATATATCACACCCTTCTGATCCCACTAAACACAGAGCATTGTCTTCCGTCCATGGCGATTTGGCCTTGCAGTCGATGTCGATGGTTCGCCTCGAGTTACCCATGATCTTGTACGTTTAGGATTCTCAAAATATATCCACTTTTCATCGCCAGTCACAATTCGATAGAGAAATGACTTTCTTTTGTACCTGGCGAGCAGCATTTCGCAAGTGGTTTTTCGGTTTTCCTGCTGTCTTTCATTCAGTTCATGTGGAACCCATTTTCCCATCTTCTGGATCTTTCCCATGGCTTTCAAACGTATGGAGACGGCTTCTTGTGTCACATTTAATTGATCCGCGAGTTGTTGTTGCGTTTGAGCGTCATCCTCATCCAACAATGCTTGCAATTCGCTGTCTTCAAACTTTTTCGGCGGCCTTCCACGTTCTACGTTTCTCACGGCAAAATCGCCACTTTTGAATTTTTTAAACCACTCAAAGTACTACGATTTACCAAGAGCATGCTCACCGTAAGCTTCGACAAGCATTCGATGCGATTCTGCAGCAGTTTTCTTCAATTGATAACAGAAAATCAATGCTTTCCGCAAATCCTAGTTTCCAGGCACAAAATTCGACATTTTCAACGCTATTACAAACTATGCTGTTGTATGAAACTCGTATTGTTGTGAGTTGAAAATCTTTGTCAGAGATGTCAACAAGGAAACGGCGCCAATGACGCGGTTTGACCGTAACTACATTGACAGCTAGGGCCATCTATGGGCAAATTCCGGTTCCATATTTATAGACCTGGTATGTTTACGTTTCTTTCTTTTTTTTTCTAGTTATTTTATTTAGAGATGAGTGCAGTTATGGATAAAGAGGATAGATTTAATGTTCCCGACCAGGGAGTTGGGGGTCTAGAGAGATCATTTTTGTCAACGGGAGATAGTAGTGGGGTGGTAGGACTACGAGGTAGCGGACTAGACGTGATCAGAGACCTACCTGGGTATTAAGTGGGTGGGGAGATCCCCAAAGTCATGTGCAGGTACCGACAACTTGGGTACCAAGAAGCGTGCTGTTCCCACGGATCGACTTTAATTTCCGAAATTCCCATCGCTATTCCACAATGAAAACACGTTACTTCGTCTTCTTTTCCCGAAAAGAAAAATCCGGCGAAAGCTAATCGTATAGGATCTAACGCGTAGATTTCGGGCCAAAAAGTGAAACTTTCTAATCGTTTTCTGTATGATAATGAGTATGATATTGAGTATGAGTACATTATATCCGGCTCGAAGGACCAAAAAATGTATGTTAATGATTGTGAGTAAATTATATCTAATCTATCGACAGGTAGCAAGTCGATACATTCGCACGTAGCATGTCGAGTGACAGATGCGAATAGTAAGATTAAGGATCCTGGTGACAAGTATAAATAATTAAATGCACTCAGTAATTAACAATAATAAATTCAATGTTTATTGAAATTATGTAACATTGGTTGCATGAAAAATACCTGTTGATTATGACAAATATATTACTGTGATTAGTCTGGCCTGCGTGTTGATGTACTGTTGGTGAGTGGGTTCTCAGGCCTCTGAGTTGCCTTTGTGATTCTATGTGGTTGATCCTGGTGATAAGGTCTGATTGTAGAGCTCGAGTAATGCCACACGGCAGGCTAATGAGAGTCCGGACGCCGATGATCGGTGCGAATCAGAATGGCGTCTATGCAGCCAACGAGCGAACCACGCCGTTGACGTTTATGTGAATGGTTCTATGGTTCTGGTGATCTGCTGTGATTTTCACTAACACTGAGTTGAAACACGGGTGATTTGACCAAGAATGTACTACACTATAGTAATGAATGCGCACTAAAGTGATTAGAACGAGTAAATATCTCTGTGAGTTTTACGCGGGAACGTGTACTGCGAGCGACTCGAGTGAGAACAATGGCCACATCCGTCGACCACGCGGCAGAGTATCAAGAAGACGGACGTGCGTCACAGCTTGCTGGTGATTTGCTGTCAGCGATGGAAGGCGAGACTTGTGAGTGGTCTTGCCGATGGGGCCACGCTAACAGCGTTGGCCGCTTGAGTGAGCTTCGATCGAGAATGTGAGCAGATGGACAATATGCATGAGTGCGCGGTCGATAAATCGATATAGCATACCTGCGAGCTATACCATATGACGCGAGGCGTCAGATGATTGTGACTGTAGCGTGTGCATGAGTTGAGTGTGTACTTGGTAAGCATGAAAACTGAACATTCCGCCCGCCATCAGCAACGGTGTTGATGATTAAGTGTGATCTGTTCTTCATTCAGTTTGAGCTGGTAAGATGGCGAGCTTGGTGATTGGTCGAACGAGTGTTGCTGTTGCAGTTTTGAGTGACACTACCCTGGTCAGTCCATCCTTTCCTGGATGGAGTTGAGTGACTCTGGCGAGAGGCCATTTTGATGGCGGAGACCTCTCATCAGTGATCAGTACTAATGAACCGACATTGATAATGTTAGATGGATGATGCCATTTCGATGTAGACAGTTGGCGCTGGAGATATTGAGTTGACCATTTGGACCAAAAATATTGAAGCCTTTGTTGTATTAGTTGCTATCGTGATAGTCTAGTAACGTTCAGATCTGTGAGTGATGGCTCTGGTATGGCTGTGAGCGGCTCTCCTATGAGAAAGTGAGCTGGTGTGAGTGCTGAAGTATCTTCAGGGTCTTCTGTGAGTGGTTCCAATGGTGGTGAGTTGAGCGTTGCTTCGATCTGGATGAGCAACGTGGTTAATTCCTCGAACGTGAGTGCGATGTCTCCTACTGTTCGGTTCAGGTGATATTTTACTGATTTGACTGCTGCTTCCCATTTTCCTCCCATATGTGGAGCTGCTGGTGGGTTGAACTTCCACGTAGTTCCATCGCTGGTGAGTGAGCAATGCAGTGAGAGTGATTCTGTTGTACCTTGAGTGAAGAGTTTGGTGAGTATGGCATCTGCTCCTATGAAGTTTGTGCCGCAATCACTATAGAGAGTGTTGCAGATGCCTCTGCGTCCAGTGAACCGTCTGAATGCAGCGATGAATGAGTCAGTTGAGTAGTCACTCACGGCCTCCAGATGCAAGGCCGAGGTGACGAAGCACACGAAAATGCACAGCCATCCTCTATGTTGTTTGGCGCCTCTACCTTTCCAGGTTTTGATGGTCAGCGGACCAGCGTAGTCCACACCTGAGTAGAAGAATGGTCGTGCTGGGGTGACTCTCTTGGTTGGTAATTGACCCATGAGTTGTTGTGCTCTGACGCCACGTTGTCGAGCACATTTCATGCAGCTGAGTATATGCGACCGTACAGGAGCTCTACCACCAATAATCCAGTACGATTGCCTTGTGTAGTTCAGGGTGAGTTGGGTGCCTCCATGCATGGTTTTGTGATGTGCATCTGCTATGATGAGTGTGGTGAAGTGAGAATGTCGTGGGAGTATTGCTGGGTGAATTGCCTCAAGTTCCAGTTGTGAGTTGGTCAATCTTCCTCCAACCCGAATGATGCCTTGAGTGTCGATATAGGCAGTCAGGCGATTGAAAGGATGAGCTGTTGGTAGTTGAGCTATGGTGATCAATTTGAGCTCTGTTGAGAAATATGCTGCTTGAGTTGCTTTGATCCAAAATACTCTTGCTCTCTTAATATCTTGTGACGAGAGAGGGTTAAAGAGCGTTGAGTTTGGCAATTTCTTGATGAGTTGACTTACTCGAAAGCATATTGCGGTTACTCTGAGTAGTCTAGTGAGAGAAGAGTGTCTGTATATCATCTCCCAATGATATACGGCTTGATTTGTTGCCACTGTGAGTGCGAGCCCCGGTCACTCTTCCTGATGAGTCTGTGAGTCTTGTTGATAGTGTTGAGTTGGCCATGAACATTGATCGCCTGTGAGCCACTGTGGTCCTGTCCACCACAGGAGGTGCTTCTGGAGCTGGGAGATGCTGATGCCCCTTGAAGCACAATCGGCTGGATTGTCTTTGCCAGGAACAAATTTCCATACGCTGTTTGGAGTTAGTTCTTGAATTGCTGACACTCGGTTCCTGACAAAGTCCTTCCACCGTGATGGGTGTGAGTTAATCCAGGTGAGCGTTACTGAGGAATCAGTCCACAGGAACGTTTGAGTGTTGGTGAGTTCCAAGGTTGTTTGCACATACTTCATGAGCTTTGCTAAGATCAGTGCTGCTGTGAGCTCGAGTCGAGGGATGGAGAGTCGCTTGAGTGGTGTTACTTTTGATTTCGCGCAGATGAGTGTAACCTTGGTTTCTTCCCCTGGAGTTGTTGTTTTGATATAGATAGCAGCCGCCATTGCTATTTGAGGTGCGTCGGAGAATCCGTGCAACTCCACAAGTGTTGAGCTTGTGAGTTGAATCCATCGTGGAATTGAGATTTCATCGACTTGAGTGAGCTCTTGTCTGAGCAACGTCCACTTGGTGTGTATCTGATCTGAAACTTGATCATCCCAGCTGAGTTTCTCCAGCCATAATTCTTGTAATAATGATTTGGCCTTGATAATGAATGGTGAGAGAAACCCGAGTGGATCGTAGAGTTGTGCTGTTTCAGACAAGATAATTCTCTTTGTGAGCTTGGAACTTGAGCATGGAGGCTTTGCGTGGAACTTGAATACGTCTTCACGAGGTATCCATGACAGGCCGAGTAACTTGGTACTGCTATCTTCGAATGAGTGTGAGTTTGATGGTGAGTGGTGATCGATATGCTCGATGAATTGCTCGGTGTTGCTGTGCCATTTTGCTAGAGGCAACCCGCCCGCCATGCAGAGCTGGGTGACTTGATTTGATATTTCGATGAGTGTGTCAAGCTGATTAGCTCCTCCAAATATGTCGTCAACATATCTGCCTTTCATGAGTGGTTCAATTGCGAGTGGGAAGCGATGACCTTCGTCTTCAACTAGTTGAAGCAATGATCTAATTGCTAAGAATGGTGCTGAGCGAGTTCCATACGTCACTGTTGTTAGGTGATATGGCACCATATTGAGTTGGTCATCTCGCCATATGATTCGTTGCAAATCCCAATCGTCCGGATGGACTTTGATTTGTCTGTACATCTTTGTGATGTCTGTTGAAAAGATGAGTTTGTGCTGTCGGATCCATATGAGCACGTCTGAGATGTCACGTTGACATTTTGCTCCAACATGCTGGATGTCGTTGAGTGATACTTGCGACGTCGTTGGGCTGGATCCGTTGAAGACAACTCTCAACTTTGTTGTGATTCGATCTTCTTTCAGTACACCATGATGAGGAAGATAATATGGAGGATGAGCGTAAGTTTGTTCTGACAATCGATCTCCCGAGACCCTCAACCCTCCTGATGCTACAGCATCATGTGCCAAGGTCGTCTCGGTTTCACAATAGTCATGAACAGATTCGCTCATTTGAGTTGACTGGTGGTAGGATGGTACACGTATCATGTGACCGCACTCTTCATATTCTTTCATGAATGAGTTGTATAAATTGGTGTATGAATTATTTGTTGAGAGTATCTTCATGAGTCGTTGTAGACATCGTTGAGCAGTGAGTTTTGAGTCTCCTAGACTCGATGGTTATCATTTGAGCGGGATTCGCACGATGTATCGTCCTTCTTCGTCTCGAGTGTGAGTCGTTTGAAAATGCTTTTCACACGCTTCTTCGTCTGGGGTGAGCTTGTGATCTGTTGTCGATGGTGTTTCTTCTTGAACCCAGAACTGCGTGAGAAGATCTTGAATTTCCTTGTTTGATGATTCTACTGCTATGTGGTATGAGTTGCTTGGTGTTGAATAATCCTCTGGGACTGGACCAAGAATAATCCACCCAAATATTGTTGATTGTGCAATCGGTAAGACGTACGAGTGTTTCTTGATGCCAGGCTGGTCGATTAGCCCGTATGAATCAGCCCCGATGATGATATCTACTAGCCGTGGTGTTAGGAAGTCAGGATCTGCCAATTGCAGTGATGAAATGTGTGGCCACTGCTGTAGTTGTGTGTGTACTGATGGCAATGTACTCGTCAATTTATTGAGTATGTGAGCTGCGATGGTAACACCACGTGATGAATGAATTGATCGTAATGTTAATGTGGTGGTACCTCTTGTTTGTGTTGATCTCGTGTTTCCAATGCCAATGACTGGAATTGATGAGTGTTGACGAGTAAGCCCATGATCCGATACAAGTTGTTCTGAGACGAAGGTGAGCTCTGATCCTGGATCAATGAGTAATCTGACTTGGTGAGTGCCGAAAGATGTGATGAGTAATGCTTGACACGTTGCTAGTAGAACTGCTGTTCTACCGTGTGAGTTGATGAGTTGGCAAAATGGCACGTCAATTTCTCATTGACGTGAACTGGTGCTTGGATGAGCTGTGGCAGGTGTAGCTTAGGTGCTTGGTTGATTTGACTTTGGTGTAGTTCTTGCGGTGGATGGCAAATGAATCATCGTGTGGTGTTTGGCACCGCACGTCTTGCAGTTGATGGTTGATTGGCACGAGTGGAGGTTGTGATGACCAAAGCAATTGAAACACAGTCGGTGCTCAGTCACAACTTTGTGGCGATCTGCAGGTTGTAGATCTCTGAATTTGGCGCAGCTCACTATGTAATGCGAACCACCACAGTGATCGCATGGATACTGGTGTGTCCTCGGTTGAGTGGACGCATGGTGAGCCGGTCTTGCTGGCAGAAGTGTAGATTTTGTTGAGTGTTTTGAGATGTTGCTGCCTCTGTCAGCCGATTGATCAGGGTTGATTGAGATGACTTCTAAAGCTCTCGCTCTGGATTCGATGAATCCCATCAAATCTTCAAACGAGGTTGGCTGCTTGTGTGCACTCCTTTTGTATTCCCATGCTTCACGCATGGACGTGTCAAGGCGTTGAGCAACTACGAAAATTAATACATAATTCCAAGATTCTGTATCAACTCCGAGAACGTTGAGTGCGTTGATTATCTCTTTCGTTGAGCTGATTAATATGTTGAGTGCGGCTGCAGATTTCGCCACTGGTCGAGTGTTGCTAAGGAGTTTCTCAACATAAGACAGGATGAGTCTTTCCTTGTTGTTAAATCTGTCTTTGATTATTTGCCACGATGAGTTGGATGAATCATTGTTGATCGGCACATTGGAGATCAGTTGAGCGGCTGATCCTTTGAGGCTGATCTTTAAATAGTGAAGTTTCTCTACATCACTGATTTGTTCATTGTCGACCACCATTGAGGCAAACAAGTCTCTAAATGCCGGCCACTTTGTAAAATCACCGTCAAATTCCGGCAACGTTATTTTCGGCAATGTTGATCTGTGCTGACTTGGTTGACTCTGTTGATCAGCTCTGTTTGATGTGGTCTCTTGAGTTTTTGCGATTGCCTTCTCGCGCAGGATGATTGTGAGTGCCTTGAAATAACTGTCAAAGCCTGATTCGTACACCTTATCTGTAACATAAGGGTGAGTGAGAAAAGCACGTTTACATGTTTCTCCCATTTGATTATGGTCATTACAAAAACACACCCAAGTGCGATTTAAAATCTCTAAATGGCCGTTGAGTTCTTCGAAAACGCAGCCTGGTGAGTTTTGCAGGTGATCGTGTAGCTGATTGATCATTGCTATCCTCGCATGCTGTGATGCGACCTTATAATCCATGAGGTTAGCTTGATTGGTGCTTGGTGATGGCGATCTGGTGCGTGGTCTCTGTACTGTGGGTGGTACATTGAGTGTCTCGATAACGACTGTTGCTTCATCGGTTGCTTCCACATTACCATCATGTGAGTCGCCTTCCTGCGAGGATTTGCTTTGGTCTGACAGCGCTTTCTTATCGTCAGCCATGATTTGGACTGGTTGAGTCTGTTGATTAGTTTACAAAAAATGATTAGTGCACTTGGGTGAGTATTTTATTATTATTGAGCATTGTCTTGTATCGATGCATGCTGAGTTGCGCACTCTGTAGTGTATTACATGTGTTGGTTGGTGATTTATGTGAGTATCGAGGCATAAATTTATATACTTGACCAGGATCCGGCTCGAAGGACCAAAAAATGTATGATAATGAGTATGATATTGAGTATGAGTACATTATATCCGGCTCGAAGGACCAAAAAATGTATGTTAATGATTGTGAGTAAATTATATCTAATCTATCGACAGGTAGCAAGTCGATACATTCGCACGTAGCATGTCGAGTGACAGATGCGAATAGTAAGATTAAGGATCCTGGTGACAAGTATAAATAATTAAATGCACTCAGTAATTAACAATAATAAATTCAATGTTTATTGAAATTATGTAACATTGGTTGCATGAAAAATACCTGTTGATTATGACAAATATATTACTGTGATTAGTCTGGCCTGCGTGTTGATGTACTGTTGGTGAGTGGGTTCTCAGGCCTCTGAGTTGCCTTGGTGATTCCGTGTGGTTGATCCTGGTGATAAGGTCTGATTGTAGAGCTCGAGTAATGCCACACGGCAGGCTGATGAGAGTCCGGACGCCGATCATCGGTGCAAAGCAGAATGGCGTCTATGCAGCCAACGAGCGAACCACGCCGTTGACGTTTATGTGAATGGTTCTATGGTTCTGGTGATCTGCTGTGATTTTCACTAACACTGAGCTGAAACACGGGTGATTTGACTAAGAATGTACTACACTATAGTAATGAATGCGCACTAAAGTGATTAGAACGAGTGAATATCTCTGTGAGTCTTACGCGGGAACGTGTACTGCGAGCGACTCGAGTGAGAACAATGGCCACATCCGTCGACCACGCGGCAGAGTATCAAGAAGACGGACGTGCGTCACAGCTTGCTGGTGATTTGCTGTCAGCGATGGAAGGCGAGACTTGTGAGTGGGTTTGCCGATAGGGCCACACTAACAGCGTTGGCCGCTTGAGTGAGCTTCGATCGAGAATGTGAGCAGATGGACAATATGCATGAGTGCGCGGTCGATAAATCGATATAGCATACCTGCGAGCTATACCATATGACGCGAGGCGTCAGATGATTGTGACTGTAGCGTGTGCATGAGTTGAGTGTGTACTTGGTAAGCGTGAAAACTGAACATTTTCTATAATATAATTTTCAAAAGCTGGATACGATGGGGTCAATGAACTTCTTATAGGAGGTCTACCGTCGTGACAATCGTGGGTCGCGTTGACTCTTACTTTCAACCGAGAGTCGAAACGTTCTTTGTCGCAGGGAAAAGGAATCTTTCGTGGGTCTTCTCCGATGGGTACGTTTCCGCAAGAAATACCTCGTTCAAATCGGCATTGTTCTTGCCATCTACTGTGATCCTTCATAGGGATATCACCTACTTCCCAATTTTTAATAATCACCCTACAGTCAAAGTAACTAACTTCGTCATCTATTCCAGTATAATAAAACCCGGCCGCAGCTTGTTCTGCGGGATCTAAAAATGTAATTGGCTAATTGTGATAGCTGTCTAAACGAATTTGTTTAAACAAAAATTTTCCACGTGGCCCTTTCCTTGACTTGATGATTAAGGTATGTATATACGCAAGATTCGCAATTTATACATACAATTTCCTTCCGTCTTTATCGAATTCGGATAGACAACGTTTTCTTCGTGAATGCATTTATTAAAATCATCATTACTTAACCCGTTATACCCTATTGGTATCTCTGCTTTTATCGAATCTAAAGAAACAACACTTTTTCCGTGAAGATTGTTATTACAATACTGAAGGGATTCTATCCTTTCCATAGGCACAGTATTTCCCAAAAATTCTGAATCGGGCTCCCTCAGTCCTCCATCGAGCGCTGTCCGTTTCGTCAGCACAGTCACCCTTGTGAAGCGTAGGCGAGACTCACAATTACTACAATTTCTTTCCGTTTCTATCGAACTCGGATAGACAACGTTTTCTTTAGGTACAATTATCTTTACAGGTTCCATACAAGTGCTATTTTCAGTTAGATTCGCCGTGCAGATTTCCGTAAGACTTTGGGCTTCGTGTTGCAATTTCTCAAATTTTCCTTCTATTTTTACTTTACAATCCTTTGTACACAATATATTTTTTTCCAAACCAGTTTCACAAGTAACTTTAATTATTTCCATGCAACTTTTTATTTCCTCTTTTACATTTTCCAAAAATTAAAAAATATTCCCTGAACAATTTTCAGTATCTCTGCTTGGTATTGTCTCTACCGAGAGCTATATCTTATCCGAGAGAGAGAAATTCTCTCGATCGTTTCCTTTTATATTGTCTTTATTTTTTAAATGACCCAACCCCTTAGAAAGCTTGGAATTCTTTTCCCGCTTACTCGAATCGTCTCTAGGATCTTTTATTTTAGTTTTATGAATTAGTTCCTCCGATGACACTAATTCTAGTACTGGTACTTGGACTTGAATCGTATGCTTATTGCTATTAGTTACGTAAATATAAGCTTTACCATTATCATTAATGACGAACCCACTTTCTATGTTTATACCTTCACTTGCATCCAGGGGAGGCAGATAGCCTTCCCGTAAATTCAAATTTTTTACTCTCACGAAGCACAATTTGGTGGACTCTCCAGGGATAACAATAGTCGAGGTATTCCGAACCCAATATACCAGCTTCCTTTATGGGGAAGTTATTGTCTACAATATGGAAAGTAGCGAAACGTCCGAAAATTTGTACGGTAATATTACCCAAAGTAAAAATTAAATTTCTTGTGATTCCATTTAGTTGAAGAATTTCTCCGCAATTTATAGAGATGTGTTCACTTACAAATTGTTTCTTTAGAATGTTCGGACCAGCTCCTGTGTCAACCATAAGAGTGACAGGAGATATTATTTCCGATGCCGTTACCGTAACCGTCGGGACGCACTTTCTCGATGCAGTTGTATATTAAAGATTCGGACTACTCGCTGTTGGGATTCTCGGCTGTGATAGAAATTACGTGGATCGGATGCATTCTCTGCTGGATCTCCCCAAGCGCACCCATACTCGGAAGACTGCCGCCGTTTCCCGAATTTTCGTATTCATTCTCTTTGATACGTCGGACGGGACATTCCTGTATAAAATGACCTGGTTGTTTACAATGAAAACACTCCCTACCCATCTCGGTGGGTCTAGCATTATTATTATCAAAATTCCTTCGGTTATCAAATCGATTGTTAATCAACGGTTGTGAATTATTATTGCGAAAAGGACAGATATGGGCTCCATGGCCTTCTTTTTTACATATCTGATACTGAATGTTACTTGAATTCTGATATTGAAGATTCTACGGTACCTGTTCTCGTGGCAAGGACATCAATTTAGAGGGGGGGGGGGGGGGGGAGGAACGTGGACATCTATTAGCCGAATGACCATAATTTTTACAAAGTTGACAAAATGCAGATATATTTCCCTGTACTTTTCTTTCCGGAGGAAAAATTTTATAACAACGATCGGCAGTGTGTCCGCGTTTATTACAGACCTGGCATATAGTAAGTAAAAAGGCTTCGAACTTGGATTTATTGTTATTTAAAGGGGGAAAGATTTTAAAACATTTATCCGCCCAGTGCCCAGTCTTCTGACAGATCTGACACATACTCGGTCCCTTATCGATATTTCCCGAATTTTGTGGACTGACAACCAATGCTTGGCTAGACTCCTGGGTCGAGCATTCTTTAGCATTGTGCCCTTTTTTATTGCACAGCTGGCAATACACTTCTTCGCTTGCTACCACGTGTACTCCTCGTTTCGCGTCAGGTTTATTTACCTTTGAACCCGAAGTTTCCAGCCTACCACTACGCAAGGCTGCCTGTGACACTAAACTTTTTTCTGTTTAAACCGTGAGTTTAATCAATTCATCAAGATTATTGTTTGGACGTAGACGTTGTTCGATTTTCAGTTTTAACCCGTGTAAAAACCATGCCGGAAGACTTTCTTTAGTGTTATTAATAAATGCGGCAGTCAAAGGATTATCTTCGCTCGCATCATAATTTTCGAGTATTAAACTTCCCAAGTCTCTTACGCGATTGGAATATGCAATGACGGACTCATTTTCTCTATGATATATGGATCCTAATTTCCCTTGGAGCTGACACACGTTTCGCGTAGGTGCATAAATATCTTTAAGAAATTTACCTAGATCCTCTATTGTTTCAAAATTTTGCCATTGTATGGTGCGACGAGGTTTGCCGATTATTTTTATGCGAACTGCTCTTACTAAATTTGATTCGGCTCGTGGCCCCATCATAGCCAAGGCCTCTTTACATCCTTGAATAAAAATACCGAGTGATAAAGAATGACCATCATAATTCGGTATGACAGCCAGGGCGTCTCGGAGAGAGAATGTTTGATTATTATTAACCATTGTGGGAGGTGTATTTGGTGATGAGTCGTTAGATTTAATAAATTTTTAGTAGAAATTTTTATTGGCGGTGTTCTATTCAATGTCTTGTTTGGGCTTGAGTCTTTGACCGAAGGATAGGTATAGCAACCAGGAGTGGACAAATTGTATTCTGGCAAAAGATGTAATTTTTTTACCAAATTTTAGTTTTAGTATGTGAGGATTCGATAATTGACTTTAATGTGGATTTTTCACGATTCTCAATTATCCCTTTGGAGTTGATAATGGTTCTTTGTCGACAGGGGAAAGTGATCTAGGAATAGTTTCGTCGAAAGGAGTAGATCCGCCTAATGGTGTGTAAAATATGTCGCTGTTAGCTGAAGGGATTATACTAGGCGCAGCGCTAGCAACGGTCGAGAGGGTCTGTAAAGGTGTTTGGTATCCGTGTTTTCGGGTTCGCTTAGAGACTCGAAATTCTCCACGATACTTGCGGGGGGTTTTACTGACCGACCTAGGTCTTCGCTACGGGGGTTTGGGTATACTAACGCTGGAAGATATTCGTTGACCTCGTCGTCCGGCCTTATGACAAACCCGACTAATGACAAAGGGTTATTTGGGGACTTTGCTTCTAACGTTTCCTTCAATTGACTCGTAAATTGGTTTAAACTTTCGTCGTCAGAAAATTCTCTGATCTGTAAAGGACTATATTCCGGACTATAATATTTTCCAAAATTGCTTTCTATAATTTCAACTATATCGGATGAACTTGTCTCGTCTTCTATTTTCTCTTGGGATCTAGTGATGATAATATTGTCAGAAGTTAACTCGAGTGATTGTATTATATGTTACTGTCTTGATCAAATTTTACTACTTTTGCATTATGGGTGACAGTTTCGGTTAACTTGTCCGAGTCTACAGTGGACACAATAGAACTCTTATTTGAACTGGGAGAGGAGGAAATGTTTTCGGAAATCGGAGTTGGTAGCTTAAGAGGTGAATTACTGGGACTATTACATGGGGACTCGGTTATAGTCTCAAGTGTAAAATTATTAGGATTATCCTTTGGGAGCCTTTTTCTTCTTTCCTCAGGTTATTCATGGATTATAGACTCATCAATTCTTACCTTTGAACGAGTTGACCTCATTTATGATGTATTTTTTACAAGTATAATTTTTGGTAGACCGCATCAAAAAGACATGCAACAATACATAAGAATATTATTAAGGTAGAAATTGGGCAGGAGAAGAGAATAGGAATAACTTACTTTTAGTGCTTGTAACAAAGAAGAATTATATACCTTTATTCTTTAAATTTTATTTCAAAATTTCCTTGAGATGAAATCAAATGTGGTTTTTCCTTCAGGATGATTTGGGGTTTATTCAACGATTCGATCTTACAAGGAAGGATAGTTTGGAGTCCCCCTCCGATTCTGATGAAACTCACGTATGTTGTAGAACATCGAAAACTAAAAGACACGTATTTTTTTCTATCGGCGGAAAAGCATTTCTAAGGGGTGAAATCGCCCTTCAAAGTTAGGCATGTCGAGCGGTTATTATGCAGTTTCACCCAGAAGGCGTCAACCGAGTTTAATGAAACAAAAACCAAAATACTCCTCATTGAAGACAATTAAAATTCCACGTGAATTTGAAGAAAAAAATTCATTTGCAGGGATGAAACTGCATAATCACCCCTAACTTTGAAAGGCGGTTTCACCCCTTGGAAATGTTTTTCCGCCGATAAAAAAAAATACGTGTCTTTTAGTTTTCGATGCTCTACAACATACGTGAGTTTTATCAAAATCGGAGGGGGACACCAAACTATCCATCCTTGTTAGTGATTTGAGGTTTTGAGAATGTCACAAACGGATGATATCGTATCCCAAGTCTCGAATGATCTTCGTAATCAGCAACAAATTCGTCTAGGAATTTTTTTCGCTCCGCTGCTCGAATTTCTTTAAGTTCATCTATTAGGTCGTTATCAGGTATTTCAGTGCCAGCAGTTTGAAAATCGCGACTGCTGTTTGCTTTATATGCAGTCCCACTTACTTGATATGATGGTCCAACTTTCGAGTGATTTTTACACTCCGCTACTTGTTTACCTAAAGGTCTCTGAAAACCTATTATTTTTTCTTGGTTAAGGAAAATACCTTCGTTATCTTTTGTAAATTTGATGCCACAGACTCCAAAATTTTGCTTGTTATACGATTCACTCGCTGTTACCGTTAAAGAACAATTCGTTTTACTAGAATTTGAGTTTCTATTCCTTTCTTGCCTCGAGTAGCCGTTATGTACTGCAATTGTGTCGTCGCAATATTTCTTATATTCTGTTATTTTTCTTCCTTCGAGAGGGATAGTTTCATTGTCGCTTTCTATTTCAATGTCAAAGAATCTAGAATTTTGCTTGTTATACGATTTGCACGCAATTATTGGAACTAAGTACTGTTCTTTTAAGATTCGTCGTTTTAATCTCTGCGCTTGAATTTTCCTTCCTGCTCTATGGATTTTCGGCATGGATAAATGATTCGGGTCGATAGTGGTAGGGTAATTGTCAAAATACGTAAGTAGTGCGTGTAGTTATGAATGGCTTGTTGGTATAATGTGTTTCATGAGTGAGCCTTGCTAGCCTTAACCCCACTTACGCGAGGAGCTAAAACATAGGGTTACTCCCACCGGTGTAATGTCTTTCGTGGCGAGCCTTGCTAGCCTTGACCTCACTTGCGCGAGGAGCTAGAACATAGGATTTCTCCCACTAGTGTAATGTGATTTGTGAGCGAGCCTTGCAAGCCTTGTGTGAAATTTTGGAGTTCCAGTGGAAGGTCACTGTCTCTCTGGTGTTGATTCGTTCAAACGTACCATTGTAGTGCAGGTCGGAAGTAATACGCGGCAACGAACGCACGTTTGAAATTTCGATATTTTGAGAGAGGTTTCCTTGGATTTCCCTCTCGACACTGGAGATATCGTCCAACTTTAAGGGTATGCCCAAAACGCGAGAACAATGATCTATTTCCACGAATTTACTCATAGAGTGATTTTACCTTTTTCATTATATCCCTGAACATAGAAAAGAAACGGCGTATAGTCCTTCGTTTACCACCTCTACGTTTGCCCACTGTTCTAACGCATGGTAGGTTGACAGAATATATGTAAATGATAGTACAAGGAAGTTAATGTTACAGAGCGAATCGTATAGAAACAACACAAGAAGTCTGATGGTTTTAAAACAAATATGATATTACTCTCCATAATTAATATTCGGGGAAACTATTTTCTTTGTAGTTCTCCTCACGTACGTTTTAGCGATTATTCTTTCATTTTATTCGTTCTAAATCGAGTTGATTTAAGAAAATTTCTTGCTTGACTTGTGCAATGAGTTCTTGTGCGAGAACCTCGAGTTCCTTTATACGCACTTCCACTTTATACGAAGCTCCACTAATTTTTCCAGTGGTCCCATGCAACGGAGTACAATTTATAATTATATATATATATCTATCCACTTATATGTCCCTCAATACAAATTCTATCTCTTCTTATTCACCAGTCATTATTGAATATTAGCTTCCACATTTGATTTCCACAAGGTCAATTTACTTACGAAAAAGACTTGCCAAATAACTTGAATTATAGCGGGTACTCTTCTAAAACGAATCAATTTTTGCAACGATGTCGATCAATGGACTTGAACCATATCAACGAACATTCTCAATTTGTAATTTTTCGAGGAAAAATCCGATCATCTAACTCAAATAAAAGTGTCACTTTCAACTACATCAATTTTTATAAATAAAATCGATTTATTAATACCCGATAATAAAAATTTTAAAAAAAGAAAAAATAAATTTTTACACTTTAAATTCACACAGCGGAAAAAAGGTAAAAGTTAAATTTTATGCTTTTACTGAAGGGGAATAGTAAATTTTCACGAATTGAATTAATTCATTAAAACTTAATAAAAATTAAAAAATCGATTTTCACGAATTAAATCAAGATATTAAAACGCGGTAAAAAAGGAAAAGCTAGATTTTATGAATTAAATCCGTTTACAAAAACTGAGAAGAAAGGAGGGATCACCTTTTATGAAATAGGTTGAATCACTAAAACTCAATAAAATGTAAAAAATCAATTTTCGCGAATTAAATCACTTCTGGCAAACGCGGTAAAAAGGTGAAGTTGGGTTTTATGAATTAAATCGAATTACAAAGGCCGATCGATTAACACGAACCTAAGTGACACTTTCTTAAGAAATCAATTTTCACAATTTAATTTATCCACGGAAAAACCGATTAATTAATTCGAACAACACGAACAATTTTCTTTATAAATTCACAACTTATTTTCTTTTCGATTTTTAATTTACTCGCGACAAAAATTACTAATTAACTTGACACTTTTTTTTCTTTAATCTAATTTACACTAATTGATTTTATTTGCGACAAAGATGACTGGTTAATTTGAACAAAATGAACATTCTTTTAGGATCCCGGACGACCCCCTAATTTTTGTTACGTCAAACCCGTGCGGTGTTTTTACAGAACCGACAAATTTAAGACGTTTGAGGCGTTTCGGCATGAGTTTCCCATACTCTGGTCAAGAAGAATGAATTCTCCCTACCACACCTGACAAGAAACAACGAAGACACAAGCTCCCTTTTGAATCTAACCTTTCGGAAAATTATTTGGTACAGAGCTGAGAATGCTCGTTGATTATTCGCGTTAACCGTCACTCGACTGGATAAACGAAATTGATAAATTAACCCGCGGAGAAAGAAGTTTTAGGGGGAAGGAAAATGGCAGGTTACTTTCACTTGGGGAAAAATGTACGGAAATATCAGTGTTGGAGAATCAGCTGGCGCACGGCGAGCGATAATCGTCGTGCGCCTACCTGTTGCGCTGCTTGGCTACACGGTGTTCGGTTGAGGCGAAGACAGCCGAAGCATGGGCTTCGCGGAGCCGAGGATGTGCCTCACTGGCACGCCGCATCAAGCGAGAGGGTGTCTCTCTCGCTTGACTTCGGTTTCGCTCACCGGCTGTCTCGCTCAATTGACTCCAGCGCCCAACGAATCTTTCGTACTCGCAGCCATCTTGGGAATTCGGCACTTTTTCGACACGCATCCATCGAGCAGCACACGCATCTTTGGACTCTCGGACTTTTCATCAATCGTTTTCATCGGTATCGCTCAACTTCACACAACAGGACTCATTGCTCAAGGTAAGAGTGCTCTGGCACAATTTGTCGTAATTCAATACCAGGGCGGAGTTAATATGGTGCATCAGCATTTGGTCTCACTCGTGGCATGCGTTGCTGTACAGGCCGCACCACGTTTTTCTCACCATAGTTTGCCAGGTAATTAATACAATTATGCTGGTGCTCATATTCACTGTGCTCTCCTCCTGAACATCTGCTGGGAAAGCACAGTGACTATGCGTTGCTCATTTTGGTGCCGTCTTAATATCTGGTTGCATGGAGCTACACAGTGCTGACTGCGTAGCTGGCCTTCTATAACATTTATTGAGAGTGCGCTCAGCATTAATTCGCTGCAACTACTCAGCAATACAGTGCTGAGTAGTTGCAGTGAATTACGCACACAAATTGTTGCACTCAATGGCATTGGCGTGCCGTACAGTGTAGCTGTTGCTACAGTGCACACGCCGCTTTCTCAAGTGAGCATTCAGCCTGCTATTGATATAATTGTTGGCTGCGCACATCAGCACATTACATTTGGTACTGCTTTTTAATTCATGTCTTGACACTCACCAGGCTAAGCGGGTCGTGCTGCGTGGCTTTCACTGCGTTGCAGGCACCGCAGTCTCATGTCCATGCTCAGCACACAATTAATATAATTGTGTGTGGCTCACATGGTGTCATGTACAAAATTCAATTTGTTTAATTCAATTATAATTTGTACCCTTTCATCACTTGATATTTTATTGTTTTGCAAATTCAAATTATATTGGCATTAATTTTTACTGTTACTGTCTACGCTTGTGTCTAAATTATATTTTGAGTGCTACCACGGAAGGTGGAATAAAGACCGCTTTCGCAATATTACATCTGTGTGTCTGGTTCATTTTCCTTTTGTTGCAAGTGAGTTCTCACACGTGTTCACCCAATTCACAGATCGGTCAAGGCATCACCAGGAAGGAATTCTCAACAACGCAGTTGATTTTCACAACATTTTGGTCCTTCGAGCCGGATACTCGACTTGGGCAAGAGAGACCAGGGTCTCTACCTTCCGCTCTCATCTCTGCGCACACATCGGCTCATCTGGTAGGACTCTGCGTAGGCCCATCGCAGGATCCTCATCGGCTCATCACCTCGTCAAGCGGAGCAGCAAGTGGGGTAAAGTACGATCTCTGCGGAGAATCTTCGTTGCTTTCTTATACTTTCTCTACTTGGACCGTTTGCATCAGGACTAACAATGTCTGAGGGCAATCCAATGGACTCTGGGGTGGCGCCTGGAGTTCCTGAGGAAAAAACGACATTGTTGGTTCCTGGGGCCGGCGTCGTTCAGAAGAAGGCCCGATCGCCAACTCGGCTTACAACCGAGATGGCGTTGAAGGTTCAATCCCAACGGCGCCGGATTGCTCACATGCAGACGGTCATAGCTCTGCTTAACGAGGGCGGAGAAACCCTCGCCATGGAGTCGCTCAACGCATACGTTGAGCAGGTCACGGAGTTCCACAACGATTTCCGTCGGGAACACGAGTTGTTGGAGTCTTCGTGCCCTCCGAGCTGTGTCGATCACGAATATTTTGCGGATGATCTGCAAAGCCTTGAGGCGCAGGTTGCCCTCAAGGCTAAAGTCACAGCTCGGGAAGCCATGGCGAGGCTGGCTCAAGGGCACCCTCCTGCACCGGCACCCGAGGCGTCGCCGCGCTCCCACACAAGGCTGCCAGAAATAAAGCTGCCGACGTTTGGAGGGGACTATTCCGGATGGCCGGCGTTCCGTGACGTGTTCACGTCGCTGGTCATCCGAAATGCCCGCCTTGCTGACGTCGACCGGCTATTATACCTGCGTGGCTGCGTGTCGGGCACGGCGGCTCAGCTCATCCAGGGGTTCGCAGTCACGTGCGAATCGTTTAATCAGGCATGGGAGACATTGGTCTCCCGTTACGAAAATAAGCGGCTGCTGGTGCAGGAGCGTCTTGACAAGCTCTTCGCGCTCAAGTCCGGCTCATCCGATTTGAAATCGTTCTCGACTATTCTGGCTTCGTTCTCCGAGGCGTACAGGGCTCTTTCTTCGCTGGCAACGAAGGAAGAGCTCTGGGATTGCGTGATGGTGAGGTTGCTGGCGAAACAGCTGGACCAAACCACACGTGAGGCCTGGGAGACGAAGCTAGGACGCACATCTGATTTCCCGGCCTTCGCTGAGCTTGAGGAGTTTGCGGAGACCAAGGTGCGAGCGTTGGAGATGGCGAAGGCCACTCCCAAGACCGGGACAACCTCAAGCCGACCGTCTTCCGCGAACCCTCCCCCAGCTAAGGCCGGGACGCACAGCGCCGCGGCGCATCACGCAGGTAGCACAGCGCGTGGCGCTCCGTCATCGACCTTCACTGCGAACGATTACCCCTGTGACTGCTGTCGGGCTCGTGGGCATTTCATTGTCATGTGTCCTGAGTTCCGGCGGCTCACTGTGGGTGAGCGTCGCAAGATGGCGGAGAAAGTACGGCTGTGCTACAACTGCCTGGGTCGGCACAACGCGTCGGCATGTCGATCGAGCCGGAAGTGCAAGGAGTGTTCAGGGCGGCACCACACGATGCTGCATCCGGCAGCGCCCCCTGCAACAACTTCCGACGCGCAACCGGCTCAGTCTCAGGCTTCAGCTCAATAGGATGTCGTCGCGGTCGTTCACTCATCGGCACAGCTCACATGGAACTGCTCAACATTATTGGCAACTGCACTAGCAGATATTCACACATCGGTCTCAGCTCATCAAGCAAGACTTCTCATCGATCCTGGGTCAGAATTGACGTTCATTACGGAAGAACTTTTTCGTAAGCTCAACGCAACACGCAATCACTCATCAATTCCGATCACAGGGGTCGGTGGAAGACGCTCAACGCAGACACATGGCTCGGTACAGCTCACACTGTGTTCCACATACACCAAGGAGAAAGTCACGGTACAGGCTCACATTCTCAACACGGTTACTACTCACTTGCCATCTTTCGAGTCGTCAGTTCGCACATGGCCTCACATAGTGAAGCTGAAACTGGCTGATCCTGACTTTCTCACACCACGACCAATCGATATCATAATTGGAGCAGATATTTATGGACAGGTTATTAAACCAAATATTCTCAAGGGCACATCATCTGCACCTATTGCACAATTATCGATATTTGGGTGGCTCATCATTGGACCAACAAATTCAAGCCAATCTGACGCACTCGCTGTTCATCATGCTGCGGTGCAACATGACGATCAGGAATTACAAAACGTGCTAACGAAGTTTTGGATTCAGGAAGAGCCGCCAAAGGACACAGTAAATCAACTCACACCAGAGGAGCAGGCATGCGAGGATCATTTTCGAGACACACATCAACGTGATTCTAAAGGCCGGTACATCGTTCGGCTGCCTTTCATATCATCGCCTGCAAATCTTGGAAGTTCACACTCACGAGCATTTCAGTGTCTGCAACACACTCTACGGAAAATCTCAAAAAATGCTGAATACGGTCAGCTCTATACACAATTCATGGACGAATATGAGCAACTCGGTCATATGGTGAAGGCGTCAGAATCAGATGAATGTGAAAAGCATTATTACTTGCCTCACCACGGTGTTCTCAGACCAGACAGTACCACCACGAAATTACGTGTTGTATTCAATGGGTCGAGCTCAACTTCATCAGGAAAATCTCTCAATGACATCATGCACACCGGACCGAATTTATTGCTCAACATTTCGGACGTGCTCATTTGGATCCGTCAACATAGACACATCTTCGCCACTGACATAACAAAAATGTATCGTCAGATCCGAGTACATCAAGAGGATTGGAATCTTCAACGGATTCTATGGAAAGATGATCAACAAAATCCGGTGCCGTTTCAACTAACTACGGTTACATATGGTACCAAAGCTGCGCCATATTTGGCAGTTCGAACACTCATGCAGCTGACCGAAGATGAAGGCCATCGGTTTCCGCTTGCTGTGCCAGCTATAAAATTTGGCAGGTATGTGGATGACATCTTCGGTGGGGCGGATTCAACTCAACAGCTCATTGAAATAGCTCAACAGCTCAAGGACTTGTGCATGGCGGGCGGTTTTCCACTCGCCAAGTGGCACTCGTCGGACCACAAGGCATTTGCCAATATCTCATCATCAAGGTCAAGCTCAGCTATCTCAATGGACGACTGCGAGACAAAAATTCTTGGATTGACTTGGCTTCCGAGTGAAGACAAGTTCAAGTTCGCATCTCGGTTCAACTCAGCTCAAGAAAGTTTCACGAAACGCCTCATTCTCTCTGAGGTGGCTCAGCTCTTTGATCCGCTTGGTTTCGTCTCACCGGTTGTGATAAGAGCCAAGATTCTTTTACAAGAGCTTTGGCTTCACAAGCTCAGCTGGGATGAACCACTGTCATCTCAGGTCTCAACACGATGGACTGTAATCAGAGAAGATCTCAAAAGCCTGGCCAGGCTCTCAATTCCTCGTTGGTTCAATACATGGAGCAACTCAACAGTGGAATTGCATGGCTTCTCTGATGCATCTCAACTGGCCATGGCCGCAGTGATCTACATCACTGCTGACTCAACTTCCACAGGAAAGGTGGCTTCACTTGTCTGCTCAAAAACGCGCGTGGCACCACTCAAGAAGCTCACCATACCAAGGCTTGAATTGACTGCAGCTTTGTTATTAGCTAAGCTGGTTGCATACGTTCAAACCACACTCAAGGTTGGAATCTCATCGACTCACCTGTGGACGGACTCATCAGTAACTCTCACCTGGATCAAAGCGCATCCTTCTCGATGGAAGGACTATGTCCGAAATAGAGTCGCTCAAATACAAGAGCTCACACCCAGTGCTCAATGGCGTCATGTGGCAGGCACAAGCAATCCAGCTGATTGTGCCTCACGAGGTATTACAACAGCCCAACTGGCTTCTCATCAGCTGTGGTGGTCAGGTCCACCGTGGATGGTGAAACCTAGACAATCTTGGCCAAAATCCACAGCTGATTCAGAGGATTTAAGTATCATGGAAGCCAGACCGGGGTTAGCTCTTCTCGCGGCAACACAGACGCCAGAGTATCACTGGGAACTCATTTATCGCTGCTCTACACTCGCAAAATTATGTCGTCTTACCTCATATTGTGTGAGAGTAGTGGAAAAAATGAGAAAGAGGTTAGAATCGGCAGGAGACGCTCCACTCACTGCAAGAGAAATGGCTGCAGCAAACACATTTTGGACAAAGGCCACACAAGCAGTGTTTTTCAAGCACGAAATACAAGTGCTGCAGTCAGGCTCGCATGCACCATCTGCTCACCCCTTCAGTCGGTTAACAGCTTTTATCGACGAGGAGGGTGTGATAAGAGTTGGAGGTCGTCTGTCACAATCAGCACTCACTTATGAAGGGATGCATCCTGCTATTCTGCCTCGCCACTCTCGATTTACGACTCTCATAATAGAGCAAGCTCACGTGCGTACTCTTCACGGAGGCACGCAGCTCACACTAGCTCAAGTCAGGCAGACACATTGGATCATAGGCGGTAGAGCTCCTGTGAAATCTCATATATTACACTGTGTGGTGTGTACTCGGCAGAGAGGAGTTCGAGCACAACAGTTGATGGGTCAACTGCCTCTGTCACGAGTCACACCATCACGCGCATTTTTTCACACAGGAGTAGACTACGCCGGTCCTCTCACGCTCAAAACTTGGAAGGGTCGAGGCAGCAGAACGCACAAAGGCTGGATCTGCGTTTTTGTGTGTCTCACCACTTCAGCTCTGCATCTTGAGGTCGTCAGTGACTACTCAGCTGACGGCTTCCTCTCAACGTTCAGGCGATTCTCATCGAGGCGTGGCATTCCTCACACCATCTACTCTGACTGTGGCACCAATTTCGTTGGTGCACACAAATTCATATGTCAGATGTTCAGTAAGGCTTCACAAGAGCATCATCTCATCGCTACTTCTCTCGCAAATCAACAGATTGCGTGGAAGTTTAACCCACCTGCGGCACCACATATGGGTGGTAAATGGGAAGCAGCTGTAAAGTCCGTTAAATTCCATCTGCGGCGAACGGTGGGTGATACAGCACTCACGTTCGAAGAGCTCTCAACGCTGCTTGCTCAAATCGAGGCTATACTTAACTCAAGGCCTCTGGAACCGCTCAGCGATGACCCAGATGACTCATCAGCACTCACGCCTGGACATTTTCTCATTGGTGGAGCACTCACAATGGTCCCAGAACCAAATCTGGAAGATCTGGCAATCTCACGGCTCTCAAGGTGGCAATTGTTGCAGCAAAAGATTCAGCAATTTTGGCGACAATGGTCTGCACACTATTTACAACGGCAGCAGTCGATCTCAAAATGGCATCATCCTGATAACGTCATTAAAATTGGCTCGTTGGTTCTGCTCACGGATGAGCGCTTTCCACCGTGCAAATGGCCACTTGCACGTGTCATCGAGTTACATCCAGGCAAAGATGGGCTCACCAGGGTGGTGACACTCAAGACTGCTACCACCACGCTCACCAGGCCGATCTCGAAACTTGCTGTGCTGCCCATCTCATCCAACACCCAGCAATGAAATAATTAATCATCAACCCCGTTGCTGATGGCGGGCGGAATGTTGGAGAATCAGCTGGCGCACGGCGAGCGATAATCGTCGTGCGCCTACCTGTTGCGCTGCTTGGCTACACGGTGTTCGGTTGAGGCGAAGACAGCCGAAGCATGGGCTTCGCGGAGCCGAGGATGTGCCTCACTGGCACGCCGCATCAAGCGAGAGGGTGTCTCTCTCGCTTGACTTCGGTTTCGCTCACCGGCTGTCTCGCTCAATTGACTCCAGCGCCCAACGAATCTTTCGTACTCGCAGCCATCTTGGGAATTCGGCACTTTTTCGACACGCATCCATCGAGCAGCACACGCATCTTTGGACTCTCGGACTTTTCATCAATCGTTTTCATCGGTATCGCTCAACTTCACACAACAGGACTCATTGCTCAAGGTAAGAGTGCTCTGGCACAATTTGTCGTAATTCAATACCAGGGCGGAGTTAATATGGTGCATCAGCATTTGGTCTCACTCGTGGCATGCGTTGCTGTACAGGCCGCACCACGTTTTTCTCACCATAGTTTGCCAGGTAATTAATACAATTATGCTGGTGCTCATATTCACTGTGCTCTCCTCCTGAACATCTGCTGGGAAAGCACAGTGACTATGCGTTGCTCATTTTGGTGCCGTCTTAATATCTGGTTGCATGGAGCTACACAGTGCTGACTGCGTAGCTGGCCTTCTATAACATTTATTGAGAGTGCGCTCAGCATTAATTCGCTGCAACTACTCAGCAATACAGTGCTGAGTAGTTGCAGTGAATTACGCACACAAATTGTTGCACTCAATGGCATTGGCGTGCCGTACAGTGTAGCTGTTGCTACAGTGCACACGCCGCTTTCTCAAGTGAGCATTCAGCCTGCTATTGATATAATTGTTGGCTGCGCACATCAGCACATTACATTTGGTACTGCTTTTTAATTCATGTCTTGACACTCACCAGGCTAAGCGGGTCG
The DNA here is from genome assembly GCA_963942595.1 of Cylloceria caligata. Classification (NCBI taxonomy): domain Eukaryota; kingdom Metazoa; phylum Arthropoda; class Insecta; order Hymenoptera; family Ichneumonidae; genus Cylloceria; species Cylloceria caligata. The sequence continues at coordinate 23,420,139 of OZ012704.1, forward strand.
TGCTGCGTGGCTTTCACTGCGTTGCAGGCACCGCAGTCTCATGTCCACGCTCAGCACACAATTAATATAATTGTGTGTGGCTCACATGGTGTCATGTACAAAATTCAATTTGTTTAATTCAATTATAATTTGTACCCTTTCATCACTTGATATTTTATTGTTTTGCAAATTCAAATTATATTGGCATTAATTTTTACTGTTACTGTCTACGCTTGTGTCTAAATTATATTTTGAGTGCTACCACGGAAGGTGGAATAAAGACCGCTTTCGCAATATTACATCTGTGTGTCTGGTTCATTTTCCTTTTGTTGCAAGTGAGTTCTCACACGTGTTCACCCAATTCACAGATCGGTCAAGGCATCACCAGGAAGGAATTCTCAACAACGCAGTTGATTTTCACAACAATCAGATAAAATAAATTAGAATAATTGCGTTGGTACTTACGTTTCGTTTTCTGGTGAAGTTGTTTCGCCGGTAACCAATGCGTTGAAGGGAAAAAAATTATGGCAATCGTTTGTTAAAATAAAAATCGTTGAACTCGATAATTCGTGAAACTGTTAGTGTAACGCTCGACACTGCGTGTTTCACCGGGCTGCAACTTAAGAGCCTCAGGTGATCTTCGACTCGACTCTACTCCGACTAACTAATTGTCGCCAACTGACTGTCTACTGACTGCCCGGCGACTGACTATGTCACTACTATCTTTTTCGGGCATTTTCCTGTCCTTATATAGGTCCTGGAGGGTCTAATTTCCTATGCGGGGGATTCTTGGAATTACAATAGAACTCGGGCTTTGGAGCTTATCGACGATCCATTTTTCTTCTAGCTGTGACGTCGTTGTCATTCGATTTTTTTTCTGAGTTGCATGTGAGAGAGAGAGAGAGAGAGAGAGAGAGAGAGAGAGAGAGAGAGAGAGAGAGAGAGAGAGAGAGAGAGAGAGAGAGAGAGAGAGAGAGAGAGAGAGAGAGAGAGAGAGAGAGAGAGAGAGAGAGAGAGAGAGAGAGAGAGAGAGAGAGAGAGAGAGAGAGAGAGAGAGAGAGAGAGAGAGAGAGAGAGAGAGAGAGAGAGAGAGAGAGAGAGAGAGATATTTATTAGCTTTCTCAGCTGTTTTATACACAGTGTTACATATGTATTTTTCTTACATCTACATACATCCTTCTTTACTGTTGACACAACTTACTCCTTTAACATTCGTTTAAACCAGGGGTCTCCAAACTTTCCAGCCTTAGGGCCATACTGATTACTCCAGTAAGTTCCGAGGGCCAAAACCATATTATCATTGTTGCCGGTGGTAAAAAGTGAAATAGTCCAAAATCTGTCCGCGGGCCGAACGTGGCCCGCGGGCCGTAGTTGGGAGACCCCTGGTTTAAACTGTTCTACTTTTTCGCAACCTTTCAGTTCAGTTGGCAATGCATTGTATATTTTCACTCCTTCATAGTACATACTCTTTTGTGCACTTCTCGTTCTTCTAAATTGTATTACTATATTTTTCGCTTGCCTTGTTTCCCTACCACTCTTCGTTCCTACTATTTGTAGCCGATTTTTAAATTCTTTTGGCAGTAGATTCTTCACGGCTTTAAAGATAAATGTACAAACGTTATAGTACAACCTTTGCCTTATGGACATAAATTGTACCGTGCTCAGCATATCTTCTACCTTCGTATAGCCGTTGCATTGTAATATAACCCTCATTGCTCTGTTCTGCGCGATATGCAGTTTCTTCAACTCTGTTTCACTCATAGCTACTAACAGTGTTGCACAATTTTCAAAGTGAGGTGCTATGATTGCTTTATATATCACACATCGCGTATACGCAGATACATAATTCCCCATTCTGTTTAGAAAGCTCGTTTTTTTCCCTATTTTTTTTTAACATATACTCACAGTGTGATGCTCCGTTATGATGTTATTGGTTTCTAAATATTTTTCAATTTGATTTTTTACTACTAATTCGAGCACCTTTTCGTATAATGGCAACATATTAATTGGTCTGTAATGACTTGCTTTTATGGCTTTGTTTATTTTTGGGATCGGTTTAATTGTAGAAGTTTTTCCAGCTGTCCGAACAACATCCCTCCCGTAGGGATCCATTTATTATTTCCACAAATTTCTCTTTTATTGCACTGAATGCCATTTTTAGTATATCACTTGATATTCCTTCTTCCGTTCCCTTCTTTTTCGGGAGTCCCATCACTATCTTCTCCAGATCCTTTATTTCAATATGATTGAAGTTTTCCATTATACTTTTATTGTTCATCCTTATCCCTGTTATAATTCTTCTTCGGGTTGGATTTCCAGACGTATCCCGTTGTATTGAATTAACTATATTCTTTACACTTTGCACATAGAACACATTAAATTTATCAGCTATACTACCTCCCATCATGTCACCCAATATTTCAAAATCTATATTCTCTACTTCTCCAGTACCCATTGATTCTCCTTTAATTACTTCTTTTAACGGATTCCACATTTTTGTCGGATCCTTCTTATTATCGTCTATCATCTTTTCATAATATTCCTTCTTCTTTTCTCTTACTAATTTAACTACTGCGTTCCTTTCTACTTTAAATTGCTGCCAATGCTCCTACAAACCAGTAGTAATTGGTACTCCGTATGCCTTATCTCTTCTTCTTGCAGCTACTATTATGTCTTCTGAATACCATTTTTTCCTTTCCATACGTTTGGAATCTTAACTATATTTCTGGGTGCAAACCTATCTAGAGCACCCACTATGTTATCAACGAGCATCCTTTCTCTTTGGCTTACTTCTACCTCTTGAACTTGTCTTGTGGTAATGCTTAACATCCGTGTAAATTCCTTCACATCAATTTTACTATAGTTTCTTGTTTTATATTCTCTATACTCATTCCTTTCCTTCCTGTTACCTAATATGACTTTTGTCCATGCATGATCCGTTATCTTTGGCTCATGTTTTCCTTGCACTTGTGCACACCTATTAGCAAATAATAAATCGATAGTAGTTCGACTATCTTGCGTTATTCTTGTTGGTTTATTAACGTATTGCGTCATTCCTAGACTCAGCATTCCTGTTATCAACCTCTTTTTGTAGAACGTTTCTACCGTGACATCTATATTAAAATCACCTATTATCAAACAGTCTCCTTTTATTGTTAGTTCCTCAGTTATGTTTTCTATGTGTCTTATAAACTCAGCATCCGACGCACTTGGCGAATGATACACAATTACTATCATTCCTTTATAATGTTCGTCCTTGACCTCTATTCCAGCACACCAGCAGTTTGATTCTATTTTATTTATTGGTATCATATCATATTTAATATCATCTCTTATGTATAAGATTGCATCACCTGTATTCCTATTCTCCGCATCACATCTGACTGCACCCTAGCCCGGCATATACACTTCACTGTCACCAATTTCAGCTGTCACTCTGGTCTCTGATAACGCTATGAATGCGGGTTTCATTTTATCCACTATTTGGTATCGTATTTCATCCTTATGTGCTATCAGACTTTGTGCATTTGTATACCATAGCATTTCCTCCTTCAGTAATTGCTAATCGTCCAATCCTGCTCTACTCTTCTCTTCTTGGATTGCTCCTTTGTACGTTGGGCATTCCCGATCTAATGCATCATGTTCCATGTTTATCTCTAAGTTGTATGCTTGGTTTTTAAACATGCAGTTTATGCACTTGTTTTTCGTCGCTGTACATTTATTCGTTTCGTGATTTCCCGCACATTTATGGCATGTTTCCTCTCTTGTGCAGTTCTTGGCTATATGATAATAGCCCCAACATTTGTAGCATCGCTTCACATTGATGTGGTTGTAAACCGGACATTTTCTCCATCCCACGCTGATCTTACCTTTGTTCAGTATCTCTTGGTGGGTTCCTTCATCCACTATCATTATTACTGATCCTTCGTGTCTCTCTTCTTTGTTTATTCTTTTGACAATTTTCATCTCCTTTCCTTCCTTTTCTTCCATTGCATTCTGTTTCTTTATTGTTTCAACCAGCTCATCATCCGCCAGCTCTAGTTCGTCCACTTCCATGTTAACGATCTTAATTTTTGATTTTTGTTGCTTTGTTTCCATAACTTTAAATCCCTCGCCCATTTTCTCTTGTACTATGGTCTTTAGCTTTTCTATTTCTTCTGTCGTTTCACAGCCCAAAATCACAGTTCCATTACTGCCTTTCTTTAACCTTGTTACTCCCACAGCCATGTTTTTTATGTCTATCTTTTCTTTGATCTTCTTTTTCGTGGTCTCACTTTCTTGTTGTTCGTTAGGCTTAACAATTATAACCGTCTCCTTTTTCTTTTCTTTGACTGCTCCAGTATAAGTTCTTGTTACTTCCCTTGTTGTACCTAGAACTCCTCCTTGTATCATCAATTTTATTTCTTCCATTTCGATCTTCACGCCCTTCAATTCTTCTTGTACTATTTCCTTAATTATCACCCTAACTTCATTCTTGCATGCAACTTCGTCCTTTATTTCTTTCACATTTTTTACCAACCAATCTATTTTTCCTTCGATATTTGCCATCGTGCTAATACCTCTGCTTCCAGTAAATGATCCAGTCGAACCCGATCGATCTCTGCTGTTACCTGCACCAGGTGTCAACGTCCTCTGGCTTTCGTCAACTACGAATTTATCGACTGGACCATTACATTGCACTAGTTCTCTGTTTTTATCGTACACCTTATGTTTACACACATATCCCGGATGATAAAACAGTTTCGGGCACGTCTTGTATCGCACTACCTGGCTTTTTATAGCTTTTTTGCACGCTGAGCAACGATATTCATCATACTCAGTCGTGCTATCCATTTCGTCCGTGCTCGCAATAATGCCGTGGTATGCGCTATTGTCGTGTCACCGTGGCAGCGAGAATGGTCGCCGTCACCACTTTCACATGAACTTCAATATCTAAAATTGTTCACAATACCGCGATCTCGATAGCTATCAGAATCATCTATCGTTCTAAATGTTCATCACACAAAACCGCACATTTCGTGATATTTTTATACTTATTATAGTCTTATATTTCACTATAAAATTGGCTCAAAGACGGAGCGCATTTGACACACGTCTCAACTTTTCGAGAGAGAGAGAGACAGAGACAGAGACAGAGACGGACAGACAGAGAGAGCGAAAAGAAGCGCGGTATCGAGGGATTCGGGCCACGCTGCGCTGTAGATCCGAGTCGCTTCCGCTGTCCCTTTTATGACTAATACCGAATATAGTTCTTCGATAATGTTAAACTTATTTTAATCCTTAATAGCGTGTTACGCAAACGGGCATATATAACTACTATGGTAACTAAATGTTAATAGCTTTTATATCCTTTCACGGTGCTAACTGTTTAGTTAAATTAAATTTTTCAATTAAATATTTCGATGACACGCGCCGCCAACGATATCCATAGGCCGGAGAGGAAAAACTCTTGATACGAGATTCAGGTTCCTCCACGCTGGCTGTTTAGAGTGGGGCAGTGGCCTACCAACTCTTGGTTTCTCGTTGTCAGGTACAAGGTGTGATTTTACGTTCATTCCTTTGCAGGAAGGCTGTACCTCGGGTTTCCCCCAACCAGCACTATTAACTCGCGTCTGATCGTCGACGGATAATTACTTAAACTAGATCCACTATCCAGACTATACCACGGCCGAAGGAGCTACCATGACCAGAAGTTATTGCACGATTGGTTTGGAAAAACCTTGCCCTCATCATTTCTGAATCATTGAACAAGTTGGACCTGCCCCCTAGAGGGCGATGACTCACTTAGCCAGCACCGGCGATGGGGAGGGACCGAGACCCCTCCGCATCCTCGGTCTGTTGCCAGCGGGGGCCACGAGGAGGCGGAGTCATCAGTTCTTTCACTCGGTCCCAGCAGGTCACCCGGAAAATATCCAGGTAGTTCGGCCTCAGTGGCTCGGCTGCACCGGCTGGCTACTTCCTTACAGATAGCCCCTGTATCTGCCGATTACACCTTTGTAGATTAATTAATTAATCATTTTTGTATGCGGTCATATGTTTCTTCAGAGTGATAAATCTAAGCGACAATGTAATTGACCAAGCATGATGGAAAATTTCTGGCAGTTCGCAACCCGGTTAGAGTCAGCGCCACCTAGATCCCTGCGTTATCGATCTCAGAAAGATCTCTAACAATCGAATCCTTAATTATTTTTTGTCAACTCTGCTTGCCTCACTCATTCATTAAGAATTAATGAGGTAACCAGACCTGACGATTTTTAACTTCTAAAGAAATCGTAAAAAAATATTGCCACAGCCCGGGTTCGAACCCGGAACTCCAGAATACTAGCCTGGTACGTTACCAATTACGCCACCGCGGCCGATTACAGCCCATGTTGTCAGGTACAAGTGAAGTATGTGATTTACGTCAACTCTCTTGCGAGAAGGCTGTTCCTCGGGTCTTCCCCGTACCAGCACTGTTTACTCACGTCTGATGGTCGACGGACAGTTTTGTAATCTAGACCCACTATCAAAGCCTCAAAACCTTTTGCCTGACAGAGTCCAACCCATTTAACGGTTGTCCACGGCATGGCCGTGGAGCTACAACAACCTCCCTGTCTCCCAATTAGTCCGAAGACTTAACGTCTCGCTTGGTATGCACCCGAGCCTACACCATGGCGGGGTTGCTAATACCCGTACAGAAAATACGTTCACCCAGGGCAAGCAACCACAAAACACTTGACGTACTCTCGACCTTCCCCAGCGACATGTACAGAGTCTGGTACAACGTACTCCTGACACTGGTACAGCTACCTTCACGGCTTGTGAAGGTGGCTGTACCAGTGTACAAGGCTTGGTACACAAGATCATTATGGCTGCGATCTGGGTGGGCACAGTCCACCATCTGTGTGAGCCGTTGTCAGGTACAGTGATGAACCTGGCCGTCCATTCCTGGCGCGCACCATGTGTTCCCACTGACCTGCTCGGTCTAGCTGCAGGTCTCACCTTTCCCGCCGTCATTATACCTATATAATCTTTCAGTAGCTATAGGGCCCGACCACAGTGCAGGTTTATGATCTTCTTTGACCCCTTGCCTTACGATTTAATTTCCAACTGTGCGGGCCAAAAGCGGCACCAAGGTTGGTCGCGCGCAGGGACATACTCCGCCTGGCTCAGCGTTCGAAACTGTACAAATCGCAAACTTCCTATGATTTGTATATACACGTGCGCGGTACAATTAACTTTGCAAGATGTTTGATAAATAATTACGATTAGTTGATTATTAAACAAAAAAAAGATTTATTGTTGCAAATTGAATAATACATTAATAATAACATTTTTATTTTAATACAAAAATTTAATAATCTTCGATAATATGATATCTCTCAAAACATGTGGGTACATGTAATGCAATTTTACATTTTTTGCATTCCCACGTTGTCTCACTGCGTTTTTTTTGCTTTGTGCAAACTACACATCTTCGTTTTGGGTGTTGGTTCGACGGGGTTGGATCTATATGCTTGGGAAAATGACTCGAGTGTCGAGCCTGTAATCTTAGTGGTAAATCTCCATTTGACAACCGTCCTTTACGGTTGTAGTTCGGTAATGGTGTATTTTTCAATAATAATTCGGCTATTTCAATCTTATATTCTGCATATCCCTGTTTTTTTCACTATTTATCTTGTTATGCAAAACGTAAGAGTTAAATAAAGCCACGTCAAACAGGTATTCCCCTTTTTTTAATTTTGTTTTCAAGAAATCTTTTGGCATATTTTTTCTGTTTGGGCGCACTGTTCCAATGGTATTAGTATTACTGTTGAGTAGAGTTACAAAAAGATTTGGTGAAGAATACCAATTGTCCAAATATAATGTGTGTCCTTTGTATAAAATTGGCTTTGATAGTTCTTTGACCACAATTTCAGATGCATTGTCTGTAGTATGTATTTTGTCACAGCCAGTGTATATTTTGAAACTATAGCAGTAACCTGAACTGGACTCACATAATTTATAAACTTTTATACCAAATCTCGCTTTTTTTGACGGATTGTATTGTTTATAGGATAAGCGTCCTTTAAATTTCATTAATGATTCGTCAATTGCAATGTCCTCTTCCATTGTATATATTTCTTGAAATTGTTGATTAAAATAATTTATCACGGGTTTTATTTTGTTTAATTTATCACTTCTATTGGCCACATTATTATTTGCAAAATGCAAAAATCTACTTATTTGTAAAAATTTTCTGTACGGCATCGTTTCTCTAAATATTGGAGTTTCAATAACGGCCCTCTTAGACCAATACATTTGAATTGCAGGTTTCTTTACTTCAGCCGCAATTATACATAGCGCAATATATATTTTTATTTTATCACAGTTAACAGGAGACCAAGCTTCATCAATTTTTCGTCTTTTATTTTCATTGTTTATTACTTGTTCCACGTATAGATTAGTCTGCGTCACAATATTTTCCCAAAATATACTATTAAACATTAGATTAAAAACGCCCATTGCCTTATTGCTTGTACTCAAATGATCTAACGTTGCCTCTTTTATTCCTGGAATTTTCATATATTGCCATATTTTTGGTTGGTTCTCGTTTTTTTTCCAGACCCACAACTCCGGTGGTTGATAATAATCTTCATCATCGGATTCTTCGCTAATCACCAGTGGCTTAGTAGCTTTTCGTAGGACACGTACAATGTCACTACCACTGTCACTACTACTGGTATCAATGTCATCACTGTTCTCAAATCTAATTTTTCTTTTTGAACACATTATAATGGATGATTTTATAATACTTCTTACATACGATGTAAAGTCGAATGCGAATGAGAAGTAACTGAATGGCGCGTCTCTGGAATGTCTCTATGACCATTGTTGACATTTGGAACGGCCGCCCCACCAAGTTTCTGAAATGTCTTGTTTATGTTTCGCTCGGTAGACTTACGACGCCTCTGAGGCGTCTTATTCATGTTTGGTCCGATAACCTTGCGACGCCTCTGAGGCGTCATATTCATGTTTGGTCAGGAAAACCTTGCGACGCCTCTGAGACGTCATTGTAAGCTAAGGGGTTAAAAGAAAGATAGATATTGGAGCATGGTTACATCAGGACGTAACAATATTATACGACCTTGGACCTCGTCTCGGGATTTTACCAAATCCCGATGGGGCATCAAGATAAGGAAAAACTGCATTTTCCACTCCGCAGGGTCATTTCGAGTATAACCGAATGCCTTTCGGACTCAAAAACGCACCACCAACTCTTCAGAGACTGATGAACTCGGCGCTGGCCGGACTACAAGGAGTCAAGTGCTACGTGTACCTCGATGACATCGTGCTACATGGAAAAACCTTGAAGGAACATAATAACAGGCTGCGGAAGGTGCTGCAGCAGCTGAGAGAGGCAAAATTGGCCGTGCAACCTAGCAAGTGCCAATTCCTACGAAAGGAAATGCAGTACCTCGGCCACATAATTTCCGAAGAGGGAGTGCGTGCGGATCCCCAGAAACTGGAAGCGGTAAGAGAATTCCCGGTGCCGAGAGACGTAAAGGGGGTACAATCCTTCCTCGGACTAGCTGGATATTACCGGAAATTCATTAAAGATTTCTCGAAAACCGCTCAGCCACTCACAGAATTAACCCAGAAAGGGGTTTAATTCGAGTGGACCGCAGTAAGAGATGCCGCATTCGAAGAACTAAAGACGGCACTTACCACGGCACCTATACTGTAGTATCCTGACTTCACGAAGCTGTTCGTTGTGATAACGGACACCTCAGACAGGGCGCTCGGCGCTTCCCTTTCGCATGGTAGGATCGGGGACGATTTGCCCATATGCTACGCGAGCCGCACAATGTCGACGGAAAAGGAACTACTCGCTATAGTTTGAGCTCTCGCTCAATACCGGCCAAATATTTATGGTACTCGCTTCACGGTAGTGACGGACCACCAACCGCTCACCTGGCTGTTCGGAGTAAAGGACCCAGGATCAAGACTAATGCGTAGGAAAATAAAATTGGCGGAACATGAGTTTAATGTCGAATACAAGGCTGGTAAGCGCAACACGAATGCAGATGCGCTAAGCCGTATATTCTTCACTACGAGGGCCCAAGCGAGAGCAAAGAACGAAGTCTGTGATTCAGACAAGGACAGCACTACGGGGCAAGTAGGCACAGCGAATGACCGCACAAGGCAGAGGGCCGAAGATACCCCATATAGGCGCAGTAGCTCGCTAGAGCAAGAGGGTGAGCTTGCCCACGAGATAAAAAAGGATAGGAAAGCGCCCGGGTACGGACAGCTGTACAAAGCGGAGAGCCGAGAATACCCCGAGCCAGCTTAGTGACGCGGCAGAGAGAGAGGCCGCGCTGGCCAATGCTCCAGAAGAGGATAGAGAAATCCGCAGCGTGCATGCAGGACGTTCAACTGATATCCACAGCCCCGCCGAGAAGACGTACGGTCGAGGAAGGGGCAGACCACGCACGCTATCAGCGCAAGGCACGAGTAAGACTGCGAGCATCACTGACAAAGACAGAGCGAGCCCAGCATAGCATGGCAGACCCGCGAGGCGCGGAAGGCCGCGAAAGGCAATCGTTGCAAGGCCGCTCGAGACAGAGAGCGACACAACGGCGGAGCTACCGGTTGGCACACCGAGTGAAGAAACTGCGGACAGAGCACCGCAAAGGCCTGCTGAGGAAGCGAGGCACGGCGGGGCCCGTAGCCCACAATATTCCAGCAGCGCGAACGAAGACAGCGCTACAAAAAAGTATAGCGACTGCCACAGTGGCGTAGCCATCCCCTCCGCCGATGACCGCCTAAAAATAATAAAGGAATATCACGACACCCCCATAAGAGCGCATCAAGGTATGCGGCGCAACCTGCATCGGATCCGGACCAAATATAACTGGCCCGGCATAAGAAGGAATTTGGAGAAATATATCTCGTCCTGCGAGTCCTGCCAAAAGAATAAAATCGGGAAAAAGGAACGAGTGCCGATGGTGGTAACGGATACCCGATCGAGGTCATTCAAAAAAGTTGCGGTCGACATCGTAGGACCGCTACCGGAAAGCGCTTCCGGGAAAAAATATATACTTACGTTTCAGGACGCCCTTACCAAGTACAGTGCAGCGATCCCCCTGTCGAACCAAGAGGCTTCGACAGTAGCAAGGGCGCTGGTCGAAGAATTAATTTTCCAGCACGGAACGCCGGAAACGATACTATCGGACCAAAGTACCAACTTCCTCAGCTCGACCTTCAAGCAGATGTGTCGATTGTTGAGAATTAAGAAAATACAAACGACGGCCTACCATCCGGAATCGAATGGCGCCCTGGAAAGGTCGCATGGCACCCTCGCAGAATACCCGAAAAATGTCATAAGCGAGGATCAAGGAGACTGGGACGAGTGACTGCCGTACGCAATGTTTACGTAGAACACCACTCTACATACGGGGACCGGAATGTCTCCCCACGTGCTGGTATACGGAAGCGAAGCTGAATTACCGACGGCTGTAAGGCAGGAGCCCCGCGGCACCTATCCATATGACGACTACGTCCAAGAGCTACGAGAGCGATTACGCGCTGCATGGACTGTAGCACGCGACAACCTAGAAGGCGCGAAAAGACGGTCGAAGAATACGTACGACCACGGCGCACAGGTGCAGGAGTACCACGTCGGCGAACGCTATTCCTCGACGATCAGACGGTGCGCAGGGGGCGGTCGGCCAAGCTGACCCCTAAGTGGACGGGACCCCACGTGATAGTGGAAATGAGGCCCCCCATCAATTACGTAGTCCGGAAGGGACGGAAAACTCAGGCTGTGCACGCAAACTGCCTGAAGTTCTTTATCGAGCACTAATAGCTCAAGAATTGAAGAATTCGCATACTTATAGCTAGTTAAAACTAAATATCAGCTAGAAAATAAATGTGGGAAGGAGCTCATCGGGATGCAGGGTACGGAGCTCCAATAAAGTAGAAGAGGTCTAGGAGACCTAATTTTATCAACAGAAAATAGAGGGTCATACTGAGATGAAAATACATGATAAATATACACATGGAAAAGATATATTAAACGAAACAATTGAGAAGAAATTGCACTTTAATTACGCAATTCAGAGGGGACGTAATACTGCGACCGTGCTTGAAAACCACCTCGAAAAATGTATAGAATATTAATGCTGACGCAGGATAGTGTTCAGCGTAGAGTGTGAAAAGAATATATAGGGTAAATTGGAGAAATGAAGCCTCTAAGAGCATACTTAATTTTGGAAAAAATAAGTCAATGTGCGCAGTCTATTCGGTTGATATACACATGTTAGTTGGTAATTCGATTTCCACAAATGACAGTGAAATATGCCAAATCATTTCCATATTGCAAGACAATATTAATATTTAAGAAGAAGAAGAAGGTATTTAAGGTAGTTGTTCACATCCGTTCGTAGGAACGTAGTAATCCTGCCTTTTGTTTTACTGAGAAGCAGGTCGTTGGTATAGGAGGGTGTCGGTAAAATAATAGACCTTATGTAAACAACTTGTACTGTGTTTATTAGTTCACGATAAGAAACGTTGTTATGTAAGGTATTATTTATGTTGGATTTGTTGTAAGGTGTTAGATGTTTTCGCGGAGCAGTACGCTCTAGTGTTTTTCTTTAGGTCTACTCGCTAGGATGACTTCTAACGAACTAACTCTCGTCTTTGCTCCGGGATCGAGGAAGCAGCCTGCGAGGGCGGTCCTATCCCTTCTTAAATATTATTTAAAATACGCGAAGATTTTAAGGAGGACACCCTCACAGAAGCAAGCTGCGTCGCCGAACCCGGCTTACTTGAATTGTTCGTGAGTTTAGCACGAACAATAATAAATAAATAAAATGATAAACAGTTAAAACAATTTAGTACATACGGCGAGAGTATGTTTCCAATGACAACGCACACCATCGACCCAGGTAAGTCCTTTGCGGATGTTTCCCAGATGGCGAGGGCATGGGTCATCACTGGATGCAATAAAAAAAAAGGATCCGATGCCAGTAGCATGGCAAGCAGCGAAATTTACAATAAGAACGAAATTCAACTTAGAAATAAAACGAACCTATGCTAAAACCATACACAGTATGTACAGGATTTACTTGCACATTTGCAACAGTAATAGACATACCGCTGATCAGGCAGCAATAGTACAGTATTCCCTATACACACGCGAGCAAGCAACGGCGAGTACGACTACGTGGACAAGACTGGAAGTCACGTAATCATTGACACTGAAAATCGTAAATGCCTGAGGATAACAACCGATGACATAAAAAAATTGCAAGCTACTGAGCAAATCTTACATTTGCCCGCCGACACACCCTACAATTTTGGTTACAAACAACGCACTCTGCGAAGTCCTAAAATACGCGAAAATGGACACAAATAACCGGAATACTGGCTTTGATAGGCGTAGGTATTGTAACCGCCCCAGATTTCAGCGAAAAACTTCCGAGTACCCAGTTTCTTCCGAATGAAGCCAGTTTTTAGGAACTCACTTATGAAATAAGGCAGCCTATTGCAATTGCCTTACTCGCCACTGGGACGTCCATATCCGTTCACATATCAGGAACTGTCGTACCAATTTTGTTATCCATCGGCATACAGCTTTATTCTTGTGTGAACTCATGATACTTAAAGTTTAATGCTGTTTATCCAATTAGATCCATATGTTTACAAGAAAAAGGCTTTTTTTGCCAAAAACACTGATTTTGTGTCCGTGTCGCGTAAGAACTCAGTGAATATTAAATAAATGTTAGAAATATTTATAGGTGAAACTCCACAATATAAAAGAAATACAATGACTGGTATAATATTAGTTGCAAGTGAACAGAAAGTATTGACGAGGTGTCGTTGTCGCGGCTTGGATCTAGAATAGTCGGGGCTCGCCCGATCGATGACATCCAGAGGTCCCAGTACTACGTCAGCCCCTCCTCGTGGCGGACAAGGGCCTCTTATCGTCTCAAAGGACCTTCCCCGAGATCCCTGATGACTCGTGGTGTTTATTTATCTTAGCGACACCAGAGAAGCAACGCTTGGTCTTGAGTGTCGCTATGTCGCTTTCAGTCGTCCATCCTGATGTTATTCACGTCCTCGTGAAGGTGTTGCATCTCCGTCAGGAGCGTGAGTACTCATACTCCGCGTTACTCTTCGGTGACTTTCTGTGAAGCAAAGGGCAACATTGTAAATTTGAAAGAACCCTTCTTTCGTAACCCATGATGCTTTGATTATCGTGTATTAGTTGCATGCTATCGCTATTTTATAATATGTATTTGCATATACATGCACGTAAGCAAAACATTAAGCTGGGCCCAATTGCAACTCATGCACTACCAGTCGTCACTGGTCTACCGTGCCCGTTGTCGACGGCTAGGCTTGGTGGTCTCATCACCTGTACCGGCTCATACTGTTATAATCTGGATTTTAATGTTGATTACTTCACAATCAATCTGGACCGCCGCTTTACAGCGCACCATCGAATCCACGATGTCACAGTCTCTCTCACATGATTGTTACGTAACACGCTTACAGCGCCAGTCGCCCCGGTCACTCCGTCAATCCGGAACCAATGACCGTCCCATCGTATCTAACGAAGTTACGACTGTTGACCATTCGGAAATCCGAGACACAGCGCCGAACGCCCAGCATGCCTCCGGTACCCCACCTAGCCACGACCCAACGGCTTATACCTTTTACGCATATGCGTACCGGGTGTTTTTAACACATGAGGTTCCTCATCCTCATTGCTAGAGTCCGTATCGCTGACTCTCGTGCACCAGCGCTTCAGCTTGTCGCCGGGCACCACGCCACTGTATGGCTTTTGGGTCCGCTGAGCACCCTTGATGTCCTCAATGAGGTATCGATCACAATTCAACACCTTAGCGATCTTATACGGCCCAGCGTACTTCGGCAGTAACTTTTTACTCGAGCCCTCATTACTATTTATCACGCGCTTGGTCACAACTATTTCATTGCTACGGTGCTGCCTTTGCGGTCCTCTTTTCTTATTAAATCTAGCCTTTTGCTCCTTCTGGCTACGCTGAATTACCTCTTTAACCTTTTCCCGAGTCTTCTCGCGATCACAGTCATAAGTTGTCTCCCCTATACGAGATACAATTTTTGCTTCGGCCGCATTGCGCGGTTTATATCCGAGCAACAGCTCGGATGGAGTTTTGCCTGTCGCTTTATTAAACGTATTGTTTAAACCCCAAACTACGTTCCCCAAACTTTGATCCCATTTGGTTTCTTCGGTCAAGCTTGCCGCTAGCGTACTAAGTATCGTTCTATTATAACGTTCCACTTGACCGTTCGCTCTCGGAGTTGCTACAGCCGTCAACACATGTTGAATACCCCTGGCGTGACAAAACTCTTTAAATCTCTTGCTAGTAAACGCACTACCTCGGTCACTAATAATACGCTTTGGAAAACCGAAAGTCTCACTAATTGTAGTCAAGTGTCTCTCAACAAGAATCGTTTTTGTATTTTTAACCGCTTTAGCAAATACAAATTTCGTGAACCCGTCTACAATTACGTGAAGATAAGAGTTACCCGTCGAGCTCTTTACGAATGGGCCTAAATGATCGATGTGCACGGTATGCATCGGCTCTGTGATCTTCTCTATTGAGTGCAAATGACCCGGTTTCTTCCCAGCTGGTTCTTTATTGTACAAACAATCCAAGCATGCCGAAATATACTGCTTAGTATAACTTCTCATTGACGCGAACCAGTAATCCCCCTGCAATTTCTTTAGAGTCTTCTCCACCCCAAAATGTCCTATATCATCATGACACAATTTAACTATTTGACGCCTCGCAGACCGTGGTACCGCCCATCTTAACCCATCAGTCGTCTTTCTAAAAACACGATTCTCTTTTATTATATAATCGCGTTTAATTTCTTGCTCTTCTTTATCGTTTGCCTCTCTACCGAGTACTTCGTGTATATAAGCTAAGCGCGAATCTTGTAACTGAGCAGTGAGCAACCAGTCGCCTAACTCGATGTGTAGCAGTCCGACATCATTAATTTCATTTAAATCAGATTCTTCTGGATTGCGACTAAGTGCATCAACGTGCGGCATTTTCTTTCCTGCTCGATATTCAATAGAACAGTCATACTCTTGCAGCTGAATCCACCATCGAGCCACTCGTGGCAACAGATCTCGCTTGACAAAAGTCGCTCGCAACGCACTGCAATCACTAACGATCTTGAATCTGATACCCAATAAATAAACTCTAAATCTCTGTAAACTTGCCACCACTGCTAGTGTCTCGAGTTCATACGAATGGTACCTTTGTTCTTCCTTCGAAGTCTGGCGACTAAAATAAGCTATCGGTTTTAACGAGCTATCGGCCTGCCGCTGCAACATTATCCCGCCTAACCCAAGCTTGCTTGCGTCTGTGTGCAGCTCGGTGTCCGCGTCTTGCGTATACAAAACTAATACGGGTCTCGACACTAGTCTCTGCTTTATTTCACCGAATGCCCGCTGTTGTTCCTCGCCCCAATGCCATGCGACACTCTTCTTCGTCAAGTGTGTTAGAGGCCGGGCGATTGTAGCAAAGTCCCGCACGAACCTTCGGAAATAACTCGCTAGCCCTACAAATTGTCTCAAGCTGTGAACATTAGCAGGTACTCGAAAATTCGAAACAGCATCGATCTTATGTTGACCCGGTCGGACACCTCGTGATGTAACCTCGTACCCAAGATACTCTATTTGTCTCTCTAAGAATGCACATTTACTTAATTTGAGAGTCAAATTGGCTCGTCGCAGCTCTTGTAAAACTAATTTCAGTGCCCGGATCCCTGTATCTACGTCCTCTGATGGAATGAGAATATCATCCATGTAAGCTAATACCGAAATTTGTCCTTTAAGCGGGCCAACGATTCGATTAATCATTCGTTGGAACACCGCGGGGGCATTCGCTAAACCGAAGGGCATTCGGAGAAATTCATACTGTCCATCAGGCGTGACAAACGAAGTTTTCTGAATGGAGTCTTCATCGACAGGAATTTGATAATATCCGGATGCCAGATCTAAACTTGTAAAGCATGCGTTTCCCTGAAGACTATTAAGTTGATCTTCGATTAACGGTAATGGATATCTATCCTTTTTCGTAATAGCATTTAAGGCTCGATAATCCACGCACATTCTAGTTTCGCCATTCTTTTTACGCACTAAAAGGATCGGACTCGAAAACGGAGAGTTAGAATCACGAATAATTTCGTTTTTCTTCAGATCATCGATAATCTCCCGGACTTTATTTCGTTCCACATACGACAGTCGGTAGGGTCGATACGTCACGACGGAATTACTTGTGAGTTCTATATGAATTTTTGCAGCTTGAGTTTTTCCTAATTCAGCTACTTCTAGTGCAAAACAATCTCGAAACTCATCTAGTACAGCAAACAGCTTTTCTTTTTCTACACGAGATACGCTCGAGGCTACTTTAATCTGATCTTTTGGTAATTCTTTAAGAGTTGTTTTTTCTAAGGAGCATATCGCTTTAATTTCCTCAGGACTCTCCTCTCTAGCCAGCACAGCTCGGGCAATGACCTTGTTATTAGTAATGACCAAGGGTCTATCTGATAAATTAATTACCGGCAACAACCCCGTTGTTGTATTAAGTACGCATCTTGGAATGCAATGCTCTTTACCTGCCTCGCTTCGTACGCTGAGCTCTACGTATAAGTCACCTGTGTAATTGTTTCTCACCACCACCTTGACGTCTGCAGCATGGCCCGACGGAATGACTGTTGCCTCCGTTGCCCATAGCGCCAATTTCTGCGGTGGTAGTTGGTCCAGGCCCGGCAGGGTTGCCACGGACTTCTCGAATATCCGCAGGGTGCCGTCTCGCTGCACAGTCGTCACGCCTGGTAGGTCAAGGAAAGGCTGCCCGACCAGCAGTGGCACGCTTTGAAGCCCATCTGGAACCACATGGACGTCGACCGATCCTTCGGCCAGGTCGATCTTCACATTCGCTTTGGCAACACCAAACGGTCGTACAGTGCTTCCGCCGTACCCTTGGAGAACGTCGTTCGTCTGCCGGAGGTCCAACTGCAACGCATCTGCCTCCGTCTTGCGTATAGTAACGCACTCGCTGCCCGCGTCCACGTATGCACGCAAAGGCGTGCCGTTGACGGTTGCTTCGTGGAATCGCGCAGTCCTCGATTGCGCCGAAGTACCGATGCTCAACATCTTCTTCTTGCTCGATTCTTCCTTCATATTCGTGCACTTCCTTGCAAGGTGCCCAAAGTCATTGCAACGGAAACATCGAACTTTTGCAAATTTATTCGCAGAGCTTTCTATGGTCTTCGCAAGTTTATTCTTTTCAAGCGAGTCATTATTTTTCGTCGCCTGAAATTTCTCACTAGACCGGTGTTGTACAGCACGACTGGAGCTTTTGTTGTTGCCGTTGCTCCTTTGAAATCCAGGTTTGTCGTATCGGGTCTCAGAATCATCAGACTTGCTCAGGAAAATTCGCAATTCCTCTGGTGACTGAAAATCATTCCGCTTAATCGTCATTCGCAGTGAATAATTGGGAATGCCGTGTGCAATGCATGCTGCTGCGTCTTTGCCTGTAATGCCGCATGCATTTACAAGAGCAGCTTTCTCGAAGAAATACTTCATCATTCCCTCGTCTTTAGCTTTAGTCCTCGCTAACATTATTGTAAGGCGATCTGGCAACTCCGTGTAGTCTGTAAACGCTGCTGTCAATTTTTCCTTCCACTCAGGCCAAGTGAAACCGATCGTCGGCAGCCCTTCATACCACGTCTTCGCGTCTCCACGGAGATTTTCCAGAGCAAAGCTGGTGACCATTGTCTCGTTCCAGCTATGAATTTCTTTTAATTCCTCCACCTTTTGAATCCATACTTCGATGGTCTGCCTCTTTACACCGGGATCAAATTCGGGAATCGACTTCTTCCCGTCTGAGAACCTTGGTCCACGTGAAAGAGGTTGCTCTACAGCGATGTTAACTGTCTCGATTAGTTTATGAAAGGCCTCCTGCCAACTCGAAGCATCACTGGCACTCGGTGTTTGTACTTGTATAGACAAACCACTCTCTCGTAAGTCTTTGTGCGCAGAATCACGTACTCGTTCATGCGACTCTCGCGGCGATCGTTCCTTTTCGTGCCGATGTCTGTTACGATATCGTTTTTCTGGTGTATAGTACGATCGGCCTCGAGAGCGCGATCTTGAACGAGATCTACGTCGGTCCTGTCGAGACCGTCCCATCGTGATTTATAACGAATGAATACCGCGCACAATGTAACTATCGTATATTATTCGATTCACCCACTAAGAATATTTCACTCAAATCTGATCACCGCCAGCACAATAACGTTACGTTAAAACGTAAGTAATATAGTTCGATTAAAATATATCGACTATGAAAGATCCGAAAACTGAGCTCAGATCCCACTTCTGAAGCTGTTAGAAATATTTATAGGTGAAACTCCACAATATAAAAGAAATACAATGACTGGTATAATATTAGTTGCAAGTGAACAGAAAGTATTGACGAGGTGTCGTTGTCGCGGCTTGGATCTAGAATAGTCGGGGCTCGCCCGATCGATGACATCCAGAGGTCCCAGTACTACGTCAGCCCCTCCTCGTGGCGGACAAGGGCCTCTTATCGTCTCAAAGGACCTTCCCCGAGATCCCTGATGACTCGTGGTGTTTATTTATCTTAGCGACACCAGAGAAGCAACGCTTGGTCTTGAGTGTCGCTATGTCGCTTTCATAAAATAGTTTTTTCTGTACAGCACTTTCTCACAATAATAATGAACTTCGCCCAAACAGTTATGACCCATTCAAGTAAATAGAACTATATAAATTGCATAAAAATATTACCTTTTTTTGGCTTTTTTACACTTGAGCTTATTATTACGAAAACGTAAAGGTACAAAGAACAAGTGCGCAAAATGTAATGCCCGTCAGACAATTTTTAGTGTAAAATTTTACTGCAAAACATAATATTGAAAGCCTGCCACACAATTTTTATATTTATTTACATATAAAAACTTTATAAAGTTAAAGTCGTATTTGTTACAGTTCTTTGCAGCCGTTAATAGTTTTTAAACCTAGTTCAATGTGACTTTCTTAATAATTTCTCTGAACTTAAAGGGAGAATGGAAAATATGGTACACTGGAAGAACTCGACAGAGGTGAGATCTGCGCCAAAACGGACGACCATGGAGAAGAGAAACGAAATGAAACTTACCAAAACCAGGTTTCTATTGAAAATCTCCAAAAGCAAGGCTAGCGTATCATCCCTGCAGGACTCAGTAGAATTCACCCTCTCAATAAATGAGGAAACACACTTGTAAGTTGATAATATCAGGTTTCCATTTCACCATATAAAAACATCATAAAGTGTGGCCCGAAGGCCACCCCAGTACTAAATGATACTTTGCGGAATGCGAATAACAACACAAATACGACGAACACATGCAACCACGTAAAAGAAACACGAGAACACTAGAAAAAGTCAGTTTGCGAAACACGCAGGGTTTAAACTAGACGACCGGGATGACCTGCGACTTTACTGACCAGGTCATCCCGGTGCTGACTTTATTAGCTACGTGTATTTAAAAAAAAAATTATTATAAAATGATTTAAGTGAGAATAATATATTGTAGATAAGTATTTACTAAAATGAAAGAACTTCTCCGTAACAGGGGATTCCAGTTGAAAAGTTTAGATTTTTAATGCTTCGTGAGATCTGCAAAAGTTGGATTATGTATGGCAACAGTTATTTTGTGTTTCCTATAACGGTCATGTTGAGTAAAGTAATGTATATGTACACACGCTAAGTATAATTACCAATAAGTTTATATATCAAAAAAGAATTATCCAATTTTATTCACATTTTACGAAAGGAATCAACCGGAGAAGCCGATAGTGTGGATTACTGTTATCATCACTGTTACACATTTGCCACCGATTACGGACAGTAATCGGTGGCAAATGTGTAACAGTGATGATCAATTAATCAATCAATGTATCACGGTATATCTAAGCCGTATATAATTATAGCAATATTTTATGGGCAAGATTTCAAATTCTATTGCACTTATAACCTTGTTAAAACTTTGCTAAATTATTGCCAAAGTAAATTCCATGTCGAAATTAAAAATAAGTATGAATGTATCAATATATACGAGTATCCATTAACAAAAGTTATTTTTCCGATTTATAAAATGGAATTATGAATAATGCATAACTTATTAATGCGAGTTCTAAAATTTGTGAAATTATTGTTTTCTTTTATGCAAATCATTTCCATGAGAAGAAGTTTGTTTAAAAAGGATTCAAAAGCAAATATTAAAGAAATATCAAAAGCGTGTTTAGTCGCATTAATTTGACTGCCTAAGGTGGTGCGACCTTGTTACAGGTGATTTCTCTATTTCTATACTCTCGAATGCATGCCTTTTAATCCATTCAATATCAGGTGCAGAACGATATTTTCATGGTAGCAAATAAACTAATTTGGATTTTAACAACGAGGGAATTTTAACCTTCGTTGAGACGTTAATCAAGTTAATGTTATGTTTGTCATTTGTGACTGGATTAAATTCAAATTATTCGAAAAGCCTTACTGAAGGATAGTATGTATATCATATGTATGAATAGATAATAATCCATCCTGTGTCAATTTTTTAATTTTCTTCTTGAATGTCGGGAATAGTCGTGTTAGTCTGTCTTCTAACATGAATGGTCCATTTAATGACATGTATAGGATTACAAGTTAAGAGTTACGTGTCATTAATGAATTTCAAGTCTTTACTTCAGAACTGTGAATGTGAAAGTTTTAATGCTCTGTCTACGAGCATGTATATAATGCCTATATTTTATGACTGGAGAAAAAGTTAATAAATCTACCAGACCAGTTTACGACACCAATCTGTGATAATGATCTCATTTTCCCTAATTAATAACCAATTCATGAATGGTATTTTATTATCTTTTTTTTTCTCTTATTATCTTTCTCTTTCTCAATAGTAAATTGGAGTTTGGGATGCTGAGTGTTGAAAATTGTTGAAGTTCATCGAATTTGATTTGAGAGAGCAGATCACGTGGTCTACGTGCCTTGTGAATAAAACTGGAGTGTAATAAAGTTCTGACAAGCAACATTCTTCTCAAGCAGCCATAACTACTATGTGATATAATATTGGAGCTAATGGAAAACCCATAGGAAGCCCAGAAATTTGTTTGTAAATTTTATTATCAAAGTGAAATAAGTAAAAGACATAATTATCTCAGTGTCTTTTTTAATTCGATGATAACACTGCCCTCTCCACATAAATACCTTCTTTTTAAGACGGTTTAAAACTAATAGTAAAGATACATTTGTTCAAAGAGAGGTCACATCTAATGAAACTAAAATGTATTAAGCAGGTAAAATGATTTGCGTAACCAATGATTTCAGAGAAGAACTGTCATTACGAATAAAATCAATTGATTTTGTGTACGGACAATTGATAGACTAAGCTATTGGCCTCGTTGGGATGTTCAGTTTGTATATTTTTGCTAAAGTGTATATTCTAGCTAAATTTGTATTATCAGGTCTTGAGTAATGATAGTTAGTTTCATTAATGAATTTTGCTCGATTTCAGATATCTAGACGTCTAGTAACTGATTTGTGTGTGCAATTTTTGTTGTATCAGTTACCGTAAACTTGTAAATAATTTTCATCATTTAAGCGTGCAAGGGATTTTTGTATCTATTCATTAGACTTTAGAACAATAGTGCTATTCACTTTGTCATCTCTGGTGATTTTTATATCACGGTGTAAAGTTAAAGATATCTTAGTATCAAGTATGACTTTACTAGTATCTATTTTGTGTTAGTGCAATGTAATTTATTTCAAATATTAATTAGCAAGCGTCTTGCATAACTTAACTTATCTTTCTTAATCAAATCTGACTGTGATTCAAATTCAGAAATAACTTTATGAATGGCACCTTTGGCTTTCTTTGTGAGTAAGTATTACAAAATTTAGTTTCGTCCGATAGAAAATACTGGATAGATTGATCAACCGGCATTTTGTAAGATTTTTGTTAGAGTTGTAAGTTTTGAGTCTGTTCAAAATGGTCTTAAGATGGATGATGGAATAATTATTTGTTGTATTGTTAGCGCTGCGATCAGTTGACTTTGAATTCGAATTGAATTAACTTTGGGATTTATTTGACTTTTCTCCGGACCGTCGCAACGCCCTAAAATACTCATCTAATTAGATGAGTATGTATGAGTACGTATGTATGAAATGTAAATTTACAACGAAAGCAGTCACTGCGTTTACAAACGATTAACTACACTGGCATACAAATAAACATGGATTTTTTTAGAAGTCTGTATAGAAGATTTGGATCTACGCATCTACAACAATTTCAAAATTTGTAAGAGAACTAATGAAAAGGAACTACGTCTTCAAGAACAACTCGAATTTCTCCTCTGCTCTCGTTAGGAAGGTCTAGTCCAGAAACATTTAAATTCTACTGTACTTTACATCTTAGAAATTTTTAATAGAAAAAATCGACCAAGATTTTAAAAAATACTACACCTAATACATACAAAAATGCTAAATGTAGATATGGATGATATCATGTTTAGAAAAAAACTAATCTATCATAGAATTAGCAAAGCTTAAAAACTCCAACGTGTATTCACAAAGTTTTTTAACATTAAAAAAGTAAGGCTAACTATGTTATATTTCGAACTACGTAATAGTTATCAAAAAACTTCAACGATTACGTTGTGCCAAAAACTTTCATACGCATAACTTTATTTTCGGTAGTAGAGATCATTTGCTCTCTCTTGTTCTCACAGAGATATAATTTACTCGACAAATCGGAATAATGGCCATGACATACAATATAACGTATCACGACGACTACGACGACGGCAACGATATACACCCTGGGGAATATTTCTTCAAAACGTCGGAAAACAACAGTTATAAGAGTGTTTGAAAAGTGTATAAAGATTTAGAACAAGTTGTACAACGAGCGGTGAAAGATGACTTTCGAAAAAGTGTACTATGATCCTTCGCATCCAGCTGGATACGCTGGTGCGCGGCGTTTAATCAGTAGCAAAAATAAAGCAGACTCCGTGTATGACTGACTGACTCAGCAGGATAGTTATACCATTCAGAGACCCGTGCACGGTGCCTTTCCACGACTGTATTACAATGTTACAAATATTGACGATGTCTGGGAGGTCGATCTCGTGGATCTACGTTCTTTGAGAAGCTATAACGACGACGTCTCCTACCTGCTTATGGTAATTGACGTTCTCAGCAAATACGCCTGGGTCCAACCCATGCAGGACAATACTGTGCGCGAGGTTATCAAAGGCATTTAAACGTATTCTCGAGTGTAACGATGGTCGTACACCTGTTTCACTACAAACCGACCGTGGAAAAGAATTCCTCGGTGGTCAACTCCAAAAATTTCTCAAAGATGAAAACATACAATTCCGCGTTGCTCGTAATCCGGATGTAAAAGCCTCGATTGTCGAGCGTATTAATCGCACTCTCAAGGAGCGGATGTGGCGTTACTTTACACATCGTAATACTCATCGTTACATCGATATACTACAACAAATGGTATGTGCGTACAATCATGCTATACACTCGAGCATTAAAATGCAGCCGGCTGCCGGAACGCTATATAATGCCGATACAGCGTAATTTGACAATTAGTGCCGTAAAGCGACGTGAAAAGAAACGTTTCACAACGTATAAATACAAACCCGGAGATTACGTTCGAATCAGTAGAACTAAAGCTACCTTCGAAAAAGGTTACAAGAAAAATTCGAGTGTAGAAATTTCCTGTATCAAAAAAGTTTTATATAGGTAGGGCTTGTATGTGTATGTGTTGTATGATCTCGAAGACGAACCTATCGATGGTTTCTTTTACCCCAAAGAATTGACGAGTATTCATGAGAAGCGTGTGGAGAAGAATAAAGAATTCAAGATT
Source organism: Cylloceria caligata (assembly GCA_963942595.1). Lineage (NCBI taxonomy): Eukaryota > Metazoa > Arthropoda > Insecta > Hymenoptera > Ichneumonidae > Cylloceria > Cylloceria caligata. Next base: position 23,445,084 of record OZ012704.1, read on the forward strand.
GATCAAGTTTTACGGACAAAAGGACACGGTGAGAAAAAACAAATTTTCGTGAGTTGGGATGGGATATCCGGCAAAATTTAACTCGTGGATACCAGCGTCAAACGTTCACGTTCTCGAATATACGAAATTTTGTGCATACAGCGAGCAAAGAACCTCTTTCACCCCGTGCTACCTGTTCGAATGCACTAGAAGCTGCTATGTGATCTGTGCCGTAAATGTACAGAGTCTATTGTTCGAGACTCGTGCATTCATGAGATCCCTGATGACAGGGCTTTCACCGGTACCTGGGTGTCGGATGAGGTGCGGAAGGCAATAGATATAGGCTATAAAATCTTCAAAATTTCGATGATTTGGGCGTACAAAACAACAATGTACAATCCTGATATACGCGAGGGTGGACTGTTTGCCGCTTATGTAAATACCTTTTTGAAGATTAAACAGGAGGCAAGCGGTTGGCCCGAGTACTGTATCGACGAAGCGTCTCGCGAGGAATATATAAATTATTACGAGCGCGTGGAAGGTATCCGGCTGAATGCTAGCAACATTACGCGTTGTAACATAGTTACACTCTTTAGCTCATTTTATTATGTCAAACGGCTATAAGAGCCGACAGTAGGCGAAAACACCTGAAAAATTAGACTCGGTACAAGTGTACCGAGGCTTGCGGGCACTAGGCCATCGAACCTAGTATAAAAACTAGAGCTGTCGCCGCTCCGGAATTCCCTCGCTGACGTAAACAGCAGGTCAACGACCAGCTGGCTTTGCTCGGCGGCGAGGGGAAGGCGGTGAGCGCGGCAGCGGCGAACCGCAAAAGTCTGAAGATGCGTTACATTTCAAAATTCGATGGAAAAATAGGCAGAGGGGACTGAGGGTAGGAGAAGCCTATAAAAGGTCGGTCCGGGGAGACAGGAGCTCTCTTGGCGATATAGTCTAAACGGTGGAGGTACGAAAATTTAGAACGGAAAAATTCTAATTGAAAATCAAAATTCAAGAGTCATTTCAAATCTTACCTATCGTAGAGTCTGTGTTCACTCCAGAAAATAAAACCAGTGAGTGGTGCCCAGAGACGAGAAAGTGCCCAAATCATTAACAATACCGAGTTATATGGTGTAGAAATTATCAAATTATCACGATTTAACTAGTCGATAAGTTCAATAGAGTAGATGCGTAGGAATAATTAATACGATTAAGCTAGTAGTTTTTAAGAGTTCTCAAGAGAATAGGATTAAGAGAATAAATTCCAGTGTAGGAAAGGAAGTGCATAAAATTAAGCGAGTAGTATGTAAGGAAATGAAATTAAATAGTGTGGATTTAAAAACCGGCGGTACAAACGGGAATCGCCCGGTCGGATGAGTGGAAGAGAGAAAGAGAGAAAGTGAAACGAGAGTGAAAGGGAAAGAATTGTAAATAGAGTTGATACACTCTATCGAAGGAGTGAGTGCGAAGCAAAATAGCTAGTGGTATGATATATCTGTGCACCGAGTATACAGTGATACCGTTGTACAGAACCATAACAGACTTACGAAGAATACCGAGTATCTGTGCACCCGAAATAATATCATAATTGTAGAAATAATCGCTAAAATTACGAAGTTAAAATAGTCATTATGCAGAATTCGAGTGACCGTAATTAAAAAGTGACGTTTTTTCTTGTGAAACTATTTTTCTTGGAATAAAGCCTTACCGTCAACCACTACGAAGTCTCAATTAATTAGTTATGTGATCGAGTCCAAATTCCCACGATAAATAAATATATGATAACGTTAAAAATTACCGTTAAAGCGTATTCAGAGCTTACACTCAGTTGCTAATAAGCTTTGCTTAAATTCGTTCTGGGGTAAATACGGTCCGTGGGATAACCTGACGCACACGGAAATAATTCAAACTCGTGAGAGGCTATTGTTGTATTTGTACGACAATGACAAAGAAATTCAGTGCCTGCTACCGGTTAACGATGATTTGTTATATTTGAACTGGGTATCTCGCAACGACGCTATTGTCCCTAGCCCCTTAACTAGTTATTTACGTGAGTACTGGTGATGATGCTTGGGAGCCCTCGATAGGCAATCTCCTCGGTGACATGACCAACGATTTGATATCGGTGGCTCCAAATGCTTATATCAACTCGTTCGTCTCCGGAGGTCCGAAATTTTATAGTTATACGACTACGAGTACCGTGGATCCCAAAACCGTGGTGGACACTGTTTGCAAAGTGAAGGGGATATGCCGTGGTTTAGTAATACATCGTTTAATTAAAAATTCATATCAATTCAAAGAACACCCCTCCACAATGTCATCACCCACACAATGTACAAAACTTGACGTGTCGTATGCCGTAAACGTTGCCATATTACACACAGATTATCACTACCGTTTGGATTTAAAGATAGCGATGCTGATGATGGCTAGAAACAACTATGTACTATAAACACTGTAAATATGTAAATAGTGCACGCGCGCGCTTGTGTGCGTGTGTGTGCGTGTGTTCGTGTGTGGTCGTTTATGTATATAGTTTGTAAATAAATTTGCACAAGTGTTATGGCACTTGTTATTTTGTATATATGTGAGTAATGTAAATATAGATGCAGTGGGTGTGTGTAAACGCGTACGTTTATGTACACAGCTTTGTAAACTATTTTTATTCTTTATGAATATTATTATAGAAGTAGTTACAACTACGTCCTGTAGACAGTACAGCGAATAGTAGAGTACGCGCGTGTATGCGTGTGTGCGTGTGTGGTCGTTTATGCGTGTAGTTTGTAGATCATTTTTCACAAGTATCTTTGTATATATATATATATATATATATATATATATATATATACAAAGTAACAAGTACAAAAATACTTGTGAAAAATTATCTACAAACTATACGCATAAACGACCACACACGCACACACGCATACACGCGCGCACTCTACTATTCGCTGTACTGTCTACAGTATATATATATAGATGTATGTGTGCCATGTAAATATAAATATTCTGTGTGCGTGTGTGCGTGTGAATGCGTACGTTTATATATACAGTTTTGTTCATTATTTTTATTCTTTATGAATATTATCGTAGTCTGTATATATGTATGTGTGTATAAACGATCAAAATATGCGGATTTATTTATATCATTTTGTAAAATAATAATAAAAACACGTATATACAAACGTGTACAGAACGATTTGGAATTACTACGAATAAATTCGAAGCCTTGTATTTTCTGTCTTGATATTATTCGAAAGTTCCCCTACCATGTCACACGCATTTTTATATTCAGCTAGGACAGGTGTCAAAGAGACATCAGATGTATATATAATTGTAACAGCTGCGGAAAGGTTAGTTAAAATCGAAACTGCCTGATGAAAGCATCTTTGCCTCTTTTTGCAACCATAATGAATTGCCGGTATACTTGTGATCGACTGCTACAAGGATCCTTGGAATCTCACCAAAGCGGTGCACTATTACATTACAACGAATCGGGTATGAAAACACGTATTAACAGTTCACCACCATTTCGCCGTAACTGCAATTTCTTATACGAAAATGTCAAAATAAAACAGTTTTTTATGGAGCTGAAAAATAACGAGAATTTTCATTTACCGTTCTTATAAATAGTAGTTTCAATTAATCAATTTTTTAATTAACAAAAAAATTTTTAAACCTATGGAGGGGGCTTGGTTATCGACGACTGGGCATGTTTAACCGGTTAATGGGGTACACAATATTATTTACCGTAATACCCAATCTACTTATCTTCCGTAAGTCCCAAATGTTCCCAGCGATGGTCAGCTACATACCGACGGCTGACAACCAATCTGCTTCACCGATCGCCGATACATTTTTACTCGACCGGCTGCCAAGTTCAATCTACTTTACCGACTGTCAATAACATGATCACCAATATTAGATGGCGCCTCGGCAATTAATTTTCTACTCGACCGGCTGCCAACATTCGATGTACTTTTACCGACTGTCAGTAACACGATTACCAATAGTAGATGGCGCATCGGCAATAAAGTATGGGTCAAAATCCGTCAGATGGTACTGCGATGCTGCACCGATCAGAATACTAGGATAGGTGGTCTGGGGGTGGGGACTGCTGGGGACCAATCAGGGATGGGGGTATGGGTCGTGGGGGTTGTGGGGGACCAATCAGTAATGGAGGTGGGATAGTGCAGATAGACACGCCTCCTTAACACCCAAGGAACAACCAATGAGAAAGCAGCATGGGGAGGGGGCTAGCGGTGGTGAGGGGGCGGGGCTAGTCTAGACACGTCCTGGCGCTAGGAGGCCACGCCCTGTCTCTCTATAAAGAGCTTATACTACTAACATAATATAAACATCATATATAGACATGACTGCGGAGCGCGAAGCGCGCCGTCCAAATAATATCTCGAAGCGCGAAATGCGACGTCCACCTCGAGAGTCCCTTAAACAATGTCCCTCAGGGACTTTGTATATCTTGTTTGTATTTTGGTCCGACATATTTGATTCGCCATTTTTCATTTCTGAGTTTTGTCTTCTAATTCACAATAAACGACCTGAAAAATATTTCGCGTACTGAGTTCCATTCAAAATAAGTAGTTATTTGCATTTTAGTCCGCCACATGGGCCCCGCCATTTTTAATATTGGAATTTTTAGGTCGTTTATATGTAGCAACTGTAAAAAAATCTCAAGCACCGGGTATCATAACACTCAAAGAGGTTCTGACCTTGATGATTTATTTGTACTGCCCTATTTTGTTCGCATTTTCTGATTTTGAAATATTGACCCCGACCACAAATTCAGCGACCTGAACACAAATTATTAGATATGGAGTCAATATCCACAGAAACCCAAGAAGTTAACTTCTCAAAAGATGTATACAATTTACTGACACGTTTATTTGATCAATTATATACATGATACGTAAACTTTAGCGGAGCTGTACGCAGTGAATAAATCAAGACGGAACTTGTTCTATACTAATTGATGAATAGAAATTAAAAAATGACAATTCATATCATTTTCGTCGGTAAGAAATTTGAATATTAATAATGAAAATAAGTTAAAACATATTTTCTTTCATATTTACTTTCTTCGATGAAAGAATTGGTTACTCATAAATCCGACTTATAGCTATCGATATGATTACTTATATGCGTTTCAATATGAAAAGAAATTCAAGATTCACTATCGATTGTAACAGTAAATATCGACAGGTGTTATCTAATTTGAAATCGGCATTCTGACAAGCAGAATGTTCCAATGGAAAAGAATTCATTTTTCGTCTTGTCTTTAGAGATACTCTTTGACTCTGATCATTTCGATTTCTATTCCTATATTTCTATTCCAGGTATCTAATGAACTACCTCGATAGTTTCGTAAATGCAGAACGTTTCCTCGAAGGAGGATAGTCCACAATCGGTTGCAGCTTTTTCCAGGTGGTGTCGAAGCAGCCTGGAAGACTAACGCTGCAATCAGTCTCGTTCTTCTCAGCTCTGAACCTGGATATTGACATTGATGCATCTCGTATTCAATGGATATCCGTATACGCGTATAGCAATGGATCCGCAAGGATCTTCCCCACGGTTAAATATAAGCCACTCTGCCTGTTATTATGTTTGCCTATCGGATCTCAAATGTATGTATGTTACGTGCTGACGTAACTTCGCTACAATATCTTTTTTTCTCGCTGTACAGAATGTCACAAGCAGCACTGCTCATATATTTGCCAAAGATTATAGAGTTATATTGATGGTGGGAAAGGTGGGATTCGCAGTCACGCCGAAACGGATTAGCGGGTACATATGTATAATACATGCTAAGAGGAGACGGCCAGACCTGCAGCTGTACCGATTAATGAAAAGACCAAATGTTGGCAGGGCGTTTACCTTCTCATTCATGGTCATAGTATGGAGAGCCTGGATCCCATATGAAAAATCTCCTTTACTCCACCTACCAAGCAGCAGTTTTCGGAACTATTATGTAAAACCGATTGCCGACTGCCACCTATGGATCGACGATCCCGCATACTTACTACCAACCTGAAATCATAGGGCTTAGCGAGTTACCGCTGGCACTGAAGGTTATAGAAATTTCTAATTTACCCATTATCATCTGCCCTGCAGATAACTGTTGAAATCTCTCTCTCTTTCCCTGTCATGTTTTCTGCCTGTATCACAAAAGTAAGCCTATTATCAATCGAACGCGGAATACATAATAACGAATGTTGAATTAAACATAAAATTAATATTCATTATTAGAATAAGACATCTGTCTCGTTAACTGCATCGGTGGAAGATTGGAGTTTGCTTTTGATGGCAGAATACTACATACCAATTCGATAATAAAGCGATTTTCTGAAACATTAGCTATATTGACAATAATTAAAACATAACTTTAGCAGAGATTGGGATTATTTAAATAATTTAACATTTACCGCACTGGAATAGAAATTAAATAATTAATCATTGAAAGGGATTGAACATTTAGGTGCAACTTTAATAGAAATTTAAGCAGTAATACTGTACGGAATACCCAGATTAAAAAATGAGACGATATAAGTAAGGCTGGTGGATTAGTCATTAGAGTGACGGCAAAGACTAATATATACATGATTTAAACATAAGATTATTATAAATACGAACTCAGAAAGGAAGTATTTATCAGAAGGGATTCACGAAATAGCAATAATTATTCAAACAAAATATTAATGTAGATTAAGGCCGTTATATTGTTCAACTAGTTAAAATATTGGAATACGAATTAAACAGTTGAGGGTATACAAGGGATTAATATTGAATTACGTTGGCAGAAATTGAAGCCATTATATAGCACGCAATATTGAGGTTTAAAATAAATTCAAATATGAGATAGTTAGAAATACATATTGGATGCTTTTCCATAAAAATAGTAAAAGGGTCTGTGATTCCAAAATGGTTTAACAAATTGAGTTAAAATTTGTTACACCTATATCAAACAATTATTCGTAATTCATTAACGGATATTCTATTGAGTGGTGCGAATATCCTAATATTTCCTTTAATCAGTAACTGATAAGCGTTTAAGTAAATTCTAAGTATGAATTTAATGTAGTGTAATAAGACGTCATTTGCTTTTGTGCGTCTTGCCATTTTGTGTTCGGGAAAGAATACTCAGAAATGAGGAAAGATATGGTAACCAACCAATAAGAAAGTAGTTCAGGAAAATATTTAAAGTATTTGATGTATTTTATTAATAACCACGCATTTTATCTTCAAGAAATGTGTGATTAACGAAAGTATTTAAGTTTAATTCCATAATAGAGTAAACGTCAAACCGACACGGCCGCACCAGCGACGATGAGCGAGACTAGGGACCTTTCAATCTGGAATGAGATACTGTCCGCAATTTGTAGGCCTAAAACGGAAGTTGGACGTCGTTGGGCATCGAGCGCGGCACTATTTGAATGTTGGTAAAGTCGTGAAGTTTTAGTAGTAAAGAACGCCACACGCAGTGAAACAAATTGTTTGCAGTCAAATGGAAAATATTTATTCAGTATATAAATGAACAGCAAACCAATATGTAGTTTATGCAAAGTATTCCATTTATTTATATCGGTCTATGTTGGATAATCAGCTGGCGCACGGCGATCGTAATGCGCCGTGCGTCGACCTGTTGCTGTGCTCGAGCACGCAGCGTTCGGTTGGGCGGAGATAGCCGAGGCAGGGCTTCGCGGAGCCGAGGTTGTGCCTCGTAGGCATGCCGCGTCGAGCAAGAGGATGTCTCTCACGCTTGACTTCGGCTTCGCTCACCGGCCATCTCTCTCAATTGACTTCAGCGCCCAACGACGCTTTCATATTCCGCAGCCATATTGGATATTTTGGCACTTACGTGAAAACCCGCACGGAACAGCCCACGCATTTGGAAGGCTCGGAGAATTTTCACTTTTCTCAACCGGATTGTTGCACCGCGAACTAATTTTCGCACATTAATTCGCCATTGTCCTCCTTTCGTGAGGACCGCTCACCAAAGTAGAACAATGTGCAAACGTCAGCATCGAGCTGCCCGCAGTGACTGCAATGACCTCGAGCTTGGAATTTGCAAGCTAAGATTATTATGAAATTATTACGAATCCATTCGACACTCGATTTCGGTCAATGAGGCAAATTAACTGCTTTGCCGAAATCAGTCTACAGTTGGACATCAACCTGAACGGTTGATCGCGAATGATTAAATTCTAACAGCAGATTCACACGCGAGAGGTTGGTTCCTCGTACGGTCTCGTAACCACAGTTTTATTGTATTAAACTCTTTTTACTTTTAAATAGACAACGGGAAGTAGCCGTTGCCTATAATAAACATTTCCATTTTTACATAAATTCACGTCTACACGAATTACTCGAGTTTCTACTCCTAATCGGCAAACGATCCCAAATTAATAACTTTTTAATATTATACCGATTACCGAGTTATCCAATAACGCGGTACCGGCATAACATTTGGTGGCAGCGGTGGGATCTGCTGAAGTGATAAGTGCTACGTAATTTATTCGGACAAAAAGTGTTTTGGACAAAGTTAAGAGTGACTCTATAGTGACGACTACGACTTGTGCAAAGGACGCCAGTGTAGTTCGTAAAACCCGACTAATCTAACGCAAAGACGCGAAGTGACCGTCGGTGCGGTGTGACGTATCGGTCAACCGTTTAAAGTCCCGATTGACAGTGTCAAGTCAAGTCGCGGAAAACCGCACAAAGTGTGCAAACGAGTACGCGAAGCTGCTACTCGAGACAAAGCCGTCGCGCAGCCATTCCCGACGCACAGAAGACGAGCCCAGGAACCACCAAGAGACAGGTCAACGGTACCAGGGAGGACAACTGGACCAACCTTCGAGGGGAGCTACGGGACAACAAGTCTACAGCACCGAAGGAATTGCACCCAAGGAGTAACGCCATGGAGAGGATTATCTTCCAGACCATCTTCCTGTAAGTGGCGGTTACGTAATATATAGATTCAGCCTTAAAAAATCAAAGCCAGTATCGTCGAAACCGAGATTCAGTAAAATATTCCATCGACATATATCTCTCGTGAGATTATTTTTGTTTGGAAAATATTAACGTCAAGCCCGTCGCGGAATAAACATGTCGGAGCCTAGAGGAGCCCGATCAGGTTGCAGGGGCAGCTCGTTACACACGACGTTGCCTGGCGCGGGGGTAAGCCCCCCAGCCGGATTAGCTGCGGCTGTAGGGGATATTGTATATGAGGCGCGCAGGGCGCTATTCGAGCTCTCGCCAACGGGACGAATCCCTTCGACCCGACAAGAGGCCCTTGCAGACCGTCTGACGGCCCAGTTCGGCGTAAACCCACGTAGGGGTGCGTCGTTCGGAGATTTCGACAGCGACGGTAGTGACGACGTTTTTAATATGGCTACTGACGAGCGAACGCCCGAGCACATCGCCGAGGACATGGTAGAGCGGGAAATGGAAAATATGCGAACCATAGATCGCGTAGGTTTTTCCGCCGTTACCGGTACGACAGCCCGGTCGGTACCCGCGAGAGTACGGGATCGGATGGCGGCGGTCGACCGGAACCACCGTGAATTGGAGAGAGCTCGACGTCAGTGCGAAAGGCTGCAGCGCGAGCACGATCGAGGCCAACGCGAGCTCGATCGCGAAATCAGAGAGTCCGAGACACCGTCAGCAAGACGGAACCTCGCAGATACGCTCAACGAGGTAGGTGCGGACGAGTTCGAACTCATCCGGTCCCTACGGGAGCAGAATGCCGAATTGCTGCGGAGGCTGGAAGGTACTGGGTTGGAAGAGTACCCAATACCACGTCCGCGGTCGAAACAAACGCGATTCGAGGAGCCGGAGTATCCTGCTGCGGATCCTGTGTTCCAAAGGGAGCAACCGCGGATACCGAAAACCCGGGGTCGGACGCTTGACCTGGGGCTGGCCTTAAAAAATATAAAGCGCTTCGATGGCACCAACGCTGACGAGCTAGACGCTTTTATACGGTCCTGTGAAACCGTTTTCAAGCGAGCTGCGCCCGGTGACCACGAGATCCTATTGGAACTAGTACTGAGCAGCAAGCTCGAAGGTAGGGCGGCCAGAGAGATGAAACACAAGGTCATCCTCTCGGTAGCGCAGCTTAAGACCGAGCTGGAGGCCCTGTACGGGAAGCGAAAGTTGCTGCCCGCATTACAGGTGGAATTTAACTCCCTCCGGCAGGGCCAGGGCGAGGATATCGCGGTATACGCTGCTAGGACAGAGCGTATCACCGTGGATATCATAGAAAAGCTTTGCGTGGAAGCCACTACGATGTTGGAAATGCGCATCATTGAGAAAATAACCTGGAAGAGCGCCCAGGCCAACTTTGAAAATGGACTGCATGGGCAGGTCCAAATCCTGGTGAGATCTCGTAACTACACCACTCTCCACGAGTCGGTAACCGGAGCCATCGAGATCACCAATATGGTGCAGCCAAAGGGAGGGGTTGGTGGAGCTTTAAGCTACCCCAGAAGGTCCCAAGGTGCACCATCCCAGCAGAGCGAGAATTGTTTCACCTGCGGGAAACCAGGGCACGTGGCTCGAGACTGCACCCGCAGATCGGGAAGAGTAAGCCTACTGATGCCCACCGAAAATACATCCATTCACAACGTTGACGTCGTGTGTAACTATTGCCAAAAAGGGGCCACATGTGAAAAGACTGCAGGAAAAGATTGTCGCAGAACAAAAGCGATCCTGCCCAGTCTTCACAGCATCCCCAACGTCCAAAAGACTCAGGGGACAAGAGTGAAAGGTCCACGGTGAATGCAGGTGCAAGTCAATCGAATACCGATGCCAGCCCGCTGGGAACGATGAGAATAAATACACTTACGGCCCAGCAGAGACCCGCGCACAGGAGGAAAACGACGCAGCAGTTATTGCAGGTAACGCTGCCGGCGTCCAGCGCTACGGCCAGCGACTTCGATATCGATGCACCGTTAGCCACGACCGGGGTACTCACCCTCAAAGCGGACACAGGGGCCCAGTGCAGCATACTGAAGGAGGGATGCCTCAAGCCCGAGACCATGGTGAGCAGGTGCTCCGTGAAACTAGAGGGTGCGGCAGGTGAAAAATTCACCCCCCTCGGTATAGCGAAAATTGTGCTGGAGACGCCAGCCTTAAACATGGAACATTGGTTCTACATAGTCCCGAATAATGTGCCGCTAGGGGTCAATGGGCTGCTAGGAATGGACTTTATCAAGCAGCATAAAGTGGACATCCTGCATGGCGAGATGCTTAAGTTGTATGGGCACTGCATGCTGCTACGGGACGGCGCGACGAGGATATATTCGTCACCACGCGGTAGAATTGCCGCCACGTGTAAATACATAGGACTGCTTACAAAGATAAATCTTCCTTCCGGGAACGGGTCTAACATGGATATCGCCAAGGAGAATAAATTTGTCGGAAGACCTATAAGGAGCGGAATCAGCCGAGGTAAAGTAGCGAGATTCCGTGTCACACCGTCAAAAAACAATAGAGTGAGTTTAGATGTTTATAAAAACGACGGAGAAGTGCAACAGCCGTCGGCGACTCTCGAGCCGTCGGAGATAGCGAAGGCCGTACGTAGCCGACAGGTCAAGACACTGCGCCTAAGCTCAGAGAGCACGGAGAAGAAGGCCAAACGCTTTGCGCAGCAACGACGGAAGCCCGACTTGGTGCCCCCCAGCAGCGAAAAGCAAGCAGCTCGCGCCGGAATAATGTGCGAATACAACGGTGTAATCCATCCACGAGGGAACAAGCGACAGCAAACGCACGAGGTGCAGTATCGCACACCCTTTAAGGTCAGATTGAAGGACCTAGGATCGCAACCTTTGCCTGGGAAGACTGTAAAATCGGGGCATGGGTCCGGTAAAATGCAGAAAGCCGGAAAAAGAAATATAGATGTAGATGCTCTGAGTCGTATATACGCGACCACACGAGCCCAAGTGGTACAGGAAAGAAAGTCCCACAAGAAAGAGCACGATTGCGCATTCGGGTATACGAACAACCGCACAAAGCGGAGCGTCAAAGATACCCAAGGCAACCACTTTAACTCGTCGAAGCGAGAGGTTAAACTCGCCCACGAGAAAGAGAAGTAGAGATGCCAACAGATGAAATGCTAACGGTCTACAGGGCGTCAAATGCTATGTGTACCTCGACGACATAGTAACACACGGAGTAAGAGCTACTCGCAATAATTTCGGCTTTTGCTCAATTCCGGCTATATATTTAAGGTAGCCGTTTCACAGTAGTGAAGGACCACCAACCGCTCACCTGGCTGTTCGGAGTAAAGGACCCAGGTTCGAGATTGATGCGTTGGAAAATTAAATTGGCGGAACATGAGTTTAACGTTGAATATAAGGCCGGAAAGCGTAATACAAACGCCGATGCGTTAAGTCGTATATTCGCTACTACGAGGACCCAAGCGAGAGCTAAGAACGAAGTCCGTGAGTCGGAAGAGGACAGCACGATGGGGCAACTCGACACAACGAATTATCGCACAAAGCGGAGGGCCGAAGATACCCCCTACAGCCATGGCAGCTCGTCGGAACGAGAGATCGAGCTCGCCCACGAGACGGTAAAGGACAGCAAGCGCCCGGGTACGGACAGCCGCACAAAGCGGAGAGCCGAGAATACCCCGGGCCAGCCTAGCAACGCGGCAGAGCGAGAGGCCGCGCTGGCCAATGCGCCAGAAAAGGATATAGAGATTCGCAGCGTGCATGCAGATCGCTCTACTGAACCTCACAGCCCCAAAAGCCGTGCGGTCGGGGAAGGGGCAGACCACGCAAGCTAGCAACGCAAGCCACTGGTAAGACTGCAAGCACCGCTGACAAGGATGGAGCGGGCCCAGCACAGCATGGCGGACCCGCGAAGTGCGGAAGGCCGCGAAGAGCAAACGTTGCAAGGCCGCTCGAGACAGAGAGCGACCCAACGGCGGAGCTAACGGTGGGCACACCGAGCGAAGAAACTGCGGACAGAGCCCCGCAAAGGCCTGCTGAGGAAGCGAGGCACGGCGGGGCCCGTAGCCCACGAGCTGCCAGCAGCGCGGACGAAGACAGCGTTATGAAAGAGTATAGCGACTGCCGCAGTAGCGTAGCCACTCCTTCTGCCGATGACCGCCAGAAAATAATTAGAGAATACCACGACACCCCCATAGGAGGGCATCAGGGTATACGGCGTACGTTACATCGGATTCGGACCAAATACGACTGGCCCGGCCTGAGAAGAGATTTAGAAAATTATATATCGTCATGTGAATCCTGTCAAAAGAATAAAATCAGGAAAAAGGCACGAGTGCCGATGGTGGTATCGGACACCCCATCGAGGTCATTTGAAAAAGTCGCGGTCGACATCATCGGACCGCTACCGGAAAGCACTTTCGGGAAAAGATACATACTCACGTTCCAGGACTCGCTTAGCAAATACAGTGCAGCAATATCACTGCCGAACCAAGAGGCTTCGACAGTCGCTAGAGCGCTCGTTGAAGAATTGATCTGCCGACACGGAACACCGGAAATAATATTATCAGATCAGGGTACGAACTTCCTTAGCTCGACCTTCAAAGAGATGTGTCGACTGCTGCGAATTAAAAAAATACAAACTACGGCCTATCATCCCGAATCGAACGGCGCTTTGGAGAGGTGACATCGCACCCTTGCTGAGTACCTAAAAAATTTCATAGATGAGGATCAGGGAAATTGGGACGAGTGGCTGCCGTACGCAATGTTTACGTACAATACCACTCCACATACGGGGACCGGACTGTCTCCCCACGTGTTGGTGTACGGACGCGAGGCTAAGTTGCCGACCGCCGTGAAACAGGAGCTCCGCAGCACCTATGCCTACGATGATTACGTCCACGAGTTACGCGAGCGATTACGCGCCGCATGGACAGTAGCTCGTGACAAACTGGAAGTCGCGAAAAGGAGGTCAAAGAATACGTATGACCACGGCGCACAGGTGCAGGAGTACCGCGTCGGCGAACGCGTACTCCTCCGTGACGAGACGGTGCGCAGGGGGCGGTCAGCCAAGCTCCCCCCAAAGTGGACGGGACCTCACGAAATAGTAGAGAAGAGGCCCCCCGTCAATTACATAGTCCGGAAGGGACGTAAAACCCAGGCGGTGCATGCAAACCGCCTGAAGCTCTTTATAGAGCACTTAAGCGAAATAAATGCTAAATAAGAGCTAAATAAAGGCGGGTAGGGAGCTCCACAAAGCGCAAGGTAAGGAACTCCAATAAGAGAAACAAGGTAAAATGAAAACTTGTTTAATTGAAAAAGCACGAAGGAAAACAAGTCATACATAGCAATTGGTAATTTAGAAAACCCGTCGGCAGAACGGGCAGGGATGACAACGACAACCCGTACTATATAACGAGGCGCCAACACTTGGGCAAGACGCTCAACCCGATAAGTATTGCAGTCGAGGCATTACTCATCGACGTACAGGAGTTAGTGTGGCTGGTAAACGACATAGCTAGTGGTAAGGCCAAAGCAACGTCCCTGCCGCCAAGAACGCTCACGGGACACCTCGTCAACGCACTACAACACCTATCGCAACGAAGGCAACGCGGTGGTGCTCGTGCATATACAAAAGGTACAGTATACAAAAATACTTTAAAAATTTGCAAGGTACCGAGCAAATCTTACATTTGCCCGTCGACACACCTACAATGTCGGTTACAAACGGCGCACCCTCCGAAATCCCGAAATACGCGAAAATGGACACAAATAACCGGAATACTGGCTTTGATAGGCGTATGTATTGTAACCGCCCCAGGTTTCAGCGTGAAAACAACAGGGCGAATGTTCCAAGTCATCCGGAAAGATTACCTTCCCCCGTACGCCCTAAAATTGAGGGACATGGAGGCTAAGGCACCTCCGATACGCACCGAGGAGGAAGTTTCACTGTCAAGCGTACTGCGAGATCCGGAGGGGCTACAAAAGCTCGGAGATTCGAGCAGAAGCCTTGGTCGGCTCCCTTCTGTTTAAATGTTATAGTTACATATGGAACCGGACACCGACAAGGACAGCCGAGGTAGCAACCCCGGCAGCAGCCGAGATGAACATAAATCTAGAGCCACTTGGACGACAACAGCCACAGGAGCGACCGCGATCCGAGCGTACCAGGACTTGAGAAACCCGCCCCGTCAGCCGAGTGCGATGGCCAGATCGACCATGAAGAAAAAATAGCAAAAGAAAAATTGTCAAATGACAGAGATTATTATGTATTATGTCTGCTGTATTGTCCAATATAGAGAATATCATTGTAAGAGGAAATACAGGAACCAATCGAAGAAAAATTTTATGGAGGAAAAATTTTTCTTTTTAAGGGGGGAGGGATGTTGCACCGTGGACTAATTTTTGCACATTATTTCGCCATTGTCCTGCTTTCGTGAGGACCGCTCACCAAAGTAGAACAATGTGCAAACGTCAGCATCGATATGCCCGCACTGACTGCAATGACCTCGAGCTTGGAATTTGCAAGCTAAGATTATTATGAAATTATTACGAATCCATTCGACACTCGATTTCGGTCAATGGGGCAAATTAACTGCTTTGCCGAAATCAGTCTACAGTTGGACATCAACCTGGACGGTTGATCGCGAATGATTAAATTCTAACAGTAGATTCACACGCGAGAGGTTGGTTCCTCGTACGGTCTTGTAACCACAGTTTTATTGTATTAAACTCTTTTTACTTTTAAATAGACAACGGGAAGTAGCAGTTGCCTATAATAAACATTTCCATCTTTACATAAATTCACGTCTACACGAATTACTCGAGTTTCTACTCCTAATCGGCAAACGATCCCAAAATAATAACTTTTTAATATTATACCGATTACCGAGTTATCCAATAATGCGGTACCGGCATAACAGGATCATCTCAACCTTCTTTACTCAACAGGACTCAAAATCAGGTACGAGTGCATTGTTATAATTCACCATAAATTCAATGGCAATGAGGAGTTGGATTCTCATCGGTACATCAACGTTTTTTGGTCTCACTTTATGGCGGGCATCGCAGCACATGTCGCGCCACGTTTCCTCTCAGCTTAATTTGCCGGTATAATTAATATAATTATGCAGGTGTTCTATATTTGCTGTACTTTCCCCCAGGACATCTGCTGGGAGAGTACAGCGACTATACACTGCTCATTTTGTGCATCCTCATTATATGTTGTATCGTGCTATGCAGTGCTGCCTGCATAGCTTGTCTCATGCATGTAGAGCACTCAAGCAATTTCAATTGCAAGTGCTCTCATTTGTTTACTGCAACCTCTCTTCATTAAGCTGCTGAGAGTTTGCTGTGAATTGTTATAACGCCTTACGTACTCATTCTCTCTAGCGTGGCGTGCTACGCAGCACTGACTGCTGCACGCACACCACTCTCTATGCTCTCAGCGAGCTGACCGCTCTCATCACATGCAGCACAATTAATATAATTGTGGGCTGCAACATCTCAAAACAAATTTCATTTCCAAAATTAAAGTCAGTTTTCAATTCTCAGATTTTTGGTGTATTTATTTATATTATTTGTCTTGTCAAAATTAAATCTATTATTGCAGTTATTTTATATTCCTATATTTTTTAAATTCAACTAATTTTTGTAATTGACATGCGGAAGGTACAATAAACCGCTTTCTCTGAATACCATCTATGCGTCTGGTTTATTTTCACCCTGTCTTGAGTGAAGCTTCATTAGTTTCAATATACACACAGGTCTGTCAAACACCATCGGACGGAATTCTCAAACAGTCTATGTCCAAGTTTACATTCATCTCAATAAATCAATTAATCATTTTTTTTTAATTATCCCATTGAAAGAATGTTGTTATAACATCCTTGAAAATACTTACAACCACAGAAATTCATATTTATCGATACATGAAGGTGATGTCAAACGGATTCGTGAACTCGCGTTGCGCCGCTCTCGCGTCTCTGAGCTGAACCATCGTAGAGTTGCGTCAGCCCTAAATAATTGAAATAATATTGTTGAGAATTCCTTCCGGATGGCTTGACCGACCTGTGAAGATATTGAAAAGGAATGAAGCCTCACTTGATACAAGAGGGAAAATAAAACCAGACACCGAGATGTTATATTGAGAAAGCGGTTTATTCTACCTTCCTTTTTATTATAGAAATACAATTTTAAAAACAACACCAGTCGAATAACATATAAAGAATTCAGACCAAAAGGGACTTTAATTTAAACAATTATCCAAAATGTAAATTTTGCAAACAAATCCAAATCAATAAAAAAGATTAACAGGTTGAGCAGTAAATTGACAGACTATGAGCAACACACAATTATATTAATTGTGCGCTGAGTGAATACATGAGCAAGCGGTGCATGCAACGTAGTGATAGCTACGCCGCACGACACGCTCAGACTGGTGAGTGCAAAAACATAAATGATTTAGTAATTTGAATTTGGCATTGTAATGTGAGCAGCACACAATTATATTAATTGTGTGCTGAATATGAACTTGAGACAGCGGTGCGTGCGACGTAGTAGCAGCTACGCAGCACGACACGCCGATGCCATGGAATGCGAAAATTTGTGTGTAATTCACTGCCACCACTCAGCAGTGTATTGCAAAGTGATTGCAGTGAATTAATGAGAGCATTTACAATAACCTGAGTCTGAGTGCAGTGATTTTGTTTGCGACCAGCTACGTAATCAGCACTGCGTAGCACACCGCAAACAGATATTGAGGCTATATAGTTGAGCAAAAAATATTCACTGTGCTCTCCTAGCAGATTTACTGGGGAAAAACACAGTGAACATGAAGCACATGCTTAATTATATTAATTAAGCCGGCAAAACGACATCAGGAGAACGTGGTACAGCATGTGCTGCAGCGCACGCCACTAGTGAGACCCAGTGCTGATGTACCATTTTCTCCTCTCTGACAGTGAATTAGTTACGTAATTATGCCAGAGCACTCTTACCTTGAGCAATGAGTCCTGAAGAGCGAGAGGTTGAGCGAGTCCGATGAATAATGTCCGATGAAAATGCGTGTGAGTCCTATGGATGCGCGTGCTGTCCAGTGGATGTGTGTCGCAAAAGTGCCAAATTCTCAAGATGGCTGCGAGTATGAACTTTACGTTAAGCGCTGGAGTCAGTTGAGCGAGATAGCCGGTGAGCGAAACCGAAGTCAAGCGAGAGAGACATCTTCTCGCTCGACGCGGCGTGCCAACGAGGCACATCCTCGGCTTCGCGAAGCCCATGCCTCGGCTATCTTCGACTCAACCGAACAACGCGTGCTAGAACAGCGCAACAGGTAGGCGCACGATGATTATCGATCGCCGTGCGCCAGCTGATTTTCCAACAAATATTGATGGAATTATTCAAACAATTAATGCATCAAATCAAATAATATTTCAGGTATTTTTCGAGATAACTAATTGTTAAACGAACTCAAAACTCCTTTGATTTTCATACAATTACCAATGGAAAAAAGAAATTATGGATAATCTGAGAAATATATGAAGGGTGGTTAAATTGTAAGGGCCGATGTTGAATGTGAACCACACCTAAACGTCAAGTTTTTTTCTGCATTTCATTTGACATTTCTCAATTTCAGACTAACTCAATTTAAACCATGGAAAGATACACAATCGAGCAACGCGTTAAAGTTATTCAGGCTTATTATGAAAATGGGCGTTCAAATCAAAATGCATATCGTGCACTTCGTGATTTTTTCGGTCAATTTAATCGTCCAAATGTGCGTACAATCGGAAAAATCGTGCAAAAATTTGAGCAAACTGGGTCTGTAGGAGATATTAAAACACCAGTGCATGCTCGTACAGCTCGTACTGCAGAAAATATTGCTGCTGTTCGCGATAGTGTGGCTGAAGAGCCGTCCACCTCAACTCGTCGTCGAGCCCAACAATTGCACCTCTCACGCTCGTCGTTGATCAACATTATGCATAAAGACTTGCATTTACACGCTTATAAGGTGCAATTGACTCAAGAACTAAAGCCTCTTGACCATTCCAAACGTCGTCAATGGTCAGAATGGTGGCAAGAACTTGCCACACAGCTAACGAAACAATGGCTCTTTTGCGCGACAAATTCAATGGCCGTGTTATCTCACGTGGTGGCGATGTCAATTGGCCGCCAAGATCATGTGATTTGACACCGTTGGACTTCTTTCTTTGGGGTTATTTGAAAGAAAAGGTGTACGTCGATAAGCCAGCAACAATTCAAGAGCTAAAGGATAAGATAATTCGGCACATTAACGGCATAGAACCTCAATTATGCCTAAGCGTCATCGAAAATTTGGACCATCGGATGGAGGTGTGCCGCCGTGGTCGCGGCGGCCATTTGGCCGATATTTTGTTCCATACATAATTGAACCATACCATATTATCATAATAAAAAGAATTGACAATAATTTCCTAAATAATTTGTGTTTTATTCAAAATCAACATCGGCCCTTAAAATTTAACCACCCTTTACAAGTAATATAATTTACAGGAAAGGAAATAAATGCCTTATTGAAATTATTTTGAATTGGAAAAGCTAGAAGAAAGATTGCATCCCTCCTAACTACTCAGCGCGAGGTAAAGTCAAGCGTTATTTCTGTAGGGATCAGAAATTACGAAGCCAACACTCAGATTCGCCATACCTTGCTTGGGAGCACCAATGAGCTTTCGATGAACTAGCGCACCAATGTACTGAGCTTGAATATTTCATTTCTAAGAACCCTATTCCTAAAACCTTATAGGAAATCAGCCCACCGTTACCTAGATAAGGATGGGAATATGCCCAAAAAAAGATAATCCTCGGAAAATGGATTGCGATCGAATATGGATATAGAGCATTTGGAATTGATCTAATTTTTCTCGATTAAAAGAAAGAACGCAGGAAAATTGTTGATTTAACGGCATTTTACCGTTTTTATATAAGTCAACCTATTCAATGACGTTTTGTCAATTTGATCGAATGGTTAGTAGTCGTTAGTCATAATGCTAACAAGGAAAGATACTTTGGTGTCCCCCTCCGATTTTGATGAAACTCACGTATGTTGTAGAGCATCGAAAACTAAAAGACACGAATTTTTTTTTATCGGCGGAAAAACATTTCTAAGGGGTGAAATCGCCCTTCAAAATTAGCATGTCGAGGGGTGATTTTGCAGTTTCACCCAGAAGGCGTCAACCGATTTTAATGAAACAAAAACCAAAATACTCCTCATTGAAGACAATAAAAATTCCACGCTAAGTTGAAGAAAAAAATTCATTTGCAGAGGTGAACAACCCCCTGATTTTTCAATTTTCCACCCTACACAAAAAACTAACCAACCAAATTGAATAGAACATGTACCATTTGGAAGCGCAAGTTAAAATAAAGATGACGTATTTTTGCACATTCACAGGAAAATGAATTTACGGGGGTAAACTACCCCTTATCCATTAGTACGTATATTTGTGCGTACATTCTTGTTTCTCGTTATTTACATGTTAAAGAGCTGCTTGCGTTCACTCTTTGTGCTGATTTTGTGCTTATCAATAATTTATCGTCATATGTTATCGACCTTTCGATTAGATTGTATTTCGATTCGGCGCAAATTTCGGAATAAGTCGATGATGCAACAGTCGTTCCATCTATAGAACATTGTCAATTATTCCAACGAAATGAATATGATCTTATTTTTTTGAGTAATCTAATCATACGCCAATATGATAAAAATACTTTCGACGCAGTAAGAGGTGTTTTCTACATAGGCGGCTATCTGGGACTGCGTATTATCTGCTAATATCGCATGTGGTTCAACAACAAGTCTTTCAAATATAAAAACCGCGATACATACAGCGATCTTCAGTTGCTCATTTGAACGGAGTGCCAGTGCGTCAGTTATAATTTCTGACAAAAAAAAATCAATAGACCATGAAAGTGAATCCAATCATTAAACTTCTTTTGGCTACATTTGAAGCCATGAATATTCCTGAAACTCCGATTAACAATGCGGAAATCGAGGTAAAGCAGAATTTCGAAAAAGTTCTGGTCGACTGCATGGACGATTATAACGGAGTTCAAATTATCGAGGAACAATCGCTAGATTTTCAAGAGCCATTCAAGCAATATGATGTTAACCCTGTCGAGGACACTCTTTGGCAACATGATGAAGGTCCAGTGGATTCTGATACTTGTTCTAAAGACGAAGAAGACATAAGCTACGATTACAAACGCAAAG
Organism: Cylloceria caligata; assembly: GCA_963942595.1. Lineage (NCBI taxonomy): Eukaryota > Metazoa > Arthropoda > Insecta > Hymenoptera > Ichneumonidae > Cylloceria > Cylloceria caligata. The sequence continues at coordinate 23,466,273 of OZ012704.1, forward strand.
CAATCGAATACTGGAGATCCGGTAAGAAGAAAAATTACAGTGTTGATACCGTCAGTCAGAAATTCAAAAAAGTCAAATCTGTACGACAATTAAAACGCTGGGCAAATCAAATGAACAAAGGTGGGACCTACAAGGAGAAATTAGCTCAAATCTCTCAATATACCAGGTGTATGCATAAGTTTTTTCCGGTTTTTTGGTAAAAAAAACACGTAATTTTCAAGGGAAATTAATTTTTGCTTTATTCAAAATATTGGCCATCGGCTTCTACACATTTTGCCCATCTTTCAGGTAACTTATGAATACCATGCCAGAAAAACTGCTTGTCTTTTGCGGCAAACCATTCGTCGAGCCATTTTCCAATTTCCTCGAAATTGCTGAAGTGCTGCTCTGGGAGCGCGTGCCCCATTGATGCGAAGAGGTGATAGTCAGATGGCGCCAGGTCTGGCGAATACGGCGGGTGCGGAAGGATGTCCCATCCAAGCGATTTCAAGGTGTCTTTCACTGCTTTTGCTGTGTGAGACGGTGCACTGTCGTGTAACAAAATCCACCCATTTACCGAGGGACCCATTTACCGAGTTTATTGATCTTCCCCATTACTCGTAAACGTCTGCTGATTGTTTCTTGTGACACATGTAATGCTTCTGCTAATTGCCGTTGAATTTGAGTTGGGTCATCATCCAATAACTCTTGGAATTGCTCGTCTTCGCATTTTTGAGGTCTACCAGAGCGCTCACTGTCTTTCACATTGAAATCACCACTTTTAAATTATCGAAACCATGTCTCACATGTCCTAATCGATGGAGCGTGTTCACCATATGTTTCTACCAGCAAACGTTGACTTTCAGCAGCCTTTTTCTTTTGATTAAATAAGAAAAGCAATGCGTGCCGCAAATGTTCTTTTTCAGGCACAAAACTCGACATGATCACTGAACGATAAAACAAAGACGCTAGTTTTTGGCGGACTCAACTTGTGTGTGTTTGTAGGTTAATGTCAAACGAACAAAGTGACGTATGTGTAAAATTAATACGCTGCGTACTTTTCGCTGGAGCCATCTCCTAGTTAAACCGGAAAAAACTTATGCATACACCTGCTACTTTGAAAAACATACAAGCCGCAGTAGATGCTGGTTTCATTGTTCATGATATCGACCTTCAAAAGTGGGCTCTACAAGCTCAAAAAGAGATAGGTCACGAAGACATTCGTTTTAAAGCGTCTCGTAATTGGCTTCGGAAGTTCAAGGAATCACATCGTATTGTGTTCAGGAAAATTAATAAATTCGTAACACGAAAGACTATAGAAGACGAACCAGTTTTAAGGATGAATGCAGAAAACTTCGTGAATGAAATTAAACCATATATTCAAAAATATGGACCGGAAAACATATATAATTCAGATCAGAGCGGTTTTCAACTGGAAATCCACTCTGGCAGGACTCTGACGGCTGAAGGAACTAAACAAGTGCAATGTGTAGTACAATCCGTATCATCTACAACTCACAGCTACACTATCCAGCCAACCATAAATGCAGATGGAAAATTACTGTCACCCCTTTTTATCGTTCTAAAAGAGGGAAAGGGTGAGTTCGGCCCAATCGTGGAAAAAAATTTATTCAGGCCAGAAAACGTATTTTTAACAGTAACGAAATCCGGAAAAATTACTTCAGGTATGGACAAAAATGATTGCCAGAAAATATTGAACATATGATGAATTATACTATATCGATAACCAATATCATCCTATGTACAGAGCACTTCAAAGTTTGGTTGGAAAAAGTATTCTTCCCCAACACCGGCCGTGACAGCGTATTGTTGATAGACTCGTGGAGTGGACACTGCCCAGAAGTTGTTCAAAATGCAACACCTCGGGACAAAAAAACAATCACAAAGATAATACCTAAAGGCACCACAGGGAAAATCCAACCACTCGACGTTTTTGGTTTCCGAATATGGAAAAATTTTGTACGACATTTTTCCGACAGTGTATTATTACTTAATTCTGAAATTAATTTACACTTGAGAAACAACATAATCACACTGCAATCGCTCGCACACAATCAACTTTTATCACCCAGGTATATAAATCTTTTCAAATATGCATGGTTCAAAAGTAATTATATAACCGATAAGCCAAACGAGTTCGACAATCCAGTGAGTTTTGGTTTCGGTCAATCGTCTCAAGCACACTGTGAAGTACTAGGTTGTAATAATGTGGCCATCATCAGATGCTCATGGTGCAAGAAGTCTTTACGCTTGCAACATTTTTTTGAAGAGTATCATTTCTGCACGACTTACGAACCTTAATTGCTGCAAATTATGACGTGCACATTGCACGTTGATGAATTGTAAAGGGAATGATACATAATATTATATACTGTGGTGTATGTAGATGTGCAAGGCGGTAAGAATAAATGTGAGAGAATGGAGAGTGGGAAGAGCGATAACACGGGACGTGAAAAGGACGACAGTCGAATAAATGCGCATGCCGAAACCGGGTATTTGTTATTTCTCGCCTATGTCCTCAGCTGATTGCCGCTGTTTCGAAATACAGCCATACATATATGCCATACAACCACTCAACCCCAGCAACATTCCCCAATATTCTGTATTTGAACAAGCTATTTTTTTCAGTAAATAATGCGAAACTCGTGAATGGACCATTCTACTTGTAAGTAACAGCCGGTCACCCCCTTAATAATAAACAAAGCATCATCTGAAGTGCCCCCCGTTGACTTCGGCTAACAAGAATGTTTTGAATCAATTCGGACATTTAAATAACGAGAAACCAGAATGTACCCACAAATATACGTACTGTAACGGGGCAGAATAGTTAGGCTGCGTCCCTCTCGCTCAACGGATGCCTACACGATCCCGCAGGGTTGTAGGGGGTGATTTTCAGGTCTTATTTATTCTTTATTTTTATTTTTTTTTCTTGTCTTATTTTTTTTTATATACATAATGCGATTTATACGACCGGAGGGACGATGGGAGAGTACCAAGAAGAGGAGAGCTTCGGGATTCGGCCTTTTATCTGGACCGACATTTCACACCTTTCCCGGTCGGGATGTATCATTATCCCGCTCGACGTACTAAAGGATATGCGGCTTTCTATTCTCAGCCGCCGTCGGCCCACGGAAATGCATATATCTCAGGGGATCATCTGCTGGACTACGCAACGCTGGTATTGTCTGTCGCCAATTTATACATCGGCCAGCTGAGGCGCTAGTCGCGGTCAGCGTGCCACACCGGTTCCCCCAATTAACCGAGTTTAGCGGGTTAAGGGGGGGATCATAGTTCACGGGCACGCGTGCCGGCAGGACCTCGGGGCTTTTTCCCGGTGACCGTTGAGCGAACCAGACGTAGCGTACTCTCGATCTGTGTCCCGCTCTATCTTTCGGCATCCCGCTAATAGTTATTGAGGCGAGGAAACGAGGTTGGTCCTTCGAGCCAACATCCGAACACTGTACGATCAACCTTCATAACTCGAGGAAAACCAGGAGGGATAATCAAACGTCTTTCGAGATTTCCCGGATTTCGAGGAACGTCACGGCAGCATCGTCCCGGTGAGCTCTCTTCCTATCCACGGTCTTTCGCTAATATTTTCTTATTTTATCATCTGATCTGTTTATTCAAAATTTATTCGTAATTGGTCACCCCAGCGACTCTAGTACACTGCGCGCAGAGTATAAATTTGTATCGGGAACTGCGGCGTTCGTAGCATGTAACCGCGAGATCGTGTAACAGATAAAAGCCGGGGAAAAGTCATTGTATTAATTAATTGTTTCTGTAGTCGGTTAAACCGTGCGCGCGTTAGGCCGTTATCCCGGAGTGCTTTAGAATTTGTGAATTAGTTCGTGTGGGATCTGAACGGAATAGACCGTGTCACGTGTTTTAACGAATTGTGGGTCTTAGATGTACATGATTTTGTTCGAGTTTTCTTCCGTTTAGATTTAGAGGGTCGTGCGCGTGTTCGTACGTCGTCCCGTCGTAAATTGGAGGTTGAAGGGACTGGTACGTTACTGACCGCGTCGCGTCGCCTTCGAATCAATCGGCGTTTCTCGGGTTTACTTTTTGATTCCTAATTTTCTTGATTATTTATTTGTTTCTTATTTGATATTCCTTCTTTACTATTGGTTATATTTTATCGGTTATAGTTTATTCGTTATATTTTATTTATTATATCTCTTTTGTTATATTTTATTTGTTATACTTTCTTTATTATATTTTTTTATTTATGATATCTCATTTATTATATTTTATTTATTGTATCTTATTTATTATATTTTATTTATTATATTTTATTTGTTATATCTTATTTAACCAAGAGGTATTGATCGGGATTACAATTCCCATACTGATTATTCGATTGTTATTATTTTCCTTGGTTATCATGGAATTATAGAGCCTTATTTACTCGTTATTGGGTATTTCATGAGCCGTAGGAAATCTCGGTGGTTTGACTCTTATTCGGCATAGATTATTCGAAATTGTAATAGCAAGCCGCGGGTCGCTTCGCGTACGTGACCTTCCGACGTCCCGTTGTATGGTTTCTTTGGATGTATTGGGGATTAGCTCAGGATAGGCCGTATCGCGAACGGTGCGTTGAGACTACCGAATATTTGATTTTGGTCGATGAATATTATTAGAAATACGTAGCGAACGAGATAGGCTATCGAGAGGCTACCGAAGTATGAGAGTGAGAGAGAAACGGGATAATTGGCACTGTTGAATCAAAGATTAAGATTACGATACCCAACGACGTTGAGAAAATTGTTGAAAGCCGAGACTAATTTTACGGGACATTTTGGTTAAATTCTAAATTGATGTTTATTGATGAAATGAAGAAGTTTGTAGGTCCCGTACCTGCTGTTGTTGTTTGAATTATTCATGGTTATTATTTTATTTATTTATTTATTATTCATTTAGCTGACTTCCTTGATTGTTCTCGTTTGGTCGTAGTTATTGACATTCCGTAGTTATTTTATTGTTTGACTTGTTTCATGAATTTTAAGGAATAATATTAATTAATTGATTTTATTTATATTTTATCTTTGAATAATTAGTGACTTGACAGTCCGAACCACCCACTCTGCCTGGAACAGCTGTAGCTAGCCTGGGTTGAGTCTGGCCTACCATCTCGTTATTTTTCCTTCCGGCGCGTAAGCGCCTGGCGCCCATCTCGTAAGAGAAAATAAAAAGGAAGGAAAAATAGCTTGGGCCAGCTATAGGTAACGTGGTGCGTTGAGGCACAAATTTATCGTTACAGTACTAATGGATAAGGGGTAGTTTACCCCCGTAAATTCATTTTCCTGTGAATGTGCAAAAATACGTCATCTTTATTTTAACTTGCGCTTCCAAATGGTGTATGTTCTGTTCAATTTGGTTGGTTAGTTTTTTGTGTAGGGTGGAAAATTGAAAAATCAGAGGGTTGTTCACCCCTGCAAATGAATTTTTTTCTTCAACTTCATGTGGAATTTTGATTGTCTTCAATGAGGAGTATTTTGGTTTTTGTTTCATTAAAATCGATTGACGCCTTCTGGGTGAAACTGTATAATCACCCCTCGACATGCTAATTTTGAAGGGCGATTTCACCCCTTAGAAATGTTTTTTCGCCGATAAAAAAAAATACGTGTCTTTTAGTTTTCGATGCTCGACAACATACGTGAGTTTCATCAAAATCGGAGGGGGACACCAAAGTATCTTTCTTTGTAAGAGTATCGCCCGGGAGTAATAGTCGCGCGCAGACTCGGTATTAATAGTGAGTGCACGTGTGTGTGTAAACTGTTCGGTTATTTTGAATCAATATTAATTATTCTTCGAACCATTGAGTCTGGAGAATGAAAGAAGTACCAGCAATTTTAAGGAAAATCAACCATACGTACAAGTGTAATTCTTTTATCTACGAGGGTCGATCAATAAATAGTCGGCCTTGCGTCATCTGTTGGTCGAGGAAAGAAATCAATCGCGATGTTTAATAGTGCCGTCCTTCACATGACTGTTGTGAAAGTTTCAGCTCGCTGCGATGTTTAGTTTGCGTTTAACAGCGTCGAAAGACAAACAACTTTTGTGTTTTTACAAAAGATGGAAAAAATTGAGTATCGTGCAGTGATTCGATTTTTGTTTTTGAAAAAGAAAACGAACAAAGAAATCAAAGCGAAGCTAGACGAAATTTATATGGACCTTGCACCTTCGTTATCAACCATTAAATATAAACCAATAAATATAAAAAAGAAACAATTTAAAAAGTCCACGATATGGTGTTAAATGATCGGAGACTAAAAGTGCGTGAGATTGCTGAGGCCACAGGCATATCATATGGCTCAGTGATATCAATCCTGAGTGATCAGGATGAAAAAGTTATCCGCCAGATGGGTGCCGCGTTTGCTCACTGTCGACCATAAAAGAGAACGTGTAGCTGATGGCCAAAATTCATGAATTTAAATACGAATTGCTTTCGCATTCACCGTATTCGAAAGATTTGGCCCCACTCCGACTACTTTCTGTTTCGAAACCTGAAAAAATGGCTTGGCGGAAAGAGATTTGGTTCCAGAGATGACCTCATCGCCGAAACAGAGACCTATTTTGAGGACCTTCCTAAATCGTATTATTCGGACGGCATCGAAAGATTGGAAAATAGTTGGAATAAGTGTATCGAGCTAAAAGGAGATTATGTTGAGAAATAAAAAGATTTTTGTCCAAAAAAACGCTCTTTTCTTTACCAAGCCGACTATTTATTGATCGATCCTCGTATATTTATGGTGTCCCAGTGAATTTTCTCCCCAGTGCAAGCGATCTGTCGATATCTTCCCCCAAATCCCCTTCGTCCGCGCGTTAATTTATAGAGCCAGTATATTCGGTCGAGTGACGATTAGCACGATCAATTAATGAGCATTCTAAGCCCTGTTCCGAAAACTTTTTCGAAAGGTTAAACCCAAAAAGGGGCTTGCGTATTTCTCGACAGGCGTGGTAAATTGAGAATCCATTCTCCATTTATCAGAGTACGGAAACTCCCCGGCGAAACGCGTCACGCATCTTAAAATTGTTGGTTCTGTAAAATTACCCACGAATTTTACGTAACATGTACAACTGTTACTGCCCGAAGTTACTTTGTATTATCTTCAGTAATTTCCTTCGTACTTATTCATTTTACTGTGTGCAATGTGCAACGTATCTACATGGTTGTTGCTAAGCAAATAAGGTCTTCATCGGAAACTAGACTGTTAACAGTTAATCTGAGTGTTTTTCAGTGACGGATGCGTTCGACAAAGCACATTAAATCTTAAATGTGATGGACATCATATTTAGGTTATGAAAAGGTGGGTGTATGAGAATGAGTGTGAGCAAATTAGGTCCGGCTCGAAGGACCAAAAAATGTTTGATGATGTTCTAAAAAATGATTGAAAATTCTATGATTAAAACTGACTGGTGTGAAAAAAGCACTATAAGGAAAATTTAAAAGTGCGCAGAGTGAGCGACTAGTCCAATAAATAATATATACTGAGTATCGATGAGTGTAGTGCTTTGCGCAATGGAACTGTACTAATTGAGTAATACTAAGCTGTCGAAGGACTGTCGTGACTCAGCAGTTGCGGAGAATAATAGGTCGATGCGTTTACACTAATTGTTAGTGCGTCAAGTCACAGGTGAGACTATTAATATTAAGGATCCTGGTGACAAGTATACTAAATTAAATGCACTCAATTTTTAACAAGAATAAATCAACGTTTATTGAATTAGTTAACAATATTTGCACTGGTGATGAGTGGATTCTCAGGCTCGTGAGTCGGCTCGTTGATTCGTGTGGATGATCCTGGTGAGATGCTCTGATGTAGAGCTCTGTAGCGAAGCCACACGAAGGACTGGTGAGTGGGCTATAGTAAACGTATGATGTGAGGCTGCGTGGCGTCTATGCTGCCAACGACGCACCACACCGGTGACTTTGATGTGGATGTTTCTATAGTTCTGGTGATCTGAGGTGACTTACACTTACACTGATTTAAAATATGGGTGATTTGACAATGAATTTAATACACTACACTACTGAGTAGATAAAATATAAGTGATACTTATGAACAGAAAAGTGAGATGACGCGTGAATATCTAGCGCGAACGACTCGAGTGAGAACAATGGCTACATCCGTGGACCACGAGGCAAAGAATTTTTTTTTCTCCCTGAAGTAAAAAGAAACTTGTATGAGGTAAGTTTTAAAGAAATATGGAAATTATGGAGTTTGGCTGGCGCGTAGCGCCCGAGTTGTACATAAATCTAGTGACTGTATAATTATATGACTTTATGGCAACCTGATTTCGAATCGACACGAAACGATAGTGTCGTGTTTTTCGCGTCCCTTTATTCTTGATATGTCTCATCCCTATTTGTTTTTCCAATTCTCGTATTTCGATCGGTGGCGTTCAGATGAGATTTAGAGGCTTTCAGGCTGGCAAATTTTGATCATCGGAATGTCAAGTTCTCTTAATACTAAAGTTATGGAGGAAAGCGGTCCAAATTATGTAAAAAAAAATAGACGCATCCTAGTTGTATTCGTAGTACACCATTTTTTATTGAAATGAAGAAACTAGTCTCGGTAACCCCAAGAAGTTCTCGAAAAGCACGAAGTACGTCGGTGCGACGACGAGACCTGCAATAAGGTCCTATTCTATGGAAATGGTGCCTCGAACAGGTCAAGACGAAAGAACATGCCGTCAGAAAAAGACAGGCAAACTTTTCCGCCCACTATTAATAAGAGTGAAGTTTTACCCTTTGTTTTGTAGAAAAGGCGATATTCCTCAACGGCCGTTTGACGTCGAATGCAATGTAATCAAGTTGAATGGGATAAATAATTGACTTCAATATTTTCTGTCGGCGTTAGTTAATCCCGTTGATGGGCAAAGAACCAGATCTACTTAATACAATAAGAGAATCTGTATCAGGCCACACGGAAAATTATATATCGGATTACCTATGCGAATGTATATACTGGCGATAAAATATTTGATGTACAATTTTTATATTCGTAAATATTATATGTACTTTTACTGACGTAACGACGCTTTAGTCGTACGAAAAACGAGAGTTAGAAAACTTTGGCAATTGATGAAGCTGTAGTTCAAATTCAATTTTTCAAAGGTCGCATGTATATTCTTTCCTCATAGAAGAAGCTTTGAGCAATATTCCGAATCTTGAGGAAGCAATTTGCAAATCCCAATTTGTAGCTTGTTTTTTTTTTTCAAAATGCCATGAAATTTGTAATTTTTTAGTAATTTTATCAAAATAAAAAATGTAAATTTTATAAAATCTGAACGCATCTACCGATTTTTTCCTAAATTCATAACAACATTTTTTTTTAAATACTGTATTCATATTATGAAATTCTGCCAAACTTTTCGAAGTTTGTAAAAACTATAGCGATTTAATCATTTTTTCAAAATTCACGAAAAAATAAAAATTTTCTAATATCCGAACGCTTTCACCGATTCTCGCCAAATTTTGTACAGGCTTTAGAATTATAATAATCTATTTTTTTAAATGTTGGCTTCCTCCATGAGCCAAAATTAAGAAAGTTAGGTCCTCATAGAGGAAGCTTTGTGCGTTTATATAACGATTGTAAACGACTCTTTTTGTAAGGTTGCACCATTAATTTTTTCAATTTTCGAGAAATTCTAAATATAAGTAGTACTGACATATGCTTGGCTAGGGTCGATTATTTCTTATTTTTATTTATGCATTTATTTGAAAACACACTGTTTAAAAAACTAGAGTACCTTAGTTATTTGCTATCAGACGGGTAATGTAAGCCTTAACATAAATATAATAGTGCAAGGTAATATTTCTTTTATCTGCTGCAGGTTATTTAACATCATCGCAATTAATATCCAAACACCAGCAAAAATCACTGTAAATGTATCTTGAAAATAAATTACCTTAATTCATTCATTACAACTCGTTTTGAAATAATTTTTGCAAATCACGTTACTGCAAACGAGTTAGGAGGTTTCTTGTGACATACCATTTACATCAGGAACATAAAATTCGCTTGCAGCACCCCTTAGCATTTTTACCGAGCTTGGAGATAAGAAATTGTATTTTTTGAAAATGTGTGGTTCTAAAACATATAATATGATATTTAAAAGACGATTGACCCTGGCGAGAAATTTTTTAGAACTATTTTTCTCTAAAATTGCCCGATCGTCGAGAAAAGAATTATGTTAAACGGAGGTTACATTGAAATGGATACAGAATTTCTTTGTCAGCCAGCAAATAACTAAAACAAAAACTTATTTTCAACCATGTGCGATTTAAAATAATATATAACCTGCATAGTATTGACCTTATCATGTAAGGTGTAAGTACATTTTTCCATTTAAAATAGCCCAAATATCAAGAAAAAAATTCGATTTCTGAAAAATAGTACATATGAAAGAAAAAAATGTCTTTAAAATAACTTCTGACTACGGCAACTTTAATAAAAGTCCTTTGCTTTCAAGAGGTTTTGAGTTTTTAATGAATCTAAAAAAGAATTAAATAATTTCCGTTATCAATTTAGTTAACTAGTTATTTGAATTATAATAATATATCTACCGAAGTCACTACAGTCGCGAGACTATAGTCACTATAGTCGCTTCTTGTGCGATAGCAAACGAGCCTATAGCATTTTTTTTTGCTTCGGGTGTCTCATTTTATGGTTCTTTGAAGTTTTGGAAAAAAAGTGTGATCTTTCTAATTTTCGTAAACTTTAAGCTATTGTTACGTCCTGACGTAACGTCGCATTTATATTTTTTTTATTTCGATTACGTTAAAGTTCTTGTTCACTGCCGTTCGTAGGAACGTAGTGATCCTGCCTTTCATTTTACTGAGAAGCAGGTCGTTGGTATCGGAGGGTGTCGATGAAATAATAGACCTTATGTAAACAACTTGTACTATGTTTATTAGTTTACTATAAGAACTGTTGTTATGTGAGTGTTACGGGGATTATACCGATTCTTGCCTTTTTGAAAAGTTTAAGTAGTGACTCGTTTATTTATTCGTAGTAAAGACAGTGTTTTACAATCGTACAATCGTGGAGTTTACAACGTGGTTTATATTACGTATGTAAGGAGGTGCATAAGAGCAGTGTCCTGAGTAGACTGACAGTCGTGCGAGGGAGGATGCTCCACGCAAGTCCCAGAGGTGTCTGAGATGCATGAGTGGAGGGGTCTCTCTTATCTCAATTCCGAGGTGTCCGAGGTGGTGGAATGGAGGGGTTTTTTCTATCTTAGCTTTACACCCCCCGGAGTAGATAGAACTTTCCCCTGGAAGTTTCTATTTTACTCGCGGTGGACGCACTGATTTGAAGAGCGGGTCCAGTGGTTGTTGGCAGGACGGTGATGGCCGAGCTGGTTCGGTTGCTGGTAGGCGATATTCAACTTGATACTCGCTACTAGGTCGGTAGTGGTTAACTATCTTACTGCATCCGAGTCTGAAGCAAAGTTTGGGTGTACAACTTTTTATGCATTCAAATAGTCCGACCTTGTTAAGGGACCAGAGCGTGATGAGTACGAGTGCGCCATATCCACAGAAGGTGAGTATGCTGAAGGCGTGTTCGCTCCATGACTGGACTCTTCTTCGTCCCTTCGTGAGGTCGATCTGTTGTTGTATTTCGTCGAGGTTGGTCTCCAACTCCCGAATTTCGTTTGTATTCATGTAATGTTGTATGGGGACAAGGTGTCGTCGAATTATTGAGATATCTGAGTCGTTTATAGGGAATGCATAATCTTTGTGGTATAGGATATTCATGGTAGTGTTGAGCATGGCAATTCGATCCTGAGCATCTCCAATCTGTGTCCGCAGAGAACATCGAGATATTGACTGTCTTGCGGGAATATTAAATATCCTCGATTGGATTGTAACTGAATGTATGTTATGTCTTGTACGGTAAAAAGAGCTGTTTTACATTTTGGGTGCGTGATAGTTTTGATTTTTCTGTTTAGAATCTGAGTGTCGCAGGATTCTGTTTCTGCTAGCAGAAAGGATGGTTGGTTTCTTTTACAAATTTTTAGGCTTCCCGATTTGAGACATTGGTTGATTTGTTCTAATGAGCTTGGTATGTAGGAACTGTGAGCTTAATTGATTAGGATATATTGTGACTCTGGGATAAGCGCTGTGTAGGCTTCTCCTTGCTTCCTAGGGATGGGAATCACGTGTTTAATTTCAAATGTATCTTGTTCCCAGAGGGGGATTAGCGACCGAGTTCGGAACAGGGTGAAGATACGGCTCTACCGACCGTCTCCCGGGAAAAAATTTATCTTGTAAAGATAGAATTTTTCAGCGCTCCCGGTCAAAAGGCAAACTTTCTAAACATGGGATCTACTGCGTAGACCCGATTATCGACTGCCATTTATGGATCTATGATTCAGCGCAGCCTTACCCTCAATCCTAGACCAGGGGTTCGGCTACTCGCCGTCGGGGCGTTGTTGGTAGGGAAGCGGTTGGAGGGAACGCTATCACGTGACCAGGCGGTCACATACTTTCTTCTCGCTCTTGCCTGAAATCTTCTCGATCTCTCTCTCTCTCTCTCTCTCTGTACAAAGATGATGAAATCGTAAACAATTATTAACTGAGCGAAACAATTAACAAAAGTGGAGGAACTGTTGATTTAAACGAAAGATTTATGACCATTAATGTGTTCACACGAATACTTTAGTTAAAATATCAGCACCAAAAAGAAAAATTATGCTTCCATATGGAAACTACCCAGGGCTGTCACTCGAAAACGAGTACAACCCACATTGAATTAATAAGCTTACCAGTTGTAATCGTGTAATAGAGGCAAGATCAGTATATCAGGATTAATTTCCTTTTCCTCTTGAGATTATATTAATAAGTCTCTCGTAAAATATTGGAATTTATAGTAAAAATACCTTCATATATATAATATGTTATGCATATATTGTAACGGAACGCAATTACAGCGATCCGCTACCAGAATATAAAACCTTAATACCACCAACACATCCAACACACACCAACAAACACAGACTACAACTAATGGAGAAAACAAAGAAATCACCAAAAAGTGGTTATCTATTAACAATACGAGCAAACACGGGGCAAACGAGCACCCACCGGACTAGGAAAACATAGTAGAACAGGAGGTACACACAAGCAACCGCGAGTATCCACCCTAAAGAGCATGGCGTCAATATTAGGCCCCACCTAACTCGAAGATCACCATCAACACAAACACAGCCCGCAAGACGCGAGCAAGACAAGAGGAAGGTCGGCCAGCAATACCACGCGCTGTATACCGGACCCCAGCGTAGATGCCCTCGCCCTACGGAAAAGCGGGCGGAACCACGCGTAAAACCAAACGCCTTACCATGCAAAGAGAGCACAGTCGGCCCTCCCCCCCAATAGGCCATGCCACACAGACGGCAACGCGCTAAGAACGCCACAGTACGGGGAAACGACAAAAGAATTAATGGAACTCTTGAGATTCCACAGATCCTCGAGACGAAACAACAGGGTACCTTCACATGAAGCCTCACCACATACCCCCACTCACGGCTAAAACATTAACATTAGAAAAAAAGCATAAAACAAGCCAATCTCTCACTAAACTTAATTAACAAATTGAGATCAAGGCAAACCCTACACCGAGGAATACAAAAAAAACTAGGATATCATAAAAATCAGTGAGAAACACAAAAAACTCACAGAGAAGGACAAAATTAGCAATAATTAATTAATCCCGGTAAATAGTCATCAATAAAGGAGACAGGCGAATACGCAAGAAGTAGGGAAGGACCCACATGGGACCAAATTATAGAAAAACCATGCCTAAGCCGCAAAAACCACCGGTAGAAAGTTTGAACCTCCAGCAGGCAGGAATATAACGTTATCCAACGAAATTCAACCTCGCTGGAACCTCGTTTCAAACCCTAGGAAGACAAAGAACCGGCTAAATATAGAAATCCACAATATAACGGAACACCTACACGCCACCCCGCACCTCCTTCACCGAGTGAATAAGGTGCGACAAACATCACGTGACCTACCACAAAACACCTCCCCCCCCGGGACTCATCCACTAAACTATATAAACCGCGACAGGACAAGCCTCGAGGCTCTGTTGAAAATAATTCCTCAAGACGAAGTGCTGCCCGACAGCCGACCTAACTTTCATACCATTTTTTATTTCAATATGTAAAGAAACAAGTGTTCTTTCGATCAATCGATTCCCCTGCATTGCGCTTGGCCGTCGTTTGACCGAATGAACCAATAACGATAATCACTAACAGTTTGGGAATTACCATGATAGAAATCAGTGTTCTTTTTCTCAACTGATTCCCCTGCATTGCGCTTGGCCGTCAGTTGAGTAAACGAACTAATTAGGATACTCTGTGAGGAAAGGGCTCCCCTGCATTGCGTCCTGGCCGCCTCCAATCACAGCGTCAGGGCACTCTTCCATTAACGTGTCCCCATGCATAGCGCCGTGGCTACATGTCTTTTGGAGAGTGAAGAAGTACGTGTGTCACCAGGTCAAGGGAGTGGCATCCCGACTTGCTGCACCACGCGCACTAGATTCGTAGGGTGTACCTGCCTGGGTGGGACCACTCCAGGGCCAGCACCAACTACCACCTGCCACGTACGGATACCTCGGCTGATCACGACAATTAAGAGACCGAACCGTAAGCCCCTTAATGGCACGATAACGTAGCTTAATCGAACGTGAGTAAAGGCCTCAGTATCCGGGGTACAGGAAGAGTTAGTTGGTCATAGCTGCGAACCCGGTGTCTTGTGCGAACAGCGAGCTGAAGCTACGGACCCAAACAATAATAAAGACTAGTAGGATAGGTAGGTAAATTCACACACCCTATCTCACAGTACGACACTCGCGATCCCACTCTAAGCTCACCGCGCAAACATCAGCAGGGCGGAGCCTCGAAAGGCGAACCACGCGAACGGTTACTCCTAACAATAAAATATCAGAATAGCATGTCACCAGCTAAACGTCCTATGATTAAAGAAGGCCGACCGGTATGTCGGCACATACCGGTGTATAAGCACAGGCAGTAAGAACCTAATAGGCCCCACGCCTTGTAAAATCATATAGACACACGTACAGGTAAACCAATACACCAATGGCAATAGAGCTCCGCACAGACGATATCCTGAAAACACACACAAAATACTCGATCAAAACCTAAAAAGTCCGCATATGTAATTTAAGACAATCGCGTAACAGCAAAGCGCGATAACCCAAATAGAAAAATTGAGTGTTAAGCTCCGTATAGGCGATATCTCATCGCCATACGAATAATCGAGTCACAACCCGAAATAACCGGAAAGAATTCCGCATACTTAGTCTTAGAAAATTGCGTAAGAACAAAGCGCGACAACCCAAATAGAAAAATTGAGTGTTGAGCTCCGTATAGGCGATATCACATCGCCATACGAATAATCGAGTCACAACCCGAAATAACCGGAAATAATTCCGCATACGTAGTTTAAGAAAATCGCGTAAGAACAAAGTGCGAGAACCCAAATAGAAAAATTGAGTGTTAAGCTCCGTATAGGCGATATCTCATCGCCATACAAATAATCGAGTCATCACCCGAAAACAACCGGAAATAAATCCGCATATGTAATTTAAGATCTCGCGTAAAAGCAAACGCGACAACCCCAAAGAAAGAAATTGAGTGTTAAGCTCTGTATGGCCGATATTTCATCGCCATACGAATTATGACGTTAAAACCTAGAATACCGGAAACGATTCCGCATATGTAATTTTAAGAAAAAGTATCCATACGAACGATTTAAGAAAAAGTATCCATACGAACGATACTAGATCGTCCTACACGACCATAAAACTTCCATTTCATCTTCCTCACAAACATAACAAAACAGTCAGTACCTTACGCACAAACAGAACAAAGAATTACCTTACAAATACAAAGACCAATGATGAAAGGGTAACAAGCTGCATGTCCACCACGGACATATGCAAATCAATAAACCCAGACTGAGGTCTCACAATAAAAACAATAAAAAGAAAATATAACAATAGACTCAATCACACACTTATAAAACAATAGACACAACTCATCCCATCCAGCCCAGAGCACGAACCTGTTTCGGGCTACCAATCCTCTCCCGATGGTCTAGAAAAAACCGCGCTGTAAACAATAATTCAAAAACTACGCGATTTCACTGCGACCGCTTAGCCAACGCACATAAAAGGAACAAAATAAAGTTCATCAAGCACATCAAAAATCGCGAAACGTTTTAATATAGAAAGGATAAAGGAAATATTAGGATTAATTTACAGTAAAATAGCGAAAAATAGACAAAACGAGAAAGAGATGAGACTAAATTGAGCTGCAATGAAGCTTCTCCGGCAGGAAAGCGAGGCTGGCCGACTCTCCACGCAACGATGAACGCCTTGGCGCGGGTCTAAACACCGATCTAGCTGACTTGCGTACGGACAAAATATACGAGTGGCCGAGTCGGGCGAGTCGCTCTCAAGTAAAATACCT
Organism: Cylloceria caligata; assembly: GCA_963942595.1. NCBI lineage: Eukaryota > Metazoa > Arthropoda > Insecta > Hymenoptera > Ichneumonidae > Cylloceria > Cylloceria caligata. Next base: position 23,482,785 of record OZ012704.1, read on the forward strand.
TCTCTGTCTCTCTCGTTCTCGTTTCTATAACACGAGAATAATTGTCTAACTAACAAGTTATTTAAGAAAAGGGTTTAACTATAAGTAGAGTAATTACTAATTAAATGAATAACCAATAATGATTAGAATAAGCCATAATGCAACAAAAATATTTATACTAATAAGAGATTAACGCAAAAATCAGCTTGCATACGACGTGTTAACTACAGAATCTGTAGAAGAAAAACGGTTGAACAGTCTAAATTCAGTTCGAATTCACTTTTCCTCGGTTTTGATGTTGATCATACGGAATTTATCTCAAGTTTAAAGAAATCTAAAAGAAATTGAATTCAATTGTTTTCTACCGTTTTTGTACACGTCCACACTGTTTATTTCGTTTTATTGATTTATCGAATCATAAATATCGCGTTAAGTGTATTGTATCGAAAAATAACGATCGCTCGCGCACGGTAATAGCGAACATACGTGTATCATTTATTCGGTTGTTTGAATAAATTTTAACAGCTTCACGAATCATCGAGTTTAACAATTTTTATTTTAACAAACGGTTACCATTATTTTTCTCTTCAACGCATCGGTTACCGGCGAAACAACTTCACCAAAAAACCAAACGTAAGTACCAACGCAATTTTTCTAATTGATTTTATCTGATATTTCCGTAAATTTTCCCCAAGTAAAAGTAACCTGCCATTTTCCTTCCCCCTAAAACCCCTACCTCCGCGGGTTAATTTATCAATATAGTTTATCAAGTTGAGTGACGGTTAACACGAACAATCAATGAGCATTCTTAGCCCTGTCCCGAGTAATTTTCCGAAAGGTTAGACTCAAAAGGGGGCTTGCGTCTTCGGTGTTTCTTGTCAGGTGTGGTAAAGGGAGAATTCATTCTCCTTGACCAGAGTGCGGAAAACTCACATCGAAACGCCTCACACGTCTTAAATTTGTCGGTTTTTGTAAAAACACAGCGCGGGTTTGACGTAACACTATTAAGCTAAAATTTTCTACAAGGATAGGCTAGGGGACCATGTTATTTGGTATTTAGTTTGGTAAGAATCGATCACGACATTCAGATTTTATAAAATTATGGGTTTTTAATTTTTTGAAAAAATCTATTTTTGTTCTAATTTTCGTGATAATGAAAGTATTAGACAGTTTATTAGCTGACTATTTTATTGGAAAAGATATTGGCTGAAAGTAACACATTGACATATGTGTTTGCAAAACATAGCACATTATAGAGTTTATGTGTGAGGACATATGCACACGTTACCATCATAAGACCAGCTGCAAGAGTACTTATAGTGCATGCATTGATTAACCGGGCTATGGTAAGCTCAAGTTGAGGTGGGGCTGGTACAAGTGCGTTAATCGTGTATTTGCATATAGCCCGAATAGCCGTGAGGCGATCGCTGTGCGAGATTGGGGCCTAATTATCGTTAATGAGATTTCGCAGATTGATATTTGGAGGCTACGGGCATGAGGGCTATCAGTATACGTAGAGATCTTTCATGTCGAATTCCCGGCTAAATCCAGTAACATTTTACGTTTCGGCTTACTTGCGATCTATAGAATATATCTGTAAATATCAAGAGAAAATATATAGAGTTTCACGTAAATATATATGTGCGTAGGCGGCTCGATCGAGTTTATTTGTCCAAAAGTCCGATTTATTACAAGGTACAAAATGGCAAGGAAAAGACACAAACGCGAATATTTAAAAATCACTCACTGATATTAGTTCATAAGAACAAGCTGACAATGAGTGAGATCTATTATTTCCTGAACTAATAATACTATACATTTTAGCATGCGTCTGAATATTTTAATACAATTACAAGTTTTCTACAGCATTCTGCGGTATACAATTGCGTGCCGAATATAGTTGTGATATAACTGCACTTCGCGATTGAAGCGATGACAATGGGAATGGAGTCAGATGAGTGAAAGGGTTGAACGGGGCAAAGGGACATGAGACTGTGAACAAGGGGTGAAAGTAGACAGACATATATGTTTATATATCAAAGGAGAAAGGATAATACAGTGCTAGAAACGTATGTATAGAATTTCAAAGGGGTAAGACAGAGAGGGATGATCTCTTTGGTACTCCGTACTATCGCGTGGCATAGATGTCCATTCAAAGAAATATCCCAAATGCTGAGTTAGCTCTTGCAACCCCCTTATATCTGGAACGCGGGTAGTTGTTATTCCAGAATTCGCATGTGTAGCACACATATAGTATACCTGATCTAGGGTTGAAGTTTGAGCTTCGTTCACGCCTCGGTTGACCTGACGGTAACGAAATTCTTATAAAGCTTATTATCTTAGACCTAATTTATGATATTCAGACTTTTTTCCTCTCGTGTGTCAATCATCTCAATACTTATATTATGCAATTTTTCACCTTCATTCGGATAATAGTTGAATCATTAAGAGTAGTCAAGTGTATGTAGCTGACTATAATGTTGGCGCATATTTCTATACAAATGGAATTTAACTTTATTGAAGAAATCCGTATATATAAAATTTGACTGAATCAGAATTGCTAAAATAAGTATAAAACTTCAATCACTTATTTTACAGTATCGACTGAATTAGTCCATGTAACAAACTAAGCTCTTCACGATCTTATTAATTTTCACCGTTGTGTATCTTCGAAGAGGGAGATGACGTAAAAGTTGTGAAAGGGGGTTGACTACTGTATATGTCTCTCTATATTATAAAAAGATCTCACTGTCGCTGTCAGCGTGTAGGAGAATCGAGGCGAATCGAAAAAAACCTGAAGAACCGGAAGCACATACAGAACCCATAGAACTTAAACATACTTTGTGTGAGATACCACATAGGAGCCCTGTATGCGAGATCTCACATAGATACCCTCTGAAAAGAAGCCTTAGATCCTCTGTGTGATCTCATATAGGGGGGCCATACAGGAGGTCCCTTTCTTTCCAGGCTCAGATTATTCTAAGTCACCCGTGGAACCCGCTCTGCGCCCGGATGATTCTATGTTGCTTTTAGACCCCCTCCCCGCTCTTTACTGGCCGAATTATTCTAAGTATTACTTGGGCCTTATTTCCTAGGTGATGGGATGAAAAGCTCATTTGAAGGATGGGGAGTTGTCAATGATGGGGATAGAGGAGGATCAATGATAGATTGCGAAGGAGCGTGGCACCCGAATCGTACGAAACCCTATAGCATATCTATATTTGTCTGGCGAAAGGTTCTTTTTATTAAAAATCTGAAACATTCCCCAGTATTTTTGTCGAATTGCGCACGTCTTTATGTGCAGTATAGATACGAGTTTTGCACAGAAATAAAAAAGTAGTTGGGAAAAGTAATAAATGGGCACCGTCAACCAACCGGAATAGTTGAGAATACTGTCGCGTTTCAGTTTCTGTACCTAATTCGTGGCATAACATATGCTGGAATGGTTATCACGATTACTTTTTTTGAATGCAAAGTTGTATGTCGTTTGTATTGCTGTGCTCAAAAGCAGAGCAATGAAATGACGAAAAATACGGTGTCCACTGTTTAATCCCATGCGCTCCAGCAGTAGTAGCGGCGGCAGCAGAGCAGAGAAGTGATATAACGGCTGGAAAGGAATAAATCGGAAGCAGTATTGAAGGTACACAGATACAGTATACAAGGCGGCGAGTAGTATATATCGCTCTGTATAGTCCTCAGGGCACGTGCACAGTCGCTTCGTCGCACCGCGCTGCCATCTGAAACAGGCACTTCGATGATCCGAACGTTTAAATTCAATGCGTGGATGCGCGTCGATGCCGGCGGTACGCTGGAATGCCATCATCCCCCTTTTTCTATCTCATCTTATCCTCATTGAAAGCATCCAGTTCTTTTGCCAAAGTTCAAAATTTCGAGCGTGGTCGAATTCTGTATGAAGAAGTATATCGCAGCAACATCGTTTTACGGCTTCAATGGATGTAAAAAAAAAATTCCGTGCCTTTTCAATATTTCACTAAAATATTAGGATAAACATTTGATAGCACTGTGCGTAAGTTGTTTTCGTTTTCTGTTACCTCCTAGCTGCAACTACTAGTTTGATGATTCTATATACGATTGTAAGCTATTTTCCAAGTTTCGAGCAGCGAAATATCGATTTTGCATCAACGGTACTGGGGATTCATGGATACCACCGAATGCAATCAATTCAGTAGTTAGTAAACCAATCACAAGCTATATTGAACGAATACCACTAGTCACCCAGCTGTTTTTCTTTTATATAGTTAGGGGATTGCACCATTTAATAAAAATGTTTTCTAATTGCCTAGTGTTCCAGTCTCCGTCCATAATTCCTGCGTACCAATTCACATGCAACTATCCGGAAATGTATAATCTAATGCACTTGAGCTCCTAAAAATACGAAACATTGATTTTCCCACTGAAAAACTTTCTCGTATGCGAAATAACAATCAAGTACATTTTGCGCGTAATTAACTTACAAGGAAGGATAGTTTGGTGTCCCCCCCCCTGATTTTGATGAAACTTACGTATATTGTAGAGCATCGAAAACCAAAAGACACGTATTTTTTTTATCGGCGGAAAAACATTTCTAAGGGGAGAAATCGCCCTTCAAAGTTAGGCATGTCGAGGGGTGATTATGCAGTTTCACCCAGAAGGCTTCAACCGATTTTAATGAAACAAAAACCAAAATACTCCTCATTGAAGACAATAAAAATTCACGTGAAATCGAAGAAAAAAATTCATTTGCAGGGGTGAAACTGCATAATCACCCCTAACTTTGGAGGGCGATTTCACCCCTTAGAAATGTTTTTCCGCCGATAAAAAAAAATACGTGTCTTTTAGTTTTCGATGCTCTACAACATACGTGAGTTTCATCAAAATCGGAGGGGGACACCAAACTATCCTTCCTTGTTAGTCTATGCATCCAAACCCCCATACGCCTATCCTCGTTTTCCGTCACCCACGTAGAAAACGGTAGTCTCGGAGGAAGTCTCATTGAGAGTCTCGAAAACAGTCTCCCAGGCTCTCACAGAAAATCTAACATTAAGTATAGTTAGATTCCCTCACCAAATCCGGAATAGTACTCTTTAAAACTATTTTTCAGACTTTTATCGAAACTCTTGCCAAGGAATGTTCGCACTTCCCATGACAATCTCTTTCAAACTCCCGCCGAGTCTCTTATTAACCTTGACGTAACGACGTCAGCATCGCGTGAAGCAGATTCAGCGTGTCGAACACTATATAATAACAAAAGTTATCTGTAGCCGTAGCGTAGTGCGATATAATTAAATGCTCGTTAATTCCCTGAAGAGCTTCGAGTCGGTCGCCCAATTTCAGATAGCAGCGAGATAGCAGCCTCCTATGAACGTCGTGCTACTAGAAGCCAGGAGTCATTGATTCAGGAGTCAACGAGGGATCAACCCCAAGCAACATCTCCAGAGTTTTGGGACAGAGCATCAAGCTTTTATTATTTATGCTCAAGCTCGCGTATCTTAAGCATGCGTGCATAATATCGTCGTTTTTCTTGTCATGCGTTTCTGCTGCTGTTGTGAATTGCTGTCTAGAACAGCCATTTATTTCATTCAATATGGGAAATTAGTGTTTTAGAAAGCTTTTTATTGTAATAGCCGTTATGCGTGACAAGGAATATGACAATGATATATACATGTATAATAGTTAAAATACGTTCATTTCTGGAGAAAGTTGCTGTGCCCCAAAACTTTGGTGATGTTGATCAGCCTCTGCTTACTAAACATCCCCAGGTAATCTGTGCCCACTGCAAATGTATGTGGATGGTAGGGAAGCGTGACGTGATTTACAATCAGTTGCGTGAATTCGTGCAGAGCTCTCTGCAGACTAGTACGATTTCATTGATAACGACCCAGAATGACGAGCAGCAGAAGGAAGCTCATAAGTGGCTTCTGACTCATTACCACCTGAAAGTGGATGACCGGCTCGAAGCTCGATTCTCAGGGAATTAATAAGCATTTGAATTCCCCCCTTCGCTATGGTATATTATACTTCGGGTACCGAAGACTATTAAGTTATTAAGTTATTATGTATGTATTCAACAGTATGGAACCACTGTACGCGATTCTGGAGCGAAGTCTTCAGATTCGAAAGTAGACGTACATTCTTGACATTCAACGAGAGTTTTAGTGAAATTCTGGGAGGGACTCTCATGGGCATTCTTGACAAGAATCTCAATGAGACTCTGAGCGTAACTCTCGCGAAAAGTATGATAAATCCTGGGCGATCATTTGGATGAGCGTCAGAAAGAGAATCTGAAAGTCCCGGCAGCAGTCAGAGATGATACCGAGAAAGAAAGAGTTTCGAAGAGTGCCACTCAGGATTTTATTAGGGACTCCTTGTACTCTTTCCGAGAGTCGGAGAGACTCTTTCCGAGATTATTAGCGAGACTCTTACCGAAACTCTTACCGAGACTGCTTCTGGTACTCCTTCCGAGATTTTTTTTTCTACACGGGACAAAATAGACATCGTACAGCAAATAGTTGAAAATATTCACGGTATGATAGCCGGTATCCGAGTTGTAGTGACTTGCGCGTTGATTCAATAACGCCGGTAACTGGGATGTTTTTCGAGAATAACAGTGCACTAGGTATTTAAACTCTACAACAATAGCGACCCTATAATTCACGACACGTTGCACACATAAACATTGGAGCTTAGAGAATTGACCTATAGTAAATCATAACTCGGCGTGGGCTACGTGTGCATTTCCTAGGTCCTGGACAAATGTGGATGATTCCACTTAAATCTTAAGTCGGCCATAGTGCTCCAGTAGTTTTCCACCTAGTAGTTTTCCAAATTTCTCTTACAATATGAACTTGTGCAGGATGGAATTTAAGAATGCATAAGAACAAGGGAGTGCGCCCCGTAATACCGATTATATGCCAATAACATTTAGATAAGAAATCAATGAAAAATGCTTGTTTAATGTATTTTCACTATTGCCGATATTTAGTATACTTAACTGTATAGCTATAGTTTCCGTACGCGAATCGTTCTGCTACTATCTCTGTCTCTATCTCTGCTGGGAAAATAAGCGCACTTGCCGCAAAGCTTCGGGGAAGCCGGGAAGCAAACAAAGCGCGAAATAGACTGTGTACACCGGATGCTGCTCGAACCGTAACTCGAAAGGCATCGATCTATCTCGAGTCTCGATAACGAAAGGCCATCGCGAGAAACGAGATGAGGCGGGCCTTTCCGAGTTTTCCAGCAGCCTTGCCACAGGACTGTAGATACTTCTCCTTCCTGTCTGATGCTCTAGCTATTGAAAGCGTCATGCAAGCCGATGGCAGTACGGGTTTTACCCATCTCGATACCCACCTGAGCCAGCACCGTGTATAGCCGTCATCAACGTCGACGTCCTTGTCTATTATTCTTTCTATTAAAAAATTTAACTTTTAATTTTGCTGTAAAATTTACAGAATGTTTGGGTATATATGTCGATTAAATAAATACAAAGTCGCCAGAGTAGAACCAATCGAAATTTCGTAGCAAGACAATGGTAATCATGCAAACTCGCATAAAGCTAAGAGCATTGTCTTTTTAAAATCGTTTTAATCGCCAGAAACTGTAAGTCATTTATAGCTCAAATCGTATATTATCAGTGATAGTCCCGAACTGGGGAACGCCACCGAAGTCCGCTTGGTAGGTATATAAAAAGCACCATAGCAGCCTCGCAGCGAAGAATACCATTCTTCGGCTTCAGAGCCCTGAACTAAGTAGCAGAAAGTGGCGTTATAGATCCTCTTTCTCAGATCTAAACAAAAAGTCTTCGCTGTCTTTATACACAAGTGGGTACTTTTTCTAGCATTATATTGTACGTTGAACTGTAAAAAATCTTTTTTCCACAATAATTCGAAGACAACTTCATCTTTAAGTAGTGTTCATGGTGTATGATGTCATGTACGAATACGAAGCCGGACGATTCACGGTGCTTTACTCCTTTTGGTTTACACCAAGGTGAAAGTTGGAAAAAAGACATATGTCACCCTTCACTAAAACATTCCAAATGTAGAATTGCATATTGACTTTGCCAATTATTCGTGTCAGTAATGTAAGGATAAATTATGTTTATACGGCAAGTACCATAGTTATGTCGAAACGGAAAATGTTGGACTGTAACGGTTTATTGTTGGTATTTACTATTGTATAGTTTTTCAATCTGATAACGTATGTTTCTTTTATGTCTTCACGAGGACATTCTAAATGTACAAAATATTTCATTTCAACAGCCGGCTATATGTATATTTATATAGGCATATGCGTATCTGACTAGATATAATGCTACCGCATACGTGTTGTGTGTGTTGAACGTTTATACTTTCGACATCTACCACTTAGAGAATGAACAGTACCTATAAACTGAATCAGTGAATCAAAATCTTCAATAAAGAGAGACACCTTACTTCGGATAATACACAGAAAAACACATGAGTCTAATAAATGCGTCCGAAAAGTAACTGATCTACCAGTTTCTGACAACACATCATTGAAAGGCAAACATTAACTAATTCGCATTTTCCCAATGTAGTATATATAAATAAAGACTATAAGCAGAAAATACAATGTCCGCAGCACATTGGTAAGTATTCTTTGGGAATACGTCGTATCTATGCCAAAATCGAAATTAGAGTAATGTTATGTTCTCTGCTGTCAGCTACCTGAGAGAACTGGGTCAGGCTTTTCGATATTATAACCAAAAGCAGTGACGTGATCAAGTCCTTTGTTCCTAGAAAGGCAATGATGATTGGATAAGAAGGAGGGTTGAAGCTCATATCCACGAGAATACTGATGGTTTATCTTGCCAGCAGCGGGCTCTTTGATTATGTCGTATCCTAGGAATGCAGGTTGGCGCGGACAAAATTAATATAAGAGAACAAGCTAGAGAAGTACAAGAAGGAGTACGGTAGTTGCTACAGGTGTGGAATTATGGGGAAACTTTTCCGACGGATAGATGCAAGCTCATGCTATGGCAACTCACATGGCCGGAAACCGGAACAAATTTAATCGTTTCTATTTTTTGCTTTTTATTAGAGAAAGTTTTGTTTTCCATGAACAATTTTTTTCGAAATTTCCATGCTTCAATATTTAAAACCGTTGAAATGAATGTAAAAAAAGTGGTTTTGAAAAATGTCAGGATGTGTGTGTGGGTGCGTGTGTTGTATGTGTAAGACTTCGTAAGATGCAAACCTGCGAATCTCAAGAATAACTTGAGTTTTCGAAATGAAATGCACCACATATGGAAAGCAGAGTTTTGTAAAAATTACTTCACACGTTTCATCGTTATGATAATTTGTATTTTCAAAAAATGCCTGTAAAGACTCTGACAGTCGTACATTTTTACGAATCGAGCTAAATAGTCTTCATAATTGCAGTAACGTTCGAAAATGTTTTGTATTCATACTTATAGAATTTTGAAATTTTCTAAAAATAGACGTTGTCGCTCTAATTTACGAAAACTTTAATCAGTTGAACTCAACTTTTTTACAGGAAGCAACTAATATTCAGCGGTTCATAGATATACAATTTGCAAAGATCGTTTGAAGTGTTTAAATTTGATAGAACATTGAATTATTATTATATTCACGATTGCCAAGGCTTGCAAAAATAAAAGGTTGGTATTTGTAAATGTTGTGAGCAAATGAAATGTCATCTCAAATTTGTTACATCAGTTACGCTGTAAGTTATTTTTATTAGCTGTAATTCTCGTTGAAACATATTGAAGCAACGAGATGTTAGAGCATTTGGAGATTTTTATTTTCTTAACCACTCAATTTTCGTTAAACTTCAGCTTGTAGTAGATATATGAGGTAGTTGTAGCGTTGGAAGATTGTATTAGGGGAATTAGTAGCACAGCAGAATATTTTGTAATAGTAGAATGGGATAAATAGTACTTTCTCGTCCATCGTTAGCTTGCTCTTACAATGATTTATTTATTTTTCTATGTTCTCCTCCGTCATCGTGTCTCATTCACACTTGGCTATGATACGCCTTTCTGCACGGCTATCCGCGTACACGACTGACATTTCGGCAAACTGTTGGTAATTGAGTTTCGCCTCTTTCTGGGTGGTCGTGCCCATCCATTGTAACCATTACTGTGGCGCCGCTCTGCAGGAGTTGCATCGGGTATCGTCTCGTCTGATTCAAACATGTCACTACCACTGCCAGTGTAATCGAGAAATAACCACTTATATATAACACGGGAAGAAATTATCGGTCGTCCCCGGCAAAGCAATTGCTGAGAAATCGAATTACGGGTTATGCTTGACTAGTGTTTTCGGTAATCTGGAAGCTATTGAATATTATGCATATACGAGTACATTACAGCCGTCGATTTCTACAATCAACTATCCGATCTTATTAATGACGGTTCTTTAAAATATTATTTCTTTATTTCTATAAAAAAACATCTTACTGAATTTGATGCATAAGTATAGGCCAATTAAAATTTCGAGGTCGTGAGTAGTATTCTAAGTAACTAAGCTATTTACCAATCCGTGATTTGTTATAAAATCGAACATCTTTCTTGCCATCGTCGTTAACTTAACCACGATGAAGGTCGTATAAACGAACAATTGGTCGAACTATTATATGGTCCATGATTTTTTTATCATTAAACTGTTACTAGTCATCGATTGGGTATACCAATTTCTAGATCGCGCAATAATTTCAGCGGAATGACTCAACTATGATAAGGTGTGGTGAAATGTGAACGACCATGTCATATGCATGAGCACGTCCAGGGGCGTTGCATTTTTCACACACTTACACCAACCGTCACATTCCACACATATACTTCGAATATAATTGTGTATGCAGATACAAGTAGTATGCAGCTGTCATACAGATGCACATGCAGGCATTACAGCCACGTGGATGATAACCACCCCAGTGTATCCAATCAAGTGATATGTAAAATAATTGTATTCGCTCGTAGCCTGAAAACGTCTGTGTTCAGGTTGAGCTATAACCGGCGATATACTTTAATACTTTTCGAAAAGATCGAAAAGTATTGACAATCTGGCTATCTGACTCCAATGAAAATCTGCTAAGCCTCGCCCGTAGCTGCTGGACCATCTAAAGCAGTTTCGAGCTATGCTAATGCTTTCATCTTTTCACCTGTATTCGATTAACTGCTCAACTCGTGTATATAACTTTTAAATCCATTTAAGTTGTCACAGCAAACATTTTTAGTTTTAAGTTGATGTAATTTGTTATTAACATTACACGCCGAAATAAAATAACATTTTGTAGTTTCAAGAGATACTTGTCTCATGTCACTTGTGTAGTGTCTCGCGACAATCTAATTTACTTACCTTACTAACCAAACGGCGAAACGCTACAAGCCTCTTATACTCGACACATCTAATTTTGTCCGCTTTTTTTACAAGTTAAATATGGTCAACGTGGCCTAAAATGTTTGCACACCTTCCAATTTACTGTCGAATTGGCAAAAAGCGATCGAACCGTTCATATTATAGAAGATTTGTAATTCTTCGAATTTTACGAAAAATATTATGCAAATGTAACTTTTTCTTCAGTATTAGTTGACGAGTTCATGTTAAAATTATCTTGTATACCTGATACAGGCATAAACTGCTTCTCATTTTGAATCTGCAAAGTATTGTTGGAGAGAAATCTTTTTTTCCTGTACGAATCATATTAGCACATCATGTAATAACATATATTGCCCGCATGTAAATTAAATGTCATAAGGCGTAACTGGGAATCAGCATGAACTTGGCATTGACGCCACCACATAAGCTCCAAACCGTGAGCTGCCGCCGCGATATGGAGCGTAACACTCAATTTATGAAGATATTTGTTAATAATCGTACGTTTGCATAGTTTGCACGATACTACAACTGCGTAGGCGAGAATTCTCCCAATTGTGTGTTGTTTTTTAATTCAATCACTCGAAATTCATACCATGAATTCGTGAGACTGTATAGAGCTTGACACTCAATTTATGAAAGCATTTCATTTTACGTTATTCGCGTAGCAGTTTAGCCATTTGATGAGACATTTGTCATAATCAGACAACGTTGTTATTTACTTATATCGTTTTCAGCTTACTTGTTGCTTTTGGGATGGTTTAGGAATTTGACTACGATGCTTTTGGAATAATTCTTCTGAGACCTTATTTGTGGAATTTGCTTTGGCCGTACTATGGGCGAAGAATAACCGTTCTGTTGTTATCATCGAGTTGGTAAGTAGGCCTACTGGGCTGTTTTCATCGCTTGATATTTAGCGTTTCAATATTTGGTTTAAATAGTTTATATGATCTCCTTAAGGGGATGCTGGAGTAGATTTTTTTTACCGACTTTGGTCCGTAAAAATAAGTTATTTCGTAGTCTACGAATACGCCTCACATTGTACAGGACTGTAATATGAACGTAAACGTTTCGACGTCCGGTCGAATTACGATTGAAAGCATGCAAAAAAATGAAAATAATCGTATATTACAGACCATTGAGAAAAACAATATGGTCGTTCGAAATGTCAACAACATCTGTTTTGTATGATACAAATGTTTCTGGAACTCATTTACGTCAAACCGGACCGGACGTCAATTCTCTGAAGTTCTCTGAACATTTAAATATCGCCAGAAAATTGATTACACAAGAGAAATTCACGTAGAGGATAAACTATGTTCACGAAGTCTGTCTCTTCTCTATTCCCGTTGCCGAAATCCCTTAGCGCAAGCGGCCAGACTACGTGAACGCAGTATACATTTTACGTGAATTTCTTTTGTATTATCGACTTTCTGACGATTTTGAAATGTTTCGGTGGTGGCTGAGTACCACTTTTACTGTCGTCTATTTGCTCATTTGGCGTGCTAAGATGCCGCCCCAAATCTTATGGCTAGTTGATCTGTTGATCCGCATGAGTGTGGCTTACGCTTCGCAGTTTACTGTTCCGGCGCATCGAAAGGGATTTGATCTTTGTCAGAATAAAATCAACAAACTCATGAGCGCATGAACCCGAGGTTCTTTTCAATCGCAATAAAACATTTTCAATGTCGTTGAATACCTCGAAAGTAAAAACGTAAAATCTAATACTAAACTTGAAATCTTAGTAAAGGGTGATTTTTTAAGAGCTTGAGAACTTTTTTTTAAAAAAAAACGCATAAAATTTGCAAAATCTCATCGGTTCTTTATTTGAAACGTTAGATTGGTCCATGACATTTACTTTTTGAAGATAATTTCATTTAAATGTTGACCGCGGCTGCGTCTTAGGTGGTCCATTCGGAAAGTCCAATTTTGGGCAACTTTTTCGAGCATTTCGGCCGGAATAGCCCGAATTTCTTCGGAAATGTTGTCTTCCAAAACTGGAATAGTTGCTGGCTTATTTCTGTAGACTTTAGACTTGACGTAGCCCCACAAAAAATAGTCTAAAGGCGTCAAATCGCATGATCTTGGTGGCCAACTTACCGGGCCATTTCTTGAGATGAATTGTTCTCCGAAGTTTTCGCTCAAAATGGCCATAGAATCGCGAGCTGTGTGGCATGTAGCGCCATCTTGTTGAAACCACATGTCAACTAAGTTCAGTTCTTCCATTTTTGGCAACAAAAAGTTTGTTAGCATCGAACGATAGCGATCGCCATTCACCGTAACGTTGCGTCCAACAGCATCTTTGAAAAAATACGGTCCAATGATTCCACCAGCGTACAAACCACACCAAACAGTGCATTTTTCGGGATGCATGGGCAGTTCTTGAACGGCTTCTGGTTGCTCTTCACTCCAAATGCGGCAATTTTGCCTATTTACGTAGCCATTCAACCAGAAATGAGCCTCATCGCTGAACAAAATTTGTCGATAAAAAAGCGGATTTTCTGCCAACTTTTCTAGGGCCCATTCGCGGTCAACATTTAAATGAAATTATCTTCAAAAAGTAAATGTCATGGACCAATCTAACGTTTCAAATAAAGAACCGATGAGATTTTGCAAATTTTATGCGTTTTTTTTTAAAAAAAAGTTCTCAAGCTCTTAAAAAATCACCCTTTATATTCCAATCCGTCCTATTATGTTGAGGAAACGCAGTTTAGTAATGCTGCCGAGATAGCTGCATATCATAAACTAGCGGTCTTATTCTGCGAATTTATCTGATGATTTAAGCTACAGAGGATATTGAGCTTTTTTCCATTTTTTAATGCTTCATATCAGAAAATGATTCCTCAGCGTAGCGAGTGAGGGTTTTATGCACTACACGTACTCAGTCGACCGGTCAGGCTCCGTAGACTATCAGGCCCGCGCGTACCCTTGCGCGATGTAAAACGAGCGGAATCCGGAATATCTTAATCCTTTCCCCGTTTACTATCCATATTTTTTAAGGTGTCGCATGTATACTTCAAATGTCCCTTCCTACTTTTCTTGACATCAACTAATCAGATCTGTGCGAGTTTCCGAAGTACAATCACATCCTCCTCAGGGACTTACAATTTAGACAAGTCTTTGAAGTACCATCGAATGAAGTAGTCGTACCTTGCAACGATTTACAAGTGTGCGGAACTCCGAAACTTTAATCTTTAATCAAGACTCACCACTCAGTTTGTACACAAGTGTAACCATTCCTTTTTTTATTCATCCAATGTATTATATTATATTATATCATCAAACAACAGTCCCCTCTCATTTGAACAAATAACAACAATCCAAGATCGTCGGTGATTAATTTCTCTCATGATTCTACGAACGGGACTTCGTCAGTATGTATTAAGGCCTTATAAGCCTGATAGGTCGAAATGTTATCGCGTGGCGCTTCATCGTACTGTACCTACATCGTTTACACCTACCTCTTGTCCGAATCGTACATACCCTAGGCCCTCTGCTGTGAGTCGGTGACTCGCGTAGAATCATGCGTAGTTTCGGCGGGTGGGGGGGGGGTCGGTTGCTTGCTCGCTGAGATGTTGTTTTCACGTGAGATCCTACCTGACTTTCAGTAATACTGTCGTGAGCGTCGGCCCTGATGGATGCTTGCCATTTTTTCATTTGATTTACTTCCGCTTTCGGCAATTACGTAATTTTTATGCAAATTCGTAGAGGAACGTGCTAGTTACGTTCTATTGCAGTATGTCATTGTTGAGTGAGAATTTTCTCTTAGGGAATGTCAAAATTATGGTTTTGCCATATTTCGTGGTAGAACATATTTCGAAAAATAAACAATTACACTGCCGAGCTCTTAGTGAAAGGCACTATCTTTAGGAACATTGAGAAAATAGAGATTCCCATGAATACTTGGTCTTGGAATTCAAGCGAGCAGTGAAAGACAATAGACCTCTTTTGACAAAAACAAATAGTTGCGCAAGCCAGCGTGAGAGACAGTACTTGTCAGTGTACTTCTGTATATAGTACTCCTTTACGTTTACTGAGAGACGACTGAGTAAATTAGAACGCTCGGCTACATCTCGACCTGTTCATGTGCTCGCGCCTCTGATATACTTTACCTATGGCTAACCACAAACTCGGCTTTTGAACCACCCACAATCCCAAAGAGTTACTCAGTTTGATTCCTTGCTGAATGCTGCACAGATCCAAACCTAGGAGTGAAAGACTCCCGGAGTAACACCACGACGTCATTCCATGTGGATATTCAAATAATTGTATGCTGTCACAAACATCTGTGCACGCCTTTATTCCCGTGCTACTTTCTACGAAATTAAATTGGGATCATCAAATCTCAGAAATATATTTCTGCCTATATATTTATGTTTTATGAAAATATTAAGTAAATGGTTATAATAGCTATATAGCTTGTGCGGAAATTTATATAGCTGAAATGCATATGAAAAACATATGTAAAATAGGGAAAACTTTGGTGCATAAAATATTGGGTTTGGGAAAAAGATCGTGGCGTTTTTTTAGTAAAATTCAACTGGTTTTCTTATAGTGTGAAAATGAATTTATTTAAACCAAATATGCTCCATTATTATCGACAATGTTTCGCCATTTTTCGGAGTAGAGCCGAAAAATTATTATACTCGGTTGAATAACTGAATCAAGTGGTTTTCACAGGCTTCTTTTGAAAGCAGCTTAATTCCATTGAGAGAGTTCTGCAGAGATCGGAATAAGTGATAGTCAGAGGGTGCTATGTCTGGACAATACGGTGGTCAAAACTTCCCAAACAAGCTCTCGCAATTTTTGACCGGTCATCAAAGAAGTGTGTGGTCGGGTGATGTCATGATGGAAGACAACACCTTTCCTAACAATCAATTCAAGCCGTTTTCTTTCAATTGCTTAGCGTAATCTCTCTACTTGTCCACAGTAGAGTTGAGAATCAATCGTCTGACCAACTGGAAGTAGCTCATGGTGCACGATTCCCTTCCAGTCCCACCACACACACACAGCATCACCTTTTTCGCCGTCAATCCTGGCTTCGCGAATGCTTGTAACGGCTCACCATCCCTTGCCCACGATCTTTGACGCTTCCGATTGTCGTACGTGATCCATTTTTCATCACCGGTTATGACACGCTCCAGAAATGGCTCGAATTCATTGCGTTTCAGCAGCGCATCGCAGATGTTAATTCGGTCTATCATGTTTTTCGCGCTCAACTCATGAGGAACCCATACATCGAGCTTCTTTTTGTAGCCAGCTTTGTGTAAATGGTACAAAACAGTTTTGTGGTCAATGCCTAGCTCGATACCAATATCGACACTGCTGATATGCTTATCTTGCTGGAGTTTTTCAAGAATTTCATCAGATTTTTCAGTAATTGCACGACCAGAGCCGCTATCCATATCATCGACCTGTCACTTTCAGCGGGCGCGGCCATATTCCTTTGAGCGGCACACCAGCACACACACACCGCTAGCAGAATATCGATCTGGATCGAGACTACCCCGCTGCATCCCGCACTCTCGCCGTCGACTCATCACCTTTCACGCCACACCGACGCTCCACAATGGCCACACACACCACTCTCCATGCTATAGCGACGTCCCGCTTGTGACACTTCGAGTCAGGCAGCGAGTGGGGTAGGACGCGCAGTCAGAAGATATTTACGCTATCGCTAATACAGTTATCGACTAAGTACAGCATACATTTCGAGATGAATAACGAGTGGAAACAAGGATTTTGTATTCTGGAAACATCGAGGACTGCGTGAGTGAGTACGGTGTGCTTGTTTCCCATTAATCTTATTCTCATAAAGCCCGAGCTTATTAGATTATCCGGCCGCATGTAATGGAAGTCCGCCATTATCAGAGCCTCGTTGCGCTCGGCGAGAATAAATTTTCAGTGAGTGGTATATTAGCAGTAAAGACAATCTTATGAAATTTCGAGAAGTAGAGAAAAAGGCATAGAGTTTAATTATAGAGAATTTGTCATATCGATCCCGCTACCAACCCCCGTTCGTTAATAATCGAAGTAAGAAGAGTTTTCGTGCGTATATTAGGTCCGGAAAATATATCTAAATGTATAGTAAGTCGCGTCGACTAACGCCCCCCCCCCCCCCCCCCCCGTTCTTGCCGTAGAGAAATACCTTCGTACCGAGGTAATAATTAAGAAGCTATCAAGTTCGGGAATCCCCTACCCTGAGATATTTCCTTGTTCCACCCCGCTAGCTAGTCCCTTCCCCTCCCCCGACGTTATTATCTATTTTAGAGTATTGAGTTGTTACGGTGCTACGCTGTTACGGTGCTACGTAGCTGGCGCTCAGATCAACCATTTTACATTATATTTTTGCCCCATTATTTAAGTTTTCTTTTTTTAGTCTGCGTCACGATCCCTGCGTTATCGTGCAGTTATACTCGTATCGATATTTTGTATTTAGTATTATATCCTCACTCGCCCTTTAGCCCTATATTTCGAGGTCGTATTTGGTATTATGTTTTTTTTGCCGTCCCCTTTGTATTATCTTTCGAGTTTTATTTGAGTTTATGATTATATTGTTAATATTATTTTGCCACCCCTCGTCTCACTTTTTCTATCTTTAAGTTCAAACATCAATATTGTTTTGTTTTTATTATTTTTGGCTCAGTACAAACGAGAAATACTCATTTGAGCCATATTCATTCATTTTACTTCTGTTTTCTATTTCCGTTACTTACTGTAAAATTTGATTTGTTGACCCGAATCCTCTCGTTAATTGTAGGAATCGGTCACAATACACATATAGCTTTGTAAAGTTTTGTAAAGCTATCCGGAAGTATTTTGATCAATATTGGCTTCTTCATATAGGAAGCATTCTTCTCGAATTCTCTGCGATAAATCAACCGTGGCAAAAATAAAAGGAGAATTTCAGCATTCAAGCTTGAAATTCACAAAAGTTAGTGCTGACTAAAATTTTTATCAAAAAGTTGGTCCCACAAAAAAAAACACTGGGAGAGTATAATGAAAACTTTTAGAATATGTACCTCATACTGAGATGTTTAAAATGGGTTAGTAAGACTCACAGATAGTAAGAATAATATTATCACCCTACGCATAAAATGATACAATTCATTTTGTCACGCTTGTATTATTAAAAATGCATAACGGCTTGCCAACGATATACGAAAAAAATAAACAATGGATTCATTTTACATCTGATTAAGGTCGAAACATCAACATCAGACAAGCATTTACCATTTTCACGGTTGAACATAGCCACAACTAAAGCTCACAGTCATCAAAGACTCAACCACACGTTAGCAGCAGCAGCAGCTGGTAATGCAATATCACGAATATATGTAGAGAATTCCACCTAGGTAACTCAAAATTCACAAAAATGAGAGTGTTTACTGATGTTTTACATTAACTTCAAGTTGTCATAAAGTTTCACACTAAATATGGTTCAATATTAGCCAGATGGGGCATCACATTTTAACCAAATACATGAGATATTTCCAACTAGATACATAAGAGATCATTGTAAGCATTGTGCCATGAACATGGGTCGAAAAAAAAATGTTCATGAAAACAAAACCTCTTCCTTGAGGAAATAAAAAAATGAACCAATACCTCGAGTCGAAGATTCCATCCGATGAACCTAAATGCCTGCGACAATTGCGTGAAGTCTGTCAAAGTGAAAGAGAAGAGAAAGGTATCGCGCATTGGATCTAAATACGAAGTTAACACTACCTGACTTCCAAAAGAGAAAAAACATAACAATCAAAGTCTACGAAAGTTTCCTTATGATCGAAAATACCCTAATCCATCCTTCGTATAATTCATCATTGTTCAGTATCGCAGTCGATCCTACCGAACGTCTACAATATTCAATAGAATCAATATAAACATTAATTATTGATTTCAGAAAGTATATAGTACTAATAATGTTATGTTATTAATATTAACATTGTAATGGAAATCTCGCTCATGCGCCAGCTGTTATTCGTGGCCATAGGACAGTAGCACTTTTCGGTCGCTTGGACACATGTGCTTGGCAGCCGTTCAGGCTGCGGTAGCTTCCTTTGATAAGGTCGTTGGACTCTCAACCGTCTTAGCTGTTTGGCTTCATACGCGTTTGAGCGGCTTAACGTATGCCTTTTGTGCGCCTCAGCTCCGCACTCTCATCTGATTTTCCGAGTGTATCTCACTCCGGTTATCTCATAAAGTATTTCTCATGTGTAATCTCAAGGGCATGGCGATATTACAATGTGACACACATAAAACGAATCTTATGGCACGCCAGTCTTTTGTCGTCTCTGTCGCACCCATGCCTAACAGGCTATCACATATTCGGTCTTGCACTAATGGTGTAACATTAGAACAATGCTTGAACGGGAGACTGGTGACATAGTGTACCGTTATCTCTCCAACTTATGCGTCCGTACTGTCAATAATAGCGGAGATCGTGTTTTATCTCATAAGTGCGGATCAGTTATCAATGGAACTATTGTGTAATAGTGGTATGTTAAATAATGAAATAACCACTAAGATCGAGCGGCGTTTAAACGAAGCGGACTCATAACTTTTCAGGTACTTTAATACAGTACGTGTAAAATGGATTAATGGTCAAGTGGACTAAGGCACGGTTTTTTACCGCAAACGAAGCAGTTCCATTTCGATCCCTGGATCGTTAATATTTTTTTCTCTTCAGGAGAAAAAAAAGAATTTCTTTCCGATGTTAAGAATATATACAGATTAAGAGAGCATATTTAAGCAGTGTAGAAATCTGAATAAACAAGGCCGCAAAGTAGAACATTGCAATCGTATTTACATTTAATATAATGTAGTCATCGATAATCTAAAAAACAGCTTTTCTAGAGAACACATTCAACATTCATTTAACTGTACCCATTCCGCAACATGTTTATAAGAACTTATTATTATTTTTACATTACTTCAGCTCGAGGATCCCCCTAGACCAACCCGACTACATGGATTTTTTTTTCCTTTTTATGCATAATAGATCAATTTTCGTCGCGAGAACACTAGGGCAAAACCGATCGGCAAAATCGATCGGACTCTAAGGTCCAAAATGTTACCCGAAGGACATGATTGAAGCTTTGGAAAGATCGGTGTTAACCCCATGACGCATGTGGATATCGACAAATATCATATACCTTTATTACATCAGCAGACGATTTGTTGTAGCATTCGAATGGTAGTATCAACCATTACATTCGTCATGCTTACTATCTTGCGAGAACGATTCGTTAGGAGTTAAGATTACTGTTCGAAGTCATTGTGGTAATAAATTTATGAGGAGTCTGAATTAATTTTGGAGAATTTGCGTAGAGGAAATTAAAAACTTAGCTGTCATGACGAAACTTCATTCCATGTAGTAGGGAGTAGTGGATCAAACTAAAATACCACCTCGAGACAGGATTCTTTTATTTCAATTAATACAAAGCAAAATCCTTCACCTGACGCGGCCTTGGCCAGAAGCTTTTAGGGCTCTAGTTAATAATTAAGTAATTTTATTGGGCGCCAATTAGTTTATTCCAACTAATAAATCTACCTGGAATCTTGAGACTCTCCTTGGGGTGGGATTATTGGACGGCCAGGGTTGAGAAGGTAGAAACAGTGCAATTTGGGATGGATGAGGCAGAGATGGATGATGGCAAATAGTAAATTTTATTCTTACTTGAGTCTTATAGTTCACACACGTGGACCCTCTCCAACAATTGACTGCCAATATTTCTCACAATATAATATAGTATGATTGACAATGGTAATTGAAGATTGAACGAGCTTATCTGTAAGTGAAGTTCAATCATAATTGCATGAGAGCCTCTTCCGAAGAGATCAGGATGTAGTACCCTCTACTTTATGCCGATGTCGCCACAACTCCCAAGTGTAGGAAAAAAAAGAGTTTGTGTAGTCCCGACGCCAACTCGATTCTTCATTTCTTTAAAGCGATGCCGAAAAAACAGTAGCGGGGTTGAAATTTATATTTCAACGAAGGGTCGTTTTCACGGGCGGGACTGATGTCTTCGGAAGAGGCTCTCATACAATTATGATTGAACTTCACTTACAGGTAAGCTCGCTTAATCTTCAATTGTATTTCGCGCCTCTTCCTCGAGATCAGGATGTAGCTGTTTAAAGTTATCTACTATTGCGGCATTAATTACATCCAAGGGACTAAGAGATAATTGAGCTTTTTTATATGATAAACTCAATAGTTATTATTCAACCTGCTCAACTTATCCAGAGAAAAAAAGACAAACAATCTTAACATCAAAATAATTATTCATTTATGATTCTTATTTAAAATAGTTAATACAAACGAAATTTTATCCTCTATAATATTACGTTTGTAAAAACGCGCAAAAGTGTTGGATATTTGGGTCCAACCCGCAGTTTTTAGGATAGTCTCAATATTGACTCCATCTCTAGTCGCCGCTGAAGTTGACGCATGTCTTGTGCTATAAGCGCTGAAGCACGAAATGTCTATACCACTGGCTTTTAACATATTTTGAATCCACCTACTCAGTGTTTGCGTCAATATCGCTTTGTGTGGTTTTTTAAACGAAACAAATAATTTTCTTTCAGATCCTCGCAATTTTTCTGTCTTTTCTAAATATTGCCTGAGCGCGGAAGCTGGACATAGTATTTCCTCATGATTATAATAAGGAATAATTAGGGTAGGTTGTGCTCTACCAACGCTAGATGTCTTAATTCTATCTGGGATCTTCACTTCTAAGTGATCGTTTCTACTAACGATATTTTTTATATTAATGAGTGCTAGAGTCTGCATCCTTTGAGCTGTTGTCAAGGCTAAAAGAACCACTAGCTTCTGAGATAATTTCTCCAGAGGGAGATCCTCTGCTGGGCCCCACCGACGGAGCGTAGATAATACCACTTCTGGATCCCAGGCAGAATTATATTTAGGTCTCGGCGGACGCAATCTAGAAATGCCTTTAAAAAATCTTCTCACTTGTGTGTCTTCTCCGACTTCTGGCCCCAGAATCAACGCAATCGCCAATCGAAGGGTGTTCAATGACCCATAGGAAGCGCTTTTATTATATTCTATCGTAAAAAAACGCAGTAGATTTTCTACGTTGAAATGAAAAGGGTCCCAACCATTTTCCACATTAAAAGTCCACCACTTTCTCAACCCACTATCATATTGTTTCAGAGAAGAGCCACTGAGAGACGTCACCATGATGTCTGTCGCTTCTAAAGGAACTCGCTTTCTTACTAGCGCTTCCCTGATATAACCCCTGCAGCTAGGGTAATCCTTTCCCACAAAGGATGTGGCTGGTTGTCCGGTGATCTTAAAACATTAACGCTCGGATTAAAGAATATCGGAGTAGAAATTAATAATGCTCTATACACAGGAAACCAAGCCTGAGCTGGCCAATGGGGCACCACTAAAATTCCTTCTGACTTCTCTTGTTTAACTTTCTTTAAAACTCGTAATATAATAGAGAAGGGAGGAAACGCATAAAAGAAAAAATCCTTCCATTCTACTGTAAACGCGTCTATTGCCCACGCATCCAGATCTTGTTTCCATGCGATAAATTTCTCACATTTCGAGTTAATTCTCGTCGCAAAAAAATCTATTTCGGGTATCCCGAATTTTCGCGTAATCTGTTCAAAAGCTTCTAAGTATAGAGAGAACTCTGTCTCTGGTTCCAAGCGTCGCGACTCAAAATCTGCCTCTACATTATTAGCTGATCGTATATAGGAAGCGAAAATCCACAAATTTCTCTCCTCGCACCAGTCCTAAATTTGCTTCGATAAGTCATTTAACTTTGGAAAACGTTCTTCGCCTTTCTTATTAAGGTAAGCTACCGCTGTAGTGTTATCTACTCTCAATAAGATATCACAATTACGCAGATCCTTTGCGAAACATTTGAGGCCAAAGAATACCGCTAATAATTCTAAATTATTCATATGCAGCTTTCTTTCTTGCTTACTCCAAAAACCATGGGCTCGTTTATTAGAGATGCATCTGAATATATCTCGACACGTGGTTTAAAATTGCTAAGATAATTAACCGTGTTGGATAATCAGCTGGCGGACGGCGATCGATATTCGTCGTGCCCCTACCTGTTGCTGTGCCTGAGCACATGACTCTCGGTTGAGCCGAGGATGACCGAAGCAGGGCTTCGCGGAGCCGAGGCTGTGCCTCGTTGGCACGCCGCGTCGGGCGAGAGGATGTCTCTCTCGCTTGACTTCGGTTTCGCTCACCGGCTATCTCGCTCAACTGACTTCAGCGCCCAACGACGCTTTCATACTCGCAGCCATGTTGAAAATTTAGACACTTTCGCTACGGCATCGAGGAACGGCACACACAGCACACTTTTGGACCTTTCTCGTTGGCTTCTGTCACTGGATCAACTCATCACTAGTACTCAACAGGACTCGAAATCAGGTACGAGTGCATTGTTATAATTTACCATAAATTCAATGGCAATGAGGAGTTGGAATCTCATCGGTGCATCAACTTTTGTGGTCTCACTTTATGGCGGCATCGCAGCACATGTCGCGCCGCGTTTCCTCTCAGCTTAATTTGCCGGTATAATTAATATAATTATGCAGGTGTACTATATTCGTTGTACTTTTCCCCAGGACATCTGCTGGAAGAGTACAGCGACTATACACTGCTCATTTTGTGCATCCTCATTATGTGTTGTATTGTGCTACGCAGTGCTGCCTGCGTAGCTTGTCTCACACATGTAGAACACTCAAGCAGTTTCAATTGCAAGTGCTCTCATTTGTTCACTGCAACCTCACTTCATTAAGCTGCTGAGAGTTTGCTGTAAATTGTTATGTTTTCTTACGCACTCATTCTCTCCAGCGTGACATGCTACGCAGCACTGACTGCTGCAAGCATACCGCTCTCAGTACATACTGCACACAATTAATAGAATTGTGTGCTGCTCAAGTTTCACAGACAAAATCCAATTCAATTTCATTTATTTATATACGGGTTTTAAGTCTCTCATTTTGGTGCATTTATTTTTATATTAACTTTGTATTTTTTCTAAATTTAACCTATTTTTGCATTTATTATTAACTTTTATATTTCTCCAAATTATATTATTTTGTATACTAAGTGGCGGAAGGTATAATAAACCACTTTCTCTGAATACCATCTATGCGTCTGGTTTATTTTCACCCTGTCGTGAGTGAAGACTCATAATTTTCAATATATTTCAGAGCTGTCAAATAACAACGGACGGAAACTCAAACAAACCGCCTTTTCGATATTTACTTGCCACCAATCTAACTCTTTCGACAAATAATCTTCTAGAGTCATAATAGCTTCGTAATCATCTCCATTACGCATCAGGGCCACAAATCTCTCTCTCTCAAACAATCTCATGTGAACACGTCCATATTTTAAGGTTGGGCAGCATGCTTCTAAAGAACCTACAAACGAGGCAAACTCCCGAATTGTACATATTTTTAAATTGAAATCATTCTTCTGATTTTAACACGTTTTTCTTCTGGTAATTCCACGGACATCTGTCGTAAATCAAAAATTAATCCCAAAATTTACATCTTTTGGAAGGTATTAATTTGCTTTTCTGTTCGTTAATTATAAAACCTAGTTTTCTCAATAGCTTGGAAGTTTCACGGACATTACGATCGCAGGATTCAAACGAATCGCCTAATAAAAGAAAATCATCCAAATAATGTACTGACATGAACCCTTGGTTTCTTAAGTACGATATTACTGGTTATAAAAGTTTCGTAAATGTGTACGGCGCAGTATTAAGTCCGAAAGGCAGACAATTAAACTCAAAGATGTTACCTTGAAATATAAATCTCAAATATTTCCTGTCTGACCTTCTAATAGGGACTAAATAATAGGCATCTTTTAAGTCAATTGACGCTAGGAACCAATCCTGTGACAAGAGGCCACACACCGTTATGTGGTCCTCCAGTTTAAAATGCTCGGTGTCTATAAACTTGTTTAACATCTTTGAATTCAAAATTAAACGATGCGACCCATCTTGTTTCTCTATTAAAAAAAAATACGAGAAATAAATTGCTTGGGGTGTGATTTTACTCTGCTAATTACGCCCTTCTCTTTTAGTTGAGCTATCTGATTTGAAATTAAACTTTGCTCGCAAAGCGACCGATCTGGCTCCTTAGGAACTATTCTCTGAACAACCTTAGTGCTGAAAGGAATTATATAGCCGCGTAGCCAGCTCAGGATTGTTCTATCCGAGGTGATTTTAACCCAATTTGACTGGAAATACTTGAGTCTACCTGCCAACGTATTTATAGTGCTACCTCTACTCCTGCTTCTTTTGATAAGCTGGCTTCTTCGCAGGAAACCGTCGTTTCTGTTCCTGTGTCATGGTTGGTTTCCGCCCACCCGACGTCCTGAAATTCTGTCTGAACCTGCTCTGAGATTGATATTGTCGTTGAGGCCGGCCTTTCCAGTTTTTTGAACTTTTCGATGCTGGTGGAAGTTTGAACGGTTTTAGTTTCTGTGTTTTCGCTGCTTTAATCTTCTTATCCAAATTATTTCCAAAAAACCATTCATCAGGTGATGCCAAAGTAATAGTATTTCGCAGAGATACATTGATGTTCTTCATGATCAAACTCCTTCTAATGGACGACTCCTCGTGTTGCAAGTCTGACAAAATTCTTATAATACCGCTCAATTTTTCAACCATTGACAACTTCTCTTCTACTTCCAACGATAGTATCGTCGTCATCAGACTGACTAAACCTGCAATTCCAGCTGCAATCCTCTCTTGCTTTTCTACAATACGCAAGTCTCTTTTGGTTACTGCTTCTTGTAGCCCAGCTTTTACTTCCAAATTGAGTTTCGGTGGGTCTATAAATAAACACTTGCTTGGAGGAGGGAATTTTTGGATTAATTTTTTCCTCTCCTCCGCTGGAAGTCCATTTTTTATTATCTCATCAATTCTTACAACGAGATCTTTATGAATAGCCTGTGCTGGAATCCTGTCCGAAGTAATACGTTGTCCTATCATCTCAAGAATTTCTCCAGATATTCTTCGTCATTTTTCGTATTCTCTGACGACCCTGGCAAACTAGCTGACGTGATAACTTCAGGAACAACCGCAGCTTCACCCCTCGTCTTCAATACCTCCGAAGGTGCATCTTTCTGACTAACCTTTTCTACGTCCTGCTCTAATGGCGTTTCTTGAGATACAGTATCTCCTACGTTCGTTGGCATATCTGATTCTTGACAATCAGAATGTTTTTCTCCAATAGACTTCTCAGATGCCATAGACTCTATACTTTCACCTGAATCTGAATGGTAGTAACGATGCTGATGGTATCTAGATGTACGATCAGATGATCTTGATCGCCGTTCCGGGTAATAACCTAAAAAAAAAACACTTACTTTGTACTGATTTGTCAGATAAATTTTTTGCAAAATTTCATATTATAATATATGAGCCGCCTAAAGAGGCTTAAATCTTTCAATTAATTATTGAAATCTGACAGAGATAGCAATATCTTGATAGCAATTTCAAGTGACAATGTCGACTCGTTGATTATTCAATAGAATCAACAAAGATCGCAAAATTAGGAAGTATTAGACGACTAAGAGCCAGCTTGATTGCTCGATTACTTATTTGGATCTAGCAGAGATCACAGCATTCTGGTTATAAGATCAACCAGGAAGTTTGACATCTAAATTATCCGTTCAGATCTAGCAGAGGTCACAACGCCACAGCACTTGAGTCGAACAAGGCCACCTGCATCAGGTTCCTGTTAAAATCTAGCAGAGATCATGATATTTCTGAACCAAAATCGAATAAGGAAGCTTGGCTTCTTAATTATCCGTTGAGATCTAGCAGAGATCGCAACGTCATAGTACTTTAGTCGAGTAAGGGCCTCAGATTTTCATTGAGATCTAGCAGAGATCACAATGTCATTGTACTTCGATTGAATAAGGATATCCGTCTTTGGTTTGAATTGAGATCTTGCAGAGATCACAACTCTTACCATCCCTTGTTCAACGTGACATGACTTGCATGTTACTGATATGCTGTACCGACATAACCTCCATAACCTGAAATATACTTATGGCGAGAAACAACGCAATCCTCCTCTCTGTCCATCTTTCTTTCCAACCTCTTCAATCTTTTCCATAATTGTTTATTCTCTCGATCCAATGATCTATCCTTTCTTTTTCCCATCTTTACACTGACGATGTGGCTTATTCAGCACAACGTAGAAGAATGAGGAATCGAGTTGGCGTCGGGAGTACACAAACTCTTTTTTTTTCTACACTTGGGAGTTGTGGCTACATCGGCATAAAGTAGAGGGTACTACATCCTGATCTCGAGGAAGAGGCGCGAAATACAATTCACAATTATATTCGAACTTTGACAAAATGTATACGGTTGAGATCCTCGAACGCTGACTCATGTCGAGCGATATCGACGAGCGAGTGTTAGACCGAGTCTTCTTCGCTGTTTAGTCCCTCTACGCGAGGCCCTCCCTTCTCTTCACGGCTCGCGTTGGAGACTCAGAATTGATTTTCGGCGCGTGCGCTTTCTCAAACGATCGACGATTGTATTTGTCCCGACCTTATATTAACTTATTTTCTAAGATTTTCGGAAGTGCTCGAGGGGCTCGTTCGAGCAAACGACGTCAAGGAGGAAAATTCCTTGCCCTCCTATCACACTCTCCCCTCTCGAAGCTTGACGTCGTGAGCGAAACAATTACTGCTATCCCGTGCAGAGAGGTTCCGCGTTATGTAACGCGAAATTCACGATTTGCACTTGACCATCTCTCCCCACCATACCTAATAATTGAACATTGCACTGTTTCAATGGATCGGGTATAATAGGGGTAATATGGCTGATATAATGGAATGAGAGTATTTTATTCAATGGGTGGAGTGGGATAAGTGATTGGATAATCTTACTTAAATCGAACTTATCTTATATACCTTAAAAAGTGACGTTTTAACTTAAAATAAACAAAACTTCGAGTTTCCAATCCGACGGTGACTTTGACATTGTAGGAACGCGTAGGTAAGATAATTTAACATGAACGTAAACTTCGACGAGGAAATTAAAAATCGGTTACATAGTATTTTCCTACGGCCTTATCATTTTTGTCGACTAATCCTACGATCATTGGCCCAATGACTTGCTTGATAATAGCTGGGCCTAGATAACGGTTATTTGGCAGAATAACCTTCAGCTTGGTTGCTCAATTTCTTATTTGGGTAATAGGCCTCCATACCGGCTTTTACTTCAATTTGAAAGACTCTTTTTGAATTTATCTTGGCGAGACGTTTCTCTGAATTATTTTTTAGTCCATGCTCGACTTTATGGCGTAATTCGTCGAATTGGGCTTATGCGTTTTACCCATTTCTCTATCAATTCGTGGCTGACCGGTTGGCTTTCATCTACGAGGCGCTTCCATACATTAACGTTTACTTCTCTCGCATGATTTAAATAGAAAGGCGAGACTCTACTACCGGAGTACGGCACAGTATTATACGGTAATTGGAGTTTTGATAAATTCTCGTCCCAATCGTTTTGAGTATCTTTTATAAACACGGCGATCATGCGTTTGATGGTTCGATTTATACGTTCGACGGGGTTCGCTTGCGGGTGTGCTAGGGGCGTAGTAACGTACTCGTTTCGCCGCAAGGAACGCTCGCACGTCTTTATTTATATATTCCATGCCGTTATCGGTAATAATCGACTCCGAAATAGTTCCCCATTTGTCAAAGATTGTCTCTAGGATATTAACGACGATTCTACCCGTTTGGTTTCGTACTGGGAACAGTCCGATGAACTTTGTATACAAATCCTGAATCATGATTATATAGATGTTACCTCTCTTTGACCGTGTGAGAGGTCCCACTGTATCGACTGACAATTGTGTCCATGGTGTGATTAAGGGTCTCGTCATGAGGCCCCTTTATCAAATTGTAATTGAATTTAACTTTGAGACAGATGTCGCAGTCTTCGACGTAGGCTTTTATGTCTTGCGACATTCCCGGCCAATAGTAGCTTTGTCTTATACGGTAGTATGTTTTATCTCTTCCTAGATGGCCTGCTTGAGGCACTCATAATTTTCGCGTAATGTGTCAAGTATTTCATTCGGTCTAAGCACTCTTTTCCATGGACTCTCATAATCAATTAGCAGCTTGACAAAATCGGGTCTATGATAATACAGCTCGTCATTTTCTATTTTCCACTCGGAAAATCTACTTGGCTCTTTACTCACAAGGTCACGTTTCGTCTCATACCAGTCCTGGTCGCAATTAGTGCTTAGTCTAATTTGTCCTTGAATTGTTTTATCGACAATTTTATCCCACCCTAGCGGATCGACATCGGCATCGAACATTCGTGAAAGGGCATCTGGCGCTTCTAATAATTTAATTGCCCACCTTGCGAGTCGACCGACAGGGTTTTTTAATCCGTATAACCACTGCAACGCCTGGTGGTCTGCGACGACCTTGAACTGCATGTTCTCGAGATAACATCTAAGTTTTTCTACCGCCCAAACTACGGCCAGACATTCTTTTTCCGTAGTAGTGTAGTGTAATTCCGCGCCTCTCAATGTTTGGCTCAGTGCTTCTATCAAAATTTCTTTTTCTTCTTTAAGATGTTGCTGGACCAATATCACTCCTAATCCGATATCACTCGCGTCCGTATAGAGAACAAAAGGTTGACCTGGTATTGGTGTGAATAATCTTGGCGCAGTCGCGAGCGCAGATTTTATTTTGTCAAAAGAATTCTGTTCTATTTCGGTCCACTTCCATGGGACCTTTGGACTTGTTAGTTTATTTACCGGACCTTGCACGAGTGCAATAGTTTTGAGATGTTGGTGATACCAATTAACGAGGCCGTTAAATTGCCTTAATTGTTTTCTGTCTTTCGGTACGGGGTAGTCAAGGATTGGTTGAATTTTTTCTGGGTTCGGCCTCATACCGAATTCATCAACTATGTAACCGAGGAATTTAACTTCCTTACACGCGAAACTACTTTTCTCGCGGTTTTTTAACAATTTCGCTTCCCGCAAGACCTCGTATAATATTGACAATATCTCAAGACGTTCATCGAGGTTTTCACTGACTACTGTCTAATCGTCGAGATATGCAAACACTTGATCCCCCCACTTATTCGGTAGGCCTCTAGTCACTATCAATTCTTTAATTCGTCGCTTGAGTTTGTCCATTAAACATTGAAATGTAGAGGGGGCCCCGGTTAAGCCGTATGGCATCCTAACCCTCTCTAATAGTCCCTTGCCGTCAACAACGAACGCGGTGTATTTTCGACTATTTTCGTCCATGGGAATTTGATGGAAAGCTTCGCTCATATCCAGGGTCGAGATTACTTTAGCTTGATGCAGTTGTGAGAGTATCGATTAGATGTGTTGAAGTGGGTACGCTGGCTTGACAGTCTGACGATTGACTGGCCGACAATCGATACAAAACCTCAACGAAGGGATCTTCGCTTTTGGAGCAACTATTGGTGAGCATGCCCAATCGCTATTGCTCCATGTGACGTAGCCTTTCCCTAACAGGCGATCGACTTCATGGTCGATAAATTCGAGCACTATTTCGCTGCGTCTGTAGGGTTTCTGTCGGTGTGGTGCGTGATCATGTAATTCGATTACGTGTTTTGTCAAATCAGTCATGCCCGTAGAGTCTTTGTCGAATTTTGCAAACTTGGCATTGAGAAAGGTCTTTAGTCTGTCGGATTGTTGTGTCGTCAATGCATTAAGTTCGGCTCGCGTTACGCGGCGGTTTGACATTGGATAGGAGTTCCTACTTCCCTTCAAAGTCTACGTAGCCGATGTTGCATCGGTTTTAACCTTAAATGACAACCAAAAATCCATCCCTAGAATGAACTCACTCGACAGATTAGGAAGGACGCTAAACCATTGCGGGCCATAAACATCTCCCACATTGTTGGATAATCAGCTGGCGCACGGCGATCGATATTCGCCGTGCGTCGACCTGTTGCTGCTGGGTAATGTGCTGCACTCGGCTATTTCGGAGATAGCCGAGACAGTGCCTCGCGAGCATGCTGCTTGAAGCAAGAGGCTCGCGCTCTCTCGTTTGACTTCGGCATAGCTCTCTGTATCTCACTTATTTGACTTCAGCGCACAACGACGCTTTCATAAAGCGCAGCTATATTGCAAATTTAGACACTTCTGTGAAAACCCGCTCGGACAGCGCACACATCCTCTGGACATCTTAGACTTTTCACCGCTTTTTACAGGATCCACTCAACATATTCGTGCTCACCGGGACTCAAAACTCAGGTAAGAGTACACCATTACAATTTATCGTAATTCAATGACGGTGAGGAGTGGAAAACTCATCGGTACATCAACATAAAGGTCTCACACTGTGGCGTGCTCTGCTGCGCGGGCTTTACCACGTTTTCACATTGCCTGTTACTCACTCAATTAATACAATTGCGTGTGTTTCTATTACTTCACTGTACTTTCCCCCAATTAAGCTTGCTGGGAAAGTACTGTGAATTTATTCCATTCATTTGTGCATCCTCAAGCTCACTTTGCCGTGCTCTGCAACGTTGACTGCATCACAGTCTGTCACATCAAATTTCTAGCACTCAAGCAATATATTTGCAAGTGCTCTCACTCATTCTCTGTAAATTCTCTTATATAAATCTACTGAGTATTTACTGGGAATAAGTGAAATATTCTACGCTCTCACACATCTCATTCCGTGACGTGCTCTGCAGCGCTGGTTGCACCACGTACACTACACTCAATAAAAGACAGCACACAATTAATATAATTGTGTGCTGTCAATTAATATAATTGTCTGCTACTCAAAATAGTTACCAAAATTCACTTTCATTTTTTCTGTATTTATTTTTGTTGGATAATCAGCTAGCGCACGGCGATCGATATTCGCCGTGGGTCGACCTGTTGTTGCGTTCGTCTACACCGGAGATAGTCGAGGCAAGGCCTCGCAGAGCCGAGGTAGTAGCTCGCATGCATGTCCCGTTAAGCGAGAGGCTATCTCTCTCGCTTGACATCGGCTTCGCTCACCGGCTATCTCACTCATTTGACTCTAGCGCTCAACGACGATTTCGTATCTCGCAGCCATGTTGGAAATTTAGACACTTTTTGAAAAATCCACGGAACAACGCACGCATCTACGGGACTCTTGGACCTGTTTTCGCTGAATTCACCGGACTCGCTCAACATTTTGTGTTCACCAGGACTCAAAACTCAGGTAAGAGCACACCGTCATAATTCTGTGCAATTCACTGGCGGTGAGGAGTAAAAAATAAGTCGGTACATGAACATAATTGTCTCTCTTTGTGGCGTGCGCTGCAGTACGGGATGCACCACATTTTCCTCACTCTATCTTGCCTGCTCGATTAATATAATTGCGCATGTGCTTTATATTCACTGTAGTTTCCCCCAGTACATCTGCTGGGAAAATACTGTGAATACTTTCTACTCAGTTGTGCATCCTCATTGTTCTTACTTGTCATGCTCTGCAGCGCTGACTGTGTCACGCTGTCTCGTATCACATTCCAGCACTCAAGCATTACAACTGCAAGTGCTTCATAGAGAATTTACTGGGAATAAGGCAGATTTTTTACACACTCATAGTTCTCACTCCGTGGCATGCTCCGCAGCATTGGCTGCGTCATGCTCACGCTCAAGCGCACATAGCGCACAATTAATATAATTGTGTGCAGGTTTCTCAACACAAATTCAATTCAATTTATTTATTTATACATTTGTCAATTCTCTGAGTTTTTGGTGTATTTATTGTTATATCATTTTTTATTCTTTCTAAATTCAATCTAGTCTTGCATTTATTCTTAACTTTTATATTTTTCCAAATTATATTATATAATATCAGGAGTACAAATTGAAAATGCGGGATTTTTTTCTATTTTTGAACGTTTATTCTGAAAAAATGGTAACAAATGAATTATTCAAAGTATTGTCCATCGCTAGCCACAACTTTTTCCCATCTTTCTGGCAATTTACGGATACCGTCGCGAAAAAATTCGGCCGGCTTGGCTGCTATCCAGTCATCGACCCATTTTTGGGCTTCTTCGTAAGAATGGAAGCGCTGGTCAGCTAGGCCATGTGTCATCGATCGGAAAAGATGGTAATCGGAAGGAGCAATATCTGGGCTATACGGCGGGTGGGGTAAGACTTCCCATTTCAGCGTTTGTAGGTATGTTTTGACCGGCGCTGCAACATGTGGCCGAGCGTTGTCATGTTGCAAAATTACTTTGTCGTGTCTTTGCTCGTATTGTGGCCGTTTTTCTTTGAGTGCGCGGCTCAAACGCATCAATTGAGTTCGGTATAGTGCTCCTGTGATGGTTTCGTTCGATTTCAATAGCTCATAATACACCACACCCAGCTGGTCCCACCAAATACAGAGCATGAGCTTGGCGCCGTGAATATTTGGTTTGGCCGTCGATGATGATGCATGGCCGGGGTAACCATATGATTTTTTGCGCTTCGGGTTATCGTAATGGATCCACTTTTCATCACCAGTGACAATGCGATGCAAAAAACCCTTCCGTTTTTGCCGTTCGAGCAGCAGTTCGCATGCAAAAAAACGGCGCTCGACGTCTCTCGGCTTCAGCTCATACGGCACCCAATGTCCTTGCTTTTGGATCATTCCGAGGGCTTTTATACGATGGGAAATGGCTTGTTGTGTCACTCCCAATGAATCTGCGAGCTCTTGTTGAGTTTGACACGAGTCTTCATTGAGTATTGCCTCCAATTCAGCATTCTCAAACTTTTTCACTTGGCCCGGCCGCTCTTTGTCCTCAACGTCAAAATCACCACTTCTAAACCGCACAAACCATCTCTCGCACGTTGAAACCGATGGAACATGACTCGGATAAGCCTCGGAGACCAATCGATGTGCTTCAGCAGCACTTTTCTTCAAATTAAAGAAGTAAATTAAAACTTCCCGCAAATGCTGTTTTGTTGGCACGAAACTCGACATATTGAGAGCTCAAAAAAACTATGAATTTGACACTGCGACAAATTGACACATACTGAAAATTAAAGCTATAAGACGTAGCTTTGACATGAACATAGTCACAGTACTGCCTGATGCGTATAGCGTTAGTAACGCCATCTGTTATCAAACCCGCATTTTCAATTTGTACCCCTGATATAATATAATTATACTTTGTATACCAAATGATGGAACGTAGAATAAACCGCTTCCTCAACATAACAACTATGTGTCTGGTTTATTTATCACCCTGTCTCGAGTGAGGTTTCATGTTTTCTCAATATATTCACAGATCTGTCAAACTACATCGGACGGATTCTCAAACAATTACGTATTAGCGACTGTGTATTATTAGTCATTGTATTAATTCGAGGCTCGATTCTATTTCCACTGAGCGACTCGTTATTTGACAAACCTGCCGACAATACGGAGTTTGTCATAATCTTAGACCGCGCATCACCATTGTACGAACTATTTGATGGATCGTTATTATTATTATACAGGGTGATTAAAAAAAAGTGACCGACCCGCAGTATGCCGATAGCTGAGGTCATTTTAAGCACAATTACTTAGCGGTTTTCCGAAAATCTCAAAAGTTTATTAATGAGATGCAATTAAAGTCAAATAATAAATGACCAATCAGGAGCACATACGCTTCCCGCGCCGGAAGTCGGCAAATGTTCGATGGAAACCGAGACCTCGGGCTGCGGCAACGTCGGACGGGATAGTATAGTAGAATGACGCATGTCATTTGTTCATTCGCATGGGTTTTTTTATGCGCGATCGAAGAAAATAATTGAAAGGTGATGTGCTCGTGATGTGTTCCAAAGTGAAAAAATGGGAATAAAATGTTAATAATACTTTAACCAGATGTAATTATTTATTATGTCTTAACCTTTAAACGTTCCAAATAGTGTTTGTAATTGTGTTTTGTTATCTTTTAATAAATAATTGTACATTGAAATGTGTGGCACTCTATAACTGTTATCTCTATGATAATAATTAAAATGCAATGAATCTCCTAGGCCATGGTTCATTCAATATAGTATTTAATTATGATAAAAATTATGATGTGTTCATGACACAAATTATAGCGTATAAAAAGTCACAACTAGCGAATGCCTTTCGCCACTAGAAATGAGATATGTAGTAGGTATGCGTGACAAATGTCATATTTCGCACTTGACAATACAACTTGAAGCTTCAAATTATTAACGACAGCTTCATTAATATGAGGAGATGTTTTTACCTTTATAAGAAAAGTTAAGTAACACTTGATACATCGATGCATGGCAGAAGAGACTGCGATGCTACCAAAGGTGCCAAATCTGTCTGAAGCAGCTGCATTAGGACCAGAAGACGCTTCCATCAACATCTATAAGACTTTTCTATTATACTTTTCTTATAGCTACGCATGACAAAATCAATCGCCCTGCCCTGCCGATGCTGCTTGAGTCTCCAAATTGTTGGTGGTTAGTAAGTATAAGGTGATAGCAAGATGATAGTGAGGTGCGAGGAAGGTGAAAGCAAGGTGAGCGGACGGCGAGAGTGAGATCAGATCAAGGTGAGAGGAGCTTGTGATCAAGGAGAGGGCAAGTTAAGACGAAGAGGCTGGAGTTTAGGATGGAAAGGTAAACATCTTAACGCTCTTAATTCCCTGAGCGTTAAGATATATGTAAAAATTATTGAAATTACCACCAGATTATTGAAATTTGCAATAAATGAATTATAATTTTTCTCCTGGTAATTAGCTGGCAGTTCACTGTGTAACTTGGCAGATATCTTTTTTTGATTGTGTAAACAAATTGGAAAATCAGTTGAGTTATTAACTAAAGCCTACTAGTAAGGCAATACTACAAAGACACATTTACTTCGAACCCACGATTCCTCGATTTTTACCACGGTAAGTAAGATTAGGGTACAACGACATTTTCACAACAGACCAGCCTACAAATTCGTTTAATCATAACCTTACACTATCTCGCTTGAATCGTCCAGTTTGAATTCTAGTTTAGAGACCTGTTTGAAGACTATTCTGAAGACTACTTTAAACACTAGTCTAGAAATTTCAAAGTAATTGTATAATGCCGTCTAAAATTCACACCATAATGAATAATTATGGTCTCGACTTTACTTTATTGTATGGAAGAAACTGCAGTACTCCAGCGTCAAACTGCACCTTTCTACATTTTATACCTGGGGTTGAACAGAATAAACAAAAATCATACACAATAAACTCTTTGTCTACGATTAATGCATCTTCAAGTATGTTATGTGTAAAGTTGTGCATTTTTATACGAGCAGAAGTGTGTCTTGCATTTGTAAGACTTATATAATTGAGTCGATATCTTCATTATTGCCAGAGCAATGCATTTTTCTGACAACACCCAATTAATTGAAGAATTTTGTCGTTTCCATGACGTTTCGAATGAATTGGATAATGCCGTTCAATATTCATAACTTAGTCAATCATTGTCGTATCGTCTTCATTTAGGACAATTTTGATATGGGAGGAACTTTGTTACTCGAGTTACAATCTACACTCTTTTCGATTTGAAACATGGAGGTGAACAGAATGAACAAAACGCAGTTAACTTACAAGGAAGGATAGTTTGGTGTCCCCCTCCGATTTTGATGAAACTCACGTATGTTGTAGAGAATCGAAAACTGAAAGACACGTATTTTTTTTTATCGGCAGAAAAACATTTCTAAGGGGTGAAATCGCCCTTCAAAGTTAGGGGTGAGGTTCAAAAAAAGGTTCTCGACAGGACTAGCGCGACCGACTGAGGATGCAATGGAATAGATTTGTAGTACAGTCTGATTTGGCACGTCTTGAGCGTTTCTTGAGCGTTCAAGCAAAGATTGTATAAATCGCGCAGACCTACCAGCATGGTTATTGCACGTACATGCATGCCGATAGAAAGGTCGTATGAATGTAATGACATTAAAAATTCATCACTCAATCAATAATTATAGTATCGAATCCACTCATGGTGAATATTGTAGGGGAGAAACTGCAAAACTAAAGGTTTCATCTGCATTCTACTTGATGTAAAAAAACTCGCGTATATTTACGTCTTTTTACACGCTTATAATAATACACGCAATAAATACATAAAAACTTTACTCCTGGAAGTCTACAGTGCTTGTAACTTGACCGATATTTTGTTAACGATATTTGGAGGCATCGAAAAATTGGCAGTCAAAGTACACACCGTGATCCACGTTTGCATTCGGTAAAGATAACCCCATCATTGGACGAGCGAATAAACAACATATCATTTGACTCCTGTAATCGTACAAAACTTGTAACTTGGCAGATATCTTAGATTGGATGTGTAAAGAGATATAAAAAATTACCAGTCAATGTATACTCCGCAAACCATGTTGACATCCGAAAAAGATTAAATCTGATGATTGAAATAAGCAATAAAGAAATTAAAACTTAACTCCTGGCAGTGAACAGCGCTTTGTTATGCCGCGGAATATTCGACAAAATTCCATTCATTACTTTATTCTCCTGCGCTCAGTCGCGAAGTGTAAGGATGTGCTGAAGTACGAATCGAGTCGTCCTCAACGAACCGCGTTAAGTGCAATTTTTCAATTTCGCCAAACGTAGATATTTAATAATGAACCGACATGAGTCTAAAGTTTCACATCAACCTGAACGGTTCATCCGAGGTCAGACTGACCCAAAATAATAAAATCTAAGGGTACATTCAAACAAGATTGTTTGGTTCCTCGTCGGTAACTCGAGAACATAGCAAACGCATAATTTGTACTTAATTTTCTATTTATATTTCGTAATTAATAACGCAAAGTTGCCGTTGTTTATAATAAACCTCACATTAACTCTGTTATCGTGAATTGACGTTTTTATCTCAGTCACGCGAGATTCATCTCCTTATAAGCGAACGATTCCAAATAATAACCCTTAAAAATATTATACCGTCAACCGTAATATGCTACGAGTATTTACGTGTTACCGGCATAACATCTTGTAACTGGACCGATTTTTTTTTTACTACATTTACAGGGACACCGAAAATTGCCCTTCGTCTTAACTTGCTCTCTCCTTGATCACAAGCTCCTCTCACCTTGATCTGACCTCACTCTCGCCGTCCGCTCACCTTGCTTTCACTTTCCTCGCACCTCACTATCATCTCGCTATCACCTTATACTTACTAACCACCAACAATTTGGAGACTCAAGCAGCATCGGCAGGGCAGGGCGATTGATTTTGTCATGCGTAGCTATGAGAAAAGTATAATAGAAAAGTCTTATAGATGTTGATGGAAGCGTCTTCTGGTCCTAATGCAGCTGCTTCAGACAGATTTGGCACCTTTGGTAGCATCGCAGTCTCTTCTGCCATGCATCGATGTATCAAGTGTTACTTAACTTTTCTTATAAAGGTAAAAACATCTCCTCATATTAATGAAGCTGTCGTTAATAATTTGAAGCTTCAAGTTGTATTGTCAAGTGCGAAATATGACATTTGTCACGCATACCTACTACATATCTCATTTCTAGTGGCGAAAGGCATTCGCTAGTTGTGACTTTTTATACGCTATAATTTGTGTCATGAACACATCATAATTTTTATCATAATTAAATACTATATTAAATGAACCATGGCCTAGGAGATTCATTGCATTTTAATTATTATCATAGAGATAACAGTTATAGAGTGCCACACATTTCAATGTACAATTATTTATTTAAAGATAACAAAACACAATTACAAACACTATTTGGAACGTTTAAAGGTTAAGACATAATAAATAATTACATCTGGTTAAAGTATTATTAACATTTTATTCCCATTTTTTCACTTTGGAACACATCACGAGCACATCACCTTTCAATTATTTTCTTCGATCGCGCATAAAAAAACCCATGCGAATGAACAAATGACATGCGTCATTCTACTATACTATCCCGTCCGACGTTGCCGCAGCCCGAGGTCTCGGTTTCCATCGAACATTTGCCGACTTCCGGCGCGGGAAGCGTATGTGCTCCTGATTGGTCATTTATTATTTGACTTTAATTGCATCTCATTAATAAACTTTTGAGATTTTCGGAAAACCGCTAAGTAATTGTGCTTAAAATGACCTCAGCTATCGGCATACTGCGGGTCGGTCACTTTTTTTGAATCACCCTGTATAATTGATTTGTTTTCAATAATAATGAAACAATTTTGTTTTCGAGGGTCTCGACACGTGTCAATCTATTATTAAAACTATCCAGTCTTGTTGTCAAAGTCCCTACCATCGCTTCCAATTGCAACGATCGAAAATTTTCGGAGGGTTAAGAGTAGGTCCGCGCAAACCCCTTCCCTTACCTATTGATGTACCCTGTCGTAAATGTTACGCGAGATCACCGTATTATTCATCGGTATTATCCGAGCCATGTCTCTTGACACGTTCTCTGCTGCGAGTGAGTTCTCCCCACTCTCATTGTCAGTAGCTCGCTCGCCGTTCCTCGCGTTTCCACTTTCAGTCAACTGTTAAGCCTCGCGTTTAAACGAGAAGACTTTGCTTTCGTATTCGTAGAATAATATCATAGGATAAGATTTTCCTCGGCGAACGCGACTCGGGAAGATTTGTCTGCCGGTGCTCTGGTGTCGCGTTCCTCTGCCACAGATTTATTTCATAGGACATATAATATCTCTCGCTGCATCCGGCCTGCATACGCTGCGCGTTATCGGCTCGCGGTGAGACACCACCTCGTGAAGAAAGGGCCGAGATTTATTCCTTGTCTCGTGAGATGCCACCCCCGCCTCTCCTCCTGCACGCTGCAGCGAGATGCATCGCGAAGCGAGGAATGATCGACAGAAGTCGTTGTGATGCGATAGAGTGCGTAGGTCTTCTCTGCCGTAATTAGCTGCTGTGCTAATTGCTACGTATTAACAACGGAATAATAGAGACTTTAACTATCAGGGGTACAAATTGAAAATGCGGGTTTGATAACAGATGGCGTTACTAACGCTATACGCATCAGGCAGTACTGTGACTATGTTCATGTCAAAGCTACGTCTTATAGCTTTAATTTTCAGTATGTGTCAATTTGTCGCAGTGTCAAATTCATAGTTTTTTTGAGCTCTCAATATGTCGAGTTTCGTGCCAACAAAACAGCATTTGCGGGAAGTTTTAATTTACTTCTTTAATTTGAAAAAAAGTGCTGCTGAAGCACATCGATTGGTCTCCGAGGCTTATCCGTGTCATGTTCCATCGGTTTCAACGTGCGAGAGATGGTTTGTGCGGTTAATAAGTGGTGATTTTGACGTTGAGGACAAAGAGCGGCCGGGCCAAGTGAAAAAGTTTGAGAATGCTGAATTGGAGGCAATACTCAATGAAGACTCGTGTCAAACTCAACAAGAGCTCGCAGATTCATTGGGAGTGACACAACAAGCCATTTCCCATCGTATAAAAGCCCTCGGAATGATCCAAAAGCAAGGACATTGGGTGCCGTATGAGCTGAAGCCGAGAGACGTCGAGCGCCGTTTTTTTGCATGCGAACTGCTGCTCGAACGGCAAAAACGGAAGGGTTTTTTGCATCGCATTGTCACTGGTGATGAAAAGTGGATCCATTACGATAACCCGAAGCGCAAAAAATCATATGGTTACCCCGGCCATGCATCATCATCGACGGCCAAACCAAATATTCACGGCGCCAAGCTCATGCTCTGTATTTGGTGGGACCAGCTGGGTGTGGTGTATTATGAGCTATTGAAATCGAACGAAACCATCACAGGAGCACTATACCGAACTCAATTGATGCGTTTGAGCCGCGCACTCAAAGAAAAACGGCCACAATACGAGCAAAGACACGACAAAGTAATTTTGCAACATGACAACGCTCGGCCACATGTTGCAGCGCCGGTCAAAACATACCTACAAACGCTGAAATGGGAAGTCTTACCCCACCCGCCGTATAGCCCAGATATTGCTCCTTCCGATTACCACCTTTTCCGATCGATGACACATGGCCTAGCTGACCAGCGCTTCCATTCTTACGAAGAAGCCCAAAAATGGGTCGATGACTGGATAGCAGCCAAGCCGGCCGAATTTTTTCGCGACGGTATCCGTAAATTGCCAGAAAGATGGGAAAAAGTTGTGGCTAGCGATGGACAATACTTTGAATAATTCATTTGTTACCATTTTTTCAGAATAAACGTTCAAAAATAGAAAAAAATCCCGCATTTTCAATTTGTACTCCTGATAGTAATCGCGGTACATGTGCTACAATGTTCTACAAAGCGTTTACTCCGAGAAACTGTTATTTGTATCCGATAGCAAGTGATAATCGTTGTGAATAAATATCACCGTTCGCTTATAAATCGTGATCCTCTCCTTTGCGTAAAGCCCGAAGACATCTTCCTGATTCTTAGAAAGCTCTGATTCTTCGCCTGCTTCGCATCGTAATCATCAAGGTTCGTTACTCGCTCTCTGCAGACATCGTCTGTTTGCTGTAACGGAAGTCCAAGGAAACGAGACCTTTGATCAACATTTAGATAAGTATATTCATACGCACGCCATTCGACTCGCTTCTCATATTGATCCTGACTTTGACAATCGAAAGAAGACTGCGCCATCGATAAAGACACCGTTGGGCTACAGACCTATTGTTGCGCGTATTACCATCTGACGACGTAATACAGCCTTGGAAAGGCTTCACCAAAAAACTTAACCTGGCGATTCGAAAACCTTAGGTTCTTTATTATGACGGGTTCCCTTGTGATGTGTATTTTGCACAAGGACAGAGTTAATAACGAACGCTAGTTGGATTCGAGTCATTTTCTGAGCCATATGCGTAACACAACGCAGGAAGCGACTCGATAATCTGCAAATCTGGATCTAGGGCGGACGATTGCTCGTTATTATTTGTGGGCAACATTCTACTGCCTGATCTTGTTATTCTTTTTAGTGGCAAGTTAAACATTACTATTAAAATTTTATATAATAATTCAAACTCTTGCCTCATCAAGTTAACAGTGTTACAACGATACCGTGCAATAATAAATATGTCTATAATAATTTACGACAGCAATAAATTGGGCAACAACGCTGATGATTTACAATTTACAGTTCGATAATTCGCGCTGATTAGTCGTGACAATAATTCCGCCGAGCTGCCCTCGAACCAATGATCGTATCACAAACTTAAAATACGTGACAATGCACAATATAGTTCGCAATATAATATTAGTCGAGCAGATCGAATATCGGTGAATATTATTTACAGCGTAGAGCGAGTAGCTAAGAATTTTGGTCGAATATTACTTGAAGCGTGCATTAAGAAGATTAGAACGTAGCAATAACAGGAGAACAAAGCATAAGCTATTGCGATGAGCGCTCGGCCGGCGTAGCCCCGCATTTGTTTTTATTTGCGTATTGGATTGTTCAAGTGTGCTCGGTTTACGACCGTTACGACGCACTGCTTCTCGAGCTTTCAACGAATATTCACTACGTTCTACGTTATTGATATATATCCTTATTGACCGTTTATTCATTTAATTTATTAAATAAGTTGCAATTTAAATTTTCGACGAAAATTAAATTTTATTTTAGACAATAGTTATGTCGGTACCGTGTAATTGGATTATTCGGTATTCGGTATAATATTAAAAGTTATTATTTTTTGGGATCGTTTGCCGATAAGGAGATGAATCTCGAGTAAAAGATGAAAACGTGAATTTATATAAAAGGAAGTATTTATTATAGGCAACGGTAACTTTCCGTTGTCTATTTAATTGTCAAAGTAAGAAGTACAATAATACGTTGTCTCGAGTATTTCACGAAGAACCAACCGTTCTCTGTTGAGTCTAAATTAATACTGATTTTAGTAAAGCAGTTAGCAACTGGGTTGCTAAAATCCCTTAGTTGGCAGCTTTAGCTTTAGCCAATCGTAGATCGCCTAGCGAGTCGCCTCATGCTGCGTCGGCGTCTACCTCGCATCCTGTCTTGTATCACAGCTATCTTTTAGAATTTCCTCTCTAGCTGTGTCAGCTAAGGAATATTCCTGAGAATACGTGAAGAGGAATTTTCCGCGACACAACACAATTGATTCCAACCGGCCCCACGTTGGGTGCCAAATGAGACAGGATTCTCTTATTCCAATTAATACAAAGCAAAATCCTTCACCTGACGCGGCCTTGGCCAGAAGCTGTCAGGGCTCTAGTTAATAATTAAGTAATTTTATTGGGCGCCAATTAGTTTATTCTAACTAATAAATCTATCTGGATTCTTCAGACCCTCATTGGGGTGGGATTATTTGACGGCCAGGGTTGAGAAGGTAGAAACAGTGCAATTTGGAGAGATGGATGATGGCAAATAGTAAATTTCATTCTTACTTGAGTCTTATGGTTCACACACGTGGTCCCCCTCCAACAATTGACTGCCAATATTTCTCACAATATAATATAGTATGATTGATATTAGTAATTCACAATTATATTCGAACTTTGACAAAATGTATACGGTTGAGACCATCGAACGTTGTCTCGTGTCGAGCGATATCGACGAGCGAGTGTTAGATCGAGTCTTCTCCGCTGTTTAGGCCCTCTACGCGAGGCCCTCCCTTCTCTTCACGGCTTGCGTTGGCGACCGAGAACTGATTTTCGGCGCGTGCGCTTTCTCATACGATCGACGATTGTATTTGTCGAGACCTTATATTAACTTATTTTCTAAGATTTTTGGAAGCGCTCGAGGGGCTCGTTCGAGCAAACAACGTCAAGGAGGAGAATTCCTTGCCCTCCTGTCACAACCTTGATCAATCACCGTATGGTGCTGTCAGTCACCCGATTGGAATTTTTGTTTGTTAGGTTACCACATCTGTCATTGACACTTTATTCCAAATTCAGCGTCATAGCTTGACATTTATAAAAGTTACGTTGTACTGAGTACATCTACCTTTGTGCGTGTTTTCGATTTTTTACAAGTTTGAAAATGGCATCATCTGTGCATCAACGAGTTTCCATTAAATTTTGTGTGAAAACGGATTTAACGGTCCCCAGACCTTGGAAATATTGGAGAAGTGTTTCGGCAACGATACTTGTTTGAGATGCCGAAAACCGATGAAAACATCGATAAAATCAAAGAAATGTTAGCCGAAAACCGCAAATTGACCATCAGAGAGCTGGCAGAGGACTTGAATATCGCTTATA
The DNA here is from genome assembly GCA_963942595.1 of Cylloceria caligata. Taxonomy (NCBI): domain Eukaryota; kingdom Metazoa; phylum Arthropoda; class Insecta; order Hymenoptera; family Ichneumonidae; genus Cylloceria; species Cylloceria caligata. Next base: position 23,527,279 of record OZ012704.1, read on the forward strand.
GATCCGCTCAAGACATTTTGGTTAGTGATTTGGGCCTCAAACGTGTCGCTGCAAAACTGGTTCCGAAAGACCTCAATTCCATGCAAAAAGAGGACCGCGTTGAAATCGCGAAAGACATGATTTCCAAGGCCGAATCCGACCCAACATTTATCAAACGGATCATCACTGGGGACGAGACGTAAATTCATGAGTATGACATGCAATCCAGACATCAAGCGAGTGAATGGCGTGCACCGAATGAGCCGAGATAAAAAATACCACGTCGTTGTCAGTCAAAAAAGAAGGCGATGCTCACGGTTTCCATGGATTACAACGGTGTTGTGCATCATGAATTCTCGCCAGACAAACAGACAGTCAACACAGAGTATTATTTGGACGTTATGAGCCGTTTGCGTGAAGCAATTGGCCAAAAAATACCGGATTTGTGGGAAAACAACTCGTGGATTTTGCACCACGATAACGCACCGTCGCACAATGCGATCCTTATTCGTGAGTTTTTGACCAAAAATGACACGAATACTACCTAGCAGCCTTCGGATTCACCTGATCTGACTCCCTGCGACTTTTTCCTGTTCAACCGACTTAAAAAACCGCTTCGCGGAACGCGTTACAGCACCCGAGAGGATGTCATGAAAAAATCGAAGACGGCTCTGATGGACATACCGAAAATTGAGTACCAGTGATGTTTCGAGGATTGGATCAAGCGCTGGCGTTAGTGCGTTGCAGTCGATGGGAAGTACTTTGAAGGGGACCATATCGATTTTGATGAATAAATTTGTGTTTTCGATTTTATGAATAAAGTCCTAAAACTTTTCGATCAAGGTGGTATTACAAGTATAACACGTGGAGTTGAAGAAATTATAAAACTTTTGTGAAAAGATCAATTTATTGAGACCCTAGAGAACTATATGGACGGGCAGTATTTGGGCGTACCTCATCTAGCACAGTCTCTTGGTACCACAGCTCTCTCCGGTCTATTTCTCTAATTTGTCTTACTCACTTGGGGTACGAAATTGCGAAGCACGACCACGGGACAAGACGGATTATGACGGATGACTGTCACAAGCGGTCAAGTAAGAAGCGATGAAAAGCCTCCGCTCTTCCGAGAGCACGGTATGAGAGTACCAGAGGCGTCGGTAGACGTAGCAGTAGCTCAGACGACATCTCTCCTAACTCATTAGTAATTGATGGATGCCCACAGTAGTTGAAATTAAATTACGTTCTAAGACGTCAAAATAAATTTAAAAAAAAACAAAATAAATGAAATACCAAAAACGTTGAAAACCAAGCGAGAATTTACGGCTAAACTAATCATCAACGTGTACCTATATATATGTACTAGGGTTTTGTACGCCTCGAACGCTAAGCGCCCGTAGAATCCATCGTTGGACCTCCCCTGGTTCCTATCCTTGAACGCTCTGTCCCTCGGCCGGGAGAGGGGGGAGTTCCAAGGGGGGCTTAGAATAATCCGAGAAACTTGAGCGGGTTCTAAAAAGGACTTACAACTAGTATAATTCAGGTCTAATGCAGGTTCTAATGGTTAGTTAGTTGGGACATCTATGTGATTGTCTGTTAGCGTCTATTAAGAGTGCTGTGTTTAAGAGCTTTAAGGACTTATAATCCGGATTTAGGGGGGTCATTAGAGGACTTTAGAGAATAATCCGGAACTGCAGGGTCTCTTAGGGCGACTTTAACAATCAGGGCCGAAGGGGTACCTTGGAGAAGCATAGTTGGACATTATGCTTCTCCAAGCAACTCAAGCTATACAAAAACTTACAAGGAAGGATAGTTTGGTGTCCCCCTCCGATTTTAATGAAAGTCACGTATGTTGTAGAGTATCGAAAACTAAAACGTACGTATTTTTTTTTATCGGCGGAAAAACATTTCTAACGGGTGAAATCGCCCTTGAAAGTTAGGCATGTCGAGGGGTGATTATGTATATAAAGGGTGATTTTTTAAGAGCTTGAGAACTTTTTTTTAAAAAAAAACGCATAAAATTTGCAAAATCTCATCGGTTCTTTATTTGAAACGTTAGATTGGTCCATGACATTTACTTTTTGAAGATAATTTCATTTAAATGTTGACCGCGGCTGCGTCTTAGGTGGTCCATTCGGAAAGTCCAACTTTGGACAAATTTTGTTCAGCGATGAGGCTCATTTCTGGTTGAATGGCTACGTAAATAGGCAAAATTGCCGCATTTGGAGTGAAGAGCAACCAGAAGCCGTTCAAGAACTGCCCATGCATCCCGAAAAATGCACTGTTTGGTGTGGTTTGTACGCTGGTGGAATCATTGGACCGTATTTTTTCAAAGATGCTGTTGGACGCAACGTTACGGTGAATGGCGATCGCTATCGTTCGATGCTAACAAACTTTTTGTTGCCAAAAATGGAAGAACTGAACTTAGTTGACATGTGGTTTCAACAAGATGGCGCTATATGCCACACAGCTCGCGATTCTATGGCCATTTTGAGCGAAAACTTCGGAGAACAATTCATCTCAAGAAATGGCCCGGTAAGTTGGCCACCAAGATCATGCGATTTGACGCCTTTAGACTATTTTTTGTGGGGCTACGTCAAGTCTAAAGTCTACAGAAATAAGCCAGCAACTATTCCAGTTTTGGAAGACAACATTTCCGAAGAAATTCGGGCTATTCCGGCCGAAATGCTCGAAAAAGTTGCCCAAAATTGGACTTTCCGAATGGACCACCTAAGACGCAGCCGCGGTCAACATTTAAATGAAATTATCTTCAAAAAGTAAATGTCATGGACCAATCTAACGTTTCAAATAAAGAACCGATGAGATTTTGCAAATTTTATGCGTTTTTTTTTTTAAAAAAGTTCTCAAGCTCTTAAAAAATCACCCTTTATTAAAGAAATCGTGAAAAAATATTGCCACAGCCCGGGTTCGAACCGGGAACTCCAGAATTCTAGCCTGGTACGTTACCAATTATGCCACCGCGGCTCTAGCAACATCAATTCACGATCTCTATTTTTAATGTCAAATAATACTTTAAAAAGTAAAAAATCGTCAGGTCTGGTTGCCTCATTAATTCTTAATGAATGAGTGAGGCAATCAGAGTTGACAAAAATATTTAATGATTCGATTGTTAGAGATCTTTCTGAGATCGATAACACAGGGATCTAAGGTGGCGCTGACTCTAACCGGGTTGCGAACTGCCAGAAATTTTCCATCAAAAATTTGGTCAAATCATTTGTCGCTTAGATTTACCACTCTTAAGAAACATATGACCGCGTATAATAAAATAACAAAGGTGTATGACATATTTTTCATCAAATTAGAAAAGTTACCGTCAAGTGACCCATCGTAGATCATATTCGTACACCCATTTTTATCGAAACAACACGAGTATTCTAGCTTGAAAAACATGAAATGACTCTGTTGTTAAGAGTTTACGAATTTTTAATTTTATTATTCCTGTCGATCGAATACGATTTATCCTGTAATTTCGCCAAGTTCTCGGACATAAAACTTTTTTTGCGGAATGAAACACTAGTCTATGCAAGGAAATCTCCATGGCTATACCTGCGCTGTACGTACGTCTCAATTCAGTAATAAACGGTAGATGTGGTTTTAAAATGATCGTAAAAGTGAAGAGATACACAAATGATGGGTTATGCCCTCGTTAAACGTTCGTGCAAAATGTCCTTGAGAAAACTGACGCTCTTGACGCACCCCCTCCGTGTCTACTCTTCGATATTAGTATTTAGTTTTATTGCCTACGTTGTTATAAACACGTAGCGTTTGGAAATACCCGGGATTCTAACACGCCTACATATACACACACGCAAGCGTACACTTACTCAGTAAGCCGTGAGCAAAAGCAATGCCCATGTGAAGGGTTTCTACGTTCGAAGTGAAGGAGAGCGTATTAAATTTTGAAACAACGGTGAGCTGCTATTTGTATATACCATGACGTGACACGTAATTCTACTCTCGATATTTCATCCTCTCCGTTTCATCGCTCTCATCGACTCTTCCGTCCATTCCGTCCACTATCCGATTGAATTGCTATGCCAGTATGATATTTGAGCTCGAATCTTGTTCCACGGCAAGCGATTTTCTTTTTCCAATCGGTAGCCAAGTGCGAACGAATCTATTCTTGTTATTTTGTGTGGTTTCCGTATGTATAAATAACTTGTTGTAATTGTCTGTCCTTGGAACAAAGGGTAATCGGAAAAAATGTTTAGTAACGGCAACCCGTGGTAGTTTGATAGCGGACAAAAGTCCGGCATAAGTGGTCAGACTAGTTTCGTGCCATAACTACTATGTGATGGAGGAGCAATAAAAGAAAGCAAATGAAGGAAAGATTAAAAAATTCCCATTAACATGACATTTAGTAAGATCTAACATAAATACGTTAATGATTTCACTTGTACTCACAAGTGCGTGAGTACAAGTGAAATACACTCAGCGCGCCGCTTTGGTGTGCATCGGGCTTAATAGGAATCGATCGTACCTAGTACTAAATAACCGATCAGCGCAGCCTATTCGCTGTATCGTACTGTCATGGACTCTTGGCATCGATTGGCTGTTCTATTAAGCTTCACTAACGGGAAATACAGTAAACGCTATGTATGTTTACGTACATATAGATCGCAAGTTCTCTCTACGGACGATAAATTAAAAGGGACGGTTATGCGAGATATATGTCTGACGTATAGCCTGAGTAGAATGAAATCTATGGGAGACGTAGTAAATTCAATGAGTGGATGGAATGAGCGCTTCGTGCTTCTTCGAGGTCTACTCGACGGTGAAGATTCGCATAAATCACATGTTGATACTGGAATTTTACACTGTCGTATCTCTCTTCCGGTGTGAACAATTTTTACTTCCGGTATTTTGGTTAGGTATTTTGTCGTAGATATTTTGACATGGTACCCCTGTCAACTGATATTATCCTCATTACTCTATAATAGTTTACAGTACAGAGTTTTCATGGGAATAAATTACGTATCTTTATTTTGTTGAACTTGTATTTTAGAAATGTTTTCTTTACTTTTAATTCAATTGAATTACGAAGTAGGAGTGCCGATCGTCTTATATGTCCTAGGAGATCTTACTTTGTACTTTAAACAGAAATATTACCCAAAATGGTACAAAATAATAAGGATCAAAGTAGGTGTAAAATGATGAATTAATAAGCGTGCAAATTTGAAATTTGCTCATTGTTTCGTCGTGATTCTCGCCCACCTACAGATTCTCTTCGACGGGTAATAAGTATCTCAACTCTGGCTTACTCATACAGGAAGTAGTATTAAAATTTGTAATGGAATGGAAAATGTATGATAGTAAAATTGCAAATTTCATCAAGTTTAAGCGCCGGTATCGATTCTCACCAAATTCAAATGCAAGTATCTTTAGCCCCGAACTAATTTATATACCAAGTTTTGGTTGGACATGTGAAAATTTACGACGGTTAGAGTAAAATTTTTGTTTTGTTTTGAAAAATAAAAAAAAACCCATAATTCCATAAAATTCGCACGCTTTGATCGATTCTTGCCAAACTCAATATCGAACAACCTTATCCTATGGCCCATCTTTAGACAGTTTCGGCTCGATTGCTCAGGATATTAAATTTTTAAAGCTCATCACACACATACATACATACACATACACACACATGTGCGCGTGCGCGCGCTTTGCGATGTTTGAGAACATTTTAAGTACCTGACATTAAAATCGCGTCAAAAATTATTTTTACGAAAATAATGTTTTCTTTATGAGAAAGCGAATATTAAATAACTATAATTGTAATTACATTTCAGCAGATTCCGCCATCTGTAATCCTCCTCCTGGGTTCACGCATCCTCAGGATTTTGCATAAACATCGGTGCGTTGACTACATAAGAACATTTACATCATTAAACAAGTAGCAAGCTGTTGGAAAAGATGAACACACTTCAATATGATTGTACACTTGTACAGCTTGAAAATTTACCGTAATCTTTAGTTACTCGCGTCTTTTCGTGGCGTATATGTAATACACAGCTGTGGTGTGACATACATCCCACGCAAGTACCTGCCAGTAAATGTAAATGATGAAAATCTTACCTGCTTTATTATCCTCGTCGTTTTCCACTTTAACAGACGGCAACTTGATCCGATTGCACGATTGTAACAAATGCTTAGATGGTGTATCTATCATATGAGGTTGAAGTTTATAATATTAAGAACAAAGCTCATTAAATACAATGAATATCAAGAGAAACGGTGATAAGTGAATCAATTTTATAAATAACCATTTATAGTTCCAGATGTTCCTAAATCCGAATTAGTCTGGATTGACACGATTCATGCGTACTCCTAACTTGGATTGCCCCCATCGTGTCGACCGACCTTATTAGTAGCAAATATTTGTCGAGCTTTGACATTGATGTAAAATCTACGTTATAGGTATTTATTATTTTCATAGAAAAAGTATGTAATGCAATGCACAATAAATTAGAACTAAACCACACTGAATATACTTAAGGGGGTCGAGTAACTTTAATATCGGGGAAATATAATGGTACTGGAAGTGCACATGAAATCTTGCATCTTGATAAAAATACAATTACGATTACGCTTATCATCTCACTTCACAGCTTGTTCACTGCATTCGGTGGGATTTTATGTATACATATAATCTCATGAATCATATTTTTTCATGAATTTGATTTTAAAAGAATTGTAGATTGCAGTACTTGAAGAGTTAATATAGTAACATAAATGTTGTACAAAAAAATTGCGTTCTTCCATATTTCCAGAGACATTTTGTGCTAATGCATCCAGCTGCAACACAAAATATGCTTAGAACGCTCAAAACTCCTTAATATCTTGAAGCATGTTGCCGACATCGGTATGGTAGGTAAACGTATTTGGTTGGAGACGCTATTGCGTCTCTTGATTTGTACATGTAAGCGTATGCTCAATTATTGTTCTGAAAGCTGTATCGGTTTTGTAACGATGCCTGCCTTGCATCATTACAATATCGTTGCATATAAGCAGACGATTCGAATAAGAGGAATATATAGGTGACATCAACGCAGAGGTTAGTGCTGTTACTCAATACCAGAACAATCCGGTTTCGATCCCCGATGATCACCAAATTATTATTTTTTCGATAATTGAAATTTTTCGTCCGGTTATCATAGGTTAAATAAAATAAAATTATTATGAAATATTAATACAAGTTTAAATCCAATTATCATTAATTGATTATCTAAGAAATAAAAGAACAAAATTGTTAGATGAATTAAATACGTATGTGAATAGTGTTTAACTATTTTTTATATTTGAAAACATGTTGAAGCTGTTCACACACGGGAGCGTATATATATTATCGGATTGAGTCATTCGCGCATTCGCATAGATGTATTGTATTCGCACTCAAAAATAGCTCAGAAACTACGTTTCAAAGTGACCGGACAATTCGCATTTGACATTTCCCGGGCGTAAAATGCTCATTTGCTCTTACGACTATGTTTTGGACGCGTGCAAACTGTCTGATTGTTAGTTTACATTCAAGTGTGTGATTGTCTATCTCGATTATTATACTTAACATGTAATAAATCTAGATCATGGTTAGCTTCACATATAATTTTATTAGTAAGACAATATACGTCATAAAAAAAATTATAGCTTATGAAACATTACTGTCAGGGAATGGCTTACGCCAGTAAGAATGAGGTAAATATATTTTTCTTACAACTACACATAGTGAAAGTCATCTCCTGGTTCTGACGATGTTTCAAACTCCAAATCATCATCGGCACCTCTGATGCCTTCTCTCAGAAAGAGAACTCTGCCACCTGTGATAGGCAGGTAAGTACACAGCAACGCCTAACAAAAGCCATCGAGAAGATCGGAAGACGGCTTTATCCATCTACTGGCCTTAGTTCCATTATCCAAAAGTTTCCTCATTGTCCATTCCTATCTTGGCATTTTCTCCACTTCCCCCTTATGTATTCCACAAACTCTCTTGTCTCTGTCGACGTAATATCTGTTGCCTCCATCTTCGCTTATTAATCTCACCCTGGCAATCGTTCTCACCTTTCCTTATCCTTTACCTCACTTTTCCACCATGTACCTTGGTACTCCCGATACTGTCAGATCCTCATATTTCGTTACGCTTTTAGACTTCCATATTCTCTCCACCCATTCCTGTTCTTGTACTCCTTTGTCCCTCTGTCTCAACTATTATCGCATCTCCATACCCGCTTCTCTTCTCCTCTCTGCCTCGTAGGTACATTTTGCATCTCCACAAGATAGATGCGAAATTCTATTCTCTTCTTTCTTGTCTTTACCTTATCCGTCGTTCTCTAAGTTCGTCTTTCCGTCCCTCTTCGCAGCATCCTATTATTGTTGTCCTCTTATCGTCAAGTGTTGCTTTTTACTCGTACTTTTTCGTTTTCTATTATACCACATACATACGGTTTTGATTAAAATTATAATGGATATTTGATTTTTCTGAAAACTATTTAGATTTCAAAATATTTAACTTTACAATTTATTTACGGTTTACACATGCAAGATGCAAACGCAATTTAAGTTGATGCGATTCCTACTAATTAAATGGCAGTATCTCGCCTTGGCAAAGCCTCTCCAAGTCCCGACTATTTAAAAATGAACTTATACAATAGTTTTTAAAAACTTACTAGGGTAAAAATTACATAAAGTATACACAGTATCGACTCGACATGAAGATATTGTATACATCACCAAGTGGACACATCAGCGATTTTACACATCGGAGACTCAATATACAACTATACACATCACTGAGTATCCACACAACAATTGCATTCATCACGGACTCTTCAAATCACCGACTCTTTACACATTGACACTACGCATCAGCGGTCCTACATGATGTTGCAAAACTGAATACATCCTTATTCCACGGTCACCCATTCGCTTGGGACACTTTTTTAACTGTCCTCATCGTATACTGACATTTTTTGAGAGTCGGAATGTATACAGTTGCACACTGTACAGTTGAGGCAACATTCGCATTTCGATATATGGCATTGTGAGCGTGGTTTGTTTTCAGTTCGTCGCGTTAAGTCGATCATTTGAAAATTCTGTGTGTGGAGGGCCAGTGTTTTGGAGAGCCGGTAATTTGGACAGTCGGTGATTTGGAGAGTCCATTATGTGCACATTTGGTGATTTGTCGAGTTAAGCAGAGTCGGTGTTTGCCGAGTCGGTATTTGTCGAGTCGGTGTAATAAATAAAAGAAGACATTTCTAAATAAATAAAAAGAACATTTTAATGAAAATAAAAGAGGACATTTTAGAAAATTTAATAACCTAAGTAATAGGAAGTCAACGTCGTTTTTGGCGATTCCGCTCGAACGTCTCGGCGGATTCTGTAGAAAATGTTCGTGGGGTAGTGTTTTGCCATGCCGCCAGACCTGACGTAAGTGTTAACGCGAGAATTGTTCTCAAAAACGACGGTGCTTTGTCAATCAACGTGTCTGTAATTAGCGAATGCAAAAAATTATAGTTGTGAACCTTTATTTTCTATACTAGCCACGGTAATTATTTACATTTATTTTCTATTCTATCCCCTCGGTAAGCAAACTCTGACGCTCCTATTGTTGTTGTTGTTGTTGTTGTTGTTGTTGTTGTTGTTGTTGTTGTTGTTGTTGTTGTTGTTGTTGTTGTTGTTGTTGTTGTTGTTGTTGTTGTTGTTGTTGTTGTTGTTGTTGTTGTTGTTGTTGTTGTTGTTGTTGTTGTTGTTGTTGTTGTTGTTGTTGTTGTTGTTGTTGTTGTTGTTGTTGTTGTTGTTGTTGTTGTTGTTGTTGTTGTTGTTGTTGTTGTTGTTGTTGTAGTAGTAGTAGTAGTAAAGGGTGATTTTTTAAGAGCTTGAGAACTTTTTTTAAAAAAAAAACGCATAAAATTTGCAAAATCTCATCGGTTCTTTATTTGAAACGTTAGATTGGTCCATGACATTTACTTTTTGAAGATAATTTCATTTAAATGTTGACCGCGGCTGCGTCTTAGGTGGTCCATTCGGAAAGTCCAATTTTGGGCAACTTTTTCGAGCATTTCGGCCGGAATAGCCCGAATTTCTTCGGAAATGTTGTCTTCCAAAACTGGAATAGTTGCTGGCTTATTTCTGTAGACTTTAGACTTGACGTAGCCCCACAAAAAATAGTCTAAAGGCGTCAAATCGCATGATCTTGGTGGCCAACTTACCGGGCCATTTCTTGAGATGAATTGTTCTCCGAAGTTTTCGCTCAAAATGGCCATAGAATCGCGAGCTGTGTGGCATATAGCGCCATCTTGTTGAAACCACATGTCAACTAAGTTCAGTTCTTCCATTTTTGGCAACAAAAAGTTTGTTAGCATCGAACGATAGCGATCGCCATTCACCGTAACGTTGCGTCCAACAGCATCTTTGAAAAAATACGGTCCAATGATTCCACCAGCGTACAAACCACACCAAACAGTGCATTTTTCGGGATGCATGGGCAGTTCTTGAACGGCTTCTGGTTGCTCTTCACTCCAAATGCGGCAATTTTGCCTATTTACGTAGCCATTCAACCAGAAATGAGCCTCATCGCTGAACAAAATTTGTCCAAAGTTGGACTTTCCGAATGGACCACCTAAGACGCAGCCGCGGTCAACATTTAAATGAAATTATCTTCAAAAAGTAAATGTCATGGACCAATCTAACGTTTCAAATAAAGAACCGATGAGATTTTGCAAATTTTATGCGTTTTTTTTTAAAAAAAAGTTCTCAAGCTCTTAAAAAATCACCCTTTAGTAGTAGTAGTAGTAGTAGTAGTAGTTGTTGTTGTTGTTGTTGTTGTTGTTGTTGTTGTTGTTGCTGCTGTTATTATTATTATTATTATTATTATTATTATTATTATTATTATTATTATTATTATTATTATTATTATTATTATTATTATTATTATTATTATTATTATTATTATTATTATTATTATTATTATTATTATTATTATTATTATTATTATTATTATTATTATTATTATTATTATTATTATTATTATTATTATTATTAATATTAATATATAAATATATAAATATATTATTAATAAGATATATATAACAATAATAATAATAATAATAATAATAATAATAATAATAATAATAATAATAATAATAATAATAATAATAATAATAATAATAATAATAATAATCCCTCCCAAGTGTGTCGCCTTGCCGCGGCGGGGGGGCTTGCGTTTCTGCAATGAACTTTGGAGCTCGGCCGGCGGGGGCTCTAGCCCCTGGCAGGTCTAACCTTGCCGGACAGGTCCATGGGGAGCAGGCAGACTAAGAACACACAACATCAAAAGCTACGGTGGAAGGCATCGTGCCTACGGCTGCATGGCCCCAATGATGTAAACTAAAGCGGTCGCGAACGATCCCTGCAGGGCACCGGGTGGAACCCTGCAGTATTTACACCTTACCTAGACAAGGCGGCTCTGCCTAGGCAGACCTACATTCCGACCTACTCGTGGGATTAATATGGAGAAACTTTTAAAAGAAATAAAACTTAAGCAGAAGGAGTTGGAAAAAACATCGACCGAGGAAGAGCTCAGGACAATCGGAGAACTCGCGACGAACAATATCGGGGGAGAGTCGAACGATGATAGCTTGGCGAACGTGACCGAAAGTGTCAACCTGAGAAAGAGAAGTATACTTCAGTCATGTTCGTCAACAGGCACGGAAGATCGATCTCTACATCAGAAGAAAAAGAAATTAAGATACAGAAAGAGAGAAACGACACCGCCACCCATGGAAGAGGGTAAAACGGTTCCACCTGTCGTCCGAAATATAAGGAGGCATCGAGAAAAACCTGGAACCTCCTCATTCGACGATGACAGTGGGAACGAGCCCGATTTGACAGAGTTATTACAACTCATTCATGAGACCGCGACGAAAATGGAAGAGGCAGCGGCAATACAGAAAAATATGAATATGGCGGTAAAAACCGGCATTAAGACGATTCTTGAGGCCGCCGACGCTGCGCTAAACATGCAAAGCAGGACAGCCTCGAAGGGACAAATGATGGCAGACGACCTGACAGAGACAGAAACGGAGACAACGGAACCGGCGACGCGACCGACGAAACGGAAACGGGAGACGACGAAGACCCCACCAGAGGCCCGACAGAAGACACCCCCAAGAACGGAGGAGGCCGAAACCTGGACAACCGTGAGGAAACGAAAAAAGAAGAAAAAAACGACGGAACCGAAAAACAAAACGGACGAGACGAACGTACCGACCCAGGCTGAAAAGCGCAGACCGACCCCCAAACATAGGGGAACGGCTGTACTGGTCAAGCCTGGGAAAGACAACACGTACTCGGACATCGTACGGAAGATAAGGACGACGGTCGACCCGACGAGCAGTCATGTACAGGTGATGGCTCTAAAGAAGACCAAGGACGGACGGTGTCTCATCAAGATACAGACAGACACGGACGGACGAGAACAGTTTAAGCGCACTACAGGACGCGGTTGGGGACACGGGCAGTGTAAGGACCGTGACTTCAAGGGTGCAACTGGAGATCATGGACCTGGATTGCGTTGCCACCGCGGAGGACGTGATACGGGCGCTGAGACGAGAAACGGGACGAGACGGCGACTTTGGTGTCCACATCTTCGGCCCGAACCGGGCCGAGCAGTACATGGCGGTCTGCGACCTCGAGACGCGGGAAGCCGAGGTGCTGCTGGACCGGGGCCGGATCGGGATAGGATGGGTGCGATGCCGACTACGACAACGATTGACGGTGACCAAATGCTACAAATGCCTGGGCTACGGACATACAAGGACGAGCTGCACGAACGCGGATCGGACAAAGAACTGCAGGAAATGCGGCGAGACGGGACATTACGCGACGGACTGTAAAAACAGACCGGCCTGCCCACTGTGCTCTGAGGCGGGACACGGGGACGTAGCGCACCTTGCGGGAACCGGAAGGTGTGCGGTATTCCGGGCTGCGCTGGAGGAGTGCAGGAGGCAGGCCGGAAGACGGACAGAATAGTTCAGGGAAACCTGAACAGGAGTAGGACAGCAGACATGCTACTACCACAGATAGCTGACGAACATGACGCCGACATTCTGATCCTGTGCGAACCGTACAGGAGAAGAACGACACAAACGTACATTACGAACGAGACAGAGACCACAGCTATCTGGGTGAGGGGCGCTGCCCAATCTCGAATAGTTAACTGCGGTGTCGGGGACGATTACGTCTGGGCGAGGGTCGGCGCTGTCACTTACGTCAGCGTTTACCTGACACCCAACTGCACCGCGGCGGATTTCGAGAGGAAAGTGGCGCTCCTTGAAGACGGAATCAGGAATCTGCCTGGAGACGTTATCATCGGGGGAGACCTCAACGCGCGGGCGATCGAGTGGGGAATGACAACAACGAACAAACGTGGACGGCTGCTGCTGGAGATGGCCGCAAGGCTAAACCTGGTAGTAGCAAATACGGGAAACGTACCGACATACAGACGACCAGGGTTTGGAAACTCTATCCCTGACGTCACAATGACATCGGACAGAATATCGCCACGGATAGGACAGTGGCGGGTTTTCGACGGCTATACGGCCAGCGATCACCAGTACATTGTCTCCGAAGTGGCAGGACAAACGGCGACGAGACGGACGAGGACCCAGTACCCCCCGAGGTGGAACCTCAACAAACTCGACTTACGAAAATTTTCGGAGGAGCTGGCGGCAGCACCAGCACCAATGACGAAAGTCCCCCCTAAACTGACTGGCCGGCGAAGGGCGGAAAGACTCACGGATGAGACGGCCAAACTGACGGACCGGCTGTGCAACAGCACAATGCCGAAACGACGACATAGACCAAACAGGCAACCACAATACTGGTGGACGGACGAAATAGCCGAGCTGCGCAGGCTCTGCTTGGCGAACCGCCGACGAGTTACGAGGGCTGGGGGAAGACCCGAAAGGGAAAACCTCCAAGCCACTTACAAGACGTCACGAAAAACACTTACGAACGCCATAAGGGACAGCAAAACGCGATGCTGGAAGCAGCTCTGCGAGGAGGTGAACGAAGACCCCTGGGGAACCGGTTACAAAATTGTGACTGGCAAACTAGGGGCCCGAGTTCCACTTGAACTCAAAGATGCCGAAACCGCAGAACGGATTGTTGACGGACTGTTTCCGACCCACCCGATACGGACGAACGTGACAGACGACACGGAGGCCCCGGCGGCCTCCATATTTACCGCGGAGGAGCTCTTCAAAGCGACTGCCGCGATGAAGACTGGCAAGGCGCCGGGACCAGACGGAGTGCCGGCGGAGATTCTCCGGCTGATGGTTCGCCTGAGGCCGGAGATATTTCTTGACCTGTACAACACGAGCTTGACGACGGGAACGTTCAGTGACCGGTGGAAGACGGCAAGGCTAGTTCTTATCCCTAAGGGTAAGGGCGACCCCAATACGCCGTCAGCCTACCGGCCGCTGAGTTTACTCGACACAACGGGTAAACTCTATGAACAACTACTAAAACCGAGACTGACGGACGCGATACAGACCAGCGGAGGCCTCTCAGACCGGCAGTTCGGCTTCAGGAGGGGACGATCAACGATTGGAGCGATACAAAAAGTGGTCGATTCCTTCCTGGATTTGGAGAGACATTGCCATGCAGCGCGACCAATCGTTCTGCTGGCGACCTTGGACATCAGGAACGCCTTTAACTCGGCCAGGTGGGTTGACATCCTGGAGGCGCTTGAAGGCAACTTCGGGGTTCCGGCTTACCTGGCTCGGGTGGTGGGCGACTACCTAAGAAACAGACGGATCACGTACGAGACGACTGAAGGACCGGTGACGAGACAAATCACCGCGGGGGTTGCACAGGGGTCCATACTGGGACCAGACTTTTGGAACGGACTCTACGACAGCTTACTCAGGCTGGAATTGCCGCTTGGCGTTTTCCTTGTCGCCTACGCTGACGACGTGGCGGCGGTGATCACCGAGCGATCTCCAGACCTGGCACAGCAAAAACTAAACCAGACGATGCGGCGAGTGGGCCGTTGGATGACGGACCACGGACTACAACTCGCGACAGAAAAGACAGAACTGACTTTCCTTAGCAGAAGACGCATACAGACGAGACTACCCATGTGGGTCGGGACGGACGAAATCGAGGCCGGAGGTGAAGTCAAGTACTTGGGAGTGACCCTAGATACGAAGATGACCTTCTGGCCTCATATACAAAAAACATGCCAGAAGGCGGCTAAGAGGATAGCATCCTTAAGCCGCCTAATGGCCAACACAAACGGGCCGAGACCGGGAAAACGACGACTCCTAATGACGACAGCCCACTCGATCCTCCTGTACGGCGCGGAGATCTGGGCAGATGCCCTGAAGACAAAGAAGTACTGCCACGCCATGACAACGGTACAAAGACAGGGTGCGCTGAGGATCGCCTGCTCCTACCGAACTGTCTCTACACAAGCAGTCTTGGTGGTTGCGGGCGTGATCCCCGTGGACCTCCTAGCTTTCGAGCGAAAGAGGATCTACGAGAGAAGCGCGGACATAAGACGGGAAGATGCGGCGGTCGCGGAACGCGACAAGACGATACAGACTTGGCACGAACAATGGACAGAAAGAGCGACAGGCAACTGGACAAAACGACTAATAAAGGACCTGAGACCGTGGATCGAAAGAGATTTTGGGGACGTAAATTTTTACATCACCCAGTTCCTGACGGGACACGGTTACTTTAGACGGTACCTTTATAACATGGACAGAGTACGGACGCCAGACTGTAAGTACTGTGGACACGAACGAGACGACGCGGAACACACATTTTTTGTGTGCGACCGCTGGACAGGACTCCGACTGGAACTGGAGACGATTGTTGGCAGCATCACCCCGGACAACATTGTTCAGGTGATGCTCCACTCGACAGAATGGTGGCAACTAGTTGCCACCTATACAGAGACGATACTGCGACGAAAAAACGTAGACGGCTGCCTCACCTAACCGAGCAGACAGACTGACGTGACGCGACAGGTTACAGACAGCAAGACGAACGAACGAACACGGACAGAACCCCCAGCCAGAAGTAATACCAAAATAGTTCCTGGTCTGGGGGAGGGCAACAAGGAGAGGGCGGTTTAGTGGGTAGGCCTACTTTTTTGGGAGTCCCACATACCCCCCCAGTTCAAAAGACTGGAGGATATCCGTAAAAAGGATTCCGCAACTCCTTGTATAATAATAATAATAATAATAATAATAATAATAATAATAATAATAATAATAATAATAATAATAATAATAATAATAATAATAATAATAATAATAATAATAATAATAATAATAATAATAATAATAATAATAATAATAATAATAATAATAATAATAATAATAATAATAATAATAATAATAATAATAATAATAATAATAATAATAATAATAATAATAATAATAATAATAATAATAATAATAATAATAATAATAATAATAATAATAATAATAATAATAATAATAAATATATTGTTATATTTATTTTTAAGGGCATGTTCCAGGCACAGTATCAACATAAAATCAAATATTTAAATTATTTATATCATCGCTTTGTAGGTGAAGACTGTATTTTACGATAGTGAAGCGCACGATGAGGGATTATATAGTGAGCCGGGATTAACCGAACTGAGTTATGCAGCGCGATGACGTAAAGCTCTGACGAGCCCTACCTGAATTCCTGAATAGGAATTGAGGCAAAAGCAAGAAAATAAAGACGAGTATGTATTCAGCTAAATACGAACCAGAATAAGATGAAGGGCTTATTCGGGTTCGATATCTTTTTGCTAAGTTCTCACGCTGCGACTTAATAAATAGTAAATGTGTGTGTAGAATGGTGTACAGGATCTCAATCGCTGTACGGAACAAAGTCAAGCAGAAGCGCAGTTAAGTTTAGTACTCGAAGACTGTCTTCTGTGGTACACCATTCGATTCCGAACTGGAGAATACCATCAGCCAGTAGACAGGAACCACTAATCAGACCGATTCCACTTAATTTGCCGGGGTAATTCAGCGTCTCATTCACCTTCGCTTCACGTGGGTTGGCTCCGCATCGGCCAGCCTGCATTTCCCCTCATCTCGCCCATCCTGCTATACTAAAATCTGAACCCAGGTACTCCATTATTATGCACGGAGGCCTATTGTGTCCGAGAAACCCGCGATGAACGTTCAACGTATAGTACGTTCGGTGCACGCCGCTAGCCGAGTGTGCCTAGAACTCGCTACCACATACGCCACAGGTTTGCTTCCGCTGAAGGAACCGCCCCGTCTATGGCATAATACGGCGCGCTATTCCCTTGGTGAGTTTCTCTAATTGAACGTGAGTACTATACCTGCTCGTTGTTCCCTCCTCATTTCCTTTGTTGATTTTTGTCTATTCTTTAGCAATAGTGGATCTCGTTTGTAACGGAAAAAATATTCAAGTCAATGTTATAATGCAACCATATAAGCCTGCGTTTGTAACGATGACGCGAGTTGACATAGATTTACTGCATATAACGTTATTTATAATGACATGAATTTAATTGTTAAACTTCAGTGAAGACCATGTTGATGATTGTTTAGTTGTTGCACATAAATATTCCCTTGATTGAATACACCTGAGAAGCGCGTGAATCTCAATAATTTAAGTGGTTTGTAATGTAAATACAATTCTACACCTGACTTGACATTCCTAAATATATTTATTATTGTCATAATTGTAGATCACATAGCCGTTAATCGAAACTTAAGTTGTGTGTATGTGTGTTTAGTGATGCTTCGTAGCGAGAACCTCGTCGTGATTCTTGAGACTATATGAGAATATCCGTTAAATTCAGCTGCTAATCGATATATCTCTCTCTCCGATGACGATTCTTATTAGAACTTTTCCGGATACTGCTTTCTCATAGAGAAAACTATTTATCGTGGAATTTTGAAATTCTAGATATTAATGCCAATTTGTTAAAGGCGTCCCAAAACATCATGAAAACATATTTTTTTAATGTCCGAACATATGAATCTGTTTATGCATGAAATGCGTGTGGTGACATCGGAATGACCTGACCAATGGGGCTGCAGTTATGCACTCGAGTAAAGCTACCATACCCCTTCCCCCCTTGCCAAATAACAATTTCGTTAAGTTTAGACTACAAGTTTCCATTTTAAGCGGGTTCAAATTTTTATTCATAATAAATAATTTATAGAACTGTTCGATATTGAGTTTGAAAAAAATGGAGGAATTCGTTGAAATTTGACATAGTTTTGAATTTATCGAATAGTATGGTTACTCTGTTTTTTTACAATTAAGCTTATGCTTAAGGATGTTTTCTACTACAGTTAGATACTAGAAATATACGAGTTTTGGAAAAAACTGGTAAGGTAAAAACATTTTTTTTTCTTCAAATAGCTATTTATGATTTGAGCTAAACAAATTCAATATACATAAATTGATGTTAGCAGTTATTTTGCACTGAATATGATTTTCAAAAGACTTCTAAAATAAACCCACGAACAGGCACGCGGTTTTTTTTATATAAACGATCGCGTGGGGTGTCTGCGACGCCCAGTTATAAATTGAAGTTGCTTGTAAGGCTTCAGATTAATAAGATTATTATTTAGAAATAATACGGCTATTTACACTTCTTATTCGTATTTCAAATCGTGCATCGTATCGAAGCTGTCATTGAAAGGTGAACCGTTCCCGAATCGGGACGATAGACTTGAACAATTAAATTAGCATTTAAATTTGCGCAATAGAAGAAGTATAGTTGTGATAACAATTGTTATTTAAATAAATATTTAATTGTAATTTAAATAATAGAAGAAGAAATAAATATTAACAAGTGTACCGTATATAATTTCATTTAAAAAAAATTACCTAATAAAAGAAAAAGAAAAGTTAAGATAATCATTCTTGTTTAACAAAAATATTCAGGTGCATGGGGTTTTCAAATATTGGATATTTATTGCCTCCTCTATTCATTAAATTACTATTCAAATAACTTTTTATACTTATATTGTTATCCCAACTTTGCTACGTGTTTCTGGCGAGATTTTAACAGAACCCGCCATTACATAGATCAATCCCTACACGAGTAGTTGTTCGCAAATTTGTATTACACACACTCAATTCAGCATGATAAAATTGTACACGACAGGAATTGAACGGGGTGAAACAGTACATCATCAATCTTTACATGACGAAAGTCCACCGATAATTAATTCAACACACAAAAGCTGTCTACAGCAGTTACCGCTACACGGAAATTTTGCACTGTAAAACTTGGACACGATAAAATTCTACACAGTACCATTTCGATGTACGAAATTCCGTCACGGCTTATTTTGACACAGCAAAATACTACATGACTCATTTGCACACCGTCGTAGTTCGCCTGAGACTCATTTCTACACGAGTCATATTAGTGCGTTGGCAAATTAGAAAAGATGTGTACCGACTGTTAGTCTGGCATGAAAGTCAATTGAAGTAAGAGGACTGTATAGACATATTCCAATTTATCTGTCACAAAATATTGTCATGCGATCTCGATTTAAATGCCCGTGACTTTATAATATTATGCATTAGTGAAAACATTATTTTCAGGAAAATAAGTTCAATATGTACTATGAAACTCGCCCTGTACAAGAAAGCAAAAACATGAAACTTATCTCAAAAGTTTTATTTATTAATAACGGCTTCGCACACCAACACCCCTACGAGACCCGGTCTTCACCCCCTTGCGTGCACTCTGACCACTCCTGACCGCCTTCCTGATCCTCTCCTGACTCACTTTATGTCCTCCTCCTGACCTGTTTTATGTCCCACTTCTCAATTCATCTACACAGTGGTGATGGTGGCAGCGGCAGCGGCGAGTCGTTTTTATAACATACTAGTATCGTACCCGGCTTCGCCCAGGTTTATTTTTAGTATCGTTACCTTAAATAAAACCAAATGCTATGATTTTCAAATAGAATTTGTATTTATTGAACGTTTAAACATTATAATTGAAGTATAGTTTACCAAAGCCAATCCTTCAACACCTGCGTATAGCTATACCTACTACGAAGAATAACTTTGCTTTTTTAAAAATTAAAATTAAACGTAAAAATTCAATAATACTCTTAGAAAATTCAAATGTCCGTAACTCCTTAAGGACTCAACTTGAAGAGCTGAAAATAGTTGCGTTGACCTAGAAATCAGGAGACCTTTCCAAAATGTCCAAGATCACCTTCCTAGCACGCTCCGTCTAGGAGTTTAAGGGACGGAAATCCAAACTTTAAGAATTATAGTATAGATTAATAATAACAATATGTTAATTGTGGTTGACTACATTTAACCATAGATTAATTTGAAATAACATTTTTTAAAATTGAATAGGGTTGTTCAGTTTTCACGCCTACCAAGCACACACTCAACTCATGCACACGCTACACTCACAATCATCTGACGCCTCGCGTCATATGGTATAGCTCGCAGGTATGCTATATCGATTTATCGACCGCGCACTCATGCATATTGTCCATCTGCTCACATCCTCGATCGAAGCTCACTCAAGCGGCCAACGCTGTTAGCGTGGCCCCATCGGCAAGACCACTCACAAGGCTCGCCTTCCATCGCTGACAGCGAATCACAAGCAAGCTGTGACGCACGTCCGTCTTCTTGATGCTCTGCCTCGTGGTCGACGGATGTGGCCGTTGTTCTCTTCTATATTCTACTAACTGCAATTGGGCGATCGGCTTGTGGCTCTTCAGATAATTAACAAGCACTTATCCTCACGGTTCTCTCATACCGCACTGTGGCCACGGAACATTATTATTACGCATGTGTTCGATACGCTAGAACCATTTCACTAGTTGCAGGAGCGAGGTCCTCTAACTCTGAATAGATGGCCTTGCATCAAGCCTGACAAGAGCCTCAGTGCAAGTCTAAGAGGGACTATCGCGAGAAGTGTGAAAAATGCTGAAGAAGAATGTCGATGAGAATCTGGGAGCATCTTTCACAAGAAGTATGAAAAATACTGAACAAGAATCTCGATGAGAGTCTGAGAGTCGAAGACACTTATCGCGAAAGATTTTATGAGAACATTTTTTAAGAATCACTCCGAGAGCGTGTGAGATTCCTTCCAAGCTCTTATTAAGACTTTTACCATGACTAACTCCGAGATTCCAACCAAAACTATTTTTTCCTATGGGCACGACCTTGGCGACAATGCAGTCGATTATCAAGAAAGTAAGCGAGTGGAAAAGTGTTTGTCCCGGCAATGGAAGATTGAAAAGATAAACAATACGCGAAATATAAAATTAATAAAATTAATTTCGTAAATTTCCATCTCGTTTATTATAAACTCTTTCCCTCTGAACATTTTAATTGAAATCTTTTCGTTACTCAATAACCCCAGGTAATGGCGTTTAGGAGATTGTATCATAGCATTTTCGAACCCTACACATAAAATTGCTGTAACTTGCAGGACAAAGGAAAAGCTGATGCACACTATGCACACTTAATAGGTACTGCAGCACCTCTATATACCGCTAGAAGCCGTACGAAACGAGCACGCACCATCGGTTTTCGAAACTCGTGTAACGTTCAGGTCATTCAAGCGGTATTGTTACATTCAACACGGACTACGACAGAGGAAACGTATTAGAAATGTTTCGCTGGCATATACGAGTAGTGTGCACCTCGCTGTGCACTACAAAAAATATTCAACGAGACGGCATAGTGTAGTTCAAGACGGGGCATGAGAGCCAACTTCGCATTGCGCAACCACTGTTCGTCTCAGTGATAAAGTAGTCTTTCATAAGTTCACCACATCGACCAATTCCATACCCTTGCGTGCTACTGGTACACAAAAGTGGATCACCGAATGCGCAAGAGTGAGACTTGAACGAAGGCGTGTAATGTGACAGTAGAGTATCCATTATTTCTAAGTTATATTGAATCCCTGTTCTGTTTTCCTCCATTTCACTGTTTACTACTGTCTACGACTTCAGTTTAAGTCCGCTGTCTACGACTTCAGTTTAAGTGGGGACAATTTCCCTTGAGGCTTTGCACTCGCATACGAATAAGTCATCTCCCTATCATTTCGCTTGAAAACGGAAAACCTCATTGAAAGGCTAAGAAAACTTATTTATCAAAATACTGTTCTAAGAAAAAATACTTGGATCATTAATTTCTAATGATAAATACATCTTTTTTATCGTAATTTGTCGTGATTTATCAAAAACGTAACAAATATTATTTTTTTTTAAACTTGTATTTTCCAGTTTTTTGCTAAAAGTACGATATTTTTTCAAAATTAATAATTGCTTGACTTGGTTTGGACTACCAAGCAGACCAGGTTATTCGTTACCACAACCACGTACTCTGCAACAAAAGCAAGTACTTGGTTGCGATAACCAATACTTCGGTGGGTCTAAGAAATTAATCGGCTGTTGCGTGGACTGCTCGACTGGTGCATATTTAGCCAAGCGCTTGGTAGTCCTAACTATGCTCTTTGTTCCGTGCAGAACAAATAAGTCTTTCCATATTTTAGGTGAAATAACATTTTTCCTATTGACATCCTTAATCGAATGAATATTCAGAATATGTAGAAAACCAGAGTCCCAGCTTTGATAATAAAACGGTAATGTTTTCGGAGATAGTATTATTCCCCAAAAGAACAATGCATACGAAGCGTGAAACAAATACATTTTCCTAAGCGACCGCTTTTTAATTACCCACAGTTGTAAAATATACTCAAAATATCCAAAAGCACGTATTGTTGAGGATATGTTATTTAAAAATTACACTTCGTGGAGATTTATGTACCAGGTGTACAAATATGAAATGTGGATTTTTTTCTAAAAAAAACATGTTAAATTTGGAAGAATGATAAAAAGTGCTTTATTCAAAGTATGTACCATCGCTTGCTATACATTTTTCCCATCTTTCGGGCAATTTGTGAATACCACGCCAGTAAAAATCTTCCCCTTTTGCTGCGAATCATTCATCGAGCCATTTTTTCACACCTTCCTACGAACCAAAGCGCTGCTCAGCAAGTGCGTGACCCATCGATACAAACAAGTGGTAATCGGAAGGAGCCAAGTCTGATGAGTAAGCCGCATGTGGTAGAACTTCCCAGCGGAGTGCTTCCAACGTGTCGCAAACCAGTTTTGCCGTATGTGATGGAGCATTGTCATGAAGAAAAATGACTTTGTGTTGCCTCTTTCGGTATTCTGGCCTTTTTTCGAGCAGCAAACGGTTTTAATCGGTCAATTGTTGTTGGTAACGTTTAGTATTAAACGTTTCCCCTGGTTTTAACACCTCATAATAGACCACACTCCTCTGATCTGGTGCGCCTGGGTCTACCCATGATTTTTTACGCTTGGGATTCTCGAAATAAATCCACTTTTCATCCCCCGTAACTATACGATGCAAAAACGACTTCCTTTTGTACCGAGCGAGCAAAATGTCACATGTGCTTTGCGCTTTTCCATTTGCCTGTCGTTCAACTCACGTGGTACCCATCTACCGGTTTACTTGCAATTCCACATCTTCGTATTTTTTTGGTGGCTTTCTACGTTCCTTGTCTGCAACATCGGAGTCACCACTTTTGAAACGCCGAAACCATCGTTCACACGTGTCTTGCGATGGAGCATATTCACCATCAGCTTCTCGAAGTAATCGGTATGATTCAGCAGGAGTTTTCTTCAAATGAAAACAAAAAATTGATGATGTCCGCGAATGCTCTTTGTTCGGTATAAATTTCGACATATTGAACACAACAACACAACACAATGCACACACTTTTCCAATTAATCCCTCGTACGCATCTGACACTTGTTGATGACACAACAAAATGACGCAGTGTCAAATC
This sequence comes from Cylloceria caligata, assembly GCA_963942595.1. Taxonomy (NCBI): domain Eukaryota; kingdom Metazoa; phylum Arthropoda; class Insecta; order Hymenoptera; family Ichneumonidae; genus Cylloceria; species Cylloceria caligata. Next base: position 23,551,157 of record OZ012704.1, read on the forward strand.
TTTATAGCTCAAACTGCATTCGTGCGCCATCTGTTGCCTGAAATCCGCATTTGATACTTGTACACCTGGTATTTATTGACATTATTATTTACACTATATTGTAAACTAAAATAATGTTATGATATGAATTGATTATTAAAAAAATGTCATGTATAGGACTTGGCGACTCAATAAATATAAATATTGTATAAAGAAATAATAAATTCTTGTATTTCATAAACTCGGCTGGTACTGTGTGAATATATACAAAAATTTCCACCAAGTAATTGAATCCCTGATGACATCTATGATGTAAACATATAGTGCGCCAACGTAGGAGCTTGCTTTAACTGGATACCAGAGAGATAATAATATTCGATCAAACTTGGTAATTACGATGCTGTGAATTTATGTCGACAATCCATCAATATTGAAAATGGTTATTCCGGTTGAAGCAGTTACTGCAGTATCATTACTCAAAACTTGGTTAAGTAACATGTAATGGTAAGAATTAATGAAATTATTATGAACTCGGTACTTCTATATTATGAACCGATAAAACTTGCCGAGACCCCCATGTAACACGATTATCGATAGATATTCATAGCACCGAACTTTAAAAGTTTTATTTTTATAATTGTTTCACAAGCAATATACTTATTGTATAATATGTTTCAAATTGTAGATGTTTTTAAGAGTATTTCAGTAATATTTGTGAAGACATCCTCCTACTTTGAGTAGTTAGTTAATTTACATTTCGAATGCATATGTAATGTGTATATAAGTAATGATAAGAGTAGATAAGCTAGGCCGGTTCAAGCACACCACCTGGGCAGGTGTAAATTTACCTGTGCTCGGTCGGTAATTATCCTAGAAACCCACTTTACCCACAGATGGTAATAACCGCCTGTCTATAATTATCTTATGTCGAAATTGTAGTCTACTAGATGGTGCTACAGTCGGATAGATCAAGATCGATATTTCCATAATGGTTGCATGGTATCCAGTTTGATGGCGCGAGGTTCTATGTAGACTTACTGTAGTCGTGTACTGACCCAGCCTCCCTTACAGTCGGTAACTCACTAGATCATGGTCGATAAATGCGCCTGCATCTACCGCACCAACGAGCACACTGTACCGATCACTGTAGTTAAATGACCTACTAACTCGCAGTGAGACCTCGCGGGGTATTTGGGATTGGGATATCCTGATATCGGGATATTGGGAGATTCGTTACCTTTGTTGATATTTTACCGACAGTCAGAAATTATCTTACGTCAGTAATTATCTGACGTCGGTACTGTTATAGGTGGAGCCACAGTCGGATTCTATAGATCACGCTCGATATCCATGGTAAGGGAGACTTTATCATGATAAGACAGACTTTCGCTCTGCTGTTATCGCTTTCGGATAGAGTGCGCCACAGGAGGATTCGAAAGAATTCGAGATACATACATTTGGGATATAAAAACTTGTTTTTATTTTTTAATGTTACAGATAATGCATTTAATCTAATAAAAACTCTTAACGGTAGATTAATATATATATATATCTTACAGGTAATGAATTTGACCTGAAAAATTCTTAACTATAGATCTTAAATATCTAACTATGAGATTGACGCTGCTTGGATACAAATGTTTTATACACGTTTGATTACATCACCACTTATTACATTATAATCAACCATTCGATCATGTAAGATTAAACAGTAGGCCGTGGTTCCCGCTGGAAAATTTGTCTTAGACTCAAATTCTAGACGGACATCTGGCGCTTGTTTTAATGCCTCATTCTGTTTTGAACAATCAATTACAACTAATTGAGCATACTTGATGAAGTTTTTCCGATGAAACCACAGTCGGATTCTATAGATCACGCTCGATATCCATGGTAAGGGAGACTTTATCATGGTAAGGCAGACATTATCATGATAAGACAGACTTTCGGTCTGCTGTTATCGCTTTCGGATAGAGTGCACCACAGGAGGATTCGAAAGAATTCGAGATAAATAGTGCATCAACTTATATTATTGATCTTAGTTGCATTTGTAACTATAACTATTTTTACTCCGCCCAATTAGCAGATCGAATGCTAGACCAATATTTTTTTCATTGGTTGAGTTAGTCCTCACTTTTTCTATCGATAACCTATATAAACCAAGCTGTAACGAAGAGGATCATTCAAGTGTGAACCCCTCGACAAGATGTATACCAGGTGTATGCATAAGTTTTTTCCGGTTTTTTGGTAAAAAAAACACGTAATTTTCAAGGGAAATTAATTTTTGTTTTATTCAAAACATTGGCCATCGGCTTCTACACATTTCGCCCATCTTTCAGGTAACTTATGAATACCATGCCAGAAAAACTGCTTGTCTTTTGCGGCAAACCATTCGTCGAGCCATTTTCCAACTTCCTCGAAATTACTGAAGTGCTGCTCTGGGAGCGCGTGCCCCATTGATGCGAAGAGGTGATAGTCAGATGGCACCAGGTCTGGCGAATACAGCGGGTGCGGAAGGATGTCCCATCCAAGCGATTTCAAGGTGTCTTTCACTACTTTTGCTGTGTGAGACGGCGCATTGTCGTGTAACAAAATCACTTTGCCATGTCTTCTGGCCCATTCCGGTCGTCTTTCGATTAATGCGTGGTGTAAATTAATAATTTGTTGGCGATAGCGTTGTGTATTAATGGTTTCGCCGGGCTTCAAGAGTTCATAATACACAATACCGCTCTGGTCCCCACCAGACACAGAGCATGGTCTTCTTGCCGAAGCGATTTGGCCTTGGTGTTGAAGGACCGGCTTCGCCAGGTGAAAGCCACGATTTTTTCCGCTTCGGGTTTTCAAAATAAATCCATTTTTCGTCACCCGTCACAATTCGATGCAAAAATGATTTCCTTTCGTGGCGTTGAAGCAGCACTTCACAAGTGACTTTGCGATTTTCTATTTGATGTTCATTCAAATCGTGTGGGACCCATTTACCGAGTTTATTGATCTTCTCCATTACTCGTAAACATCTGCTGATTGTTTCTTGTGACACATGTAATGCTTCTGCTAATTGCTGTTGAGTTTGAGTTGGGTCATCATCCAATAACTCCTGCAATTGCTCGTCTTCGCATTTTTGTGGTCTACCAGAGCGCTCGCTGTCTTTCACATTGAAATCACCACTTTTAAATTGTCGAAACCATGTCTCACATGTTCTAATCGATGGAGCGTGTTCACCATATGTTTCTACCAGCAAACGTTGACTTTCAGCAGCCTTTTTCATTTAATTAAATAAGAAAAGCAATGCGTGCCGCAAATGTTCTTTTTCAGGCACAAAACTCGACATGATCACTGAACGATAAAATAAAGACGCTAGTTTTTGGCGGACTCAACTTGTGTGTGTTTGTAGGTTAATGTCAGACGAACAAAATGACGTATGTGTCAAATTAATACGCTGCGTACTTTTCGCTGGCGCCATCTCTTAGTTATGCATACACCTGGTAAACAAAGGGTCAGTTTTCTATCGCTTCGCTACATAGTGCAAACATATATATTTTATAGATTTCTATACCAATTTTTTTAATTTTCAGGTTTCAATGAAATGCTGGGATGAACATCTCAAAAATTGGCGAGACCCTCGCCGCCCGATTCTGGAGATGCCTCTACCACCATTCGAGGAGACAAGGAAAAATTAAAAGTGAGTATTTACTATTGAATTTTCAATTTAAAAATATTACTGTTAAATTTTAATTATTCTCTACTTTTTATTTTGCAGATACCATTCGAAATAGAATATCCGGACGGTAAATTAAGGACGCATCCATGGAAGGTGCTGACAACCAAACCAGAGATCACCTTGTTGATGGAGATGCTATTCATGTCGCCGCCACCACCTCCGCCGATGCCATCTCCTGAGCCAGCATCGATGCAGCAGGCTGCAGTACATAAGCCGAGGATGATATTTAATTCAATAATCGCGTTGGACTTGCTGCGAGTGCTGATGCAGTCGCCACCACCACCGCCGGCGTCTCCTGCACCAACCACGATGCCCCCGCTGGAGATCGCGCTCGAGATCATGCAGCAACCACCGCCACCTCCCGAGCTGGACCCGTTGAAAATGCTGATGTCGCTGCCGTCATCTCCTGAACCAACCTCGATAACCGAGCTGGAAGTGATTGAGCAGCAGCAATCATTACCGCCGAAGCCGAACCTGCATCATTCATGAGCACCCTCGCTGGGACTGCCGCTGCTGCAAGACGACCTATGTCTTACCAGCGAGGATGAAGATGGTGCTTTGCTACAGCATTCAACTACGGTGACGAAGCCAGCGGTGATGAAGCCGGCGGCGACTGAAGGAAGAAATGTTTACGTCCCTCCTCGCCGTCAAGTGTCGGCAGTAAACATTCAAGTGGAAGAGGCAACAGTTCGCAAGCGCACAAGGCCTGTGCTTTGTTGCCCAAGGATTCGTCGCCCACTGCAATCGCTGAACCATCAACCGACGTTGTCATCGCCGCTGCTGCCAGCTACAGTTATCGAAGCATCGTCGAGACAACGTCGAGCCAATGTCGAGATGATCCCCCTACCACCGCTACCACAACCAGACTGCAAGAGGACTGCAGCGAACAAAGGGTCTGATGAGAACGTCTCTCCGCACCATCGTACGACGATGGTTATAGAACCGCGGCCAATTGACCCGTTGGCGCGAAAACGTGCTCGGACTTACGCACCAAAGGACCGATTTAGCACTATGCGAAAAAATTTATAAATCGAACAAGAAGATTTTAATTTTTATGTAAATATAATATTAGTTTCAAATTTTTCATTAATAAAGTTAATTTAACATTATTATTTTGTAATCTAGTTTTTAATATTTTAGCGTATTAAAAAAAAGAGTTTAATTTTATTCCTCGGCTTTTCTTATTTCCGCATGCATTATTAGATATTAATTTAAAAATAATATAGACCATTTGAAATTTGAAGATTTTTTTTTAATTGCGAGCCAGAGAACCTAGAGCCGGAGAGCCTAGTGCTTCACACGTGTGATCTTTACAACCCTCTCAGCTAAGTCGACCGTCAACTGCCCTCTCTCCATTGCTGCCTAGAGAAGGGATGTACTGATGTTTTGGGTCCGTGGCGTTGCACACGGGATTATTTCAAGCGTCTTTACTGAGATGTGAAGGAGGATATATTGAGAGAACATCTGCACCAACAGAGATGCTTGACAATCCACAGGCAGTTATTGCGAGCACGTCTATACCGACAGAGATGTTTTGTGATCTAACCGATAACTGCAGAGAATTTATCATGACTCGATATTAAATATCAGCTTCATCGAAACCACTGATGATAATCGAACTTATAGAGTAGAGCAGTTATCCTGAGAACAGCGACTGTAGTTAATTCACAATGATTTTTTGTCATAGTTGTTTAATTTCAGCTCGATTTCTAGTTCGGAAGAGAAGGAGGGTGGAGGAGGAGCAGTAATTCAACAACAATTTTTTTATTTATAAAAATAATATAGAATTTTTTATTGTCGAGTGTACAGAGCTCATGAGTAAGTATGTATTTACAATGAGAAATCACACTCGTCGTAGTAGCCTTTAAGAGTAGTTGTATCATTTATGATGCAGTTGACAGTTGGGTTTGCGATGATTCCACTAGATGACGCAACCGATGCCATCTTGTGGGGAAAGGATTACCCAACACAGGACTTGTCCAGACTTCGCTGGTCGATCGTAATTCGTCGCAGTTTATTTAAGATTGTTCGGATACATAAACTTTTTCGCAGTACGCTTATCGCGTGGCCTTAACCTCTCTAACGAAAAACGGAAGTAGTAGTAGAAACAGTTCTCTATAAACGGGTGTTTTACCAACTACCTAAATATTGTCTATATATCACACTGCCTGAATCGGCGTAACGTGTATCGGGCATTTAGACTGCCCTGTCGGTAGGTAGGATGTGACGTTAACTACGCGTCGCCACAATCTGTTTGCGTAAGTCAAGAAGCCACGTTTTCATCATACGCACGTTGTGAGCTGCGCAGTGGGAAGTGCAATTCATGATTGGATGATTCGTACATGTGATGTCAGTATTAGTTGGTAATGCCGCCAACTTGGGATATCCCAGGTCTTCGATATCGAGCCAGCGTTTCTTCTCTAAGCCCTTGATATAAATCTTGCTCGCATCGCGTAGAAGGCTGATAAGAGTCTCGCTGATTCATCATATGGTATATCACTGTTGACCCAGGGGATGCCATGGTAATTTGCTTCCAGCCACCGATTTTGGCTCTTGTATTTGGCCGGCAGGAAACTCCATTTGTGTGGCGGTTCAAACAGATAGACTGATGGTAAGGCGTCATCTTCGAGAGGAATGACACCCATCTCTTTGAATACGAATTCGTTCAAAGGTCGCTTGAAGCCTTGGACGTCTACTATGTACTCCATGATGAATAAACTGATGCCAACAGTCACGCTTCCAGCTCTTTTATACCCGTTTGTCGCCTCTACTGTGAGCTATTATACAGTCACGAACGATGGATACATTCGAGGATATCGACCAATCAGCAACGACTTTGTAGCCTCCCCACCACTTTTTTAGATTCAAACGCAGACATGAACAATGAATGCATTCATGAATATCGACCAATTAGCTACGAGCTCGATACATCTCACTACTTTTCGTGAGCATAAATACAAGTTCTTCCGCAAGAGAGACTCATTCCGAAGCGACCATTCAATTTACTACAAAGTCACTCTCTTCAAAGCAAAGTATTTCGAAATACTTGGATCAGAATGGATCTCCAGGAGCGCAATGCAGTCATGAAGACATGGGAGGATATCTTGGAGCTTCTTCAAACTCAAAAATCAGATGAGATCGCAGAGTGGATCAAACGGCTTGCTGCAGTTATCAAATCCATAGAAAAATTATTGGTGGGGTCCACAGTTGCTGAACGTCAGAAGTATGTGTTCATGATTGGTTTCCTGAAAGGTATCGAAATCAAACTAGAACGTTTGATAAAACAAGGTTCAGGCTTGCAGAGGACTGATGAAAAAGGAATCTTGGATCGAGTAAGATGGTCGAACCTACTATCAGCTTTCAATGAGCGCATCAAGACTGGAGTTATCACCAACTTAAAGCATGTCGATGTCAATTTATTCTTGGAAGATTGTTTGATACTTTTCCATGAAGAAATAAAAAGTATCTTGAAGATCGAGAAGACGACAGTCAAGGTATATGCAGTACTAGCAGCAAAAATTAAGGTAATGAAGAATGATGAAGAAATTGTTGAAGTGAAACACTTCAACACGAAAGCTGAAGCGATTTATCCAGCAACTTCAATCAAAGATTAGTTTACTGTCAACATACAAGCACCGATTCAGAGGGAAATTGAAGAATTTGAGCTACAAGATTCTGGATGGACGCTGTATTCTATCATCAATCTCACAGTAAACATCAACAAGTTGAATCCAACGCGAGGTAGCTCCTATATGGATCTCCCAATCGAGATTCAAAATAAGCATGCATGCGTCAATGTGAAAAATACTGACAACATGTGCTTCAAGTGGGCTGTACTATCGGCATTACATCCGGCAGTACATAATCCTAATCGAGTTTCTACATACGAGAGATATACGCATGAGCTCAACTTCACTGGTATCGACTTTTCGGTGATGCCGCATCATTTCAACAAATTTGAGAAGAATAATGGCATATCAATCAACATCTACATTCTGAAGAAACGAATAAGAAAGTTCGTGACCACTCCTCTGCATGTAACGTCTACGAAAAAAACTCTGCACGTTAACCTTCTTCACATGCAAGATCACTACGTGGATGAGAACGAAGAGCAAGAAAAAGAAGATGCTGACAGAGTATACCAACTATCGAGATTCCATTACGTGTGGATCAAACACTTGTCTCGTTTAGTCTCGATACAGCTATCGAAACGTATTCACAAGCATCATATTTGCGACCGCTGTCTGCACTACTTTCGTAACGAAGACAAGCTTACCGCACATGAAGAGGATTGCAGGAAGATAAACAAATGCAAGGTTATGATGCCGTCAGTAAAGAAAAAAATTCTTCGCTTTAAAAATCATAGCAATAAAGAGAGAGTACCTTTTATTGTCTACGCGGACTTTGAATGCTTACTCAAACCGATCCGAGATGAAAACGCGTACCAAAAGCACGAGGCGTTCAGCGTTGGGAATTACCTAAACTGCATTTACGATACCTTGAAATCGAGCTACTGCAGCTACAGAGGTGTGAAGCCTGCGGAATGGTTCATGAGGGAGCTGCAACAATTGGCCATGGACCTCGAAGAGCTGTACATGAATCCTAAGCCTATGTCGAAGCTATCATTCGAGCAGAGAACACAGTTTCATATGGCAACTACGTGTCATATTTGTAACAGGAATTTATCCACCAACGATCGAGTCCATGATCGCTGCCATTTGGCTGGACAGTATGTATTTCGATAACCCTTTTTTTATTCAAATAATAATAAAGATTGAAAATATAATACATATTTATGCACACCTAGATACAGAGGACCGGTACACAACGAGTGCAACTTACTTTATCAAGACTCACGAGTGATACAAGTGGTCTTCTACAACCTCACGGGATATGATTCACATTTTGTTATGCGTGAAATCGCAGCATGCTTCGATGGTCGTGTGGATATACTGTTACAAACGAAGGAACGTTACATCGCCTTTCAAAAGCACATTGATGGAAGCGATATGAGTTTTCGATTCATCGACGCGTTCCGTTTTATGGCTTCATCGTTAGAAAAACTAGGTTCGTACCTTACGGAATTGAAGATTGTTAGGCGCGAATTTCCACAACTTCCTAATGATAAGATTGAGCTGCTATCGAGCAAAGGCGTATTCCCATATGAATACGTTGACGTTGTACAGAAACTGGATGAGCTTAATCTTCCGACTAAAGAAGATTTCCATAGTACGTTGAACGACAGCGACATCACAGACGACGATTACGAGCACGCAAAGAGAGTGTGGCAAGAGTTCAACATTCATGACTTGGGTGAATATTCTGATCTCTATCTGAAAACTGATGTTCTCCTCTTAGCCGATGTCTTTGAGAATTTTCGTGACAATTGCATCAGAGCGTATGGTCTGGACCCTGCGCACTACTACACAACACCAGGATCCACGTGGGACGCTATGCTTAAGTTCACACAGATTGAGTTGGAACTTTTCACGGACTTGGAGATGCATCTGTTCTTTGAGCGAGGAGTGAGGGGCGGCGTGACTCAGTGCTGCAACCGTTATGCCAAAGCGAACAACAAGTATATGAACAATTATGAGCCTCAAGAGCCCACCAAGTATCTCATGTACTTTGACGTCAACAATCTTTACGGTTGGGCGATGATGGAATCGCTCCCATATGGAGACTTCACATGGGTGGAAAATCCAGAAAATATTGATTTTCAAACGATCGAGGACGATGCATCAGAAGGATACATCTTGGAAGTCGATCTGGATTATCCCGTAAGCATTCATGATACCCACCGAGACTTACCACTATGTCCTGAACACAAAAGTGCACCAGGTTCAACGCAGATCAAACTGATGACAACATTAGACTTCAAGAACAACTACGTTATCCACTATCGGAATCTAAAGCAGGCGCTCAAGTATGGTCTACAACTCAAACGTATTAATCGAGTGTTGAAGTTCAAACAGAGGCCGTGGTTAAAATCCTACATTGACTTAAATAGCGATATGCGGAAACAAGCAACGAATGATTTCGAGAAAAATCTCTTCAAGCTCATGAACAACGCAGTGTTTGGCAAGACGACGGAAAATGTTCGTAAACATGTGGATGTAAAACTCGTCACACGCTGGGATGGACGCTATGGTGCTGAGGCCCTTATTGCGAGACCAACATTCCACAGCCGATCAATCTTTGAAGAGAAACTCATTGCTGTACAGCTTTTGAAAACAGAGGTATATCTCAACAAACCAATCTACATAGGCCTCTGTGTACTGGACTTATCGAAAGTGGTGGTCTACGACTTCCACTATGATTACATGAAAACGCAATTTGCTGATGATCACTGCAAGCTCTTTATACCGACACCGACAGTCTACTCTATGAGATTCAACGCCCTGACATATATGATGTCATGAGACGGGATATCCGGAAATTCGATACCTCTGATTATCAAGCTGAGAATCAATTTGCACTACCTCAAGCAAATAAAAAAATCGTTAGATTGATGAAGGATGAGTGCAATGGACATATTATGACAGAATTCGCTGGTCTACGCAGCAAAATGTATAGCGGTCGAGTAAATGGCAATGATCACGTGAAGAAGGTAAAAGGTGTGAAAACAGGCGTAGTGGAAGCAACCATAACCTTCAATGATTTCTATCAATGCCTTTGCGAGGGAACAACACAGTGTAGAGAGCAACGAGTCATAAGGTCACGCACGCACATTGTCTATACAGAGAAACAAGTAAAACTCGCATTGAGTCCACATGATGACAAACGATATTTACTTGCTGATACCACGGATACGCTGCCTTAGGGACACTACAGGATACCGCAAGACATGTTGAAACCGGCTTCGATCATGTCGTAACCAGCCTACTGCCTACTCTTGCATACACACCCCACTCTCACATATACATACCTACTCTTACATACACACTCTAGTCATCCAATCAACGACTTCAATTTCCTTCTCCGCGACTGCCTGCTGCGGAAGCCCAATCAGAGACTTGGATGCAACCCCGTTGATCAATCAGCGACTCGAATCTCCTTCTCCATGGTAGATCGGTGGTGGGTGATACCACTATATGAAGAGTGTGACTGCAGCTAGTTCCATCAGACATTCACCGTCAACTGTTCACAGTATCTACTCGTTGATCCATTGATACCTTGGGGATACTAAAGGATACTAAAGGATACTAAAGGATACTTCAGAACCTGAACCAGACTTGTATTGGAAGCAGTTCACAATTAACTCTATCAGACGGAACTCGCATCAAACACATTGGAACCTGTTGCTCATCAGTCTCGCATATTCATCATCGTCTTCTGCAGTCAACTCCGTCAGACGAAACGTACATCAAACGTATAGCAGGTTAAAGAAATCTACGCCAATAGTATTGGAACCTGTTGCTCACCACTATCACATACTCGCGTCCATCTTCTACAGTCAACTTCATTAGACATTCATGATGGATATTGAAGCACTCAACAAACTCGCTGGTCACGACGATTACCTCCCAACGAAAAGAATCGTCGATCTGCAGATCAACAAAATGCATAAAGTCACTGATTTGCGCCAAGTGACGACTAAATATGGTCAAAAAACTGTTGCCACTCTCAACAATGAACTCCAAATCTTTCTGCCTAAACGTGTTTCTACGGCATTTGAGAAAGATCAGGCTCTGTTCAGCCGCATGAAGGAAACGGTCACATATGGTACATTGCATCTAAACTATATTGAAAAAAAGAAGAAAAACCAAATCGAATTGGTTATTTTGTAATGTGTTTATTTTGCAATGAATAAAAAAGACATTTTTTATTATACATAAATGCTGACTCATTATTTCACTCCTGTAGTTAATTCTGCGTTATTTATCCAACTATTATGTGAATTGTCAAATCCCAACCATTTAACATAAGCACGATTTCCACGTTTCTTGAGAATCTTCTCCACGAGATAGACATCTGGATAATTGGCCTTCAGTAATTCTTCATTATAAAAACCGCCAGCGATGGGTTCATCTTGGTAGTCCTTCAGCTTGTACGTCGTGGGTGTCGTCCTCATTACTCGGCTCACAGTGAAAATTTCCGTTGACCAATTGGGTATGTAGCCTTTCTCGAAAACATGTTTGTTCTTGCTCACTCGCACCTTGTCACCGATTTTGAATTTCACTACACGGTTTCTTTGCTCATTGGTAGTAGAAAAACGTTGAATTAGTGCTTCAACAGTGTCCGCTGTGACGTTCCTCGGCTTCATACTAATAGTTCGATGCTTCGTGTCGTTGTATGCTGCCACGAGGTCATCTAAAATTTCTATCCATTTGTAAGATCCGTGTAGACTAAATTTCATCCACATTTTATTCTTAAGGGTACGATTAAAGCGCTCCACTATAGATGCTTTAAGATTACTATATGTGGAATAGTGATTGATGTCGTGGCGTTTCATTAAATTCTGGAAAGTCTTATTATGAAATTCTTTGCCTTGATCAGTCTGGAGATTGGTAGGTACTCGTCCATCTTGAAGAATCGAATCCATAGCTGCGGTAACATTCTGATCGGTTTTGCGCTTCACCGGTACAGTCCATGCAAACTTGGGTAGTACATCGATTATTGTAAGCAGATATCTGTATCCTTTGTTTTCTCGAGCGTACGGTTGCATCTCAACAAGATCAGCTTGCCATGTCTCATCAATATCACGTATATCAAACTTGCGACGTAAATAATTGCGACGCGCAGGCTTATGTAATTCTTCTACTAGTCTTCGATGCTCCATTTCGGGGAGGGCACCTGACTAATGTCTCAAAGGTTTTAGTGTTACGGATTATCAAGTCTATATAACTCTAAAAATATTTATTTCAGTATTCTTTGACGGCTTCATCTTGAAGAATCTCTTGAGGAGTGTGCGCAAGCAAGGAACGAATAGCCTTTGCGTTACGAACTGCTAATTCTAAAGTCGTAGCAGTGTTTATCTCAATATGCTTTATTCTCTCTTTTACTTGCTCTTGAAAAACCCGTATTTTCAACTCTAAATCATCCAATTGCTCACGTTGATGAGTTGTAGCCTGAAGCAATATACTTAACTCCTGTTGAATTAGTTGTCTAGCGAGATTCAAATTGACAGCATCATTTGGTTCATGTGATTCACCAACGTTGCAGAGTCTCCTATTTTCAATGTCGTAGTTTCCGTTTGAAGTGAGTTTAAAACCGAATCCTGGTGGACCCCGTGAGCCCTTAGTACATCCAAAATACCGTCCGAACACGTCAACGCTCATTATTCAACTGAGTATATTCACACATGTGTCACTGCTAATAAACGATTCCAGCTTCACGCAATTCCTCAATGAGTGAAACGATTTCATTCGTATGACTGGGGTTGCCTGCTGAACTTTCAGCTAGCAATAAACGTAATCGATCTACCAGCTCGTTGGGGTTATCTCAATACACATAATCCATTCGTGTATCTCGTCGTGCAATCTTGTATCGTGGTAATGAACCACCAGTAGATTGTCTCTTTCGAGTGGATGTAGAAGCACCAATTATTGGAGCTATATAGGATTTATATTTTTTACTGTTTTGTCTGTGAACTAACTCATCAGAATTATAATGTTTTTTGTGTGCATTTGTTCTAAGTACAAATTTTCCATAATTGTTTACATCTTCATTGCTTGTGAAATTCTGATTGGGATCTTTTCTGAAAGGCAGTTCAAGCAAACCAATGGTCTTATCATACTTGTTGTTGTTGTCATCATTAATAATAACGTATTCGTCACCAAAACTTATGGTGGAATCACCAATCATAAGTGTACCATCTGGTAGCTTTCGAACTTCATAAGTCATATCGAGATACTTTTTACGATTTTTATCGAGTAAGTTCAAATATTTCTCAATAGTTGAATATGGTTGGTCAGATTTTTTCTTTGTGGATGCTTTCTCATCATCATCATTATCATTATCAGTGAATGCAGTTTTAAATAAATTATCCCGCTCTTCATTTTAAGATGCATCTTCTTCACCCTCCTCCTCCTCTGTTTCCTCCTTCTCCTCCTTCTCCTTCTTCTCTTTCTTGGGAATCCAGTTTTTTTCTATTTCATGTGTATTTGTGTCAGTAGCACTAACAAGTTTTTTAAGCGGCTTCACGATTGGTTTGAATGTTTCACCCCAAGCTTTTTCCATAATCTGCTTACCAGCTTTTAAAAGCTTGTATTTATGTTTAATAGCATTTCTAACTTTTTCTACTTGACAAAGCGTCTTTCTCTCGCGACGAAATTCGTCGGCGATGTTATCGCTTCGACTGCTCATGATGATCTGATTAAGATTTACTCTTTACACGTGATATATTTGTAGCAAAGCAGTCAAAACCTTTCCTGTATCTACCACAGTCGAACCCTTGACGATCTTTATCAATTACTAAGAATCCATGATTGGTATCATTCCAACATTTCGAGCAATGAGTCTTTAAACTGCGAGTACGTCATGTCAGTATTCACGTGATCATCATAAGCATGCTTCAGATTAATATCATCCTGACGAAAGATTACAAGCATGTTAATGTTATCACGTACTAAATGCTTAGGTATTTGTGCATACGACTGACACAAGTAGAAGTAGTCAATATTCTTATGTCTACCCATACAGTAAAAGGCTCTAACATTATCTTGTTTCTCGCAGGCTATATCATCAAATATCATGATTTAATTAATATTAGCTTCTTCGGGTGATACTACTTGATCATGTTCACCAAAGGCAAAAAATCCAATACCCTTCATAGGCTACAGAAGTTTTTCGAGAAACTTGTACTTTGGTTGATTCAATGATTTCGAGTATATGTATACATTTTCAAATCTCAATCCATTTGGATGTGTAATTAGAGTGAGCAATGCATTGGTCTTTCCACAATTTGATAGGCCACAAAAAACTGCTCGGATACTGTTGGGTAATAGTGGACTATGACGTGTGCATACTTTTTTCCTTCCAGCTAGCCTATCAAAATTCATTACCGGCAGCGAGAGCGGTTGCTCTCTGAAATCCATGTTGACAGCGACTTATAGTTTAGGATATAAATACTATGCTTATATACTCTGAACTTCATTCGTTCGCTGCTCTTTCTAGTGTAAGCATCATGCCTAAAGGTTGCGGTCTGCTGAATAAAGCCCTCAACAAACTACCTATCGAGCTTCATTTACCGGGCTATCAATACTGTGGACCAGGCACAAAACTAGCGGAACGTGTTGCTCATGGCGATCCTGGGATAAATCCTCTAGATGCAGCCTGCAAGGAACACGATATCGCATACTCACAGAATCGTGAAAACATTGAGGATCGCAACAAGGCCGATAAAATTTTAGCTGACAAGGCTTGGCATCGCGTATTTTCAAACGACGTTCGTGTAAGTGAAAAGGTTGCAGCCTACGCTGTTACAAACGCCATGAAGATAAAGGCTAAGCTTGGCATGGGTATAAAGAAGAGGAAGAGGAAGGCCAAACCTCCAACCACGCTTTCCAAGATAATTCAAGCTGCCTCAAAATCGACAGGTTCTAACACACAAGAAATAATTCGATCGGCACTAAAGAGTGCTCGTGCTGCTGTCAAGACAGCTGGTGGGAAAAAAAATGTACGCGTGCCTCGTATTCTGCCAGTTCCGAAAAAAGTTGGAGGATTTTTGCCTCTTCTTATTCCACTATTTGCTGGATTAAGTGCAACTGGTGCATTGGCTAGTGGCGCTGCTGGAATAGTAAAAGCTGTAAATGATGCGAAAGCTACAACACAGCAATTGGCGGAAAGGCAAAGGCATAATAAGATGATTGAGGCTATCGCGCTAGGTAAAGGTCTCTATCGCAAGCCGCACAAAACAGGATTTGGTTTCCATTTCGGACCAAATAAAAAAAAAAACTTCAAAGTAAGACTGCCAAACTCGTGCTCTGACAGACGCTGATCTACTCAAGTATGCACGTGAAAATCCTAATTTCCGTGGTGTATTTATGAGAAACGACTTACCATAGTTAATCTCGACGATAAAGATGGCCCAGGTACTCATTGGGTGGCTTATCGGAAAAATGGCCGAAATGTTGATTACTTTGATAGTTTTGGTGATCTTCAGCCTCCACACGATCTAATGGATTATCTCGGTCCCGATAATGTTATCAAGTATAATCATAAGAGATATCAAAATTTTGATACATATATAGTATGAGTGTGGGTATCTATGCCTAAAATTTTTATATAAGGATCTCTAAGTGGTGCTTGTCATATCAGTCTAGTGTGAACCATCATGGGAGATTCATTGACTCTCAGTTTATCTGGAACATCATCTATATTAGAGGCACAATACTTTCCACCAATTGAGCTCTCACCTAGCAAGAACTATCACCTTGGGCTAATGGAATTACTATCTTTTAATTCTATACCCAACGTCGATACTGGGAAAAACAAGATCTATGTGGGTAAAGAAGTGATTGTGTTACCTACAGGAAGTTACGAGATTGAAGACATTGATGTGTACTTGCAAGAACAGCTTGCATCCAAACATATTACCATTAGTTTGAAGCCTAATAACAATACTCTACGAAGCGTGATAAAGTGCAGCGAAAACATTGATTTTCGTCCGCAAGACTCGATTGCTAGACTACTTGGTTTCACACATCGTGAGTTACCTGCTCATATCTCTCATAGCTCAGAATTACCTGTTGCTATTCTGAAAATCAATGCATTGCGAGTTGAGTGCAATATTACTTCAGGAGCATACGTCAATGAGCATAAAGTTCATACGATCCATGAATTCTTCCCGGCAGTACCACCAGGATATAAGATCATTGATGTTCCATCACACGTCATTTACCTTCTAATAGCCGTGAGGATCATTGATCATCTGCAATAATAATAATTTTTTTTTTTTTTTTTTTTTTTTTCGAGGGGTAGTGGAAAATCTTCACAAAGACTGAAAGGAGGGACCGCACTCCTCAGAGTGTAGGATTTCTACTCACTAAAAACCACCAACCCTTTTCCAGATGTTGTGTAACGACCCCGGAACCGCTTCCGCATTTCGTCAGGGTCGTTCTGTTCCTTTGCCTTCCAGGCCTCTTCATTCTTTCCTGCTTGCTTATGGCCGCGGTCCGGCGCAAGCTGTGATTCTCTGCCCAATTCCATTCGCTGATACGCTAATGCCCTAACTGTTTTCACTGTGTCATTTCACTGTGGTTCACTGGACTCGGCACTATTTTCTCGCACCGCACGGTTCACTATGCTCACGATGTCCAACTAGTTGTTGTCTGCTCAGGCTATCACTCTTTTATTTTTTTCTTGTTTCTTCTGGCGTAGAACTATTTCGGCAAATTTGTCACCGCATCCTACTTCTCCTTGCTGATCAGCATCGATGCCACTATGTTCTCTGGGGTGATAAGCCCCAGTGACTCCTCCAACCTTTCCCTCTCATCCCTCCACCGATTACACTCGAAGAAGGTGTGATGAGCGTTGTCGCGTTCAGAATCCCCGTAGATACATCGCGGATTTTCCACTTTCCCCATCTTGTGGAGGTATGCGCTGAAGTAGCCGTGCCCGCACAATAGTTGGGTCAGGTAGTAAGTCACTTCCCCATGTTTCCGTTCTGTCCATGAGGCCAGATGTTTGATGAGTCTGGCTGTCCATCTTCCTCTTGCGTCACTGTCCCACATGTCCTGCCAAAGCCCCATGGTGCGATTCCTCTCCTGTTTCTTTATCTGTTGCCGATCGTGTTCAGCTCGTCGTAGATAGACCCGTTTCTTCTCTGTCGCGAGGAGCTCGATGGGTACCACTCCTGCAATGAGCAGGGCCGCCGGTCCTGATACCGTTCGGTATGCACAGGCCACTCTCAGGGCTCCTCTTCTTTGTACTGCCGCTATACGTTTCCTTCGGCTTTCCGCTTCCAGTGTGTCCGCCCAGATCTCTGCTCCGTACAGGAGAATCGAGTGCGTCATCGACATTAGCAGCCGGCGTTTGCTGGTCATTGGTCCTCTCACGTTCGCCATGAGACGGCTCAGCGCTGCTACTATGGTTGCTGCTTTGTCTGTCGCTTTCCTGATGTGTTCCCAGAAGGTTAGTTTAGTGTCCAGGGTGATGCCAAGATACCTCACTGCGTCCTTCGTTTCTACCTCTTCGGTTCCGACCCGCATGCGCAGTATGTTTGGGATCCTCTTCCGAGTGAGAACTACTATCTCCGTCTTCTGCGTGGCTAGGCTGAGGCCGTGGTCCCCCATCCATTGGTGCGTCCGCCTCATGACCTGGTTAAGACGTTTTTGTGCCGCTTCGGGGTCTCTTGCTGTGATGACCGCGGCGACGTCGTCGGCGTATCCTATCAGGTACGTGTTGCATTTCCATCCGTAGAATTCCATCGTACGAGATGTTCCAGAGATCTGGCCCGAGGATCGATCTCGTGTGTCGTAGAGCAGTACTCGGTCCTTCAAGTAGTCGTCCACCATCGCGAGGAGGTACGCTGGTACCTGGAAATGTACCTTTAGTGCCCGCATCATGTCGCACCATCTTGCTGAATTGAAGGCATTTTACCCCTGCGGGATAGGGGTTAGAATATTCCCGAGGTAAGGTATGCCTGTCGTAAAAAGCGACTTAAATCCGGGGGAAGGAAACCCCCTACAACAAACCAATTATGAATTACAGCAAACAAGGAAAACAGTTTACGGTGTAGGGGGGGATACCCCAGTACCGGCGTCGACAGGGAGTGGGCAAGCGAGCTCCCCGGCGTCGAAAACAAGCGACCGCAGTACTACATTGGTGGATGACTTGGCCAACGTAGCATACAATGCAACAAGCGAGGAGAGCCGTCATCCTACGAGAACGCGGGGAAAGAAGGGTGATCAGAACAACAGCGCACTGATGTTGAATCTCCCTCATAACGGGACGGATATCAGTGCGAATAAGGAGCAACACGGCTCGATGGAGCAACACCGAGCAGCTCTACAGCAGAAGATCTCGGAGGCCGACCTTGTCGAGGACCTCTTCCTCGGCGCCTTCAAAGCCCTGCAAAGAGAATGATCCAGGCGACCACCAAACAGCGGAATGTCAGCATGGACATCAAACAAGGATTACAGAAGCTGGAGGAATCCTTGGAGGCTATTTCAGCATCCAGACTGGAGAGAAAGAAGATTGAAGCAGAATTGCGCAAAATACTAGCGGGAGGCAGACGACTAGCCTCACAATCTTCGAATGGAGGAATCAAAAGGTCACAACACCTAACCAGCTCAGGAGGAGGATCTCCTGTACAACGGGCGGATCCCGTTGTACAGGAGATCAAGCATGGAGAAACAGAAAGTGAGTGGAAAGAACCTCGCCGCAGAAAGGAGAAAAGAGGCGCGGACAAGGCCAAGAATAGGAAAGCCAGAAGGGCTGTAAGGAACGATGAAGAAACACCGGCAACGAGGATGGAAACAACTCCACCGAAACGCCAAAGAGAGTGGAAGAAGCGGATCGGGGATAGGCCGCGCGGCGAATCCGTTCTTATCAGGCTGGAAACAGGGAAAACCTACGCAGAGATACTGAAGGACATCCGCGCCAAAGTGAACCCTGCAGACACGGAGACGGACATCAAAGCCATCCGTCAGACTCACAAGGGTGAAATTCTGCTGAAGCTAGGCAACAACCAGAAGAACAAGGACGTCTTCACCAAGGCCCTGAGAGATGCACTGGGAAATACGGGCAAAATCAACGAACTCATCCCGAAGATGACCCTCGAGATTAGAGACCTCGACACATCCACAAGGGCAAGATCAAAGTTGGCTGGGTCAACTGTAGAATTCGAAAACGGATATCTGTAATGTGGTGCTTCAGGTGCTTAGGGTATGGGCATCAAGCCAATAATAATAATAATAATAATATTTTTTTTTTTTTTTTTTTAAGAGGGGGGAAACACTTTATGCGCCGTAGAAGGCACAATACTTTCCGTGTGTCGGAGTCTCCGTTATGGCATACCGACTGAAACCCTAAACCTCTTGTTTACTCCTGGAACCTAGCCTGGGACCGTTTAACACATTACTTCGGGCTAGGACCATATTATTGACGCCACAGGGGCTCTCTATTTACTCATTGTCTGATGTGACTACACTTGGTAATGATCAAGGTCTACCTTCTTCGATCGCAGGATTCTTTCCGCGTATTGTGACACCTGTTCCCAATGTTCTACTCCTCGGAGTATTACATTCACTATATTGTCCGGAGTTATTCCACCAACCGCAGTTTCCAAGTTCCTGCGTTTTTCTTCCCAGTTCCTACAAGAAAAGAACGTATGGCAAGCGTTATCCGGGACACCTTCGCAATACAGACATTCACCAGATGCCATCTTCCCAATTTTGTTTAAGTACGAACAGAAATATCCGTGCCCACTTAAGAACTGCGTCACGTAATATCCAACTTCACCATGTTCCCTCTCCAACCAAGGTTTAATATCTTGTATCAGCCGTGCTGTCCACCTGCCTCTCGTTTCTGCAGTCCAAGCTGCTTGCCATGCTTCCAGGGTTCTTTCTCTCTCCTCGGCATCAATTTGATGCTGGACGACTGTTCCTCTTCGTAGCCAGCGTGCTCTACGCTCATAGGCTAAGAGATCGACAGGGATGGCTCCTGCTATGAGCAAGACCGCTGGTTCAGAGACTGTTCTGTAGGCCGATGTAACCCTCAATGCGCTGCGTCTTTGAATTTGCAGCAGTTTCCGTCGGTTTCTCTCTATCTTTAGTGCTGTTGCCCAAACTTCTGCACCATACAGTAGTACAGATTGTACTACTGTCATTAGTGTCCGCCTTTTGCTGGACCTCGGCCCAACAGTGTTGGCCATCAGTTTGCTAAGGGCAGTAACACGTACCGCTGCTTTATCAGCTGTCTTCCTTAGATGCTCCGAGAAGCTCATGCGGATATCAATCGTGATTCCAAGATACTTCACTGACGGTTTTAATACGATCGACTCATTCCCAACCTGCCAAGGGAGGATGGTTGGGATTCTCTTCTTGGTCAGAATGACAATTTCCGTTTTATGCGCTGCTAGAGACAGCCCATGTTGTGCCATCCATTTGTTGACAGCGCGCATAATCCTGTTCAGCTTGAGTTGGGCCTGCTCTACGGTACGTGCTGCTATAAGAACTGCGACGTCATCGGCATATCCCACTAAGCGGGTCTCTTCTGGTATCTCCAAGCATAGCAGGCTGTCATATGCGACATTCCAAAGGTCTGGTCCAAGGACAGAACCCTGTGCAGCTCCAGCTGTTATTTCTTTCTCTTGCCATCCTTCCTGGGTCTCGTAGCGCAGAATACGATTCTTCAGGTAGCTACGGATCACGCGGAGTAAGTACTTAGGGATTTGGAAAGTATCCTTCAAGGCATCTAGCATATCGATCCACCTAGCGGAATTAAAAGCGTTTCTCACGTCAAGCGTTATAAGGAGGACTACCCGACGTGAGAAATGATTGTGGCTTTCCGCCGATGTCACTGCCTCTGCAACTTCGAGGACCGCATCGATAATTGATCGTCCTGTTCTAAAGCCATATTGCTTCGGTGATAAGTCCCCAGCTGCTTTAATAGCGGTCGTAAGCCTCCTGCGTATGAGCTTCTCGTAGATCTTACCTGCAACATCTAGCATACATAGTGGTCGGTAATAGGATGGGTGCTCAGGATCCCCTTTGCCTTTCGAAATGAGCACGAGTTTTGCTATCTTCCAGCGGGCTGGAAAACACCCCGCCTCCAGGCACTTGTTGTACATTTCCGTCAAGAGGTTTGGCTTTTCGCGGAAAGTGACTTTAAGGATTTCTCCAGGTATACCATCCGGGCCCGGGGCCTTCTTGTTCTTCATGCCAGTGACTGCTGCCTCAATCTCCTGGGGAGTGAAGGGCGGGATGTTACCGATCTCACCCAACTCACTTTCAGTCTTTACAGGATGGGATGGAAAGAGCTTGGAGACGATATTCTCTACCGTAGCCGTTTTCATCGCACTTGCTGGATAGGACAGTGCTCCTAGTTTCTGGGCTACAATTTTGTATCCCAGCCCCCACGGGTCACTGTCGATGTCGTTGATTAATTTTCTCCAGCAGTGGGCTTTGCTAAGGCTTATGGCCCGCCTAAGTTGTTTTTTGGCTACCTTATGCTCTGCGGATCGCAAATTTGCCTCCGGACGGTTTCCAGCGCGCTGTGCAATACGTCGGCGTTTCAGGCATCCTCTACGCAAGTCGGCAATTTCCGATGTCCACCAATATATAGGCTGCTTTCCTCTGCGGTTCCCCCTCCTTGGCATGGCCGCATCGCAGGCTCTCTTAATGAGAGACATTGAAGCAGATACTTTCAGTTCCGCTGCTTTGCTAGTTTTATCCTCTGTTGTTGTTGTCATGTCCGCAACGATCGTCTCCCTGAACTTGCTTGCGTCCATATTTTCGAGGTTCCAACCCATGGGTTTATCTCGGTGACCAGGGCGTTGTTGTTGGGGTATATCCCCGATTTGGAGTGAGATATACTGGTGGTCACTCCCAGTATAATCCTCGAGCACTTTCCATTCGCGGACTAATGGAAATAGATCTTCCGACGCGAAGCCAATATCAGGGATTGTCTCCGCATAACCAGGGCGTCGAAACGTAGAAATCGATCCTTCATTTAGAACGAGGAGCTCTGTCCTGGCAGTCATCTCCATGATGTCTCTACCCCTCGGGTCTTGAGCCGGCATGCCCCATTCAGTTGCTCTGGCGTTGAAATCCCCTGCCACGACTATGGGACCCCTCGTATTGCGAATTTGATCCTCCAGTTCTCCAAGCTTTGTGCGAAACTCCTGGATAGGCTCATTTGGAGTAAAGTAGCAGCTGAAGTATGTGATTTTTCCGAACCGAACCCAGACAAAACCACGTCCTGCGCCACTCAGTGTCACGTAGGCCCTGCTAGCATCTCTGGTCCAAATGGCTGCCGTGCCCAGCAGATCCGGGAACCATACGGAAGGTTGCTTTGATCGGTACGGCTCGCTAATGAGTAAGAGGTCTGCCTCTTTCTCTGCAGCAAGTTGCAGAAGCAAGTCATCTGCCGTTTTACTCCGATTTAAGTTCACCTGTATTAAACGGATCATCGCCATTTCTGCTTAGCTTCCTGGAGGGCCTTTCTGAAGGTCTCACACCGCCCGGATCCCAGCTTATGGGCAGATTGTGTTTGGTCCAATCCCTCATTTTTTGCACACAGAACACAGTGTTCTTTCCCGGTGCAGTCTTTAGCCTTATGCCCCTCCGCTCCACATCTGCGGCAAAGGCCACTGCGATCCGGGTTCTTGCAGCCTCTTGCAGCGTGGCCGAAACCCAGGCATCTAAAACAGCGGGGCACTATGGCGCGACTGTTGATCCGGCAGTTCACCCAGCCAATCTTTATTTTGCCTGCGTTCAAGAGATTGGTGGCTGACGCTTCGCTCATGTCAACAATGGCAACTCGCTGGCCTCTGTCGCTTATAGGGGTGATGTATATCTTGAAGTCCCCAAGCTGCGGCTCAATACGCCGAAGGGCTTCTTCCACTTCTTCTTTATCCACTAGACAGTCCAAATCCTTAATTTCCAGACAGGCTCTGGGCTTAAGACTGGACACCTCAGCTTTTTCTCCAAGGGCTTGTTGGACTGTCTCGCAGAATACGTCCTTGCCTTCAGACCCTGCTCCAAACTTGAACAAAATTCCTCCTCCTTCCGTTTTGCGGATGGATTTGACCAGTGTATTCGTGTTCTCTGGTTTTACGCTCTGTTTTACAATGCCAAGTACCTCAGCGTACGAGCGGCCTCCTGCAGGCTTGATTAGTATTGCCACAGGTTTGGGTCTGGCCTTTTTCCTTTTGCTCGGTCCAGCATTCCCCATCCTTTGTTCTTGATCCGCCGCACCGTCCTCAGCCGTCTTTTTCCGAACTATGGGTTTTAATGTTCTTACGACCTTTACATCCTCTTTTTGCTCGGGTTTTTTCTTTCTTTGTTTCCGCTGAACAACCTCTGACCATGGAGCAGTGGAAGCGTTGGGATCCATGGTTCTCGTTTTCTTTTCGAGCACTATGGCCTGCGGACTAGAAGAGGCGGCCCTCTTAGCGCTCGGCCAGTTCTCCATCTGCTTTGCCTCTTTCCTCAGATGCTTAAGAGCATCTAGAGTATCCTCCAAGACTGACAGGCCATTTTTAATGTCCATGGAGACGTTCCGTTGCCTGTTCGTCACAGTTTTCATGTTCCGTACGATCTCCTCGCACTTCACGAGGAGAATGTACTCTTTATCAGACTGAATACCGGGACTGGTTGAACTTTCTCCGTCATCATTGTCAGCGCTGTCTATGCTTCTCGTACTCAGCCGGTCGACTTCGATGCTTTTGTTTTTTTTCTTTTTGTTTTTAACCGCGTGAAATTGGTCCCCCCCCAAAATCCGTGGGACCGGCGCCGTCCACCGGGGCTTGCACCCGATCGGAATCGGCGGTGAGATTGGCCAGAAGGGCATCGCTCACTTGGGGTAATGATGTTTTATGACACGCCATAACCATAACTTTTGTTGTTCGGGTCCGTTAGTTTCCCCTCCTGCTGGCTTGCAGGCTAGGTACTCGGCCCTCCCACCACGACGAGGTGGGCCCATGGGAGGGAATAATAATAATAATAATAATAATAATAATAATAATAATAATAATAATAATAATAATAATAATAATAATAATAATAATAATAATAATAATAATAATAATAATAATAATAATAATAATAATAATAATAATAATAATAATAATAATAATAATAATAATAATAATAATAATAATAATAATAATAATAATAATAATAATAATAATAATAATAATAATAATAATAATAATAATAATAATAATAATAATAATAATAATAATAATAATAATAATAATAATAATGTCGCGGAACGTGACAAGACGATACAGACTTGGCACGAACAATGGACAGAAAGAGCGACAGGCAACTGGACAAGACGACTAATAAAGGACCTGAGACCGTGGATCGAAAGGGATTTTGGGGACGTAAATTTTTACATCACCCAGTTCCTGACGGGACACGGTTACTTTAGACGGTACCTTTATAACATGGACAGAGTACGGACGCCAGACTGTAAGTACTGTGGACACGAACGAGACGACGCGGAACACACATTTTTTGTGTGCGACCGCTGGACAGGACTCCGACTGGAACTGGAGACCATTGTTGGCAGCATCACCCCGGACAACATTGTTCAGGTGATGCTCCACTCGACAGAATGGTGGCGATTAGTTGCCACCTATACAGAGACGATACTGCGACGAAAAAACGTAGACGGCTGCCTCACCTAACCGAGCAGACAGACTGACGTGACGCGACAGGTTACAGACAGCAAGACGAACGGACGAACACGGACAGAACCCCCAGCCAGAAGTAATACCAAAATAGTTCCTGGTCTGGGGGAGGACAACAAGGAGAGGGCGGTTTAGTGGGTAGGCCTATTTTTTTTGGGAGTCCCACATACCCCCCCAGTTCAAAAGACTGGAGGATATCCGTAAAAAGGATTCCGCAACTCCTTGTATAAAAATAATAATAATAATAATAATAATAATAATAATAATAATAATAATAATAATAATAATAATAATAATAATAATAATAATAATAATAATAATAATAATAATAATAATAATAATAATAATAATAATAATAATAATAATAATAATAATAATAATAATAATAATAATAATAATAATAATAATAATAATAATAATAATAATAATAATAATAATAATAATAATAATAATAATAATAATAATAATAATGATAATAATAATAATAATAATAATAATAATAATAATAATAATAATAATAATAATAATAATAATAATAATAATAATAATAATAATAATAATAATAATAATAATAATAATAATAATAATAATAATAATAATAATAATAATAATAATAATAATAATAATAATAATAATAATAATAATAATAATAATAATAATAATAATAATAATAATAATAATAATAATAATAATAATAATAATAATAATAATAATAATAATAATAATAATAATAATAATAATAATAATAATAATAATAATAATAATAATAATAATAATAATAATAATAATAATAATAATAATAATAATAATAATAATAATAATAATAATAATAATAATAATAATAATAATAATAATAATAATAATAATAATAATAATAATAATAATAATAATAATAATAATGTGGCACAGGCATATAAAAGAGGACTAAAATGTCATCGAGCAACCAGTCACGTTCGAGCCACCGAGACGATCACACGTCGCAACGTTCAATTCCTAAAAAGTCTAGGGCTTCGAGTTATTGTTGGTGGCAGAAAATAACGTGCGTAATATTTTGCTGCAATGGAGGGGGCGTTACACGTGCAATCAGCCGTCGCATTCAACGAATCCGTAGCGCATTATGAGATACATGCACATCAACCTTATACATCAACCTTCAATAACAGTGATGAAATCCGCATATCCATTCAACATCAAGATCTATGCCTCTTGCCCTCGCGAAGTACTCTACATGTGTGTGGTAAATTGTCGAAAGCGACCGGTGCTGCTGTGACAGCAACGAAGCTGGTGAACAATGCTATTTTACATCTGTTTGAGGAAATTCGCTACGAGATCAATGCCATTGAGATTGATAAATGTAAGAATGTTGGTATAACTAGCCTCATGAAAGGCTACGCATCCTTCAATCCTGGTAGAAGCGCAATGATTGAAAATGCTGGTTGGCTTGATGTCGAGGAAACCAAACAGCTTACTAATGATACTGGTCACTTTGATGTTTGTGTCCCACTCTCCATGATACTTGTATTTGCTGAAGACTATCAGAAAATCATTATCAATATAAAACACGAGCTCATTCTCACGAGATCACGAACGGATACTGACGCAGTTGTGCAGACTGCTCTTGTAGTTGGTGGTTACGAGGATTTCAAGATTGTACTTACACGAATTGAGTGGTTGATGCCATATGTGATGTTGTTAGACAAGTATAAAATACGTTTATATAGTCAGATTAAAAGAGACGTCACTATGAGTTTTCGCACTTGGGAAATGTATGAGTATCCCCTGCTTCTAAGCACAAGGAAACATAATTGGACAGTCAAAACATCGAATCAGTTGGAAAAGCCCCGTTTTGTAATTGTAGCTTTCCAAACCAATCGGAGAATGGTTAAAAATGCAAACGCTAGTTACTACGATCACTGCAACATTGGCAATGTGAAGCTATTTCTTAACTCACAACATTATCCATACGGTAACCTCAATCTTGATGTAAATCACAATCAATACTCTGTATTGTACAACATGTATGCTAATTTTCAAGCCGTATACTACAACAGAGATCGAGAACCCCTGCTAATGAGGAAAAACTTTATCGAGTATGCTCCATTAATTGTAATTGATTGTTCAAAACAGAATGAGGCATTAAAACAAGCGCCAGTAGATGTCCGTCTAGAATTTGAGTCTAAGACAAATTTTCCGGCGGGAACCATGGCCTACTGTTTAATCTTACATGATCGAATGGTTGATTATAATGTAATAAGTGGTGATGTAATCAAACGTGTATAAAATATTTGTACCCAATCAGCATCAACCTCATAGTTAGATATTTAAGATCTATAGTTAAAAATTGTTTAGGTTAAATGCATTACCTCTAAGATATATATATTAATCTACCGTTAAGAGTTTTTATTAGATTAAATGTATTATCTGTAACATTAAAAAATAAGAAGAAGTTTTTATATACTAAATGCATTTACTAGTATCTCGAATTCTTTCGAATCCTCCTGTGGTGCGCTCTATCCGAAAGCGATGACAGCAAAGCGAAAGTCTGTCTTGCCATGATAACGTCTGCCTTACCATGATAAAGTCTCCCTTACCATGGATATCGAGCGTGATCTATAGAATCCGACTGTGGCTCCATCTATAACAGTACCGACGACAGATAATTACTGACGTAAGATACATTCTGACTGTCGGTAAAATATCAACAAATGTATCGAATCTTCCAATATCCCGATATCAGGATATCCCAATCCCAAATACCCCGTGAGGTCTCACTGTGAGTTAGTAGGTCACTTATCTACAGAGATCGGCACAGTGTGCTCGTTGGTGCGGTAGATGCAGGCGCATTTATCGACCATGATCTAGTGAGTTACCGACTGTAGGGGAGGCTGGGTCAGTACACGACTACAGTAAGTCTACATAGAACCTCGCGCCATTTAACTGGATACCATGCAACCATTATGGAAATATCGATCTTGATCTATCCGACTGTAGCACCATCTAGTAGACAACAATTTTGACATAAGATAATTATCGACAGGCGGTTATTGCCATCTGTGGGTAAAGTGGGTCTCTAGGATAATTACCGACCGAGCACAGGTAAATTTACAACTGCCCAGGTGGTGTGCTTGAACCGGCCTATCTTATCTACTGATAAGCCGAAAAAATAGGCTTACTATATAGTCTTTATTTATTTTCAGAATTTATAATCTAAATATTGCGACAATATTTAATGTCATTTAATGTCTATTTTTCAAATTCGTAATTTAACTAAATCGGTTTGCTTATTCAATACACAGACCCTCTGACCACAAAATGTTTTTCAAAAGTCGTAAAAGCAATGTAATCGAGAAATTAGCAATTGTTAAAATGACAAATTACGTCACTTTGTATAA
Organism: Cylloceria caligata; assembly: GCA_963942595.1. Classification (NCBI taxonomy): domain Eukaryota; kingdom Metazoa; phylum Arthropoda; class Insecta; order Hymenoptera; family Ichneumonidae; genus Cylloceria; species Cylloceria caligata. The sequence continues at coordinate 23,579,550 of OZ012704.1, forward strand.
TGGTTTCTATTCTGTTATCATATAATTAAAATACATTTTTTGCACAAAAAAGTTTTCTAAAAAGGTTGGGGTTTAATTATCATATATTTCCCTGAAATAAGACATTTCATAAATTCGATGAAGAAAAAATAATACAAGCTCAGATGTACGAGGTCTGTTCAAAAAGTATCGCGAATTTTGAATTTCCGTGGGCTACGTATATTCGATTTTCGATTTTTTTGTGGCGTTAGGTTGGTACTCATGTCCCTCACTTATGCTGACAAAGTCGGCCATTTTGAATGTTCAGTTAATTGTTGACAGCTATTTTGGTTGGACGTGTTTTGGCTTGTCTTCGATTTTTGCCTATTCCAAAAAATGGATCAAATAATCTGTATCAAATTTGGTGTGAAAAACAAAAGTAAGTGCGCGGACGCATTCCGAATGTTGACTGTGGCATATGGTGAAGCGACCTTGGACCAAAGCAACGTTTATCGGTGGTACAAAATGTTCTCAGAGGGCCGAGAAGATGTGAACAACGAAAAGCGTGCCGGACGGCCGAGCACATCAACAACAGACGAAAACGTTGATGAAGTGAAGAAAATAATATTGGCCAATCGTCGAATCACCGTTCGAGAAGTTGCTGAGGACCTAAACATATCGATTGGCTCGTGCTATTCGATTTTTACCAATGATTTGGGCATGAGACGGGTCGCCGCGAAATTCGTGCCAAAATTGCTCAATTTCGAACAAAAACAGTGTCGCGTTAACATTGCTAAGGAGCTGTTGGACTCGGTCCCCGACGACCTAAATTTGTTCCAGAGGGTCATAACTGGCCCCCTGTGACTTTTTCCTGTTCCCAAAACTGAAGAGGCCCATGAAAGGACGACGCTACGGAACGATTGAAGCGATAAAGACGGCATCGAAGAAGGAGCTGAACAAGATCACAAAAAATGATTTTTTCGAGTGCTTCGAGGATTGGGAATAACGTTGGCATAAATGTATTATATCCGAGGGGAATTACTTTGAAGGGGACACAATAGATATTAATAAATAAATAAATACTTTTTTAAGAAACACAAAATTCGCGATACTTTTTGAACAGACCTCGTATGATAAGTTACCAAAAAAATTGATGTTTGGCAAGTAATAAAAGTTCGTAAGGCTTCAGGTGACCTCTGAATTTGTTTCAACAAACCATACCTACAAACCATAAAAAGTAGCTACATTAGGATCAGAAGATGGCTTTCTGCATACCTAGATGTCAAAAAAATATACCTACCTGATACATAATGGTACAACCCATTTCTTAATCCTAACGCAGTTGCTTAATGCTGCTCGAAGCATTAAAGTATCATAGCTATCTGGGTTAGCACGAAGAAATAGGTTTCGCCACTATATATCAGGTAAGTATTGTATTATGCCCTTCTTACACCTATGCATGTATGAAGCCATTTCTTGGTCCTAACACCGCTACTTATGGTGCTCTAGAGCTTCAACTGTGGCGAAAGCCGTTTGCCGGTAATAACGTTTCATAAGCTATGTTTCTTTTTCAAAATACGAGTAAAACATAAAATACGAGTATGTGACATGAACCTTTATCGAGATGTATGGCATATTAAGTATAATAATAGAGGTAGATAGTTCAATGTAAATGTATTTATCTAAACACAACCGGAAACATGTATACTACCTTTAATTTGAACTTTTAAAGGGAAATTATAATACTCGATGAAACCAGGCGAAATGACTAAACTTGAGTTTCCAGTGAATAAAACCAGCAATCGAATTCCTTTATTCCTAAAGTACTACTTGCACTGTACTCAGGACCATATTTTTATAATATTCTGTCTCAGTTCTCTAATCTATTAACTTTTTACTTTTGTAAATTTCAACGTAAATGTACAATCACGGAAAATATCATTATAAACATTCACGGAATACTAGAATAAATAGTTTATGTGTGCGTATTGCGTCACAATACTGAACATATCATTTGCCAATCAACGGTGAAATTATAAATAAATTACATTGCCGGATTTCCCGCCATTATCTATCACGTCTGGCAGACTTATTCATGACTTAACACTTGTGTCGTCCACTTGTTTTTGTACAATGATTGACGGAGTACGAAAAATACATTGCTTGACAAAGACGAAATAATCGAAGTTGTTCGAAATACCACCATTCAAGTTAGTCCTAAATCGAAATATTTAAAACTAATGCATCTAATTGCAGCATAAAATATATTCAGAAAGGTCTAAATTCATCAATATTACCGGATTATCTTCTCAAAAAGTGGATAAAATTAGTTTAGTGCAGTAAGAGATACTTGTGCGTCTCGAGGTAGTAAGTAAGGTAGATTAATGTATTTGTCTCGAGATACTACCGAGTCTGCTTGTAAAGGACGTGAGCCCGTTTTGTATTATGATCAGAGATCACTGACTGATTACTGAAACAGCTTTGGAGTTCAAGGGCTCCATTATCCCGCGTTGTCGAAAAAAAAGTATTAAACAGCTGACACTACCATCTTCATCGAAGTCGCGAGCTTGAATGCTAGGCAAAGTGAAAGCAAAAAACAGTTACCAATTTTCGCTCACTGATCTCTTAGAAAAGGTCTCTACGAAATGACGGAAAGAGACAAAGTAGAAAAGGAGAAAGGAAACAAAATAGAAAAAGAAAATGAAGACGATGAGGAAGATGAAGAATACGAAGAACAAGAAAAAAATGTGCAGCTTATAAGAACAAAAAACGGGTGCTCCACTGCGACACTGCAGCAAAAGCGATTGACCCAACCCAGACGGAAGTCGGGTAATTTTTTCGTCAAATCAACTGGTTTGCTCTATTAATGATCGTAAAGCACACGGATTAGCCTTATGGCACAGATTCTCAATGATCCAAATGAAAGATATAAAATACGTGACTCGACTAACAGTCCAATTCCTTGCAAATTGCGACTAAAAATTGTCAAATTTAAGGACACGTATTTTATATAGTACGGCGACAGTATGAGAAAGAAATGTTATCCATCCTGAATAGTTGACAGATAGAAGCAAGCGACAACTTGACAAAAAGATCGTAACGTTAATTTTTAGTCGTCCACTAAAGTAAGATACAATTTTGAGCGCCTCGGTTGTAGGCAACACGCGTGCGCTTGACGCGCTCGTTCCGATGGATATGTTACCTTTGTACTCTTTCGTTTTCTCAATCCCATTGCTTTTTAAACTTCGTCACGTAATAATAGAGAACAGTTGCCTATTCAGTCCCCTGTCATCTCTATACATCGTTTTGTAGTCGTTAAATCAAAGCATCATGCGGCAATAAAGTTTGTGCATTGTAATCATTAAATCTGTCGCTGTGTATTGTCGCTCAACAATGGTGGTGGCGTGTGTCGCGAGTATGAAAGCTTCTGTTCCCTTTTCCCACATGACAATATAACACGGAAAATTAAAATACTTGTACTCTATATGGTAACCTTAAGAATGTATAAATCTATACGACTGTTACGACTGATTGAACGGATGAGTTAGCAAATGTAAATTTAAACTAGACGTGCAAATTTCAAATTTGCACATTGCTTCTTCGTGGTTCTCGCCAATCCATAGATTTTCCTCTACGGGTAATGGTTATTTCAACTCTGGCTTCTTCGTAGAGGAAGTGGTATTAACTGTTTTAATAAAAGTGAAAATTAAGTAAAATCGCAAATTTCATAAAGTTAAACCCCTCGATCGATTCTGACCTAATTCACGACCAAGTATCCTTATCTCCTGGCCAATTTTTATGCCCAGTTTTAGTTTGATAGATTGAAATTTACGAAAGCTAGAACAAAAAAAAAATTTTTCGAAAAATTATGAAAACCCATAATTCTATCAAATGTGAACGCCTTGATATATTCATGCCAAACTCAAAACCGAACAAGATTGTCACCTTGCCTACTCTTGTAGAAAGTTTTAGGTCAATAGCTCATAGTTAAAGAGATCACATCCTTTTCCTAAAAATTCAAACAACCATAAAATGAACTAAGGGGGGTTGTGACCTGACTCGTGTGCAAAGTTTCAGAAAAATCCAGAAAACCGTTCTCGAGATACAGCCATTTTTATTTTGCAAGCTACAGGTCGTTTTTTCTAAACATGATTTCTCGACGTTTTGGATCATTTAAGGAGTCGGACATCAAAATCTCGAGAAAATTTATTTTCACGAAAACAAAACTTTTTCTATAAGGAAACAAAATGGCAAATTTTATAACTTTCGATATTCGTTTTTAATCCCAAAAGAACTCAATACCAAGTAACCTTAGTTGGAACTGCATTTATGTCGGAAGTTTCAGATCGGTGGCTTAAAATGTACGCGAGTTAGGGTGTGTAGGTCATGTTACATTTATGACAAAAAAGATTTAACTTTCATAAAGGTTTGCTGACATTGTCGATTTTAATTAATTTCATTACGATGGCTCGAAATTGCATCACCGTCGTGGTCTAATTCAGCTCAATACTTCGAGCTGTTCTCGAGTTATCAAAGTCTAATTGAATGCAATCAATAATGAAAAAAAATGAATATGTTAAAAAGGCTTTGTCGATTCTCGCGTAAATTAATAAAATGTTATAAGCTTTACAACTCTTTGTCGATTCTGGTCAAATGCAATACTAAACAACCTTGGTCATAACTATATCCAGCCATATAAATGAATAAGCTTGCAAATGTAAAATAAAAGAACTTTAATGACAAATAATGTATTAATTATATCCAAAACATGCCTTAAAAAAGATAAGAGAAATCGATTAATGACGAGATGGGAGAAAAAAAGGATGGATTTTGAAATAAAAGTTAAAGTTAAAGTTAAAAGTTATTCAAGTTGGTGAGTTTAATTAATGGTTTATGTTGTTGTTGATGTTTCAGAACCCTGTGAGAAGACATATTGCGCATGGGGAGGTGAATGCGTCGTATCGGAAAACGGTCGAGGCCAGTGTAAGTGTCCCGTTGAATGTCCTTCGGATCCTGCATCAGTTTGCGGTTCGGACGACGTGACATACACTAACCACTGTCAACTACGACAGGCTAGCTGCCAGAGCCGGAAGAATACTCGGGTTAAGCATCAGGGTGCTTGCGGTGAGTACGATGGTGTCGTCCCTCGTTAAGACCCTTTGCAATGATTTAGCTGACAGAACAATCCCACACGGCTTCGCCTCTAGCCTTCTATACAGTACGTTTCTCGAAAATTATAGTCTTGCAGTCTAGGTCCAATGACGGAGGCTTTATTCGCTGTGTATATTAGTCGTTTATATTTTAACACTGGGTATCGTATATTCTTATTTGCACATGTTACGAAGTCACAGAATGGAGGCAAATCAGTATTTACTCTGGATTTTGCATCTCAGTTTAATAAAAAATCCGAAATGAGTTCCCTTCACTACCAAACCTGTAATGAAGCAACAGTTCTCAAGTTATTGGATATGTTTTGAGTGGAAGAGGGTTTCCATAACTGAACTTAAATTCTGAAGTCGAACAATAGGTGATGTACAGACGATATAGGCGTTGCGTCTGTAAAATAACATAATATTACCATTTCTTGCAATATCACAATAATATATGTCCCATATGCATAAAAGATAGTACGGAGGGGTTTTAGACGTCATTACTTTCAGATGTAAACTTCAAAGACTTTATTTGAAAATTGCTGCCACAAATTACGGAATTTAAATTGTCGAATTTATTGTTCAAATTAAAACTCAGTGCGACGTCCAATAAGTCTTTGTATTAATTTGTATGCGGCTTGTTTATATTTTTTTATTGAACGAACCGTTATTTTGAATTCGCCATTAAAACGTTGTGAAACTTCCATTGCCGTTTTTGTCACCAATCAAGTGATCAATGAACCCAAAGAAAATCGACTTACAATTAGTAAAAAAATGTTTACATCAGGTTTGCAATCCGTGCACTTCACCCTTTGAAGCATACCCAACAAGAAAGCCGTGCCGTGACAATAATCGACAAGCTATGCCGGCAGAATGTACTCACCTACGTCATCATCCCATCTTATGTCATTGTGACGGCATGGTGTGCCAAATCTAGCACTGTGCCGGACTAAATTTCTATGTTCAATCTTTTTTGATTCCAATTAATTAACATTTCCTTTATCCATTTGGTTCAATTTTAATATAGTGGTCTCATATAGATAAAAATATTTAAATCAACGTCCTCCAAACCATTCTCCCCCCTCCCCCTACATACACTTCTAACGATTTCCCAAGTCGACTCCTCTTCTTCGGTTTCCTTCTTTCTCTTTAATTACTCCCAACATTCTCTTGCAAGTTCGCTCCCTCCTCCCTATGTCAGTTTTCTCTCATACCTCCACGTTCTCCTCCCGGCTCTTGCCGTATCTTTTCTCTTTTAAATTCTTCTCTTGACCATGTAGCCTGGCGTTTGCCCGTCCACTCCCAGCGACCACCTCACCTATCTTTCCTGCACCCTTTTCACATTAGTTTTCTCCTTCTATCCTCAAATCTCCACCCGTCACCCATACCATCCCACACCGTCCACACCAGAGTATGAAGAAGCCATATCCTCTCCTCTATTTCCTTTCTCCCTTTCCTGTCCCCCACGCCGGCCTCATCACTGTTCCTGTTTTCCGAACTTGATCCATTATGTGGTCCTCTGTCCATTCGTTTCTCTGAAACATATATCCCAAGTATTTAAACTTCTTCACCGCCTCTATCGTTTTTCCCCTCCATTCCCATACTATTATTTCAAAACTGTCACCTCCTACTCCACACCCGTGACTTTTGTCTTCTCTACATTTATCTCTAGCATCCAGTTTTTTAAATATCCCCAGCTTTTTAATTTATATTTCCGTCTCCAATTCAACTTCCGCTACCACCGCTACATTATTCGCATACGCCAACGAGTGTACTCTTCTTCCACCTAACTTAATCCCATCTCTTCCTCCTCTCCTCAGCTCCTGATCTAGGTCCGCCATCATGAGGTTCAATAATATCAGACCAAGCGGGTACCCTGGTTGCAGCCTCCTTCGCTCAATCTCTTCCCGTTTCTCCGCCTATCCTCAACCTACTTACAGTCTACCTGTACATCTCCTCAATTCTAACCTTCATTCTTTTTCTAACCCTCCTCTATTCCATTATCCATAGCACCCTCCTGTCAACTAAATCAAAAGTTACCTTCAAATCCACTAACAATATATAGCTTCCTTTTCTCCTTTAGTATCTCCCTACTTATTAGGCAGTTTAAAACATATATATTATCTATTGCACCTATACCCTTCCGAACTCCCGTTTGATTTTGTGGAATCATTCCCTTCCTTTCTACCTCCTCCTCTATACTTCTTTTCAGTACCGACGTGTATGCTTCATACAACGTCGGCATTATCGTCACTCAGTTATATTCCTCCACTCTTTCTCCTTGCCCCTTTTTTTGACTATCGGCGCTATAATCCTCTCCATTGGCCATCCTTGCTCTCTCCATACCCTCCTACATATTTGTTATGCTACCTTCTTTAACCCATGTCCTTCGAATTTCAACGCTTTGTTCAGTATCTCACCCACCTTCACCGCCTTCCCTTCTTTTAATGTCCTTACTTCTTTTCTGACCTCCTCTAAACTAAGTTCTTCCTCCTCTTTTTCTCTTGACTCCTTTCTCGGTCTTCCCACTACCTTCTCTATTACTTCCCCCATCAACCCTATAACTTATTTCTTCCATGCTTCCGGGCCGATGTACTCATTTAACCTCTTCTTGCTCTTCCTCCCCTCATTGACTATGCCGCACACTTAATGCTCCGTCTTTGATGTACCCACCTCCTTTATTAACTTGTATTGCCCCTCTTTTTTTCTCCGGTCGCCTATATTCTGGTATTCTCTTTTCCTTATATTGAAATCTTTCTTGTTAAACAACCCCTTCTCCATCTTTTCATATCGTTCCTTACTCTTTTTTCCTCCTCTCGCCTAATTTATCGTATTCTCTCTACCTTATATTGTAAACTTTCTTGCTAATCTCACCCCTTTCTCCATCGTTTCATATCTTTCCTTACCTTTTTTTTGCTATCTCTGCATTGGTCGTCTGATCATTCCTCTCTTCTTTCCTTCTTTATCTGCCCCATTTTTCCTTGACTTCTCTTTTATTTTTTCCCCTACGTCACTTATAACCTCCTGTACTTTCTCCCCTGCAACTCCCCTTTCTTGCATCACTAGCTTAAACCTCTTTTTCATATTCTTCGACCATAGCCTTCCTCGCTTATTACCGCTCTTCTTGCTTCCTCTTTCTCTGCCCCCGCCCCCGCCCCTCACCGCTGCAACCAATGGCTGGTGATCGGGTTTTACCTAGAAGGTAACTCTACCGCTATACTCTTTATCTGAGTTCTTGTGCTTCTCTCCACCAACACGTAGTCTATGACCGGCTCACCCTTCCTTGCCGTATACGTAAATTCACCTTCCTTGTCTCCTCTCATGTTTCCATTCAAAATCTTTCATCCCACCTCCTATATTACTTCCGTGAGCCTTCTCCTTTCCTCGTTCATCTTCTTGTTTTTTGATCTCTGAATATCCTCATCCCCTTTGTCCCCTTTTCCTCGATCTCCCTTTACCACCGTCCTTGTATTAAAGTCCCCCCTCCCCATTATCGCATTCTCCCATCCTTCCTGTCTTTACAACCATTCTCTTAGATACCTCAGTTTCTCTCCTAAGTATCCGTTAATATCGACCCTCACTATCACCCATGATCCATTTCCTGCCCTCATTCTGCTTGTCGTTTCTGTTTCTTTTCTTCGCACATTGCGTCTTCTAGTTGTATATTCAGTTAACAGACTCCTTCATATAATCTCTGATCCTTCTTCCATCACCCACGTTTACGTCATGACTATCACCTCTCATCCACCTATACCCTTCCAGAAGCCTCTATATTTATTCCCTAAACCCGCCATGTTCCAGAATCCTACTCTCTACTACTTTCTGCCCCTCTTCCTTCCTATCCGCCACCTTCCTCCCTTCCTATTCCTAACACCTTGACGTCTTATCTCCTTTTTCTTGTCTCCTCTACTCTTGCCCCAAACTCTGATATTCTTGCCTGTTCTCCCATCTCTCTCGTCTCCCTCCTCATTCTTTAACTTGAAGTCCAGCTAGGGGTCCCTTAGTAAAATCCTCATTTTTCCGCGACACCGTAAGAGCCTCTCATTTGCGAGCTTAGCATCTAATTAGCACCTAAAAATCACCTAATTATGGGGTGTAGTAAAATATTTTTAAAAAGTGTATTTATTTTTGGGACCGCAAGCTGGACGTTGAGCTAGTAGTCCGTATACAATTTTTATTTTTTCATGAAACTAAAAGAGCACCTAATTCGCGAACTTAGCACCTCATCAGCGCCTAAACAGACCGTAAGTATGGTATAAATACCGTCCTAATGCTACACCGAAAACGGAATTCTACGACGAGTATAAAAAAATACAATATTATCAGGAGTACAAATTGAAAATGCGGGATTTTTTTCTATTTTTGAACGTTTATTCTGAAAAAATGGTAACAAATGAATTATTCAAAGTATTGTCCATCGCTAGCCACAACTTTTTCCCATCTTTCTGGCAATTTACGGATACCGTCGCGAAAAAATTCGGCCGGCTTGGCTGCTATCCAGTCATCGACCCATTTTCCATCGATCGGAAAAGGTGGTAATCGGAAGGAGCAATATCTGGGCTATACGGCGGGTGGGGTAAGACTTCCCATTTCAGCGTTTGTAGGTATGTTTTGACCGGCGCTGCAACATGTGGCCGAGCGTTGTCATGTTGCAAAATTACTTTGTCGTGTCTTTGCTCGTATTGTGGCCGTTTTTCTTTGAGTGCGCGGCTCAAACGCATCAATTGAGTTCGGTATAGTGCTCCTGTGATGGTTTCGTTCGATTTCAATAGCTCATAATACACCACACCCAGCTGGTCCCACCAAATACAGAGCATGAGCTTGGCGCCGTGAATATTTGGTTTGGCCGTCGATGATGATGCATGGCCGGGGTAACCACATGATTTTTTGCGCTTCGGGTTATCGTAATGGATCCACTTTTCATCACCAGTGACAATGCGATGCAAAAAACCCTTCCGTTTTTGCCGTTCGAGCAGCAGTTCGCATGCAAAAAAACGGCGCTCGACGTCTCTCGGCTTCAGCTCATACGGCACCCAATGTCCTTGCTTTTGGATCATTCCGAGGGCTTTTATACGATGGGAAATGGCTTGTTGTGTCACTCCCAATGAATCTGCGAGCTCTTGTTGAGTTTGACACGAGTCTTCATTGAGTATTGCCTCCAATTCAGCATTCTCAAACTTTTTCACTTGGCCCGGCCGCTCTTTGTCCTCAACGTCAAAATCACCACTTCTAAACCGCACAAACCATCTCTCGCACGTTGAAACCGATGGAACATGACTCGGATAAGCCTCGGAGACCAATCGATGTGCTTCAGCAGCACTTTTCTTCAAATTAAAGAAGTAAATTAAAACTTCCCGCAAATGCTGTTTTGTTGGCACGAAACTCGACATATTGAGAGCTCAAAAAAACTATGAATTTGACACTGCGACAAATTGACACATACTGAAAATTAAAGCTATAAGACGTAGCTTTGACATGAACATAGTCACAGTACTGCCTGATGCGTATAGCGTTAGTAACGCCATCTGTTATCAAACCCGCATTTTCAATTTGTACCCCTGATATTATTGCATTTTTCCAATTGCTTACAAAAAAGGTTCAATAAACTGTTGAGCCGCGGAATATTCCATTTCACGATATTTTCTGGAATATTCCTTAGCTGACACAGCTAAGACTAAGAATTCGTTCAAGACAGGAAACGAGGTAGACATCGACGCTGCATGAGGCGACTCGCTCGGCGATCGACGATAGGCTAAAGTAAAAATTGCTAACAAAGGGATTTTCGCGAACACAGTTAGCAACTGCTTTACGAAAATCAGTTTTTAAAGTAGACTCAGAGAGAACGGGTTGGTTCCTCGTCCATTACTCGAAACAACAAATCATTGCAACATTCTTTTTATAGCCTTTTGAATAAATAATGGAAAGTTGCCGTTGTCTATAATAAATACTACTATTTTACATAAATTCACGTTTACCCTATTTAATCGAGATCTATCTCCTAATCGGCATACGATCCCAAAAATAATAATTTTTTAATATTATACCGAATACCAAATAATCCAATTACGCGGTACCGGCATAACAAAACTATTTATAAATAATTTAATCAAAATAACCGAAAGTGCTCGATTCGACCTTGTGACAATAGATAAATTAATAATAATTCAAAAAACCTCCAGTAAGAAAATATCTATTTTATCGAAAATAATGATTCCCTCAATTGTGCATAAATCTGCGCTTTAATGAAAAAATCATCGTTCCTCCTCCAAAGATAACTCAAGAGCCCTTTTCTATCGCCAATTTCCTCTCGAACAAAATGCACATAATGGCATTTACCTCCAATAGTCTCGAAGAGCCCAAAACGGAAATACTAAAACTTGGAAAAATGATTTTTTTTGTTACAAGGCAACAAAGTGAATAAAAAGGTTATAAAAATCTGAACTTTCACGAAGTTTGTTCTCTCAAGTATTCAGATATCGGGTGTGATTTTGTGGATTTTTTATTTCAACTTCAAAGCCCGAAAAGAATCTTCCGAAAGAAATCGGGGTTTTCGACATTGAAAGTTCGAACTTTGAAGACGGGTGGAAGCTAAACGATTGACTTGACGATAAATGTGAACCATTACATTTTAGTAGATATGTTTATGCTCTACAAGAAAGGAATGTACAGTCTGATAGTATATCTTGCTTATTTTTCGACATAATAGAGAAAAACCGAAAAAGCCGCGTTTATTGTTTACAAAATTGTTTATAACTAATTATTCATTCTTTTTTTCGAAGTGAAATGGGTCTCACTTATAGAGCTTTGAAACGAAGCCATACATGCGGGTTGCACTCTTTTTATATTTATTCCCGGGTTAACATAGGGAAAATGTCTAATTTCACAGGCCAAACTGGCCCGATTCAAAAATCAAACGTAGGTTCATGGTGATCTGAGTTTTTGTTTGAGCCATCGAATGTAACTACCGCTTCCGCATTTCGCATTTATTCTTGGTTAGTAGAACGTGACGACAATATGTAAGAGCCGTCCGAACGCAATCAATAACATCTTACAACTCTTCTCACTCGTGCTCGACTATACGCACAAACGACACTAGCGAACAACTTTAGTGCGATAAAAGTCGAAAGACAGTAAACGTCGATCTGGGCTTCAGTTACTCTAGGCACGTGAGGCTGTAATGGTCGTGCTTTGGTATTCTTGGAGTGCGTCGTTCGTTCAAGTGTTCTCATCCTTGTAAACATCGTAAGTATCGGCTTAGACATTCGACGAGATGAAGGGAACAAAACTGTCGAACATGACAAGAGATACGACGCATACGATAAGTTACGGTAAATAACGATATTAATCTTCTTCTCACATTTCTTTATCTTCTTGTAGATCCTCTCAGGATTCTCCTCTCACTCTCTATATCACTATTCCTTTTTCAACGACGGAATTCTTCCCAAAAATACTCTGCATAGTTCTACCATTGTAATCTTGAAAATCAGACTCATAATATAATTAGATATATATCGTAGGAACGTGCAAACGATAAGTTGTCAGCGTTTGTCGGTGCACACGAGCTTATATTATAATCCGAGCTACGAGTTTTCCGGGAATAACGACTGACAACGCGACGTTTCTTACAGCTCTCGAGAGCCGTCGAAATGGTTTTTATTAAAATTCTTCTTTATGAATGACGGCTCTCTCTCCTGAGCCGTAATTTTTGTACCCTAGGAGCACTACACGTTAATTCTTCAGTTACCATTCTTACTGACGTAGAAGAACATGGTCAATATCCAATTTGTTCTCAAAAGCGAAAACTTCTAATTTTTCACATACGAATTGAAGCTATTTATATATTACGAGTACTGATACAGATCAATCAGACTAAATGATAAAGGTAAATAAATGAAAAATAGGAATAATAAAAATACAAATTTAATGATCCCGCAAGTCCTGGTAAGAAGGAATAAAGAAAAAGTGCACATTCGTATAAAATTCTTAAAATGTGGTTTGGTATAAGATACGCCCCTGATTGTCCTACACTTTGGCATTAATATGTACGGTGTGTATGCTTCAGCCCGCATGGAATCAGCATTATATGGATGCGACGTGAGCTCCGTATACAAGAGAAAAATAAGACACAGTATGCAAGAGAAAAATAAGGGCAGTAACGTTGCCACCGGCGGTGGGTGAAGCAATCTCTTGGCATCCTACGGACGGGATGAGGAGAAGGACGCATCTCGCTCATTCATTCGGGTTCGGCGCACGATGCTCAGCCACTCGAGTCTATATATCGAGGATGGCGTTGCGGTGTGTTGCGATGCTCTTGCACTCACAATCATACGACTCGTGGATGGAAAACTGGAACATCAAATTCATTTTTACCAATGCTAGAAAGGCGTCGTCGTTGTGTGAGTGTAAATCAAAAGGGTGCACACGACGCCAAGTATAGTAATCGAGAGGCAAAGAAGAAAAAAGCACAAGCTGCACGCAGATAAAAACGAGTCCAATTTTAATTGGGCGTTAAAACTGCGGCCAGTAATTTTTGCCAAAGCATGGCAGAGAACGACAGATGCGGCTAAGAGTGGTGGGGACTAAATCATATATGATCATGGGAATATAGTTATGGCAGCTGTTCGAGTATTCAGTCGATGGAGAGAAGTGGACTGTAATGTGTTGCAGGTGAATTAATCAGCAGTACACGGATGTGGTTTACGGTGGTATTTACTGCTCCACCTGTCAAATACCGTGGACAAAAATATACAAATAAAACAAGTAAAATATGGAAAATAGTATATCAAAATGAGCACAGAAAAATATAGAATAAAGCGATGTACTAGTAAGCTTGTTACCATCCATGATTATATTAATCGATGTAAGCGATGAGATGTGCTGTCGCGATCGGGCCAGGCGGTGAAGCTGAAGCCGGGTGCACGACACGATGAGCCAATATGTTGATGTACTGGTGGGCCGACGTCAATATATCAATGCTGATATGCTGGATGAATTTCGTGGTAACTGTAGGTCGGCAGAGTGGAATGATGAGAACACTGAAAATACACAGAACGATGATAAGAGCGTACGAATCACGTAAACGATACAAGTCGTGAGCAGAACAAGTGAGTCGATCTGAATGTTATTGTTAGGGGGTGCCATTTTGAAATCGACTGCCGGCGCTGGAGATAATAAGCAGACCGTTGAGCCCAGAAACTTTGAAATTTCTGCTTTGCGATCACCAGGTCCTTCAGAGATGGCTCTGGGATGGTGGTAAGTGCGCTGCCAATGAGAAAATGCCCTGGTGTGAGAGCTGACACATCTTCAGGTTCGTCGCTGAGCGGTTCAAGAGGCCTTGAATTGAGAACAGCCTGAATTTGAGTCAGCAGTGTCGTCAACTCTTCGTAGGTGAGGACTGTTTCACCCACCGACGGAGGTGATGCTTTACCGATTTCACTGCTGTTTCCCATTTGCTACCCATGTGTGGCGCCGCAGGAGGGTTGAACTGCCATTGCACACGATCTTGTGAGAGAGCATTTGCAATGATGAGATGCTCAGAAGCATGATGAGAATAGTCGCCGCAGTTCTTTTCTAGCTCGGACGAAATTCGTACCACAATCTGAGTTCAGAGTGCGAGGTATTCGTCGTCGGGCTGAGAAGCGCCGAAAAGCAGCGAGAAATGCGTCGGTTGACCAGTCAGTAACGGTCTCCAGATGTAACTCTATCGTGGCCATGCACACAAAGACACAAATCCAGCCCTTATGTGTCTTAACCACTCGCCCTCCCCATGCCTTGAGTGTGAGCGGAATTGCGTAGTCAACTCCAGTCTCTGTGAACGGCTGTGTAGGTGTGACTCAAGAGAGAGGCAGTTGACCCATTAGTTGTTGAGCACGGATGCGTCTCTGCCGAGCACACACTACACACCGCAAGATGTGAGCCTTGACTGGAGCTCTACCCCCAATGATCGAGTGAGTTTGTCGAACTTGCGCCAAAGTAAGCTGAGTGCCGCCGTGAAACGTGCGCTTATGCGCTTGGTCTATGATAAGTGATGAGAGACGACACTAACGAGGCAAAATTGCTGGATGACATGCTTCAAAGTTGAGTGCTGATTGTTTGAGCCGTCTGTCTGGGTTGCCTTGACCCAAAAAATCTTCGCTTCGTCGATCTCGCGTGCTGAGATGACTGTAACTGGTGTTGAGCCAGGTATCCTCTTGAGCCGTGCTATCAGCCTCGAGGAGAGAGCTGTGAGCCGATACAATTTCTTGAGCGAGGAATACCTGTGCACCAGATTCTAATGACAGTCCTGCTTCGATGTAGCCACCACAAGGCCTACTCCTGGTCGAGACTCCAACACACCTAGATTCTCGGCCAATGCAGGCTGGGAAAGCCATGATTTTTGCGATTGATTGAGCCATGGTGGCCCCGACCACCACAACGGATGTGCTCTGAACAGTTCTGTGGTCATGCCCCTTTAGGCACAGTCCGCCGGATTGGAAATGCCAGGAACACGTCGCTACTGAGCGCGCTCCGTAAGATCTTGTATTTGAGTGACTCGGTTCCTAACGCAATCCTTCCAGTGCGACGGATGAGATTTGATCCACATAAGCGTGACTGATGAATCCGTCCACAGATGAGTAGATGCAATGTTCAATTTCAGTGTGGCTTGAACACTTGAGATGAGTTTGGCTAAGAGCAGAGCTGCTGTGAGCTCCAACCAGGGTATGGTAAGCTTCTTGAGCGGTGCAACCTTAGTTTTTGAGCACACAAGTGACGTCACTTTTGTTGCGGACGGTAATATGACAGTGATGTCGACATAGCTAGCTGAGAGGCGTCTGAAAATCTCTGCAACTCCACTGTCGAGTCGCTCCATGAGTTGAACCAACGAGGAATTGAGATCTTGGCCAGGTGAGTGAGATCTTTCCTGATTGCCAGCCACCGTGTCGAGATGTGGGATGACAGTGGATCATCCCATTTGAACTTGTGTAGCCAAAGCTCCTGCAAACGCATTTCGACATGTATCACAATTGGTGAGATAAACCCGACTGGATCAAATACCTGAGCCACTTTAGATAGAATGAGACGCTTGTTGAAGTTTGCAGGTGCTGAGCTGAACCGGCTTGAGAACACGAACTGGTCTTTGTATAGAAGCCACGTAAATCCAAATACTTTGATTGAACAGTTGTTCAATATAATTTCTGAGCAAGATGACTCGGTAGCAACGATGCTAGTCAGTATGTCCGAGTCTGTTGCGTGCCACTTGGTAAGCGAAAATCTGCCCGCCATGCTCAACTCCTTTTTATATTGAGCAATCTGAGCTGTTCTACTGTGTCTGCCCCTCCAACAATGTCATTCACGTAACGGTCATGCATGATGGATAGCACCGCGAATGGGAAACTCACACCGTCGTCCTCCACGAGCTGGATGATTGCTCGAACTGCCAGAAAAGGTGCAGCTTTGGTGCCGTAGGTGACTGTCTTCAGCCGGTATGGCACCTCCTCGAGCTGGTCATTGATCCATAGTATTCGTTGCAAGTCGCAATTCTTCGTGTACCAGGATCTGTCGGTACATATTGGTGATGTCCATGGCGAAGAAGTGGCGTTGATGGCGAATCCAAATGAACACGTTCGAGATGTTAAGCAGCAGGTTGGCACCAATGTGCATGATGTCGTTTAAGGAAAACCCAGATGATGTTGTACTTGAGTCTTTGAATACCATACTCAATTTTGTAGTAGTTAGTAGTTAGTACTCGCTGGCCTGAGAACTCCGTGATGCGGCAGATATTAGTGCACTGCACTTGATGATAATGCTGGCCTATTGGATAATTGCCGCCTTCTCCATATGGCCGAGCTGCTCGTATTCTGCCATGAATTGATGGTAAAGTTGTTTGGATTCGTCATCCCTCGAGTGTCGTTTTAAACTCGAGACAGACAGTGATGAGTAGTCGAAAATGAGCTCCTCAAGAGTGTTGTCGGTGATTTGAGCGGGATCATGACGATGTACATCCCTGACGAGTCATGCCTACGTATTGACCTGAAGTGATCCTCACACTCCTGTTCTTCAGGCGTGAGTGAGCCGTCAGTGTTGATTGGTAATCCAGCTTGGACCCAGAACTGGATGAGGGCGTCTTGCAGTGCTTGCTCCTCCTGTTGAAGGTGAGCATTATGAGATGAACTAGCAAGCGGTTGTGCTGAATTTATTGGTCCAAGCACCAGCTATCCGAACACCGGCAGCTGAGCAATTGGCATTGACGGTGAGCTCCTGATGACATTAGGCTTAATAATCTGTCCATGAACATCAGCCCCGATGATGATGTCGATTGACCGAGGGCGTAGAAACACTGGTTGTCTGCCTACCAACTCCACCAACGGTATATAATTATTTACCTCATTCTTTTCCCGGCATAATTCTTTACAAGGTTCGATAGTTTTTCGGATGTCAAAATTTGACTCAAATTCTTTTCGTAGATTGAGAATTAATTCTTTATTTACATCATAAGTTTTAACAAATTTCAATTCACTTAAAGTTTCATTTTCCTCGTTTCGAAAAGGAATATGCAACGTTACCATCTCACGCTTGTACTCGTTGAGCTCTGACCCCATGTCATAATTCCTATAGCGTATAATACGTGATTCTTTCTGTTTCGTGTAATTCTTACCAGAAATATTATAATTTGCGACACATCGTGCAAGAGTACACTCCTCGAGATTTTCGAGTCTTCTTTGGTATTTTTCGAAACAATTCTCTTTCCAAATATCTGTTGATTCGTGTTCTGAGCCTATTTTCTCTCATTCTTCTCGTGTCTTACGCACTCGTTGACACTCCACAGGCTACATTGTTGGAATAAATATAATGACAGATGGACTTTTGGACGTTGGCTCAAGAAGTAAGAACCACGCTGCCTCTTGGCTTCTAATTTCCACGGCATTTCGCATATTCACTCCCATTTTCCTAGTGACATCAACCAGATCAAACTCTGGATTATTATTCATTACTTGAAGTATTTGATGCTGTAAGTTACTGACACCTCTATTTGTTGTATTCACGTATTCAATTACATATGCAGCACAAGAATATTCATTCAAAATAAATTGGATGTCCGTATTCGATTGTAAAACATAAAAAATGAATGGATTAAATGCATTGTGCCACTTTGCACAAGGTTGACGTTTTAAGAAGACTCTTGGTCGTGTTATTTCAACACGAAGAATATTTGTATAATGCTCATCTGAGGTTATATTATTAAGCTCGTAAAACGCGACCATGTCTGAGTAGTTTTGATTCTCCAAATTCTCCCTTATTTTCCCATACTGTTAACGAAGTTGTTGGAAATTTTCCTCTGTATCCTTGATCGGACTCAGTATCATCATCCTTTTGCATGGCACGAATGGAGCCTCGAATCGACATTTTTGCGGTCTATTTGCAACTGCTCTCTTTTAACACGTAAATGTGTACTTATGTGTTTGAATATTTATATTTCCAGATGCCCCTTTAGTCGAAACTGAAATTAATTTATCAATCATTGCAATGGCATCGCCTCTGTTGCCATGAAGTGCATCAACTGAAGCATTCTTAATCCAAAGCGAAATGTGAGCATGAGGACTCCCACGGTGTTGGAATTCAATCCGTTTGAAGCAATGAATCACTCGATATTCTCCAAAGGGATTAGCTTTTTTGAAGTAAGCAAATTCATAATGATATTTACTATTTTATTGAAGTAAATAGCACATGTTACTGCATCTTTATTGACTCATGTGCATTTATGAATATACCATAACTCATTTGCTCTAGTAATTCATCTGAGAGATCGTTATCATTGTTTTTCAATTTATACAACAATTTAAGTCACTTAACCCAACTGGTTTCGTTAGCACTCAATGTTAAAAACATAGTTGGCTTACCATATTGCCTGATCATAGAGAACACGTTCTTTTTTCTGTCAGCCCAGCAGAGCGTTGCATTTGATATACATTTCAAAAAAGCGAGATTGGTTTCTATTGACTGATTAATATACTCCTCAGACTCAATATGTTGTCTAGTAATTCTGACATCATTTCCAATATGTTTAAATGCAATCGTCAAGGAAAATCATGACGTCTTTGTCGTATGATTTTCACAGCAACACAAAGGACGTGATGAGGAGTGACCCCACGACAATCGACACGCCCCAGTTCACTGGTAGCTATGATGAATGACGTAACATGAATTCATTTTCTAAAACCCTGAAATGTCCGAGATAAATTCCTGGAAATTATAATTCTTCTGCGTGTTCATCAAAGAGCAAACTACGATGTACGTTTTTTCCACCCGGTGCAATTCTTAAATACTTCTCTCCATTCTACATTAATGTTTGTTGCTGGGCAGTGAGACAGCCTTCATTAGGGATATCTTCACTAATTTCATCAACTAAAATTTGTTCATTCGCCGTGTCATCGAAAAAACTTAAAAAAACTCATTTATTTTTATGTTGTAGAATTTGTATAGAGGAGTATTGAAGAGATACTGCAGCCAGATTGTCAGATTTATTTTGTTTACGAAACCAGTTAGATAGGTTGATTTGTGTATCTGTTTACGTTTGATATTGTAACGTGGCAGAATATTCGAGCTACGTCCTCCTCGCTCGACGGCTACCAGCACGATCGCTCAGGGTTGTAAGGGGGATTTTCAGGTCTTATTTATTCTTTATTTTTATTTTTTTTGTTGTTTTCTTTTTTTTTATACATATAATGCGAGCGACACGACCGATGAAGGGTCGGGGAAGAGAGGAGGAGGATGATCACGCCGTATCCATCGATGTCCGACTGCGGGATCCGATATTTTACATTCGCCGATATTTTACACCTCTCCCTGTTGGGAGATACGGTCCCACTCGACGTACATCCACCAACGACGCGCTGTTATCCATCGTCGGCTATCAGCTACTTGCAACAGTCCATCCAGAGCATGGGATCCATCTGCCGGACTAAGCTACTCTCTGCACTATCGGTGGCTAATTTATGCGTTGTCCAGCTAAGGCGCTAGTCGCGGTCATCGTGCGAGGCAGGTTCCCCCAATTAACCGAGTCTAGCGGGTTAAGAGGGGGCCATAGTTCACGGGCACGCGTGCCGAATGGACCTCGGGGCTTTTTTCCCGGTGACCGTTGAGCGACCAAGACGTAGCACATATCGTATCTGTGTCCCGCTCTACTCTTTGGCATCACGCAAACCACTAACGCGGCGAGGAAAAGAGGGTTGTCTTTCGAGCCCACATCGGAATATACCATCGTACGACCAGCCTTCGTACTTAAAGAAACCAGGGAGAGAATCTTTCAACATCCTTTTGAGGTTTCCCGGATTTCGAAGAACGTCACGGCAGCATCTTCCCGGTGAGCTCTCCTTCCTTCTACGGTCTCTTACTATTATATTATTATTTTATCATTCAATTTGTGAACAATTAATTTCTTCGAGCGTGGTCACACCTGCGACTCTAGTACACTGCGTGCAGAGTAGTAATTTGTATCGGGAACCGCGGCGTTTATCGAGTGTACTCGCGAGATCGTGTAACCGGTAGATACCGGGAGAAAGTCATCGTATTATTTAATTGTATTTTGAGGACGGTTAAACCGTGCACGCGTTAGGATTTTACCGAATAAGTAACTTCGATTTATATGACTTAGTCTATTTCTTTTCCTTTATTTTATTGCCTTGGTTTTACTTTGACGGACGTTTCGGCAGTTACCATACTTTATTTATTCGATTAATTGTTTCTTTTCCTATTCTATCGAACCGTACTTCATTATTTTTTTTCCTTTTCTTTCTCGTTTAACATTTGGAAGTAGTGCGAGTTCGGCCGTCGTCCCGTCTATGGTATTTGGGCTTGAGGGACTTGTACGGTCGGTGCCGTATCTAACTTAATTAAATTAATTGTTCGTTGTTCTTATTAGTACGGTTATTATCGTTAGTATTGTTTATTGTTATTATTATTATTATTATTTCGGACGTCAGTCCTTTAATTAGGGTCTTCTCAGGTTCTTTTTAAATAATTTGGGGTTTTATCAGGAGTACAAATTGAAAATGCGGGATTTTTTTCTATTTTTGAACGTTTATTCTGAAAAAATGGTAACAAATGAATTATTCAAAGTATTGTCCATCGCTAGCCACAACTTTTTCCCATCTTTCTGGCAATTTACGGATACCGTCGCGAAAAAATTCGGCCGGCTTGGCTGCTATCCAGTCATCGACCCATTTTTGGGCTTCTTCGTAAGAATGGAAGCGCTGGTCAGCTAGGCCATGTGTCATCGATCGGAAAAGGTGGTAATCGGAAGGAGCAATATCTGGGCTATACGGCGGGTGGGGTAAGACTTCCCATTTCAGCGTTTGTAGGTATGTTTTGACCGGCGCTGCAACATGTGGCCGAGCGTTGTCATGTTGCAAAATTACTTTGTCGTGTCTTTGCTCGTATTGTGGCCGTTTTTCTTTGAGTGCGCGGCTCAAACGCATCAATTGAGTTCGGTATAGTGCTCCTGTGATGGTTTCGTTCGATTTCAATAGCTCATAATACACCACACCCAGCTGGTCCCACCAAATACAGAGCATGAGCTTGGCGCCGTGAATATTTGGTTTGGCCGTCGATGATGATGCATGGCCGGGGTAACCATATGATTTTTTGCGCTTTGGGTTATCGTAATGGATCCACTTTTCATCACCAGTGACAATGCGATGCAAAAAACCCTTCCGTTTTTGCCGTTCGAGCAGCAGTTCGCATGCAAAAAAACGGCGCTCGACGTCTCTCGGCTTCAGCTCATACGGCACCCAATGTCCTTGCTTTTGGATCATTCCGAGGGCTTTTATACGATGGGAAATGGCTTGTTGTGTCACTCCCAATGAATCTGCGAGCTCTTGTTGAGTTTGACACGAGTCTTCATTGAGTATTGCCTCCAATTCAGCATTCTCAAACTTTTTCACTTGGCCCGGCCGCTCTTTGTCCTCAACGTCAAAATCACCACTTCTAAACCGCACAAACCATCTCTCGCACGTTGAAACCGATGGAACATGACTCGGATAAGCCTCGGAGACCAATCGATGTGCTTCAGCAGCACTTTTCTTCAAATTAAAGAAGTAAATTAAAACTTCCCGCAAATGCTGTTTTGTTGGCACGAAACTCGACATATTGAGAGCTCAAAAAAACTATGAATTTGACACTGCGACAAATTGACACATACTGAAAATTAAAGCTATAAGACGTAGCTTTGACATGAACATAGTCACAGTACTGCCTGATGCGTATAGCGTTAGTAACGCCATCTGTTATCAAACCCGCATTTTCAATTTGTACCCCTGATATTAATCGTTACTCGTTCGCGACTTATTAGCCGTTACTTGCTTGCGATTTCCAAGATAGGAGAGTTGAACTAGTCGAAGCTCGCGTACGTGACCTCCGGACGTCCCGTTGTTATGGTTCTTGGATGTATTTGGGATTACCTCGGAATAGGCTGTATCGCGAACTGAGCATAGAGACAACCGAATGTTTGGCTTTGTCGGTGAATATTGGTCGAAATTCGAAGCGAACGAGATAGGCTATATAACATCCGCAGAGTATAAGAGTGAGAGAGAGAGAGAGAACGGGATAACTGCTGCCGTTGAATTAAAGATTAAAATTAGGATACTGGACTAGATTTGGAAGATTGTTAAAAACGGAGAGACTAATTTTACGGGACATTTTAGTTAAATTCTAAATTGATGTTTATTGGAGAAATAAAGAAGTTTATAAGTCCCGTACCTGCTGTTGTTGTTTGAATTATTTACGGTTATTATTTTATTTATTTATTTAATATTCATTTAGCTAAATATTGTTTATTGTTTGTGTTTGGTATTTATTGACAATGTCTTATTATTGGACTTTGTTCAGTAATTCTAATAAATTATTTTAATTAATTGATTTTATTCATATTTTATCTTTGACTAATTAGTGACTTGACAGTCCGAACCACCCACTCTGCCTTGAACAGCTGTAGCTAGCCTGGGTTGAGTCTGGCCTACCATCTCGTTATTTTTCGTTCCGGCGCGTAAGCGCCTGGCGCCCATCTCGTAAGAGAAAATAAAAAGGAAGGAAAAATAGCTTGGGCCAGCTATAGGTAACGTGGTGCGTTGAGGCACAAATTTACCGTTACAATATGTACATGATGCAGTAATCATCGCTAACGTGCCTTGGTAGTGTAACGTCAAACCCGCGCGGTGTTTTTACAAGAACCGACTAATTTAAGTCGTGTGAGGCGTTTTGGCGTGAGTTTTCCGTTCTCTGGTCAAGGAGAATGAATTCTCCCTTTACGACACCTGACAAGAAACACTGAAGACGCAAGCCCCCATTTGAGTCGAACCTTTCGGAAAATTACTCGGAACGGGGCTGAGAATGCTCGTTGATTGTTCGCGTTAACCGTCACTCGACTCAATAAACTAAATTGGTAAATTAACCCGCGGAGGAAGGGTTTTTAGGAGGAAGGAAAATGGCAGGTTACTTTCACTTGGGTAAAAATTTACGGAAATATCAGATAAAATAAATTAGAAAAATTGCGTTGGTACTTACGTTTGGTTTTCTAGTGAAGTTGTTTCGCCGGTAACCGATGAGTTGAAGGGAAAAAAATAAAAATCGTTAAACTCGATGATTCGTAAAGCTGTTAAAATTTATTCAAATGACCGAATAAGTCATACACGTACATTCGCTATTACCGTGCGCGAGCGATCGTTGTTTTTCGACACAATACACTTAACGCGATACTTATGATTCGATAAAACAGTAAAATGAAATAAACAGTGTGGACTTGTACAAAAACGGCAGAAAACAATTGAATTCAATTTCTTTTAAACTTTAGATAAATTCCGTATGATTGACATTAAAACCGAGAAAAAGTAAATTCGAACTGAATTTAGACTGTTCAACCTTTTTCTTTTAAGTACTCACTCTGAATTTTAGTTGACCCTATAGGGAGGGATTCTTCCGCGGTGGTGAGCCTGTTTAGCTCGTCAGTTTTTATCGCGACTTGTCGAACGCTCGACGCTGCGGCTGTACGCAGTGGAAGCTGTTCTACCTTCTGGGAGCGTCTACTCTCGTTCTCCGACTAACTGTCTAATTCTTCGACTCCTCCTGTTAACTATCTTTTTTTGGCATTTTGACGTCCTTATATAGGTCCTGGATGGTCTAATTTTCTATGCGGGGGATTCTTGGAATTACAATAGAACTCGGACTTTGAAGCTTATCGTGACGACCCATTTTCTTTTAACTGTGACGTCGTTCGATACTCTTTCCGAGTTGCATGCGAGGCGATACCACATATTGCAAGGTAGTTGAAGGATTATTCCTTGCTTCGGTGGCACGCGTCGAGATAGAGAGAGAGAGAGAGAGAGAGAGAGAGAGAGAGCGAAAAGCGCCTTGGTCAGGAAGCGCGGTATCGAGGGATTCGGGCCACGCTGCGTTGTAGATCCGAGTCGCTTCTGCTGTCCCTTTTATGACTAATACAAAATGTAGTTCTTCGATAATGTTAAACTTATTTTAATTCTTAAGTGTGTAATTAAGTGTGTAACGTAAAGGGGCATATATAATGACTGTCGTAACCAAATGTTAATTGTTTTTATATCCTCTTACGGTGCTAACTGTTTAGTTAAAAATGTATTGGCTTTGCGATTTTCATTAATATTTTATTTTCATAATTGCAATTATTTCTTGTACCCTTTTGGGTAAGCATTTCTTTTCTGAATTTTATCATAATTTTTAATTAAAATTGTTCGTAAGTCTAAATTATTCTATATCAAATGCTGCTTAGATTTGCAGTGGGTCGCAAAGTATATGTTTTATAGATATGTATTGTTTCGAGGGAACACTCCTCGTCTTATGGTGTTAACACAGATAGAGGGGAAAGACGGCATCGGCTCGGGTGCGACCTGAAAGCGTTGAGCGGCATGCTCCTACGCCAACAACCGCTACCGTAGCTTCGAGTCGTCTTTGCCATCTATCCAATGACTAATATGAGTCATCTTTTCTTATTTTATCCTATTTTAACTCTGGCTATCTGTATGATATTATTGCTTAATTCTTATATCGAACTCGCGTTTAGATGGTTTATTCCCTTTAAATTATTGATTTATTTATTAGATATATACATTACGTAGTCTAAATATTTACTTCGTAAAAAGTCCAAATCTTTGCTATGATCGTGTTTCAATTTTTATTTAAACATTCAGAAATTCTGAAGAACTGCCTTTTGGGCTTTTGGTGTTTTCATGTCAAAAACAAATTCCAATTTTCTATTAATACCATTAATAAGACATATGTTTTCGTGTAATATTGAATATCAATTTTCTTGTTCATTGCATCATTCGTCATAGCATATAAGAACTTCCAAGACAACGAAGATGTTGCCACGGCAGTTGGTCTACCTTCGTGACCCAGATACGGTATATGACAGGGGGAAGGAAGCGAGCACCCGACAATCGCGAACATAACACGCGGGCACGAATCAACCAAACTTTCGTGACACGCGCCGCCAATGATATCCACAGGCCATAGAGGGAAAACTCTTGATACGAGATTCAGGTCCCTCTATGCTGACCGTTAGAGTGGGGCAGTGGGCTACCAACTCTTAGTTTCTCGTTGTTAGGTACAAGGTGTGATTTGACGATAATTCCTTTGCAGGAAGGCTGTACCTCGGGTTTCCCCCAACCAGCACTATTAACTCACGTCTGTTGGTCGATGGATAATTACTGAAACTAGACCCACCGTCCAGACTATGCCACGGTCAAAGGAGCTACCTTGATCAGATGTTATTGCACGGTTGGCTTGGAAAAACCCTGCCCTCATCATTTCTGAATCATTGAACAAGTTGGACCTGCCCCCTAGAGGGCGATGACTCACTTAGCCAGCGCCGGCGATGGGGAGCGATCTAGACCCCTCCGCATCCTCGGTCTGTTACCAGCGGGGGCCACGGGGAGGCGGAGTCATCAGTTCTTTTACTCGGTCCCAGCAGGTCACCCGGAAAATATCCAGGTAGTTTGGCCACAGCGGCTCGGCTGCACCGGCTGGCTACTTCCTTAGAGCGGTAGCCCCTGCAACTGCCGATTACAGCCCGTCCTCATACACATACGCATACCTGGAATCGAAACTATTCCACACTACGTTTGGTCTCATTCATGCTTGCACCTATTGTGCCACGTAACCCATTCCTGAAGGACACATTAGTGTTCCTTCCTCACTTGCTTGTCGTTTGGTGTATCTTTATCACACTTTTTACTCACATTGTCCCGCACTTTCACTTATTGTTTGTTCGGCAGGTTACATTGTTCCATATCTCTAATAATTACTTACCGTTTGAGCAGCCTGGCAATCCGGTCATTTACGGCGTGTTCTGTGCTTCTTTAGCCTCCAAGATGTTCCTCGCCAGTTCAGCGAACTTGGCGAAGTTTGGCTTTGTTAAGAGTGTCTCCAGGCGCGGTGGCCAGTTGTTTCCAGACTGCATTATGTGAGTCCTGAGTTCGTCTCTCTTTTCCTGATAAATGTTACAGTGGAGCAGCAAATGTTCAGGGGTCTCAGTCAGCCCGCATTCGCACAGATCATCCTCTGCAAGACCGAACTGTCTAAGCTTACTCTTGAAGTCGCCGTGTCCGGTAATAAACTGAGTTACGTAGTGATCTAGCACAATCCACTTCATCCTCAGTCTATTGGTAACGTTTGGTAGGTACTCAAAGGTCGTCCTTCTTTTCGTGCTGTTGTTCCATCTTGCTTGCCACGTTCGCAAGAGCGAAAGTTGGACTTCCCTCTGTATCGTATCGTTGTTAAGTCCTGGTTCGTATACTGCCCCTTCCAGCCGGAAGGGGATGTTCCTTCTTATCCTGAAGCCACAGCTCCGTTTTTTGGCCTCTAGATCGATTGGGATCGCTCCCGCAACGACCGTCAAGGCTTCTCCAGAAGTTGTTCGATACGCCTTAGCAACCCTTAGGAGTGCCTGTCTTTGGGCTCTCAATAGCGTCGTCGTGGTTTGCTTGTTCAGCAGGTCGACCCACCCTTCTGCCGCATATGTCGCTATTGGGACAAATAGGCCTTTGTACAAGGTGTTTAGGCACCTATGCCCGAGGCCCCACCTTGCTTTAGCGATCTTGGCTAGAGTATTGAAGGTGGAGCCACACGTTGTTAGGTACAGTGGTGAACCTTTCCGTCCGCTCCTGGCGCGCACCATGTGTTCCCACTGCCCTACATCGGTGTGGCTGCAGGTCTTACTCCTCCCGCCGTCATTATACCTGTATAATCTCTGGCAACTATAGGACCCGACCACAGTGCAGGTTTATGATCTTCTTTAAAAGAAAGAAAGATATGGGAGCATGGTTACGTCAGGACGTAACAGTAGTGCATTTACCATGAGATTTACCTTATTGCCTTAAAATTCGTAATGTCGATCTGCGGAAAATCTTTTTGTAATAACTCGTGATGACGTTCTAGTATGATTTTGAATTCGTTTTTGAACCATAATCTGTTACAAATATTGCACACATGGCAAAAACAATTATCTCCAAATTTTTTCTGGAATTCTTTCTGTACATTTCCATTCAGTAATGCCTTTTTTTGCTCCTTGTACTCTCGCATCCATTCACTGGCACTTTTCGGAGCCTCCTTTGGAACTTTATTTCCACGTTGTCTCTCATAATACGCCCTATTTGTTTTCGACTTTTTATTATTTATTTTTAGTTATAATGTTAAATCACTATCTCTATTTAATTGAATAAAGCGAAAGAACAAAAAATCACTCCACTTGAAAATAAATTACACTTATAAAGTCAATCTCACAAGTCTATAAGTCCTTTTGACATTTCAAATCACAGTATTTACACAACAAAAATGAATTACACTAATAAACCTAACCTCACAAGTCTTTATTGAATTCGAAATCACACATAAAAATGCCTTACACTTATGAAGTTAATTGCACAAATCAATAACTCTTTTCTATACGAATAAATAAATTGTACAGGGTGCGCCATCTCAATCTGGTCGATGGAAGTATTGAATAACTCTGACAGATTTTAACCGACCAGCGTCGTACAACACGTTTCGTATAGGTTATTTCAGTACAATTTTA
This sequence comes from Cylloceria caligata, assembly GCA_963942595.1. Classification (NCBI taxonomy): domain Eukaryota; kingdom Metazoa; phylum Arthropoda; class Insecta; order Hymenoptera; family Ichneumonidae; genus Cylloceria; species Cylloceria caligata. The sequence continues at coordinate 23,607,732 of OZ012704.1, forward strand.
ACCATGTATCGCTATACGCCGAAAGAACGCTTGGCTTACGCTAATAACGTTAGTCGAATGAAGGAAGCTGAGCCGGATTTTTGGGAGCGAATTCTGATGACCGACGAGGCTCATTTCACCCTCTCTGGCGCTGTCAACAAACAAAATTGTCGCATGTGGGGCACCGATAATCCTCATATTATTCACGAAACTCCATTGCACGATGAGAAAGTGACAGTTTGGGCCGGTGTTTGCTCAAAAACCACCATTGGACCATTTTTCTTCAGAGCTGGTGAAACTGTCAATGGGGATCGATATCGGTGGATGTTGGCACACTTTGTTTTACCACAAATGCGTGAAAAAGGTCTTAAAGAATTTTGGTTCCAACAAGATGGTGCGACATGTCACACTGCGCGCTCAACAATGGACTATTTGCGTCGGAAGTTCCCAGGACGTGTGATATCAAAGAAAGGTGATATTGACTGGCCACCAAGATCGCCGGATTTGACTGCACCGGACTTCTTCTTGTGGGGATTTTTGAAAAGTAAAGTCTATGCCAACAAGCCGAAGACCATAGAGGAGCTAAAAAACAACATTCGAGCCGAAATCGCAGCGATATCGCCCGAGACGCTGGCAAATACAATGGAAAATGCCGAAAAAAGAGCTCATTTTTGTCTCAGTAATAAAGGCGGACATTTGATCGATGTGGTTTTTGGAAACTAATCAAAATAAATTGTAATGAATCAAATTTAATAAAAAAATCCGACTTTGTGAAATCTGTTGAAAATTCTCTAAGTTATTCAATACTTCCATCGACCAGATTGAGATGGCGCACCCTGTAGATACTTCAAATAATATAGAAAAAATATGGTAGCGCCAATGGTTAGCCGTTACGAAAACTGAGGAATAGACAAACATAGGCAGCGTGACAAGAATTCAGTAGCATCAGTGCTGCGTCGTTTCTACCTCGGCCCTGCAGTCTCCCCTTCCGACCTTTACAACCAGAGCATACCAGGTGTACAAGTATGAAATGTGGATTTTTTTCTAAAAAAACATGTTAAATTCGGAAGAATGATAAAATGTGCTTTATTCAAAGTTTGCTCCATCGCTTGTTAACCATTTTTCCCATCTTTCGGGCAATTTGTAAATACCACGCCAATAAAAATCTTCTCCTTTCGTGAACCATTCATCGAGCCATTTTTTCACATCTTCGTACGAACCAAAGCGCTGCTCAGCAAGTGCGTGACCCAGCGATGCAAACAAGTGGTAAACGGAATGAGCCAGGTCCGCTGAGTAAGCCGCATGGGGTAGAACTTCCCAGCGGAGTGCTTCCAACGTGTCGCGAACCGGTTTTGCCGTATGTGATGGAGCATTGTCATGAAGAAAAATGACTTTGTGTTTGTGTGTTTTTTTAAGCAACGAACGGTTTTAATCGGTCAATTGTTGTTGGTAACGTTTAGTATTAACCGTTTCCCCAGGTTTTAACAGCTCATAATAGGCCACGCCTCTCTGGTCCCACCAAACATATAGCATCGTCTTTCTGCCAAAGCGATTTGGTCTTGCGATCGATGTGGATGGTACGCCTCGATCTACCCATGATTTTATACGCTGAGGATTCTCAAAATAAATCCACTTTTCATCCCCTGTAACTATATGATGCAAATACGACTTCCTTTTGTACCAACCGAGCAAAATATCACATGTGTTTTTGCGCCTTTCCATTTGCCTGTCGTTCAACTCATGTCGTACCTATCTACAAGTCTTCTGAATCTTTTCCATCTGTCGTAGCCGATTAGAAATAGCTTGTTGACTAGCGCCCAATTCCTCGGCGAGTTGTTTTTGTGTTTGCGAATCATCTTCGTCCAACAATGCTTGCATTTCGACATCTTCGTATTTTTTTGGCGGCTATCCACGTTCCTTGTCTGCAACATCGAAGTCACTACTTTTGAAACGCTGAAACCATCGTTCACACGTATCTTGCGATTGAGTATATTCACCATAAGCTTCTCGAAGTAATCGGTATGTTTCAGCAGAAGTTTTCTTCAAATGAAAACAAAAAATTAATGTTTTCTGCGAATGCTCTTTGTTCGGTATAAATTTCGACATATTGAACACAACAACACAACACTATGCACACACTTTTCCAATTTATCACTCGTGCGCGTCCGACACTTGTTGATGACACAACACAATGGCGCAGTGTCAGATCTTTATAGCACAAAATGCATTCGTGCGCAATCTGTTGTCTGAAATCCGCATTTTATACTTGTACATCTGGTAGCATGCTACGCTACGTACCTATCCCTCTCCTGCCGTCCCCCCTTTCGACCGCTCGCGCATGCATCGGAGTGGCGTTGCCGTTGAGGCATTCTCCTCCTCTGCCGGTGCGCCTGTAACGCCAAATTGCTGATTGTCCTTACCATCTTCGAATTTTATGCACTTAACTTGTTAGTTGTAAGTTTTTACACCAAAGTAGCGTTTTAAAGGCTGCTCCGAAATTTCCTAGAAGTAAGTATCTTATAGTTCTCGCCGCATGGCAGCTCTTAACGGCTCCTAGCTAGCGGGTTCACCCTCCGCCTTCCCCCACTTTAAGTACGTAGGCGCAAGCCTGCTATAAAAAGGCCATACACACCCCGGCAGGGCGTCATTCATATTTGAAAATTGTAACGCATATATTTATTATAGATTGTGAATTAAAGTCTTCATTTAACGTAAATCCAATCATTCAAGATTTACCCCGTGACAAATTTTGACGATCCTGCCAGATGCCAGGATAGTAAATCCACGATTACAATCAAAAGATTGCTATCTTGTGACGAATCCAGGGACTCCACGGACTCCTGTAATTGTATTTCGCGCCTCTTTAAGTTTTAAAAAAGTTTTAAAGCAAAACTTTTTCCTATGAGTCCCTATGCTCTCGACGCGCCTGCGCAGTTGAATATCCTCATTCTTTCCCTTTGTGTCAGCGTCGTCACACGCAAAATATTAATAAAAACGCAAAAAATTCAGAAAAAATGGGAAAGAGGAGGAATCACGATCATTCAGTATCAAGGAAGGAGAAGGTAAATGAGGATTTAGTTGAGAGACAAAAAGAAATACTGACGAATATCGACCGGAGGTATAAAAAACGTAAGTTGAGGCGAACATAACCCATGCTTACTGGGAAAAAAGGGACGCCACGAAAATTGACTCTTTCTGAAAGATCAAATACTGACAAAGATTTGTTGGTCTGGATACCTAGTTGTTGTGCCAGCGATTAGATTGCTCGGTAGAGTGCCTTCGGTCTGACCGAGGCACACGCCTTCGTTTGACGATGGAATGCAACATACATTGTTCAGTCTCCATGGGTCTGACCCTTGAAATAGACATTTTCATCTGATGAAAAATTGAACAATTTAAAAACGATGTAAGGCAAGTATTAGCATTATGCCCGTTTACCTTCCAGGTTATAGATCAAGCTCGCCGCATCGTCGGGATCGCACTCGAACCCATCACAGGAGGGACGGCGAGTGCAGGCGGAGATCAGATCGTCGCAGCCGGTCTCAAAATCGCTCACGACACTCTATCGGTCGATCACGATGTTCGAGCAGCCGTTCACGTCACTCTCGTCGCTCAGAGCGTAGTCGCTCCGGTCATTCTCGTTGCTCAGGGCGTAGTCGCTCGCGAAAATTTGACAATGGCTCACAACAATCTCCGCAGGAGTCAGAGTGAGAGGGAGAGGAGTCTCAAATACTGACTCAAAAAAATGACGAGGTGGAAATTGTCAATGAGCGTTTGCCAGCGGGCCCATCGGCGCCTGACACAACAGCCCCGGCAAACAATGAACAACAGGTTGGCGTGACCGCAAAAAATAATCAAAATCAGCCTGAACATGAAGCTGACCTTCAAGAAGACGTATTAAACGTTATTGGACCGCGTTTGGAACCGGACCAGAAAAAGGCCCCTTCATCGCACAAAGATATCGTTATGCGTTGGATGGAAATCTTCAAAAAAGGGCTTTCTAAGGAGGAAAACAAGAGCCTCGTGGAAAAATATAATATTCTGGAAAATTACGGATTCATAGTTGCCCCGGTGTTGAACTCGGAGGTTGTTGCCGCGATACAAGATAATGTCAAAACAAGAGACAAGCGTATCACCAAAAAACAGGAGCGCATTGCTTCCTGCATACCAGCCATGGGAAAAGCTATCTCGATTACTCTGAAATCGGACAGTCGAGAAAAATTCGAGTTGCTCAATATTCTGAGTGATACAGGAAGACTCCTGGCGTCTCTTCAGAGGGAGGAATCAGAAATTCGCAGGAGTTTAGTCCTCGCAAATCTCAACTCATCCGTAAGAGGAATCTTGACGTACTCGACAGTCGACGGTTTTTTGTTCGGGGCGAATCTAGAAGAAAAAATCAAGACTGTGAAGACGATCGAGCGTGCATTGACGGACCTTGTTCAACCGGAAAAACCATCAAAACTCAAGGACTGAAAAAACCAAAGGGGCCCGCCGGCGCAGCGTCAGTTGATGCGCAAGAGAAATTGGACGCCGAGCGGGTTAAAGAGACTGACGAACGACAAATACGGCTCGAGGCCGGAGAAAGCGCATCCTCAAAAGACGCGGTTCCCGGACAGACGCCGTTAATTTCCAGCGTAGGTAAAACTGCGGGCCGATTACAGGTTTTTTATCGGGTATGGTCAAAAGTATCGGCTGATCCTGTAATTCATGAATGGATCACAGGATTAAAAATTCCCTTTACATCGCTTCCTGTGCAGGGTTGGATCTCGGAAAAAACGGATTGGTCAAATAACGAAAATTTGCGATCGCGTGCGAAATCGAAAAATTATTAGAAAAAGGCGCGATACAGACGGTTACTCCGTCTTCGGACCAGTTTTTATCAAATATTTTATTAGTGCCGAAGTCCGACGGGACGCAAAGATTTATTTTGAACCTCAAAAAACTTAATGGGTTCATAAATGCGGAACATTTTAAGATAGAAGATTGGCGAGTAGCGAAGTCGTTAATTGAGCCTGATTGTTTTATGGCGTCAATCGATATAAAGGACGCGTATTACCTCGTATCGATAACAAAGATTACTCGAAAGTTTTTAGGATTCCAATATAGCGGCGTATATTACGAATTCAATTGCTTACCGTTCGATTTGAATGTCGCACCTTTCGTATTTACAAAAATACTCAAACCGGTGGCAGCATATCTAAGAAGACAAGGCTTTAGATCCGTTTTCTACTTAGATGATATTTTGCTTATCGGGAAAGAGTGTGCTGAAAATTTTCGAGCTACGACGACTATTTTAGAAGAACTCGGGTTCATAATCAATCGTAAAAAATATCGTAGGATTCCCGAAAAACGATGCTAATATGTAGGGCTTACTTTCGACTCGGCGAAGATCACGATCGAATTGCCACAGGGTAAGATCCAAAGATCTCTCGATCTATTGAAAAAATTTAGAAAAAAGAAAAAATGCTCGATTTGTGAGTTCGCATCCTGCATCGGTACTCTCGGCTCGTGCTGTCCAGCGCTAAAATATGGCATGATACATATGAGACGGTTCGAAAAAGTCAGATTATTAGCACTCGAAGCAAATAATAATAATTATGACATGACGATGATAATTGGGGAGAAATTAAATGAAGATATCGAGTGGTGGACGCTTAATATAGCCTCAGCCAGCGCTCCTTTGAATGAGCCAGTGTTCGATTACGAGATTTTTGCCGATGCTTCGCGTACAGGATGGGGCGCAGTTTGCGAAGGTCGGCGGGCGAACGGACACTGGAGCACGGATGATTTGAAATTCCACATCAATCATCTCGATTTGGTAGCCGCATTTTTCGGACAAAAATGTTTTTTAAGCCATAAAAAACAATGCAAAGTGCTTTTTCGTATCGACAACACCACCACGATAGCTTACATAAATCGTATGCGAGACAGCCGGTTCGATAATCTTAGCGATATAACGAAACAAATTTGGGATTGGTGCGAGGCCAGAGATATTTGGATCGTTGCGGGATACATTGCATCAGAAGAAAATATAGAAGCAGATTACGAGTCACGAAAATTACAGCCCGAGACGGGGTGTAAAAAATAGTAAAGGTGTTTGGTGAGCCAAGAATCGACCTGTTTGCCTCACGAACAAATACGAAATGCGAGCAATATATTTCATGGCGACGAGATCCCGAGTCATTCGCGATTGATGCGTTTACCGTAGAATGGAATCAATGGTTTTTTTACGGTTTTCCGCCATTCTCAATCATTTCGAGAGTTTTACGAAAAATTTGCCAGGATCGCGCAGAGGGCATTGTTGTACCGTATTGTGAAGGTCAACCTTGGTTTCTCCTTTTCTCCTCATTAGTGATTGGCGATCTTGTTTTTTTCAAACCAAATGTTAATCTGTTGCATTCTTCCAACAGGGACCCTCACCCGCTGTCGAAGCAACTTACATTGGTTGCCGGCAGGCTATCAGGGAAGCATTCCTCTCGAGACAAGCCCCACGGGAGTCAATCGACATTCTCAATGCGTCTCTAACAGACGCAACTATCCGGCAGTACGATTGTGGGTAAAAAAATGGTGGCGTTTCTGTGCAACCACCGGTGTCAACACATTAAGGGGCTCGCCAATGAGCGTTTTATCTTTTCTTACAAGAGAATTCAAAAACAACGCATCATATGGGTCGTTCAATTGCTATCGATCAGTGCTTTCACTCGTTCTTGGCTCGAATTTGGGAGAAGATGAGAGAGTAACACGATTTTTTAAAGAGGTCTCAAAATTGAGGCCTTCTGCGCCACGTTACGATTCGACGTGGGACCCAAAAATCGTGTTACGATTGCTTTCAAGCTGGGGTTCAAATGAAAAAATTTCGTTGGAGCAACTTTCTATGAAGCTAGTTACACTACTAGCGTTAATGACAGCCCATCGGCTGCAAACTTTTTCGTTAATAGATATTCGTAATATCCGAAAAGTCGGCGAAAAATCTTACGAGATAAAAATTCTGGACCGAATAAAAACTTCAGCTCCGAATAAAAAGCAACCGGTATTGCGATTACCGTTTTTCGCAGAAGACAGGTCTCTATGTTTAGCGTCGGCTCTAAAAAGTTACTTAGACAGAACAAAAGATTTACGTAACGCGATTTTGAGTCTTTTTATTTCTTTCAAAAAACCGCATAAGGCGGTTACGTCGCAGACGTTATCTCGCTGGGTAAAAAATATTCTACGATCGAGAGGTTTTGCCGGACGAAGTCGAATTCGCTGAAGGTATTCTCGGTAATAGAGGTTAAGGTTTTTTGTTTGTATGTGACCTTGTTTATTTCTTGAAATATGCAGCGCATAAGATTACATGCGTATTCTTGGATTCTTGCGTTTTTTTGTTTCAACTGTTATACAGGGTGGCCGATTTATCTGAAGACATTGAAATATTTCGAAAACTACGTATTGGATCAAAAAAAGTTTTCAATAAAATTTATTCGTCTGGAAGGGGTTCATCCAATGATACCAAAGTCGACCCCTCATCCCTACCCCCTGGGGTGGGGGTGGGGGCAACTTTGAAATCGTAAATAGGAACCCCTATTTTTTATTGCAGATTCGGATTCCCCATAAAAAAATAAGTAATTTTTATCTGAAACATTTTTTGTCTGTTCGTGATAGATGGCGCTGTAATCGCAAGGGACCTGACTTTTGCGAATATCTCGAGAAATTACACATCGGATCGAAAAAAAAAAACACATGTTTAATTTTTGAAAAACCTATTCAGCGATATGAAACTCGATCCACCCTCCCCCCATCCCTACCCCCTGGGGTGGCGGTGGGGGCAACTTTGAAATCGTAAATGGGAACCCCTATTTTTTATTGCAGATTCGGATTCCCCATAAAAAAATACGTAACTTTTATCTGAAACATTTTTTTTCGATTCGTGGTAGATGGGGCTGTAATCGCAAGAAACCTAATTTTTGTGAATATCTCGAGAAATTACACATCGGATCGAAAAAAGAAAAAAGACATGTTTCATTTTTAAAAAAGCTTCAGCGATACGAAACTCGATCCACCGTCCCTCCATCCCTACCCCATTGTGGTGAAAATGGAAGTTGCTTCAAAATCGTGATTGGAAAACCCTATTTTTTTCCTGGTTTTCCATGACAAAATCCATTAATTTGACTTTGTTGTTGATATGAAATTTTCTCACACATGGCGCTGCAATCGAAAGCATGTATTCGTTTATCAATAAGTTAACAATGAATTTTAGCGTTACTCAGGAACAACGACGTGGACGATGCGTAGTTTTCGAAATATTTCAATGTCTTTAGATAAATTGGCCACCCTGTATACATTTCAAAATGTTTCAAACATTTCAAAAATAAATAAATAAATATAACAGTTTTTCATCAGTCGTAACTCGCTTTAAACAGCTACATTTTGATCTCTGAAGGAAGAGGCGCAAAATACAATTAACGATTAAACGAACTTACCTAAGTGAAGTTCTATCGTGATTGTATGAGCGCCTCTTGCGAAGAGATCAGTCCCACCCACCCATTAATCTCGTATGAGATACCCAAATTTGTTTCAGTTACGGCTTATCAGGCAGAACTTTAAAAGAATGAGGATAGCCAACAGCGCAGGCACGTCGAGAGCATAGGGACTCATAGGAAAAAAGTTTTGCTTTAAAACTTTGTGGCGACACTGTGGAAAGTGAGGGGTACTATATTTTGATCTCTTCGGAAGAGGCCCTCATACAATCACAGTAGAACTTCACTCAGGTAAGTTCGTTTAATCGTTAAAAGTACACGGAAAAAATAAATAATAATAATTAGAAGAGAAGAAACTTCGAAAAATTCTACACGGTAAATTTAGTAACTGTTATTACGATAGGATTTCGAGAAAATACAAAACGTTATATCGGTTTATATTCCGATCTCTGAACGTAATTATCTTCTAAAGAAGAAAGAAGCAGACGTCACCAAGCAGGGCTTGCACCGCTGACATCTCGACTTCAATCATCGCAGAAGCAGCCCGAGACAACTCCGAAGAACCACGGTACACTAGGACATCTCCCGACCAGCCACACTGCAACAATCTCAGCGTTCACGTAAGAATTCGATCCGTAGGACTGGATCCGCAAATCGATATCCTCCGTTAATAAAAATCGAATCTCTACTCTGAATTATGGAGCAAGTTTGTAGCAGCTTGCTTTCTAATAACAGAGCTAAAACAAAAGGCCGGAGGCAAGGCTATCTCCAACCACGGTCCAACATTACAATTCCTACGGTCAACCGCGTCGCGAATCCACACCCGATACACCCGTGCGATAGTATAAGCACACAAATAATTCACGAGTATAACAATAGTTAGGATATTTTATTACATAAAGTTAAAATAATACGCTGGCATTTCATGAGTATAGAACTCAAAAGCCGCGACAAAGACGCCACTAAAATCAGACGAACCCCTCCTGATATCAATCCTACAATGATGAAATCACGAGCTAATTCTCCATCTGCAATATCAGACAAAGAGTCATCCCTCGGTAAAATCATGGAGGCAATCAAGGCTCAAGGAGCTCTTGCCGACGAAAGATACCAACAAATCTCCGAAAAATTTGCATTAACCGAAAAACGGTTTAAAGTAGCAAACCAAGGAAACAAAAAACGACTAAACGACATATGAAGGCTCGCAAAACACATGAAGGTTCTCGCCACCGAGGACGAGGAACAAAGCGATGACGAGATTGAAAAAACTTCGATCCCACGAACCTCGCCACAAAGACAACACTCGACTTCTTCGGGCTCCTTATCACCGGAACTCTGTGTAAACAATCACGCATTCCCAGCCAAGGAACTGATACGTACCATCGAAAGCCTTCGAGGAAAAGACGACGTAGGAACAAAGGATTTTATCCGTAGCGTTCCTCGAGCGAGAGACCGCTGTTCTCAACCCGAATTAATACTCGATTTTATCTTGGCTGAAAAAATTCAGGATAATGCTAAGCGAGCGATCCGATATATTCGGATTGAATCATTTGAAGAATTATACGATGCTCTGAAAAAAAATGTAGCAGTAACAACTTCTGTCGAGACTGCTCGTTCACGTCTCGACAACATTCGACAACAACCAACTGAAAATGTGCAGGGCTATACACTACGTTTTCGTCAATTATTAAATGAGTTAAAATACGCCGTTCAAAGCGAACATTCCAGAATATGACACTGTGCTGTGGCTATGCAGATCGAGGAAAAATCGGCGATTAAACGCTACGTGATGAATCTTCGAGAAGAAATCGGTTTGCAAATCCGCGCTTAACGCCCTGACGATGTCAACGCAGCTTACCAAGAAGCACTCGAAGCTGAATGCTGGATCAGAGAAAAAGAAAGTAAAGGACGCACCATTCAGACCTTCGATAAACAACGAGCTACAGCAGATGGTCAAACCGTTCCTACTGACTCGCGCACGCGTTATCATTCTATGCCTTTGGCTGATCGAACAAAGCTGTTTCGCAACATCTGCAAGCGAAACGGTCATATGGATGAAACATGTTATGCGAAGGATAAGCAGACTCATAATTTTCAACAGCCCTACAACCAAAAGAAACCGCCGCAAAACAACCACATGCAAATGACGACCACCAATCTAAGCGAAGACAGAACCAACGAAACAAGAAGAGACAGAGTATCAGCAGTATCTGGAAGATTGCAATCAGTCACAATCCGATTATGGGGAACAACAAGAACAGGAAAATTATTAACAGATAGTGGATCTTCGATTAATTTCATAAAAAAAGGACTCGTTTCCCCGGAACTTCGAGTACGAAGGGAAACAGGAACTTTTACCATGGGAACAGACAAACATGAGACCAAAGAGATGACAAATTTATATTTTCAAGGAAAACGACATTCATTTCATATAGTTCCGGACAACTTTCCCATGCCTGAGGATGGACTAATTGGTCTGCCTTTTCTACACGCATACAAATATTGTTTATGGAACAACGCACTGCAGCTTGATGAAAACAAATATCCTCTTCAAACTAACGAAATTTATTTACCGGGTAATAGCGTCACTAAAATCACGGTATCTGTAGCGCAACAGTCAAGCAATATCCTTATTGAAAATATTAACGGAATACCCAACGCTATGTACGAAATAGATAAAGGAGAAATAAAAATTCCTATTCACAACGAGATAGCAACCGCAATCAAAATAACAATTGGCCAAGTACAAGGAACACCTGTGAGTATTCCAAAAAACGAATATTCGCAATCTCAGCTAGCGAACTAACTAAACGCTTAGAAATCTTGAAGAATCACACAACATTAGGACATATCGAAAATGCACATCAAGAGTCGATCGTTCAAATTATTCAAGCGTATCACGAAATCTTCGCTTTCGAAGAAGATCCTCTCTCATGCACAAACCTCTCACACCACCAAATTGTTTTTACCGACAACAAACCCATAAACAACGTGTCCTATCGACCACCAGAGTGCCATAAGACAGAAATTTCTCGGCAAATAACAGAAATGCTCAATAAACTAGTGATCACATACTCGAAATCACCGTATAATTCGCCAATTTGGGTGGTTCGAAAGAAGGATGATGCATCTGGAACAAAGAAATGGAGAATTATAGTTGATTACTGAATACTTAATAAAAAAACCGATCACGACGCTTATCCGTTACCAGTGATCGACGATATCTTAGACCAGTTAGAAAAAGCTAAGTTTTTCTCAGCCTCAGATCTAAGCTCCGGATTCCATCAAGTTCCTATGGAAGAATCATCAAAAAAGTACACAGCTTTTTCCACGCCCGAGGGACATTTTGAGTACGAGCGAATGCCCTTCGAACTAAAGAATGCTACAGCTACTTTCCCGCGAATGATCGACATGGCTCTCAGGGGGTTAGTCGGAAGAGTCTGCTTCGTTTACCTCGATGACATAATTGTCTTCGGATCATCGTTAAAGGAGCACAATGAAAATTTAGTAATTTTGTTTGAACGACTTAAACAAACTGGGCTGAAGCTGCAGCAGGACAAGTGTGAGTTTCTAAAACCTGAACTGAAATATCTTGGGCATGTTATCACAGACGAGCGCGTGAAACCTAATGCAGGTAAATTAGAAACCGTGAGAAATGTTAGAACTCGATTAACACCAACAGAGGTGAAGTCTTTGCTGAGCCTTGCCGGATATTACAGAAAATTTATGGAAATTTTCTCAACAATAGCAAAACCTCTCACTGATTTAACAAAATGAGATCATATTTTTAACTGGACTTCGAACTGCCAAAAATCGTTTGATACTTTGAAGGACATGTTGTGTTCTGCACCAGTGTTAAGATGTCCGGACTACAGTAAGGAATGTACACTAACCACCGACGCATCAAATGTAGGACTCGGTGCTGTGCTGTCGCAGGAAGGACATCCATATATTTATATATCCAGAACACTCAATAAACTTGAGGTTAACTACAATACATCCGAAAAGGAGTTATTGGCGGTTGTTTGGGCCTGTAAAAGACTCCGACAATATTTATTGGGACGAAAATTTACAATTCAAACATATCATAAAGCTCTTCAGTGGCTCGTTAACTGAAGGATCAATCATCGAGACTGCTACGATGGAGACTACGCTTAGAGGAGTATAACTACAAGATCGAACACAAAAAAGGCTCAGAGAATCAAGCAGCCGACGCTCTGTCTAGAGTTATTATAACCACCGGAAAGTAAATTGAGGGCGACGCAGCCACCGCTTTACCCTATAAACGCTATATTAGGACGCTATAAACAATGGATTTCCAGTAACCAACTGCCTGCTAAGTATGTGGTCAAGCCGAATGCCATTGGAAAACTCTGGAAAAAGATCATTAAAACGCCAGAGAAATTGACTAACAACGAAACGGTTTTGCCAGATTACGACGAACAACAATGGTTGAGAATCCTAACAAATCTCGCAATGAACACACTCTCGCAAAAAATTACTACAATACGATTCCATTTCTGCGATCCACAATTCACAAAAACAGAAAAACTAGGCATACGTCAGATCTGTGATTATATATCACGCGAGGTAACCCCAGATTACAAATTAATGATCTGCGATACAGACAAAACCGAACTAACTCAAGAGGAAAAGAATAACATCATTAGAGAAGCACATGTCTCTCCAGCTAGTCAACATTTCGGCGAAAATAAAACCCTCGATAGAATAAAAAAAATCGCACAGTGGAAAGGAATCAAAGAGGACATCATAAAATTTGTCAAGAGCTATGACATTTGCCAACGACAGAAATTGACGCGCATACGACCACGCTCGGAAGCAGTGATCCCTGATACTGCGTTTTAACCCAACGACAAAATAGCGATGGATATTTTTGGAACGCTACCTCTATCTAGCAAAAACAACAAGTATATCTTGAGCATCCAAGATACACTTACAAAGTATCTGACGATGGTACCTCTAGTTAGAACAGATATCGAAACCATTATCGATCAGTTATTTGAGCACTTCATCTATATACTTGGTTCGTCGAAAAGTATACTCACAGACCAAGGTGCAAATTTCATTCAAGATTCATTCGTATTCAAGATTTTGAAAATCTGTTTCAAATTAATCACGTGAAAACAACAGCGTTCCACCCACAAGGGAACGGATCCCTCGAAAGAGCACACGCCGTCGTAAAAGATCTTATTAAAACAACAATGGACAGAAACGCCACTGATTGGGATGAAAATTTAAAGTTTATTACACTAGCTTACAATACGTCAAAGCACGAGAGTCTGGACCAAACTCCTTTCGAATTAACTTTTGGACGGCAGGCTAATTTGCCCTTCATCCTAGGAACCACGACTTCCCTCACACAGCACGAACTTGTCAACGCAGGCATCGAATACTACAGGCGAAAGTTAAGCATAAAGAAATTCATGATTCTAAGATAGCTATAGTCATGCCAGTCTTCAAACCGGGTGACATGGTCATGATTCACAATGATCATAAACTAAATAAGCTCTCTCCGGAATGGACTGGAAATAGCCCTTTGAAATAGCCTCGGAATTATTGAACAACAACTACAAAATATCAACTAAAGTCAAAGAAGTCAACGTACACGAGAACCGATTAAAGCCTCATTTTAAACGTCAAACACACTTTGCAGGATGAAGACACGAGAACTGACACTCCTTTTTGTCCTCACCACAACTGTTACCACAAAACGAGCATCTATTGTTAAGCACTCCAGTTGTTTTATATATCTCTATAGATAAACTACAAATCGATAAATGTAAAAATCTATGATATTATAACACTACATCTGCAGACGAGAACAATCAACGTATCTACTTGCTGAAACCACTAACTGTGAAACGTCTATTCTAAAAAATCAAGAAAATCCTGTTAAACAATGTAGCATCTCACCATTTTCCATAAAAACATTGACGTATATACCATTGACTGATAGAACAGGATACATATTAATTCCAAGTGAAACTGCCTTTGAAACACTAACATATCTGGGTTATTTGAGCATGGCAGTATTAAGACTAGGAATCATGTACAAGTGTGGAATACTGGGTCGGTTATCTCGATGCATGCCAAGCATCTGCATAAGCTTATTTTGTTTACATAATATTATTAATAATAGAGAGCGGACTCCTGTTGTACGATATGTGAGAGAGGAAAATCCAGGAGTTGAACATGAGCCTGAAACTCGAAAACGATACCCGCGTTCGGATGAGAGTATGACTCATAGCGAAAGAATGCGCCTTTCAGATGCAAGGCGAATCTAGAAGGGGGGATGTAACGCCAAATTGCTGATTGTCCTTACCATCTTCGAATTTCATGCACTTAACTTGTTAGTTGTAAGTTTTTACACCGAAGCAGCGTTTTAAAGGCTGCTCCGAAATTTCCTAGAAGTAAGTATCTTATAGTTCTTGCAGCATGGCAGCACTTAAGCTCCTAGCTAGCGGGTTCCCCCTCCGGATTCCCCCACTTTAAGTACGTAGGCGCAAGCTATAAAAAGGCCATGCGCGCCCCAGCAGGGCGTCATTCAAATTTGAAAATTGTTACGCATATATATACATTGTGAATAAAAGTCTTCATTTAACGTATATCCAATCAATAAAGATTTACCCCGTGATACGCCCACCACATACCTAGGCATTCCCCTCACCAGGTCTCAATTTTTGTAATGCTGGAAAAACATTGCCCCGTCAGCAAAGAAGTTTCTCTTCAGAAATCATTTCTTCAGGTTTCATTGCGGTGTCCAAATCGGAACACGAGTTGGTTTTACATCACTTGGCCGAAGGCGAATCGGTAAAATGTTACTTGCTTTCAGAGATTCGTATCCGGTTATAGGTAACGAATGTTTGTATATACTTTTCCTAGTGAGTACAATTACGATATTCATGATAAATAAATGTATACAATGCCCGATTTTAGAAAACAGAGGTTTTTAACATTTTTTAAGCTGGAAAACTTTATAAAATCGGGTATGTGTTCTTCGGTAAGTATTTTATATTAGAAAAATACAGTAAAGATTCGACACATCATGGCCAAGTCTTGATCGAGGTGTCATGGAGTGCTCTATATATTGGGTCTGGGAAAAAGTTCGTGGCGTTTTTCCCGATAGATGGCATCAATTGCAAATAAGTCAGGAAACATAGATCGCAGCGACACCACTAAACGCTCGTTGGAAAGGTGACACTTCGAGCGTTACTTTGAGTGCATAAACATCGAAATTGGTGCAGTGGTTGGAAAGTTGTTTGCGTTTGAAAATGGAGAAAAGTAATGAAAAATTGTGCTATATTTTGCAATATTATTACAACAACGGGAGGAACGCTGCGCAGGCTTGTGAAAAAATTTGCGCTGTGTACGGTGAAGGTACTTTATCAAAATCGGCTGCGTGGAAATGGTTCGCTCGCTTTCGTTCTAGTAATTTTGATGTGAAAGATGAGTCACGCTCTGGTCGTCCAATCACTGAAAAAGTTGATGAAATTCTTGAAAAAGTCCAGCAAAATAAGCATATCAGCAGTGTCGATATTGGTATGGAGCTAGGCATTGACCACAAAACTGTTTTGAACCATTTACACAAAGCTGGCTACAAAAAGAAGCTCGATGTACGGGTTCCTCATGAGTTGAGCGCAAAAAACATGATAGACCGAATAAACATCTGCGATGTGCTGCTGAAACGCAATGAAATCGAGCCATTTCTGAAACGTGTCATAACCGGTGATGAAAAATGGATCACGTACGAAAATCGGAAGCGTTAATGATCGTGGACAAGGGATGGTGAACCGTCACAAGCATTCGCGAAGCCAGGATTGACGGCGAAAAAGGTGATGCTGTGTGTGTGGTTGGACTGGAAGGGAATCGTCTACCATGCGCTACTTCTAGTTGGTCAGACGATTGATTCTCATCTCTACTGTAGACAACTAGAGAGATTACGTCAAGCAATTGAAATAAAATGGCCCGCATTGATTAATAGAAAAATTGTTGTCTTCCATCATGACAACGCCCGACCACACACTTCTTTGATGACCTGTCAAAAATTGCGAGAGCTTGGTTGAGAAGTTTTGATGCATCCACCGTATAGTCCAGACATAGCACCCTCTGACTATCACTTATTCCGATATCTGCAAAACTCTCTCAATGGAATTAAGCTGCTTTCAAAAGAAGCCTGTGAAATCCACCTGATTCAGTTTTTTAACCAGAAACCACAGAAGTTCTTCACCGATGGCATCATGGCTTTACCCGAAAAATGGCGACACATTGTCGATAATAATGGAACATATTTGGTTTCAATAAATTCATTTCCACACTATAAAAAACCAGTTGAATTTGACTAAAAGGACGCCACGAACTTTTTTCCAAACCCAACATGTTCATCGAATCTACTGAAAATGTGTTTTAATGTATTTATTAAATAAACATTTGGAGCATGGATTAATATGTAACAGTATCTGTTGAAACGTTTCGCGATTTTGTGCTTTCGATCACTTTATTTATTTTTGCTTGGTGTCACGTTTATGCGCGTATATGCTAGTAGGTCTCGGCCAATTCGCGTAGTTTGTATTTCTTCGAGCAAGGTCCTCTCCCATACCACTGGGAACGGGATTTCAAGGAGGTTGTGGGCTCGAAAAAGGTTCGTGTTCGGAACTGGATTGGCGGATTTTTTTTTGGGTTTATTGGTCCAGGAGTGTTTGTAATTGATTCTTTATTATTGTGCTGTTTGTATTTTTTTTGTTTGAGAGACCACAGTTTGGGTTTTAATTTTGCAATAATATTACAGTAATATTTACTGTAATATTAAGTAATATAAACAATATTACTTAATATTACGTATGCGGACTTCCTTCCGGTTTGTTTTGGGACTGATTTGACTATTCGCACGACGATCTGGTATCGTGCGTGCGGAGCTCAATACTCAATTGATAACAAAAGGGTTCTCGCGCATCTCTCTCTCGCACATCGCAGAGAGTGGGGAGGAAGTTTAAGGGGAGTTGTCGAGAAGAGGTGTAGCAGGCGGTAAGGGAAAAAAGTGAAAACGTCAACATATCAGTATTAAATTTAACTTTATATTAAAAGAATTAACGTTATATTAAAAGAACATTTTGGCGCAATTACAATTTATAAAATATTAATATATATTACCAACATTACAATGTAATATTACAATGTCGCAGAAATATTACTGTAATATTGCCACTATATTAATATATCGCTGTAATTTTTCTGCGATATTTGTAATATTACATTGCTATGTGGGTATTCTGGGGAGATCGTTTTTAATATAATACAACCAATATAACGTACCCAAGACATTTATTAAAATAAATTCTTATAGAATAAATTCCAATTTGACAATTAAAACTTCTTCAGTGTACAATATAAAAATCTTACTTATTATAAACTTTATATACTTACGAGTTTTTGGAACGAAGTTCTTTATCGCACGGTATATGCTTGGCAGGATGGGGGCTAGACCGAGAAAAGTGTAACATTTGGACTATAGCGAAACGTCACGACAGTTTTGCTATAGTACGTTAGCACGCTCTCTCTCTCTCTCTCTCTCTCTCTCTCTCTCTCCACCGCTTGGAGAGGGCGGGCCGCAGTAGCGTATGCGGCTATACTATGCCTCTCTCTCTCTCTCTCTTTCTCTCAGCGCTCGGAGTGGGTACAGGCAGCTGAGTACGGCACTCTGCTATACAAGCCACGTGGCGTGCGCGTTATGTTTAGGTATATTACTGCAGCCTGAAAGCCAAGCGGCGTGCGCGTCAGTTGTATTCTTGTGTGCGTATGTAGTTATTGTTATTAATAAATAATGAACAATGGATTGTGAACGTGATTCAGTGATGATAGTTGAGGATAGTGATGATGGAGTTAGGTAAGTTGTAACGGTATTTTTCTCCCGTTCACATGAATTCTATTTTTCGTGGGGTTTTGGGCTCGACACTAAACTAATTAACGTAGACTTCAAAGTGGTGGACAGTGATGTTTTATTTGTGACAAATAAATGATCGCCAAACCTCTTTTTTTTTTTATTACAATCATTAAATTTTCGAGGATCCCCCTTTACACTTGGGATGCACCGATTATTTTCGCAATTTATTTATTTTATTGGTGATGCGCGGTTTCTCGGTATTACTCGGGAGTCTGTTATTGTTCGTGGCGCAGTTCCACTATACCTATGTTCAATTCGCCGCTATATCTATACCGCACCGCTCGCTATCTTCACTCGCACTCACTCCTTTCTTGCTCGGTGTTACAAGGTATCATCCGATATTTTTCGCACTGCGATCTCACTTTCTGGTTACGCTAATTCGCATTTTCTCTTTTTATAGGGTGTATGAACCCTATTTACAATTCTTTGGCACTCACCCTTCTTTCACTCATTCACTCGTACTCATTTTTCCTAGGTGTTAATGCTACTTATCCTATCGAATTACAATCATCCTATCTACTATGTTTCTTAATTCTATCTTTTCCGTCTCGAAAATAAGGG
The DNA here is from genome assembly GCA_963942595.1 of Cylloceria caligata. Taxonomy (NCBI): domain Eukaryota; kingdom Metazoa; phylum Arthropoda; class Insecta; order Hymenoptera; family Ichneumonidae; genus Cylloceria; species Cylloceria caligata. The sequence goes on from OZ012704.1 coordinate 23,626,686, forward strand.
AATTCCCTCGATTTTAGTTATGATTATTTCTGCTTATTCGGGCGCAACTTCCCGGTATTTCAGAGCTCGAGCTATGGTTACGGGACGACGCCTCGGTACTGTCGCCTCACACACACGGACACACCGCACTACTTGTATAGAGTGTAGAAACTCTATGTACAATTCTTTTCGCTTTCTTTCTCGTCTCACTCGCACTCTGTCTCCTTTCTACTTATGTGATTTCGTTTTGCACTTCTCTCGTTGGTTTAAAGATCCGATTTATTTCTTTTCCGGAATCTTTTCGCTGAATTCGATTCTCTTTAAAACTATTCACTTATCGTATTGAATAATTCCTACTCTATTCACTTATGATCTAATTCTCTTAAAACTATCCGCTTAATTCTATGTAATTTATTTTACGGAAGTATTTCGTTTCACTGAGACTCTATTGCGATCTTTACCAGTATCCAGTTCTTACTATATTCCTCTAATTTGTCCATATCTTTGGAAAAACTCGTCAGTCTTTTCCTTTCTTGCTGGCCTCTGGTTGTCACTCGCTCGTTTTACTTTTCTTGTGCAAACACTGACTCTACAATATGTAATTTATAAATAACTCCTGAATTTTCACTTGTAATTAGAATTTTTCGTTATCGAATTTTCTATCCTCCACTGTTTATGCTATCATGCCAAGAGGACCAAAGAACCAAGAGACTCCGCACTCCCCGCACCGGCCTTTTATAGCCTTCCCCTCGCTCCGCCTAGCCCTACGTCATCATATCGGTCTTAATTCGAATTTCGACGCATTTCCTTATTTCTGCGGTTCGCCGTTGCCGCGCTTACCGCCTTCCCCTCACCTCCCGGCAAGGCCGGTGGGTCGCTGACCTGCTGTTTTGGTCAGCGAGGGAATTTCGGAGCGGCAACGGCTCCTGTTTTTATGTCAGGGTAATGGCCTATTGCCCGCAAGCCTCGGTACTCTTGTACCGAGCCTTTCGCACAGGTGTTTTTCTGTTTCTTCCATATTCCGAATCTGTTTTGCCTCCTCGAGCTGTTCGGACTACCGAACGATGCTCGAAACCCTATGTTCGCCTTGATGATCATCGCATAACCGCCTGTGCTGGTTCGTGTAACTATGTTACAAAGTACCAGTGTTATACTGCAGGCATTATACTCTGTTCTTCAATAATGAGAAATACTACATGTACAAATCTAGTTAAAATCAGCTTTTCAATGTGTTATATTTTTTGTCAACAAAATTTAATATTACTAGTTATGTTAAAATACAAGTTATTGCTCGGTCATCTGTATTCGTATATGCGTATGTGTTTACAAAGCCGTGCGCGTCATAACCTCTATATGGGGCATTCCTAGTGAAAATGACCTGTTTTTTCCCTTGTATTTATTTTTCCTTTTAGTATGTTGTAGGGCAATATAAAAAAACACTGTACACAAATTTTAAGATTTTTTTCGTCATTAGTTTGGTCACAGATAGCAAAATAGTGATTTTTCAAAAAGGACGTTTTTTTTTCGGTTTTAAATTTTACAGTAAATTCTTGGATAAAAAACAAAGTTTTTCCATATTTTTTCATGATGGGCAAGCCCGTAGGTAAAGACCTAAAAAAATAATTAGATCTACCGTAATTATGCCGTTTTGTGGCTTTTCCCAAATTTTAACTTTTTTATTTACCAAAAGCTGTATTTAGTCATAAATGTGTGTAAATAGTAGAAAAAAGTTGGAAAAATGTCAATTTAAAGTCAATTTACCAGAAAATTCGAAAAAGTAAAGAAAAATCGTTGGAAAAAAAAATGTTTATATAGTTTTTCTACTGTTTTCATAATATTCTTCAAATTGAAGACAAAACGCATTTGTATGCAATGAAAATTCAGTGAATTATAGTTAAAAAGCTGAAATTAGGCAATAATCACTAAACTCGATATTTAATTAAATTAATAATCAATACATTAACTATAAATTTTCCACAAACAAACAACAAAATATACATATACATATTTATATACATATCATATGCTCATATATATATTTATATATACATATACATATTTTATTTCAATAGCGAATCAACAAAAGCATCGACTACTCAGATACAAGCTACAAGATCAAAAAAAAACAAATGCGCAAACATGTAAAGAATATCGTGAGAGAAAAAAAATACAGGATATCAGAGTACAAAACATCAGTGCACAAAGATCTGATGAATGTCGTGAGAGAGAAAAATTAGAAGAAATTAAAAGACCTAAAACGCATAAGCAAAGATCTAAAGAATATCGTGACAAAAAAAAACAAAAACAAACTAATTGAAATACAGCTGAAAAATACTGACCATCTTCGACAAAAATCTAATGAAGAAATTTAAAAACCTACAACTAATGCACAACAAACATTACACGATATAACAATAAAGAAACAAAACATTGAATTACAGCAGCAAAATACAGACCATCTTCCAAGGTAACATATCACATTATAAATATTTACATTGACCACTTATTAATTTTATTTATTACAGATTATCATCATTATTAGCTGATATATATTTATTAGGATTTTTAAAATTATTTTATTTAAATGTTTTATTTTATGTTGATATTATAGCATCTCGACTACAAGTCGTACTGAATATATGAAGAAATATCGACGGAAAAGAAAATTAAAAAATCAAAGTATTCAATTAAATACTTTGCTAGCAAAACATCATTCAGATGCGTAACTAATTTATTTATCTTTCTACTGTATATTCTCTGTGAAATATGATTTGAACAAATAGAGCAAAATAATTCATTCCAAGCTCCATATCAGCAGTGTAGCAACTGTGCACAGCCACAAGTTCTTTTTTATCATGATACGGAGATTCCTTCAGACGGAAATTGTTTCTTTTTTTCTATAATAAAAATTATGAATCTCTCAATGTCGCCTTTACAAATTCGACGGCAGCTACTTGCTTCGCCCGTCGTGAACTCGTGCACTAACCCAGACGGTGCAAGGACAATTCTCGGCAGTGAAACAGAGTATGCAGAAATGGATTGTATCGACATATTTTCAAAATTATATAATCAGAATGTTTGTGTACATAATCACTACGTTAACGCTACAACTAAAAGAGAAGAAAGACAATTCCTTCATTTCAGAGTCAATGACTCACAAAGTTTCTTACATTTACATCTTCGTGCCGTGCATTTCACACTATTCATCGAAGTTGAAGAAATGAACACCAACAACAGAACAGATACTCGACATATTAAAAATATGTCTTTTGAAAAATCTACTGTTGTTCAACTTCATGCAGACGATTACGATAAAGATGATGCTAACAATAACGATGAAGATTATGCTGATAATAACGATGAAGATCATGCTGATAATAACGATGAAGATCATACTGATAATGCCACTTCCGACATAGGCATCAACGACATTAATGTTACAATTGCAAAAAAAAGAGAAAATTTAATGGATACTCAATAATTTTACGGCTTGATAAGATCGGCAAACAGTGAGCAAACAGAACTGTTAATGCATATTATATCTCATCTTCAAACTCAAAATCAAAACCCATTTCAAGCTTTTTTCACTGGTCCAGCTGGCAGTGGTAAGACTTTTGTAATCAAACTTATAATGGAAATCTACAACAGATTTACTGACAATGATGGCTACTGCAATTCGTATATAGCTTGTGCTTCTACTGGTAAAGCTGCTGTGGCGATTGATGGTACGGTTCACGCTCTTAAAATTTCTATTTCGAAACTATTGCCTTTATCATCTGAAATGTTACATTTGTACAGATCTCTTTTTAGATATGTCAAGGCATTGATTATTGATGAGATTAGCATGATCAATGCAGAACTGTTAACCAAAATTGATTTGCGTTTAAAGCAAATTACTGGAAATTATGATGTTGATTTTGGCGGTATCGACGTCATTTTAATTGGAGATTTACGCCAGGCGCCACCAGTAAGATCAACATTGATATATACACCAATTAAAACGCGAATGGTTGGTCCCCATTTATGGCGAAGTCTTCAATTTTTTGAACTAACGCAAGTCATGAGACAGGTTGATGCTGCATTTTCTTTAGTACTAACGAAGATAGGCAATGGTGACGTTTTACAACAGTTTGAGTTAGAAATAATCGAGTCAAGATTAGAAAAAAAAACAGAAACTCAACGATTAAGCCCTCATGGTGTTCGTTTATTTTACACAAATCACGCTGTTGATAGTTACAACAATGCAATTTTGCAAGAAGCTTCAGATAAATTCATCTCAATAGCTAACGATGTAATAACTGGATCAAGAACTGCTGAACAACAAGCTTCTATTAGATTACACCTACACAAGATGTCTGTTATTGATACGGGTGGATTACCTTACCAAATCACTTTAGTAAAAGGAAAGTATTACCTTATCACCACAAACATCGATGTGACTGATGGCTTAGTTAATGACACAGTTGGTAAGCTACTTCACCTAGACTTCAATGAAGACAACATCGTTTGCCGAGTTTGGCTTCAATGTTGTGGTTCACCAAAAGTTGGTCAAAAAGCAAGAAAAAAGCTGCTTTACTAGCTGTTCAAAGCAAAGTTGGTAATCTTGCTGTGCCTATTGAATTGCGAACATCCAACATTACTATGACAAGTGATAAATAAGATACTGTTAAACGAAAACACTTTCCTATAATTTCGGCTTGTGCTATGACCATTCATAAGTCACAAGGTGGGATTTATGATCAAATTGTTTACGAGTATGACAGAACACATCCACAACAACTTGTTTATGTTGCACTCTCTCGTGTAACAAGCATCGAAGGTTTATTCATCGTAACATTTGATCATGATGAAACTAAATTTAGATTTCATCATAATCGAGTACAAGCTTCATCAACCGTATTTTTGTTACAAGAGTTCAAGAGGCTGTCGTTAAATAAACTACAAACGAAAGCGCAAACCATCATTGATTTCATTGGTAATAAAAGAGATATCTCATTGTATACTCTCAACGTTCAAAGCCTTCCCAAACATTCGATTGATTTAAATGACTCTGTTACACAAAAAAGCGACATTTTATTGCTCTCCGAGACGTGGTTGGACAATAAAGAGGAATGTGAGGTACCAAATTTTAATTGTATTACTCACTTTAAACGTCATTCTGTTCGTTCAGGTGGAGTTGCAATATATCAAAACAAAAGTGATATGGCTAATGTTGTAACACCAAATATGGAGGTAATAATGAACAGATATTCAAGAATTCAAGAATTCATTCATAGAGCACTGTTAGAGTATTCTAAAGATGTATCTCAAACGCTTAGCAGATACAACAAAAATTTACATAAACTTCCACTCATTTTGGCTGGCGATTTCAACATCAACTTTTCTGATAAAAAGTCAAAGCCATTGTTACAATTTCTTTTGGATGAATTTGATTTAAGAATTAACAATGATCCAGCAGAATCTACAACAAGATACAATACCACTATCGATGCAGTTCTTTCGAGACACTTACATAACATTCAATCGCAAACATATGTGTCCTATTTTAGTTATCACAAACCAATCATTACTACGATTGACTGTACAGATTAAGTTTATATTTAGTTTATATTTTTTTGTACAATAAGTAGTAATAAAAAGTTTATTCCTAAAAAATATATTAATTACAATTTTATTACCATTCCTTCATTTATTTTATTTTTTCATTTAACTACTCTCCATCGCTGTTAATTTATTTAATTGTGCCTCTTATTTAATACATAATATATAGTGAAAGGAACTTCGTTCCAACCGGGTGTCCCACCGACACCTCTTCTTTTTTTATATGCACATGTTATATCCCAGGTAGCACGTTTTACAAACGTTTATGAAATGTTACATATGTTTTAAAAACGTATGTGAAACCATTGCGTGCTACTGGGGATATTGATACTTTCATACATCGGACACTGGTTAAGTTATTACTTATATAATCTAACACAAATAATGTATGTATTGTCCCACATAGCACGTAATATTACAAATGTAACTGAAATATTACTGTAATATTGTTACAAATTGCAGCAATATTTCAATAATATTACATGCTATGTATGGAATCTTTTCAAGTCATTGATTTTGAAATAAAACTAATTTAGTATGAAAATGTCTCATTTTCCTAATCTCATGTTGTGAACGTTTAGCCTCGTGATTCAATCTAATATCAAAATATTTTTGTAAAATAAGATTTATCAAATCCAATTTATGATTAGAATCAGCTGCTTTTTCCGGCAATAAGACCATCTTTGAAAACAGAATGAGACCAAATAGTAACCTTTTCGCATGAATTATAAGCTTTTCAAGTACATATTTCATAGAAAATAAATTTGGAGTACTTCTCATAACTTTTTCGGCAGTTTTGCACACTGCACGTACTCTGGATGTCCTTCAGATATCTGTGCTGTTAGGGTAAAAAGTTACCTATTGGGAGGAGTAAGTAATAAAGATGGAACAGCTCCTGGTAGTAACATCCTTCTTTTAATGTAATTATTTCCAGTATAATAAAAATCTTCCTCTTTGAAATGCTTGCTACAAACTGTAGCATATTTCTTTACTTCTCTGCCTATATTTTTAAACCATTGTAGCTTACTGTCCTCTTGTTTAGGAATTCTGAAATATAATTCTACTTTTATAAGAAGTTTTTATTGTTACAGTTTCTATTTAGCTGTAAAGCAAGTAAACATTATAATATTGAACTGCGCTTTATATTTATTAATCAGTATAGTATTTGTCAAGATACTTGCTTGTGGAAAGAAACATCCGCAATAGCACTAGCTTGTGATTTGCAAATGCAGCACAAGTGAACCATTTTTTAAAATAAATGTATTTTACGAGCTGTCTACACAAGGTTAGAGGTTAGAACAGTTTCCCAGTTCTCTCTTCTGCTCTCTTCCATGCACTCTCCTGTTCTTCTTTTACATCCCCACTAACTGGCGTGTTAGAATGAGACACAGGTACTTTTCATATTGCTGTCTCTTTCGGGTGTTGCGGACAGCGCCTCTTACAGAACCGCGCAGTCTATTATATAAGTCTATGGAGTTTACCTACCTATCGTACTCGGCTTTGCTATTGTTTTGGTTCTCTAGCTACAGCTTGCTGTTCACGCAAGACACGGGGTTCGCAGCGTTAACCAACTTGCGCATCCTGTACTCCTGATGCTAAGGCGATTATTCTCGTTACATTAAGGTACCTTAGCATTGCTTTTAAGGGGCCTGCGACTTGGTTTCTCAATCTTCGAGATCTGCCGAGGTATCAGTACGTAACAGGGGGTAGTTGGCCACTGACCCTTGCATGGTCCCACCCACGCAGGTACACCCTTACTACTCACAGGGTGTATCTATTTAGTTCGTTCAATCAACCGACGGCCAAGCCCAATGCAGGGAAATCGGTTTATCGAAAGTACACTATTTTCTGACAATTTATTTCCAAAACGATTAGACTTAAAATAAAAATGAAAGAGTGGACTGGCTGTCGAGCAGCACTTCGTCTTGCAGAATAAAATTCAACAAGAGCCCTGAGGCTGGTCTTGTCGTGGTTTATATATTAGGTGCGCAACTAAGTTCCCGCTATTTTTCAAGAGGTGGCTCCGTAGTAAGTGCTGGTCGATTGGGACATAACCAAAACGTCATGAACCAAGCTTAGACATATGGTAAACAAACGACTTTGACACATTAGTGATTTTGTTTTTGCGTCATATACTTTTGGTTGTGTAAAAATGTCTGATCTTGTGCCAAATAATCGTCATTTGCGGGAAGTGTTGCTTTTCTTCTTTCATTCGAAGAAAACGGCGGCTGAAGCGCATCGAGAACTCCAAAAAGTTTACGGAGATACTACTCTAAGTGAAACAACATGCCGTGATTGGTTCCGTCGCTTCAAAGACGGTCATTTTGATGTTGACGACCGTTCGCGTGAAGGAAGGCCAAAAACCTTCGAAGACGCTAAAGTGGAGGCATTGCTCGATGAGGATCCGTGCCAAACGCAAAAGGAGCTTGCTTCAGCATTAGGAGTTACCCGCCAAGTCATTTCCAAGCGATTGCATGCATTGGGAATGATTCAAAAACAAGGAACTTGGGTTCCTTATGATTTGAAGCCAAGAGACGTTGAGCGTCGTTTTTTTGCCTGTATACAACTGCTCGAGCGGCAAAAAAAGAAGGGTTTTCTTCATCGCATCGTTACGGGTGATGAAAAATGGATTCATTACAGCAACCCAAAGAGAACGAAATCATGGGGACTGCCCGGTCATGCTTCTACGTCGTCGGCTCGGCCGAATATTCACGCTGCGAAGATTTTGCTGTGTATTTGGTGGAACCAGGGCGGTGTTATTTATTATGAGCTGTTGAAACCGAACGAAACCATCACTGGAGAACGATATCGAACTCAATTGATGCGATTGAGCCGAGCACTGCGCGAAAAGCGGCCACAATACGAGCAGAGGCACGAAAAAGTGATTCTACAGCATGACAACGCTCGGCCTTACGTTGCTAAACCCGTTAAAACCTTCTTAGAAATGCTTAAATGGGAAGTCCTACCCCACCCGCCATATTCCCCAGATATTGCGCCGTCCGATTATTACTTGTTCCGTTCGATGGCACATGATCTGGCTAATCAGCAGTTCAGCTCATATGAAGACATCTCAAAATGGCTTGATTCGTGGATAGCCTCAAAAGACGAACACTTCTACCCTGACGGTATTCGAGCTCCGTCAGAAGGATGGGAAAAAGTTGTCGCTAGCGATGGGCAATATTTTGAATGATTCATTTGTAAGCATTTTTTCACAATAAAGTTGCATTTTCAAAAAAAAAAACAGCGGGAACTTACAAGGAAAGATACTTTGATGTCCCCCTCCGATTTTGATGAAACTCACGTATGTTGTAGAGCATCGAAAACTAAAAGACACGTGTTTTTTTTTATCGGCGGAAAAACATTTCTAAGGGGTGAAATCGCTCTTCAAAATTAGCATGTCGAGGGGTGATTTTGCAGTTTCACCCAGAAGGCGTCAATCGATATGAATGAAACAAAAACCAAAACACTCCTCATTGAAGACAATCAAAATTCCACGCTAAGTTGAAGAAAAAAATGCATTTGCAGGGGTGAACAACCCCCTGATTTTTCAATTTTCCACCCTACACAAAAAACTAACCAACAAAATTAAACAGAACATGTACCATTTGGAAGGGAAAGTTAAAATAAAGTTGACGTATTTTTGCACATTCACAGGAAAATGAGTTTACGGGGGTAAACTACCCCTTATCCATTAGTACGTATATTTGTGCGTACATTCTTCTTTCTCATTATTTAAATGTCCGAATTGATTCAAAACATTCCTGTTAGCCGAAGTCAACGGGGGACACTTCAGATGATGCTTTGTTTATTATTAAGGGGGTGACCGGCTGTTACTTACAAGTAGAATGGTCCATTCACGAGTTTCGCGTTATTTACTGAAAAAAATAGCTTGTTCAAATACAGAATACTGGGGAATGTTGCTGGGGTTGAGTGGTTGTATGGCATATATGTATGGCTGTATTTCGAAACAGCGGCAATCAGCTGAGGACATAGGCGAGAAATAACAAATACCCGGTTTCGGCATGCGCATTTATTCGACTGTCGTCCTTTTCACGTCCCGTGTTATCGCTCTCCCCACTCTCCATTCTCTCACATTTATTCTTACCGCCTTGCGCATCTACATACACCACAGTATATAATATTATGTATCATTCCTTTTACAATTCATCAACGTGCAATGTGCACGTCATAATTTGCAGCAATCATGGTTCGTAAGTCGTGCAGAAATGATACTCTTCAAAAAAATGTTGCAAGCATAAAGACTTCTTGCACCATGAGCATCTGACGATGGCCACATTATTACAACCTAGTACTTCACAGTGTGCTTGAGACGATTGACCGAAACCAAAACTCACTGGATTGTCGAACTCGTTTGGCTTATCGGTTATATAATTACTTTTGAACCATGCATATTTGAAAAGATTTATATAGCTGGGTGATGAAAGTTGATTGTGTGCGAGCAATTGCAGTTTGATTATGTTGTTTCTCAAGTGTAAATTAATATCAGAATTAAGTAATAATACACTGTCGGAAAAATGTCGTACAAAATTTTTCCATATTCGGAAACCAAAAACGTCGAGTGGTTGGATTTTCCCTGTGGTGCCTTTAGGTATTATCTTTGTGATTGTTTTTTTTTGCCCCCAGGTGTTGCATTTTGAACAACTTCCGGGCAGTGTCCACTCCACAAGTCTATCAACAATACGCTGTCACGGCCGGTGTTGAGGAAGAATACTTTTTCCAACCAAACTTTGAAGTGCTCTATACATAGGATGATATTGGTTATCGATATAGTATAATTCATCATATGTTCAATATTTTCTGGCAATCATTTTTGTCCATACCTGAAGTAATTTTTCCGGATTTTGTTGCTGTTAAAAATACGTTTTCTGGCCTGAATAATTTTTTTTCCACGATTGGGCCGAACTCACCCTTTCCCTCTTTTAGAACGATAAAAAGGGGTGACAGTAATTTTTCATCTGCATTTATGGTTGGCTGGATGGTGTAGCTGTGGGTTGTAGATGATACGGATTGTACTACACATTGCACTTGTTTAGTTCCTTCAGCCGTCAGAGTCCTGCCAGAGTGGATTTCCAGTTGAAAACCGCTCTGATCTGAATTATATATGTTTTCCGGTCCATATTTTTGAATATATGGTTTAATTTCATTCACAAAGTTTTCTGCATTCATCCTTAAAACTGGTTCGTCTTCTATAGTCTTTCGTGTTACGAATTTATTAATTTTCCTGGACACAATACGATGTGATTTCTTGAACTTCCGAAGCCAATTACGAGAAGCTTTAAAACGAATGTCTTCGTGACCTATCTCTTTTTGAGCTTGTAGAGCCCACTTTTGAAGGTCGATATCATGAACAATGAAACCAGCATCTACTGTGGCTTGTATGTTTTTCAAAGTATATTCAGAGATTTGCGCTAATTTCTCCTTGTAGGTCCCACCTTTGTTCATTTGATTTGCCCAGCGTTTTAATTGTCGTACAAATTTGACTTGTTTGAATTTCTGACTGACGGTATCGACACTGTAATTTTTCTTTTTACCGGATCGCCAGTATTCGATTGCTTTGCGTTTGTAATCGTAGCTTATGTCTTCTTCGTATTTAGAACAAGTATCAGAATCCACTGGACCTTCATCATGTTGCCAAAGAGTGTCCTCGACAGGGTTAACATCATATTGCTTGAATGGCTCTTGAAAGTCTAGCGATTGTTCCTCGATAATTTCAACTCCGTTATAATCGTCCATGCAGTCGACCAGAACTTTTTCGAAATTCTGCTTTACCTTGATTTCTGCATTGTTAATCGGAGTTTCGGGAATATTCATGGCTTCAAATGTAGCCAAAAGAAGTTCAATGACGTTGATTGGATTCACTTTCATGGTCTATTGATTTTTTTTTGTCAGAAATTATAACTGACGCACTGGCACTCCGTTCAAATGAGCAACTGAAGATCGCTGTATGTATCGCGGTTTTTATATTTGAAAGACTTGTTGTTGAACCACATGCGATATCAGCAGATAATACGCAGTCCCAGATAGCCGCCTATGTAGAAAGCACCTCTTACTGCGTCGAAAGTATTTTTATCATATTGGCGTATGATTAGATTACTCAAAAAAATAAGATCATATTCATTTCGTTGGAATAATTGACAATGTTCTATAGATGGAACGACTGTTGCATCATCGACTTATTCCGAAAGTTGCGCCGAATCGAAATACAGTCTAATCGAAAGGTCTATAACATATGACGATAAATTATTGATAAGCACAAAATCAGCACAAAGAGTGAACGCAAGCAGCTGTTTAACATGTAAATAACGAGAAACAAGAATGTACGCACAAATATACGTACTAATGGATAACGGGTAGTTTACCCCCGTAAACTCATTTTCCTGTGAATTTGCAAAAATACGTCATCTTTATTTTAACTCGCGCTTCCAAATGGTATATGTTCTGTTCAATTTGGTTGGTTAGTTTTTTGTGTAGGGTGGAAAATTGAAAAATCAGGGGGTTGTTCACCCCTGCAAATGAATTTTTTTCTTCAACTTAGCGTGGAATTTTGATTGTCTTCAATGAGGAGTATTTTGGTTTTTGTTTCATTAAAATCGGTTGACGCCTTCTGGGTGAAACTGCAAAATCACCCCTCGACATGCTAATTTTGAAGGGCGATTTCACCCCTTAGAAATGTTTTTCCGCCGATAAAAAAAAACACGTGTCTTTTAGTTTTCGATGCTCTACAACATACGTGAGTTTTATCAAAATCGGAGGGGGATACCAAAGTATCTTTCCTTGTTAGTTGCGCACCTAATACTTTTGTCGATGGGCCCCGAGGGGGTGTTTTTGGAGTATAGCACGTGATGTTTGTCACACCTTAATCACTGGGAGAGAGCGGTGCGGGGTGGTGTGTAGATGACCCGTTATGTCTCCATTTTCTCACTTTTTGCTTTCCCGGGGTTTGAACCGAGGTTTTAGCGAGGTTGAGTTTCTTGATTCAACGTTAGTTCCCTACCTGCTGTAGGTTCAATCTTTCTTTTGAGGTTTTTTGTTGTAGTTTTACTGTTTTATGACTTTTTTTGTTTGACGTCGTTTTTGGCTTCCTTGTGAGATGCGGTTTGCCTTGAGTTTTTGATTAATTTTCCCCAAACCTACGTTTTATTGAATTTTTTGTGTGTTCCTCGTTCGTTTTCCGATTTTCTCGTTTTTTGTCAGGTTCTACGTGTAGGTGTTGTTCCGAGGATTATTTATTTATTTGGTTTGTTAAAAGATTGTCTTTGTTTAAGAGTTTTTTTCTGGTTTTAATGTTTATTTGTTGAGTGGGGGTAGTTGGTAGAGACTCATGTGATGGTACCCTTTATCTTTTGTCGCTTGAGTCTGTGGAACCTCGACGGCTCCGCAAGCTGCTTTTGTCTTTTCTCGTGGTGCGGCGGTCTTGACACATTGAGTTGTTCGTGTAGTGTGGCCTATTGGGAAGCTAGGGCCTACTGCGCTAGGAGTTTGCATGGCGAAGTATGTGGTCTTCTGCTTGCTATGTGACTGCTTTGCTATGTGACTGCTTAGCGGGTGTGTGGTCTTACCGAGTGGTCCTGCCTGCTGCTTTGTACGAGTATCATCCTTTTTAGGGTGCGTCGAGATTGCTCGCGGTGTACTTCCTGCCTCTACTTGGTTTCCTGGTTCAGTGGACGCTTATTCGCCACTTGTTTGTTAGTTTTTGGCAATAATTAATCACTTTAGTGATTTTTTATTGATGGGATTCTCTTCATCTAGTATGCTTTTAGTGTGTTTTCTTTGTTTGTCGTGTTTGTGTGAGTTCGATATTTTGGGTTAATTGGTATTTTTGATTCTTCGTCGTGTGGCTAGTCCCCTTTTAATTCGTAGCGGATCACTCTAATTGCATTCCGTTACACTGTATTCGCAATTTACTGCAAGTACTATATTTAGACATTGGGGTTACCTAAACTGTTAGGCGCTTAATTATTTATAGATTCAACTCAATGCCAATAGTTCCAGGAATAAATCTCATCCGATCTCAAATTCCAAATAATTATTGGAAATTGCCCTAAGTGCTAATCTTCAAAGGTCTACGAACCTTTGAACTGCCTCCAATTAACCGGACATATACCGATTGCTAATTTATAATGTACTTCATGTATTTTTTACATAGTACCCTTTCGCTACTTTATTAACCCGGGAACAGACACGAAGTTTTTTTTAAGTTGAAATGTTTGATGATAGCTTGTAGTACCTAAAGGGTTTTGGTAAAAAAAATATTTTAACATTAGTGTTATTTTGCACTAATTGGAAGTGTAAAATGAACACTAATAACAGATACGGGGTGTCGCTTGCATCTTAGTCACTTTCATCATGCTCGTGCTCTATCTAAAAAGATCCCGGGCATCCCACGACCCATTCTCGGGTTAATAAATAAAAGAGACCCAAGAAAAATCTGAAATAATTTCTGTAGCATCGTTTAGTTTGTTTGGCCTAAGTTGAAAGAATGCCCTTTCAGTTTCATATATCCTATTTTTATGATGATGAACGTTTAAGTTTCCACACATTTTACTGAAGTATTAAGAGTTTAAATGAAAATGCTTGAGACTCTCGCGCGTTAGAAGTGAAACTTCTTAGGTTCTAGAAACAGTTGATTTTATGCATTGTTCTTTTTGCATTTGTTGACAATTTTCTTATTCCAGGATTAGGAAATGGTTATATGGAATTTAATTGAAGAAAATCTCTCTGAATTAAATGAAATATTACTTTTATTCATCAATTTCCATTAATTCATACTCTAAGAAAGAAATTATGGGTTTATGACAGCTGCAGTATAATACGGATAATTTAGACTGCAAATTTTCTAAATAATTTAAAGTGTCCTCGCGGTGGTCACGATAACTCGTGATAGCTTTATCTGAAGTTAAGAAGCAAAATATTTTCTCTTAGTAGACAAGTATAGCTCATGATTGAACAAAGGATTTGTAAAAAAATTGAATATTTTGATTTTTTGGCAGAGTTTTATTGAAAATAATACATTTTTTGGTACAATTTACACTACGTATATCCTTGTAAATTAGTTGTTATAAAAAAATCCTTCGTTCAATCACTAGTCAATGCTATTTGAAGTCTGCAAAATTTCAATAAGATCGGTGCATTAGTATGTGCGAAATCGTGTCCACCGACTTCAACAACAGTGTTTCGAGAAAAACGCGATTAAAGTTTTAAGTAGAAATACAACGACGAAAAAAATTTGTTTTTAACTTACATAGAATATTCGATTCCTGCTCCCTGAAGTAAAGATTCTGCTGCAGCTGCGATGTCCAGGGCATCCTTTTGTTCGTGCCTGAGATGAATTCTTGCGTCTCGAGTACAAGTCTTGGTTTTTTTCTCAGCTATGAGTATATGATGTTCATCCTCTTTTCGCGCGTACTAGTGGCTATTTCGGCAAAGTTTGATGTCCATCCCGTGCAAAAACAGTAACGGAGCTGAAATCCCTTCGTTGAAAGTACAAGCAGCAACTGATGCAGCAATTTCAACTATTTTGGAACCAGCAGGAAGTATGTTTGGAGTGATTTTCCAAATTAACTGGTTTAGACACTCATTATTATTTTGCGTAAAGCCACCAACACACCTCTCTAGAAGCACATCTTTGCTAAGGTCCTCATAAATAGAGTTGATAGCTGACAAAATATAACGTGACAATAGAGCATAATCATGTTTGAATGATGATAAGGCATTCATAGCTGAAGCACGCTGCCAAACGCACCATGAGTCAGGGCCGCTTGGGCATTTTTCGTGCTGTGGGTTTTGATCCGTAGAGCTATAGTGGAAGTACGTTGCCCATATAGCGTCCTTCATGTTTCGAACTGAATCACAATTTATTCTTATAGCCAATCCGTAATAAACTGTTAATTTATCAATGAATTTACCCGTAAGCTTGCCCTTGCCGGATAGAGTTTTTATACTAACCGTTTTACCTTTGATTTTTTTTTCATCAACAGTTTTTTTCACTAAATTGCGTAAACGGGTGCCCATCTTCTTTTGGACGTGTCCTATACATTTTTTTTATTCATTCGAACATTTTCACCATAAGGTTTGGAATTAAGAGCTCCGGAATATGTTTTGGAGAGTTCCTCTCCGCGCCTGGCCGGTTTTTCCCACCGGAGGAAGGCACGAAGGCTCTCTTTCCTAGAGTTTTCATCCGATTGATTAAAAAATTTGGGAAAATATACTAGACATATTATACTATTACATGAAAATTAAAAAATTAAAAAATTTTTTTTTTAATTCCCAAACCCATGTAACTCCTTAACGCTTTCCGCCTGGCTCGAAACTCTCTATTTCTTTCTAAAGTAGTTTTTGGCGCTTTTTTGGGCGGTTTATTTACTTTTTTTCGATATTTAAAGACTCACACTCTTCCTGTACTTGTCTTTTTCTCCATTTCACTAGTCAGATAATGAAAATTGTTAACTAATAAATATTAAAACGTGTTCAGCTAATGTACAGTACAATACGCAAGCGTTTACTCGTTCCCTATGCTACGTACCATATTAACACGCGACGCATGCGCGTAGACTGTCTATGACGTATGCGACGGAGAGAGTAGAAATGATTCTCTCTCTCTTTCTTCTCAACTGCCGGTTGGAGTCGGAGAAGGGGAACCATTTCGATTCTCGTCTCGATCAAGCCAACTCATGCTATCGTGGCTAGAAAAAATGCTACGTATACACACAGTACGCACTACTCATGCGTGTAAAGTGCGTACGACATATTTGACAGAGAGAGTAGAAACGCTTCTCCCACTCTTTCCGTTCAACTGCCGGTTGAAGTCGGAGAAGGGGAAGCGTTTCATTTTAAGTCTGATTCAGGTCAATTTGCCTTACCGCGCCTAAAGAAGTTTCACTTCAAAAAGCGATGTGCCTGTGAAATCTGTTGAAATAACGAGCGAATCGTTACTTTGCAAGTTAGCTATGTTGCCCGTCCGATAGTGTTATTCCTTTCTTCCTCGAAACAGAGTCCCCGAATCTAGGGTTCGGTTAGTCAGAGCTCTCGAGACTGCTATAGGAATAACTGTTGTTTATTTGTATCGAATATATATATTGTTTATTTTCCATCTAAGAATATCGAACTGTGTAACGCTGAGAAAAAAGAGTCTTTCACGTTATTCCCGAGTATGATAGTGCTGGTCTACCCACGAGAGTCAACTCGGTAAAACTGTAATAAAATTTACCATGAGATACAAAGGGTTGATATTCTTTCGAATAATACCATAATTTTTAAATAAACTACACAGAACATTTGACTACAATCGATAAACGAGAAACATATTAAAGTAAGGATAAAAGATTTTCTTTTTATCTGAATTATTTCTTGATGCATTCTGATACACGCAGAAATGATTGTTTGATCGGGTAAGAAAGCGAAATTTTGGTAGAATAAACAAGTTGAAACTTTATCATTATAAACTCCATACAAAGGCTGAATAAAATGTGCTATGAAAAACTGGTTATGAGCGATGTCGCTAGTTCGACCGTTCCTTACCGACTGACGCTCTCGCCTGCGTGAGGAGACGGTAGCGCCACGGAGAAACTCGAAAGCGAGGCCCAAAGGGACACGCCCGAATACATCGCGGGTCCAAAGACGCGCGATTAGAACTGTTTATTAATGAAAGTATTCATTGGACTCAACAATGATACATTAAGTTTTGCAGAAATACTAGTAAATGTGACGGATCACTAAAGAGATGCTAATGCCGTACCATATCCAGTTGGTGGCTGCGCTTTTTTTTATGCAGTATGCAACGAGCATGGACGCATGAAAAATGGAAAAAGGCAGATGTGCAACAATGAAGGAACCATACGTCGAAGATATAGCTTCTAGAGAGAGGATGGTAGATAGAGATGAAGAAGGAAGCATGCAAATATGTGCAGTGTTTTATAACCATAACTAGAAGCATTCGCCAGTAGGCTTTCACTATAAATGAATTTGGTTAAATCAATTTAACTCCTGACACATTGATTGATTATAATTATGACAAGACCTTAAGGATTCTGGAGCACCGCCGGAGCTCGTTGCCTTATTTCCTCGTTGAGATAGTGCAGTATTTATTAGTAAATGTAGTAATCTCAATGAGAGCAGTTTTCCAGATGAATGCGTTCTGGAGGTGAATATTATTCTGGAGGTTAATATTTAAAACAATGTCTGTGTATCCTTTTCTTTATTTTAGTATTAAACCTTCATTTCTATTCATTGTTAATACTTATTTACAACTTATTTATTACAGTAAGAATCAACAGCACCACTTACCTCAGTCTGGACAATAAATCCGCATGTGTTGCGTAAATTCATACGCAAAGTAGATAAATGCTAGATAGCTACAACTGCAAAATATAGGAAAAATGATATTGTTAAATAGCATATACCCATGGGCAGCATAAATGTAGATATGTATGGGAAAAATGGCTGGACTTCTCTCCGTTTACGAAAGAGTTCGAATTTCTCATTCTTCACCCCCCTCACCCTCGCCATGCCATCCATCTAGTGTCACTCTGCTGGTGTAGCTGCAGCCGCACTTTGTATTTTCAACCTCGCTCAAAAAGTTTCATCCCGTGCTCACTTGTAGATCGGAAGGGCCAGCAGGGGCACAAGGACACGAAAACACCACCAAGGATCATACCAGGCCACTCGGAACTTAGACTTGGTATTAAAAAACGAGAAAACCTTGTCTTCTGTGACCCGGCGTTTCTTTTTCTTACTTTCCTTACTTTTAAACTTTTTACGCTTCAAGTAGTCGGTAGGCCGTTAGCCCGTCCATACAACTACGACCCCTACAACCTCCTGCTCGCTCTTACGGCCTCTTCTGTCGGAGCGCGCGGCCCGGGCCACTTCAACTCAGAAACTAATTATAGTTGAGATGTAAGAGAGTTTTTGCACATCCTGGAGTCGGATGTCTCTCTCCAAATTCCCCCATTTTCCTATCTGCACATCAGTGTTCTTGACCCCTCCATCATCTCCGCCTTCTTATTATTTGTACAGTTTAGGGGTTCAGTCGACCTGCAATTAGATATACCCCGATTTTCCTAATTCGTTGATTTCGGAAAAACAACCAAAAATTCAATTTTACTATCTACATTCTTAATATTCAGTATTGCTGTTCGAGAATTCTGTTGGTAGAGTAAAGTGGACTACAAAGATTCGCAGGTGAATTAATAATCGGTACACAGGTGTTAATTACAATAGCATTTATTGCTCCACCTGTCGAGTGCAGCAGACACAAATATACAAATAAAATATAGAAAATAATATATTAAAATAAGCACAAAAAAGATTGAATAAATGGGTGTATGACAAGATGAGCCAAATGTTGATGTACTGGTGCCGACGTCGATATATCACTGCTGATATGATAGCTAAGCTGTAGAGACTGTAGGTCGGCCGAGTTGTTCTGTGAGTCTTATTAAGATGCACAGAACTTTGATGAGCACGCACGAACACGGTGACGATGACAACCGTGCGAGAGCAAAACGCAAGATGGCTGCGTTATACGAAGCAGCCGTTGTCTAACCAAGCAGTCGTAGAGCGCTTGGGCGCAGCGACCTGTTGCTCGGCACGCAGACCTAGTGCAAAATTTACAGCTTCTGCGTGGTGCTGCCGCCGAGTGGCAGCAGCAAGCAGTTGCCCATGCTAGCCTGCAGTGCGCAATCTAGCTACGCGTAGCAGAATGCTCAAGCATTCTCAAACAATTGCGTAATAACTTTTTAGGTCTGTTCGCATCCGTTTGAGCCTGACATTACATATAAGTGTATTGTCTGAATAAGCGAAATACGTAGATGATATTAATATCTAGTGCTTATCGCTCTTATTTAGCACCAGACCAACCCTGATTCAAACGCTGAAAATCAACGAAATACTTGTACTCATCAATTTTTTAAATAACAATAACTAACACCTTCCCGACGTGTATTCCGATCCACCCTTATATCCATCATCACTCATCTTAAGTAGTAAATAATGGTCTATATAAAGTTTAGTTACATTTGGTAGTAGCCTACTTAGATTAAAAATTTTCCAGGCTATTATGTTTTTGGCTTGACCGTTTTGTCATATTCTATCGGACTATGTAAGTAGGCTCACGTGCAGAAATTGTGGTTGAGAGCCAGGACATTCTTGTAATTATCTCTGTGCACTGAGAAGGATCCGACAAGACATCGAATCGGATACTAACATCGAAATGAAACGGTTGTAAACTACATTCTAGAAGGAATTCTGGACTCGATGCCTCATTGTGTTTACGATAGATCCTACAGGATACTAAAATTATCACATAGGATCCTTGAAGAATCCCAAAAGATGTTCATGACGAGCATGCTCGTTATAGATGTTCCAATAAATACGTTCACATGAGAAATAAGACATCAAATCAAAGCGATATAAAAATATAGAAAAAATGAAACTAGAATGAATGAAGTGAAATGAAAAACGTAAATGATGAGCAATTTACTGGATTTTACCAGTCTTTAAAATTAGAAATCGTGTAATGAAGTATTTTACATCTCTAATACTAATAAATCTGTCAGATCTAAATCGAATCAAGAAGGGTGCAGAATGCAAATGTGTATATGAGGAACATAGCTTCTGACGTCCCATCGGCATTCTGAGCGAAGTCGATATGATTATTATTGGCTGAGTTATTAATTTTAGAAAGAAATTTGAGTATTCAATGCAATATTTCGACCAAAAGCGACTAAATTCTTAAACATTAATCGACTGTTCTCGCGTAATATATTGCTCAGGCGAACATAAAGATGTCGCCCTGACTCTAAAGGTATCTGTGAAAAGTATCACACGGTATTACTTGTGTATAAATCCACAGTTGTCCAGTTTTTAGAACTGCGGATTATTTAAATGCAGAGAAGAAATCAAAATTGTCACATTTTTGTTCGCTTGGTCTAGTCGACTCCTATGGGGACTAGACCAAGTAAGGTCGATATTTTTATTATTGATTGAAATACAAATTTTCTAAATAAATACTCAATTAACGCGAAATTTTCATGAAAAACGACTAGATTTTTACATTGATCCATGTGTACTTCCATAAATGCCTTTAAACAATGTCTTCGCCGAACAATTTTTTTATGTGAGGTTGAGGGGTTCCACGAACAGATCCCACGTGCTCGCAGTGCGCAGGGGGGCTTATTTATTTGAAGATCTAGGTCGTATACATTCTGGCATTTTGTTTAAAGGAAAAAAGAAATGAATGATCCGTTACGGTTTGCAGTCTTTAGGGCCAGTCTACGATGCCTTGAACTCAAGGATATAAAATCACAAACCAAGAAAGGGATGTACTTGAGAGTTTATATGATATTTATATGTGATAGTATTAAGTGCTCATAATGTGGCTAAAGCGTGTCGGCTGGTGCAATAGAGTTTTGTACGTCTCAACTGCTGGTCGATAAGTTAGGTGCAAATACAATACTTATCTCGAAGGCGCTACTGCGCTCCCTTGATTACGACTGTCAAAGTAATGTTATCTGGTACTTTTCATTCTAAATGAGGATAAGTAACAGAAAAAATGTCGTGTCCAAGCACATTTACTCTTAATTCATAGTGGGAATATGCAACAATATTGCTCCTATTCTTCAAAGCCGCTTACCAGCAATGTGTATCTCTGGTCACTTCGAGATAAACACTTTTTATTCGATGTTACGATTATTTTTTTATTGCTAATTGTTTGTAAAAGTGACTTATGTGGTACATAACTGCATGCTTCAATTTACTCTTGTCTAGTCATTCAAAAATGATTCCTGTTCAGTATTCAATGGAAAATAAATGGTAAAAAAATGTGAGTACGAATAAATAACCTTTATATTTGTATTGATATTATTTTTATGTAATATAAAATGGCAAAACGTTGTTCGACTTCATGATCTGTCGAAAATAAAAAATTCGAACAAATCATTGTTTGTTATTTTCATATTTGCAATTTAAAGCCTTCAAGATATCGGCCGTTCTATATTTGGGTCGTTCGATATTTCGACCCGACCAAAGTATTTCACATGTAACTGATATTTACGAGTTATAATTACACGAACTCTCTATTAAGTCAAGAGTCATACGAAAATGTAGTTCACTTGAAGAAATAAGAGTACTGGAGAACGCCAGAGTTGAAATGTGTCGAGCTCCGGGGGTTAAATTATTTTAACACCGAGTCGATCGATATATGCAGAACATCAGTTATAAGTGTACGAATAAAAAAGTGCAAGAACCATTAAATTATTCAACCTCGCCGAAAACTCGTAGTTTGCCCAGAAATCTTTTCGACAGTTCGACTGAAAAGTTTGATTTTCTCGACACTGTAGCTCAGACTCGTCGAAGCATGCATCCATAAATAAGGAAGCAGGCGAGAAACGTTGTCGTGTGGAATGCTAGATCTCAGTGTCGTGGCCATCGCTTTCCTTCGATGTTGGAAAGTGGCAAATTCTGAGAAAATTGAGCTCAAGATCGAGTTTCACGTTCTGCTGCTGGTGCCAAGGTACGCGTGACTGTCGCTGTGTGTCCTCTCGTCATCGTCGTCGTGATATCATGGCCAGGAATTTATCAATTTCCACTTTTTCTCTTTAGCAAAGATCAACATATAAGAAGAACATTTGGTACGCTTGTCACGCAACCGTGTATCTATAATAACGTAGTTTGAGTTCTGAGTATTATATGATACTGTTGTGACATTAACAGAGTTTTATGTCAGTATGTAAACATTGAATAATTAAAAAAAAAAACAACCGATTTCTATATATAAGGTATTTTTATTTAATTTGGTCCTTTACACTTTATGTGCCTTTTGTGCTGCGTTTTCCATCACTTTCTCGAGCATCTTGGGCGGTATAGCGATGATTTCGGCACGAGTGTTTGCCTTCAGCTCGCCAATGGTTTGAGGCTTGGTGGCGTACACTTTGATTTTTAAATAACCCCATAAAAAGAAGTCCGGAGGAGTCTGGAGATCTGGGTAGCCAGTCAATGTCGCCACTTTTTGACATCACACGTCCAGGGAATTTTCGTTGCAGAAACTGCATTGTTTGATTTGCAGTGTGGGATGGCTCACCGTCTTAATAAAACCAGTAATCGTCCAGACCTTTTTCACACATTTGTGGGCAGATATAATGAGCCAACATCCACCGATATCGGTTCCCATCGACTGTTTCGCCTTCTCTGAAGAAAAATGGCCCAATGATGGTTTTGGCGCAAATACCGGCCCAAACAGTCACTTTTTGGTTATGCAATGGTGTTTCATGGATCTCGTGTGGATTCTCCGTTCCCCAAATGCGGCAATTTTGCTTGTTAACGGCGCCAAAGAGTGTGAGATGGCCCTTGTCGGTCATCAAAATTTGCTTCCAAAAATCTGGTTCAGTGTCAACCATTCGAGCCACTATCTGGCCGTATTAGGCGCACACAGATGGTGGACTGTGCCCACCCAGATCGCAACCATAATGATCTTGTGCACCAGGCCTTCAAAGGCGGCCGTACGGAGCCGGGAGTACGTTGTACCGGACTCGGGAGTACGTGCTGCTGGAGGTCTTCGGCTTGTGAAGGTGGCTGTACCAGTGTCAGGAGTACGTTGTACCAGACTATGCACATGTCGCTGGAGAAGGTCGGGAGTACGTCAAGTGTTTTGTGGTTGCTTGCCCTGGGTGAACGTCTTTTCTGTACGGGTATTAGCAACCCCGCCATGGTGTAGGCTCGGGTGCTCACCAAGCGAGACGTTAAGTCTTCGGACTAATTGGGAGACAGGGAGGTTATTGTAGCCCCACGGCTATGCCGTGGACAACCTTTAAATGGGTTGGACTCTGTCGGGCAAAAGGTTTTGTGGCTTTGATGGTAGGTCAAGATTACATAATTGTCCGTCGACCACCGGACGTGAGTTAACAGTGCTGGTATGGGGTCTACCCGAGGTACAGCCTTCTCGCAAGAGAGTTGACATAAATCACAAACTTCTGGCCGTATTACAAGCGACGTAGACGGTTTGTCGGCAATATTCTTCGAGTCAATTGCACTTTATACGGAAACAAATGCAAATCATCCTTCAAAATGTGCCGCAAAGTGGTTCCACTGACGCCAAAATGCTGAGCGCGGTGATGATACGACACATGTGGGTTCTCGACAACACTCTCTCTCTTACTGCTTCAACCAGTTCATTGGAACGTCTTGGGCGTTGATGAACGGCCCGTGGACGATCTCCCACTGTCCCGTGTTCAACAAAATTCGACACCAAACAACGAATAGTGTTGTCAGACGGTGCTTGTTGGCCATGATATTTTCGACGATATGCACGTTGAGTTAACATAACTAAACGCCTATTTTCAATGTACAGCGTCACTATTTCGGCTCGTTGTTTCGGTGTGAAGCGATTCATGGTTAAAATTGTACTGAATTGACGTTTTAAAAACATGTCTACTCAAGTCAATCGGTTGATAAATGTCAAAGTTATTCAATGTTTACATACCGACATAGAAGATGGCGCACCCTGTACAGTAACATCATTTTGCCAACGAGTTCTGAAGAATTCTACATGCAGAAATCAGACCCCACGTACCACTGCTACCATTTTTGTTTGTACTAAGTCTCTATACCCATCGTTTCTCGGTTGACTATGTATGTACAAATACACACCTATACCATATGTACAATAATTCGTGGCGCGAATTCTAGATGTTCCTACGTCCGACAGCTAAAGTTGGTTCGCAAACAAATCTCACTTCTATATAGATATATAGTTGCATATGTGTTGGATATTGTCACCAGCATTTTCAAGCTCAAGCTTCAAATGTACACGGCATACCGTAAAATTCGCCGACTCTGCTTTCACTTCGGAGATGTTTTTCCGTTTCCGTTGGCAAGGTTAAATATTTGACATCGTAATAGTAACCCATATAGCACAGAGTGTCGCGGAAATGTAGCATGAAGTCTTACAATATTTTATTACAATTAAAATATTATCGCACCATTGTATAATGTATCATCCAAAAGCATAATGTATAAAAAGTGGAGACAAGTACATTTACCTATGTAAGCTGTATGCTACAGGTAAAAAAGTTATGAAATAAATTAAAAATATCCGCAGTACTTAATATCAAGTACATAGAGTTTAATGATTACACTTGGTCGAGATTTATCTATACAGTGACATTAAATATTATAAATTGAAAACGAAAAAAAATGTCATGATATAAACTGAAACTTTTTTTTTCATGAATTTCAGTACTTGGCGAGTTCGTACGATAATAGAAACATTCAATAATTTAACGATTTACTGCATTCCATAAACTCGCTAAGTACTTAAGGGATTTTACAACTTTTTGCAAAGTTCATATAAGCTCGAAAATCTATAGTTAAGCCATAAAATATGACATTGTTAAACTAAATATTTTTTAAATTATAATAAATGTAGAAAACACAAAAATAACTTACGTGTGTGGTATTTAATCAATATATGAAATAATATGCATTGTATCCAGATTCTCAATATCGAATGTTAAAGTTAAATTTTATTAATAAACAATATACTATATATATACATATATTGGGTCTGGGAAAAAGTTCGTGGCGTTTTTCCCGATAGATGGCATCAATTGCAAATAAGTCAGGAAACACAGATCGCAGTGACACACTAAACGCTCGTTGGAAAAGAAACACTTCTAGCGTTACTTTGAGTGTATAAATATCGAAATTGGTGCAGTGGTTGGAAAGTTGTTTGCGTTTGAAAATGGAGAAAAGTAATGAAAAATTGCGCTATACTTTGCAATATTATTACGACAAAGGGAAGAACGCTGCGCAGGCTTATAAAAAAATTTGTGCTGTGTACGATGAAGGTACTTTATCAAAATCTGTTGCGCGGAAATAATTCGCTCGCTTTCGTTCTGGTAATTTTGATGAGAAAGATGAGTCACGCTCTGGTCATCCAATCACTGAAAAAGTTGATGAAATTCTTGAAAAAGTCCAGCAAGATAAGCATATCAGCAGTGCTGTTTTGAACCATTTACACAAAGCTGGCTACAAAAAGAAGCTCGATGTATGAGTTCCTCATGAGTTGAGCGCGAAAAACATCATAGACCGAATTAACATCTGCGATGCAGTGCTAAAACGCAATGAATTCATTGCTCGAGTTAATTCGAGCCACTTCTGAAACGTGTCATAACCGGTGATGAAAAATGGATCACGTACGACAATCGGAAGCATCATAGATTGTGGACAAGGGATGGTGAGCCATCATAAGCGTTCGCGAAGCCAGGATTGACGTCGAAAAAGGTGATGCTGTGTGTGTAGTGGGACTGGAAGGGAATCGTTCACCATGAGCTACTTCCAGTTGGTCAGACGATTGATTCTCAACTCTACTGTGGACAAATAGAGAGATTACGCCAAGCAATTGAAAGAAAACGGCCCGAATTGATTAATAGGAAAGGTGTTGTCTTCCATCATGACAACGCCCGACCACACATTTCTTTGATGACCTGTCAAAAATTGCGAGAGCTTGGTTGGGAAGTTTTGATGCATCCACCGTATGGTTCAGACATAGTACCCTCTGACTATCACTTATTCCGATCTCTGCAGAACTCTCTCAATGGAATTAAGCTGCTTTCAAGAGAAGCCTGTGAAAACCACTTGATTCAGTTTTTCAACTAGAAACCACAGAGGTTCTTCACCGATGGCATTATGGCTCTACCCAAAAAATGGCGAAATATTGCCGATAATAATGGAGCATATTTGATTTAAATAAATTCATTTTCACACTATAAGAAAACCAGTTGAATTTTACTAAAAAAACGCCACGAACTTTTTCCCAGACCCAATATATATATTACAATATGTATATAAAGTTGAATATATATTTGCATATATATATATATATATATGCCCGCTAAATGTGAAAAAAAAGATTTTTTAACTCCCGTACATGTTAATGAAAACAACAAAAATATAATCAATTTAGAAATATTTTAGAATCATCACGTTGAAGGGTTGCATTTTTCCCATTTGACTAATATTTTTTTAATAAGTTATACAACTGATTCTTACTTAATATTATAAAAGATAACTTTGAACTGAAATTTTATTTTTAACTGATGTAACTAAAGAAATGTATCGATGAGATTGCCTTTTACTTGCTTTTTTCAATTTTCACAATAGTATTATTCACTATTGTGTTTGCAAACCTCGGCCATCGTCAATATAACAATTCAATCTGCCATAAAATACGAACGCCTTCGAAGTGTGTAAAGTTTTGATTAGTTTCATCTAATGTTTTGAAAGTAGAAACAGTTAAAACTTTATATATTCACATTGCTATACAATTAGAACCCTTTGTTATAGACTCCTTTGTTATTCTATTTTTTAAAATATACCTGATATGACCTGAAGGGTCTTTCTGAAGACTAAACCGAGTTAGTTTGGCATCGTTCGTCTTGCTGTACGGATATACATTTGAACTACAAGTTTATTTTATTATTTATAAAATAGATAAAGTTGCAAGAGATGACCAAAAGAAAGGTATTCGGAGTGATGGACCAAAAAAAAGAAAACAGCATTTTAATCCTAAGCAATCCGAAAGTATAGAAAAGTCTTTCACTAGCTCATCCGCAAAAAAACTGAAAATTGATGACGAAATCAATGTACCAGAGAGTGCTGTTCAGTATAAAATAATAGACTTCATGTTAGTGTTTACTGCGATTTCTAATTTGGTGACGTGTTCTAAAATTATTGATAATAAGATTTGTAATGGCAAAGTGAACTTTATTGCCGCATTATTTACATGCCGAAAACAAGGACTTGGTTTTAAAATTGAAGTGAAATGTGAAAAGTGTGTTGTGTCGCGTATGATTCCTTAGCTGTAAGGACAGGAAACAAAGTAGACGCCGACACAGCTAAATACAGAATTCTAAAATGTAGAATTCGTTCAAGACAGGACGCGAGGTAGACGCCGACTCAGCATGAGGCGACTCGCTAGGCAATTCACGATTGGCTAAAGTTAAAGCTGCCAACTAAGGGATTTTAGCAAACGCAGTTGCTACCTGCTCTTCTAAAATCAGTATTAATTTAGACTCAACCGAGAATGGTTGGTTCCTCGTGAAATACCCGAAACGACGTATCATTGTATTTCTTACTTTCACAATTAAATAGACAACGGAAAGTTACCGTAGCCTATAATAAATACTTCCTTTTATATAAATTCGCGTTTTCGTCTTTTACTCGAGATTCATCTCCTTATCGGCAAACGATCCCAAAAAATAATAACTTTTTAATATTATACTGAGTACCGAATAATCCAATTACGCGGTACCGGCATAACATTTAGTGGCAGCGGTGTGATCTGCCGAAGTCAAGTGATTCGTAATTTCTTCGGACAAAAAGTGTTTTGGACAAAGTTTAGAATACTCTGAAGTGATGACTGCGACTCGTGTAAAGGACGCCAGTGTAGTTCGTA
Organism: Cylloceria caligata; assembly: GCA_963942595.1. Classification (NCBI taxonomy): domain Eukaryota; kingdom Metazoa; phylum Arthropoda; class Insecta; order Hymenoptera; family Ichneumonidae; genus Cylloceria; species Cylloceria caligata. The sequence goes on from OZ012704.1 coordinate 23,654,734, forward strand.
AAACCCGACGAATCTAACGCGAAGACGCGAAGTGAACGTCGGTGCGGCGTGACGTATCGGTCAACCGTTTAAAGTCCCGATTGACGGTGTCATGTCAAGTCGCGGAGAACCGCACAAAGTGTGCAAACGAGTACGCGAAGCAGCTACTCGAGAAGAAGCCGTCGTGCAACCATTGGCGACGTGCTAAGGAACCAACGAAGATACGGGTCAACAGCGTCAGGAACGACGTCAAGGATCATCGACCGAACGGAGCCGCATGACACTCAGTCATCAGCACCCGAGAACATCGCAATGGAAAGGATCGTCTTCCAGACCATCTTACTGTAAGTGGCGGTTACGCAATAATTATACATATTGCCAATACTAACTAAAGCCAGTAGGGAAAATATTCGGTAATTTCCAAAAAATATATATATTTCTTGGGAGAATTTTTCGGGTAAACATATTCTCTGCTCGCCGCGAAATTGTACAACTAGCAACATGCCGGAATTCAGGGGAACAAAACCGAAACGTAGGGGAAATTCGCTGGAAACCACGATACCTGGAGAGGAGATGTACCCTGCAGCGGGTCTAGCTGCTGCAGTCAGGGACATAGTATATGAAGCGCGCAGGGCGCTATCAGAGCTCCCGCAGCCCGGTCGAATCCCAGCCGACAGGCAAGCGGCCCTCGCGGGCGTAAACCCACGAAGGGGTGCGTCGTTTCAGGATAATAGTAGTATCGGTAGCGACGATGTGTTTAACAGAACGACTGGAAAAATAACTGCAGAAAACTTCTCCAGCGATAGATTCGAGCGGGAAATCGAAAATTTGCGAACGTTAGATCGTGTAGGGTTCCAGGCAGCTACCGGTACGACAACTCGGGCACCACTGCCGGAACGAGTCAGGCTACGATGCGAAGCGGTCGAAAGAAGTCACCGTGAGTACGAGCGAGCTCAGCTAGAGCTCGAGCCGGAGCTCAGGCTCCAAGGCCGCGACTCGCCGTCGGCACGGCGAAACCTTGCGGACACGCTCAACGAGGTAGGTGCGGACGAGTTCGAACTCATCCGGTCCCTACGAGAGCAAAACGCCGAGCTATCGCGGAGGCTGGAAAATACAGGGCTGGAGGAATGCCCGATACTACGTCCGCGGTCGAGGCAAACAGAGGGTGCCGGAAACATCGAGTAGGACGCTCGATCTTGGTCTAGCGCTAAAAAACATCAAGCGTTTTGACGGAATTAACGCTGAGGAACTAGACGCCTTCTTACGATCATGCGAGACTGTTTTCAAGCGAGTAGCGCCCCGGGATCAAGACCTACTGCTAGAACTAGTGCTCAGCAGCAAGCTCGAGGGTAGGGCGTCCACAGAAGTGAAACATAAAGTTATCCTCTCGGTAGCATAGCTGAAAACCGAGCTGGAGGCTCTGTACGGGAAGCGGAAGTCGTTGCCTGCGCTACAAGTAGAATTCAACTCCTTCCGGCAGGGCCAGGGAGAGGACATCGCGGTGTACGCCGCAAGGACCGAGTGTATCACCGTCAATATAATAGAAAAGCTCTGCGAGGAAGCCACCACGATGTTGGAGATGCGCATCGTCGAAAAGATAACACGGAAGAGCGCACAGGCCAACTTCGAGAATGGACTGCATGGGTAGGTCCAGATCCTGGTGAGATCGCGCAAAGGTAGGGGCAGGTGGAGCATCAAGCCACCCCAGAAGATCCCAAGGCGCACAATCCCTGCAGGGAGAACACTGTTACACCTGCGGAAAAGCCGGACATATGGCTCGAGACTGCACCCGGAAATCGGGAGGAGTAAGCTTGCCTGCGCCTAGCGAGAAAAAGTCCATACACAACGTGGACATCGTGTGCAACTACTATCAGAAGAAGGGCCACGTGTGGAAGGACTGCAGGAAAAGGCTGTCGAGCGAGCAAGCGCAGACAACGGAGAGATGCAAGGCGCAAGACGGAAAAAACAACAGAAACAGCAAGTACTGGTCGAGCGAGTACGGACACCCGCCCACTGGGAACAATGAGGCTGAACACTCTAACGGCCCAGCAAAGACCCGCATGCAAGCAAAGGAGCAAAACTCTACAACTGCTACAAGTAACGTTGCCGGCATCAAGTGCCACTGCCAGCGACTTCGATATCGTCGCACCGTTGGCCGTGACCGGGGTACTCACCCTCACGGCAGACACCGAAGCCCAATGCAGCATCATTAAAGAAGACTGTCTCAAACCTGAGACTATGGCGAAAGACTGCAAAGTAGAACTACAGGGGGTGGCGGGCGAAAAATTTACTCCTCTAGGAATCGCGAAAATCATACTCGAGACGCCAGCTCTAAACGTAGAACATTGGCTTTACATCGTTCCGAGCACCGTGCCACTGAGGGTCAACGGACTGCTCGGAATGGACTTCATTAAACGTCATAAAGCAGATATCTTGCACGGCGAAATGATTAAACTATACGGACATTGCATGCCGCTCTTAGATGGATCTGTCAAGATGACCCTGCCGCCGCATAGCGAGACCGTCGCGTATGCCGCGACCAAAAGCAAATTTATCGGACTGCTCTCTAAAATGGAACTCGGAAACGGAGTAATAATGGGAGCCTGCATCACGCCGCTGCGCGGTAGTTGCTGTGCAGTAAGTCTGATAAACACCACAGAGAAGGCTGTTGAGGTACAACGCCCCGTAGTGGAACTCGAGCCCCTAGAGATAACGGCAGTGGGTCATGGTCCCGAGGCCGCGACGCCCGAAGTATGCACCGTCAGCGCGCGACTAGCCCGAGAGCTCGACACGGAAAATCTCAATAAAGAAGAGCGCGTAGCGCTCGACGAGATTACAAGGGAGTACGAAGACGTATTCCACCTGCCAGGGGACAAGCTGCCATGCACGCCAATGGTGGAGCATGTGATTCCCTTTAAGGAAGGGGTGCAGCCCATTAAGGTGCACCCATATAGGCTGCCGGAAACCCACAAAAGGGAAGTGGAAAGGCATACCTGCGAAATGCTAACAGAAGGCATTGTCCAGCCCAGCAAAAGTCAGTGGAACGCGCCACTGTTGGTTGTGGCAAAGAAACCAGACGCCGCCGGAGTAAGGAAAATCAGAGTAGTTGTGGATTTTCGAAAACTAAACGAAGCCACCATCGGAGACTCATACCCACTGCTCAACATCACTGAGATATTGGACCAGCTGGGACGAGCCCGATTTTAAACGACCTTGGACCTCGTCTCGAGATTTCACCAAATTCCGATGGCGCAGCAAGACAAGGAGAAAACTGCATTTTCCACTCCGCAGGGCCATGTCGAATATAACCGCATGCCATTTGGACTTAAGAACGCGCCACCGACCTTCCAGAGGCTGATGAACTCTGCGTTAGCGGGACTGCAAGGAGTTAAATGCTATGTGTACCTACACGACATAGTAATACACGGAAAGACCTTAAAGGAACATAACCACAGGCTGCGAGAGGTACTGCAGCGGCTAAGAGAGGTCAAATTGGCGGTGCAACCAAGCAAGTGCCAGTTTTTGCGCAAAGAAACACAGTACCTTGGCCACATCATATCCGAAAAGGGTGTACGTGCCGATCCGAAGAAACTGGAAGCGGTAAGAGAATTCCCGGTGCCAAGAAACGTAAAAGGAGTTCAATCCTTCCTCGGTCTAGCTGGTTATTACAGGAAATTTATCAAAGGTTTCTCGAAAACCGCTAAGCCTCTCACCGAATTAACCCAGAAAGGGGTTAAATTCGAGTGGACCGCAGTAAGGGACTCCGCGTTCGAAGAATTAAGGACGGCACTTACCATGGCACCGATACTGCAGTACCCCGACTTTACGAAGCCTTTCGTCGTAACAACACACGCCTCAGACAGAGCACTCGGCGCTATCCTCTCGCAAGGCAAGATCGGAGACGATTTACCAATATGCTACGCTAGCCGCACCATGTCGAACGCCGAACTGAATTACACGACAACAGAAAAGGAATTAATCGCAATAGTTTGGGCTCTCGCTCGATTTCGGCCATACATTTATGGTACTCGCTTCATAGTAGTGACCGACCACCAACCGCTCACCTGGTTGTTCGGAGTAAAGGACCCAGGATCGAGACTAATGAGGTGGAAAATAGAATTGGCAGAGCATGAGTTCGATGTCGAATATAAGGCAGGAAAACGAAATACAAATGCAGATGCACTAAGCCGAATATTCCTCACAACGAGGGCCCAAGCGAGAGCGAAGAACGAAGCCCGTGAGTCGGAAGAGGAAAGCACCATGGGGCGAGTAGGCACAACGAACGACCGCACAAAGCGGAGGGCCAAGAATATAGCGGGCCAGCAGAGCAACGCGGCAGAGAGAGGCCGCGCCGGCCCATGCGCCAGAAGAGAAAGAAGAGATCCGCTGCGTGGATGCAGGTTGCTATACTGATCCCCACAGCCCCGCCGAGAAGCCGTGCGGTCGGGGAAGGGCCAGACCACGCAAGCTACATATGCAAGGTACTGGTAAGACTGCGAGCGTCGCTGACAAAGACGGAGCGAGCCTAAAACAGCATGGCGGACCCGCGAAGCGCGGAAGGCCGCGAAAAGTAAGCGTTGCATGGCCGCTCGAGACAGAGAGCGACCCAACGGCGGAGCCACCGGTGGGCACACCGAGTGAAGAAACATCGGGCCGAGCACCGCCCAAGCCTGCTGAGGAAGCGAGGCAAGGTGGGGGCTGCAGCCCGCAAACATCCAGCAGCACAGACGAAGACAGTGTTACGAAAGCGCGCAGCGACTGCCGCAGTGGCGTAGCCATTCCCTTCTTCGAAGACCGCCTGAAAATCATAAAAGAATACCACGACACCCCCATAGGACGGCATCAGGGTATCAGGCGTACGCTGCGTCGGATCCGGACCAAATACGACTGGCCCGGCCTAAGAAGGGATTTGGAAAAATACATAACATCCTGCGAAACCTGCCAAAAAAATAAAATCGGAAAAAGGGAACGAGTGTCGATGGTGGTAACGGACACCCCATCGAGGTCATTTGAAAAGGTTGCGGTCGACATCATAGGACCGCTACCGGAAAGCGCTGCCGGGAAAAAATACATACTTACGATTCAAGACGCACATACCAAATACAGTGCATCGATCCCCCTGCCGAACCAAGGGGCTTCGACAGTAGCGAAGGCGCTCATTGAAGAATTGATCTGCCGGCACGAAACACTGGAAATAATATTATCAGATCAAGGCACGAACTTCCTCAGCTCGACCTTCAAAGAGATGTGTCGACTGCTGCGAATCAAGAAGATACAAACGAGTGCCTACTATCCGGAATCAAATGGCGCACTAAAAAGATCGCATCGCACGCTCGCTGAGTACCTAAAAAATTTCATAGACGAGGATCAAGGAAATTGGGACGAGTGGCTGCCGTACGCGGTGTTCACGTACAACACCACCCCACATACGGGGACCGGACTGTCACCCCATGTATTGGTGTACGGACGCGAAGCGGAGTTACCGACCGCCGTGAAACAGGAGCCCCGCAGCACCTATGCTTACGACGACTACGTCCAAGAGTTACGCGCGCGATTACGCGCCGCGATAATCTCGCGATAATCTCGAAGGCGCGAAAAGACGGTCGAAGACCACGTACGACCACGGCGCGCAGATGCAGGAGTACCGCGTCGGCGAACGCGTACTCCTCCGCGACGAGATACGCAGCGTAATCCAGACTACATTGTCAGCGCGTTTACGCGCACTCCGGGCATCTACTACGAAGACATAGGAAGCCTCACGATAATCCAATCGACATGGCGGTTGATTATCAGGCTGGACCTCGCCACTATAATGCACCGAGAAGCAGAGATTAGCAAAAGTCTACAACGCCTCACAGAACTGTGCGAGGGCGAAACTCGCGTCAATAACATATGCCCCGTCATAAGCGATTCTGTTCTAAGAATGAAGAGAAGGATAGAGATGGGGGTATTGGCCATATTCGACCTCCTCGGGACGCGCCCCGTCTGAGAATGCAGAGGATTGGTAGACGGCCTTGGAAGCATTATCAAGGCCATCACCGGAAACCTGGACGTCGCCGACGCGCGGGAGCTCCACGAAGAGATAACTAATCTTAAGGCGTCCCACCAGACCCTGACGGAAGGGTTAAAAAATCAAATACAAATCGTAAAAACCACGCTCAGCCTTTTTAATGAAAGCGCGCATCACATACATGCTAACGAACAGACCTTGCTGGCCCGAATGCAGCACATAAACCGCACGCTCAACGGCGACATATACTACATAAAGAGGCGCCAACACTTAGACGAGACGCTCAACGCGATAAGTATTGCAGTCAAAGCATTACTCAGCGACGTAAAGGAGCTAGTGTGGCTAGTGGAAGATATAGCAAGCCGTAAGGCCAGAGCAACGACCCTGCCGCCACGCACACTCGCCCAGCACCTCGTCGCAGCACTACCACACCTACCGTCGGGCAGTAGTTTCCCAGTTGCAATAGCACACGACCAAGTGTCAACACTTATGCGACTGGCAGATACCAGGGCCTACAGTGAAGGCAATGCGGTAATGCTCGTACTGGATATACCACTAATAGGGCAGCAACGGTTTAGTATACAAAAGGTATATCCTATACCCATGCGTGCTGACAACGGCGGGCACTATTATATAGATTCGACCGAGAACCATTTAGTAATTGATATCGAGAATCGCAAATACTTAAGGATGACATCTGATGACTTAAAAATTTGCAAAGTTCTGGGCAAGTCATACATCTGCCCACCCGCGCTTCCTACAATTCCAATTACAAACGACGCGCCCTGCGAAGTCCTTATCTACGCTAAAATGGACACGGTTAACGGAAAAAAATGCGCTAAAAGGGTTATCCGACTAACCCATCCCCTTATCGTCCCCATGCAACAGCAAGGGCGATGGCTATACGTCGCGCCAACCCCTGAACCCGTAGGAATAAATTGCGGAAAAAATCCTACTCAACGTGAAATACTAAACAATTCGGGAATACTGGCTTTAGTAGGCGTATGTGTAGTTACCGCCCGAGATTTCAGTATTCAAACCATCGGGCGAACATCGCAGATCATAAGGGAAAACTACCTTCCATCATTTAATCTGACATTAACGGAGATCGAAGCCCAGGCGCCCCCGACGCAAACCGAGAGGACCGTCCCACTACAAAGCGTGCTGCATGACCCCGAAGAGCTTCGGAAGCTCGGAGCTCGAGCCGACCACATCAGGGAAACTCTCGACACCGCCGGAGACGGGACGCAACACATCCACAACCTGAGCTTCTACTCCTTGGGCGCTATAGCACCGAGAACTAGTGAGGCAACAATCCTGGCAGCAGCCAAGGTAACCATCAACCTCGAGCCACTCGGACGTCAACAGCCAGTGGAACGACTGCGAACCGAGCTGGCCAGGAGATGCAATCGTCCCCTTGATCGAGAAAGACGTTGAAAAGAAAAACATCATATGTAATTGAGAAAAACATTGTACGTAAACGGGGAACCAACTTAAGAAAAAATTTTAAAAAAATTTTTCCTTTTAAGGGGGGTGGGATGTTGTGTCGCGTATTATTCCTTAGCTGTAAGGACAGGAAACAAGGTAGACGCCGACACAGTTAAATACAGAATTCTAAAATATAGAATTCGTTCAAGACAGGACGCGAGGTAGACGCCGACTCAGCATGAAGCGACTCACTAGGCAATTCACGATTAGCTAAAGCTAAAGCTGCCAACTAAGGGATTTCAGCAAACGCAGTTGCTAACTGCTCTACTAAAATCAGTATTAATTTAGACTCAACAGAGAACGGTTGGTTCCTCGTGAAATACTCGAAACGACGTATTATTGTATCATACTTCTTACTTTGACAATTAAATAGACAACGGAAAGTTACCGTTGCCTATAATAAATACTTCCTTTTATATAAATTCGCGTTTTCGTCTTTTACTCGAGATTCATCTCCTTATCGGCAAACGATCCCAAAAAATAATAACTTTTTAATATTATACCGAGTACCGAATAATCCAATTACGCGGTACCGGCATAACAAGTGTGATCCAACGTACATTGACTCAGGCAAGAAAATAGGACAATCGTATGAAATAAATCGACGATTTATTTTTGTAATGCGTTTATTAGGCTTAGGTCTCGAAGGGAATTTGGCTGTGTTGTTATTTTTAAATAGCTTAGATGTGAAGCCTAGCCAAATAGCCCATGAGTATGGGAGGGAAGACGAGAACCGCATATCAAAAGCAAATCGCAAAACGCAGGCTGCTACTCAAGAGGAGAGAATTCGTCATAGGATGAAGCAAAAGGATGCTTTGGATAATGCAGCAGCTGCAGGCGAGTTGCTTTATGGAGCTGGAATCGACGATTCTATGTAAGTTTAAAAAAAAAAAAATTTTCTCTATTTTATTCATGTATCAAATTTCAACCGCGTTTTTCTCAAAACTTCTTTTTTAAGTCGGTAGTCAACATTTTTCGGAAACCTTTAGACCGATTCCGCCTAAACTTTGCACACTTTGTTTACATACTAAATACTCGGTTCTGAACGAAGGATTTTTTTTTTTATTCAATTACAACTTATTTTTTAATTGAAAAAAAAGAGCAATTTTTGGCAAAAATCAGAGTTTTTTGATTGCACCTTTACTAAAAATTCAAAAATGAACATTTTGTTAATTCCTTCGTTCAAATCCAAGATAAACTTATGTACTAAAGAAATCTTTTTGGTTTTTTAATTTCAGATGAAGCAATCATGAGTTACCCTGACTACCGCATGGAACCTTTTTTTTGAGGTGACTCGGTTCTCACCACCACGACTGGCTTATTTTTCTATATTTTTTGATTGAAATTTAGCAGAGTATTCTTAGAATGATGCTTAATAATGTAACAATTTAAAAAATTATCAATAAATAAGGTACTCTGAACAAAAAATCACAAAAATATGCTTTTTTTTGTATCTCAGACCCTTTTCCCCCCTTAACTGGCTAAATTGCACCCTTCAATGTTGCATTATTTATGAAGGCCAATTAAGCGTAATTGCTTAAAATTTGCAAAAGTCAGAACGTGCACAAACTTCTTTGAAAAATTTGAAATGGCTTAAAATTTGAATGTCCACATACGACATTTACATTTAGTCGAAAATTACAATTCTATCGTAAAAAGCATATAAAGTGGATCCGAAAGCTATTTCGCGTAGGACTATTTCCTTTTCCAATCTACATTTGTTTCGCTTCTTTTTGTTTTGATTTTTTTTCAAACAGTATCTCTTGTATGCTAACAATAGAGAATAGTTCAATATTATCACACGTCGATGTATTACAAGGGATTCCATCGAGAGTCGATGAAATTCAGAACATGCTAATGCAATTGCCGTCACTAAAAATTCCTATATACAACTGATTCTTACTTAATATTATAAAAGATAACTTTGAACTGAAATTTTATTTTTAACTGATGTAACTAAAAAAATGTATCGATGAGATTGCCTTTTACTTGCTTTTTTCATTTTTCACAATAGTATTATTCACTATTGTGTTTGCAAACCTCGGCCATCGTCAATATAACAATTCAATCTGCCATAAAATACGAACGCCTTCGAAGTGTAAAATTTGAATGTCCACATACGACATTTACATTTAGTCGAAAATTACAATTCTATCGTACAAAAGCATATAAAGTGGATCCGAAAGCTATTTCGCGTAGGACTACTTCCTTTTCCAATCTACATTTGTTTCGCTTCTTTTTGTTTTGATTTTTTTTCGAACAGTATCTCTTGTATGCTAACAATAGAGAATAGTTCAATATTATCACACGTCGATGTATTACAAGGGATTCCATCGAGAGTCGATGAAATTCAGAACATGCTAATGCAATTGCCGTCACTAAAAATTCCTCTCGTGTTCCCTATTTTTATATTCGTCTCGTTGTTTAGGGCTCATTTCTCTTATATTTGATGCGTTTATGGATTCGATAATAATGCACCGTACATATTTTTGAATTCAAGAACACTACTTTCATATAATGCCTGGATAATGTTTTCTTGTTTTTTAGGTGGCATGTAGCTTACATGTTAACCAGGCATTACTTGAGAGTACTGTACATAGCTTGACCTATTAACATGCACAGCACCATGATCATAATAAAGGCTTCAGTTGCTATTATTCCTATAGATTACTACCAGTTTTGAACCGAGTAATATTTCTTGTTACATTTCTCCCTCTCTACCTCAAATTTTTCATAGTATACTAAAAACTTATTGCTATTCATTGAATTTTCCCTCCACTGAATATCATGTTAAAGTATAGCAAGGAATAGTGCAACTATAGCTGCCATTTTAATTGCTTATCGCGGTGCAATATCTATCTCCAATTTCATTAATATTCCATACCACTGAAGTTGATAGATCTTATATGTTCCTTGCTGCTACCGGTTGAGTAGAATGGAGTTATGAATTTTTTGTCAATTTTTAGGCATTCACTCCTTCAGTAGAGGGCCTACATTCCTTGTTATGGTTAACGACATGTAGCACATCGTTTTAAAATGATGTGCTATCCGTCGGTCGGTAACAAAAACTGTAATGTAAATTTTTCTGCTATAATTGATCTTTTTGTAGAACTGTAGTTTTAAGACATAGATCACCATTCTTCGTTTTTATCAAAAGAATATTTGTCGCAGAAAAATTCACGAAACATACTACATCTAATCTCTTCTACAATTAACTATTCGCATCTTTTACACGAAAGATCAATCGTGACGGAGAAGTTTGTTAAAGGAAAACTCTGCTGTCTCGCACATACAAGGTGTCCGTAAAATCTTGAAGCGGTCGAATAGGTCGATAAGTACACATCGGATCGAAAAACAAAAAAATCCGTGTTCAATATTTTTAAAGAAGCCAGCCAGTGATATCCAAGTAGAACCCCCCCCCCTTCTGGGGGTGGATTAGGGGCTTCTTTATAATCTCAAATAAGAACTTCCATTTTTTTCTTGCATATTTGGATTCAACGCTACAAAATTCGTAGGTTTTGTCTCAAACTTTTTTTTTATTCATAATAGATGGTTATCATGCAGGTTATTATACAGAGATGAACCAAAGCGCGTTTTAAAGCTGAACTAATAAGCTTTTGAGAACTATTGTTGAAGTAACTATAATATTGCCGACCCCGCACTATTACGGTATCCGAGACCCCTATGTAATTGAATTATTATGAGTAAAATAAAACAACTTGTTTTCATCTGAAACAAATATTTTTATCTAAACTATGTGTTTTCACCTGAAGGTATCTTCAAAACGCTAGTATTTTAATAATATAAAATTTGAATACCAATAAAAAGTGGCTAAAATAGGTAACTCCTGTAAAAAAGTCTGGGAACGTTCAGCGAGTGCGGTCAGTAAGATACTTGTCTCAAGACGCTACCACGTTATCCAATATTCCATCACATATGGAGCAAAGCAAATAACAAATTGATTATATTATAATATCTTGAAATCTATGAAATACTGAAACATATTTAAGAGAACTTCTGAACAGTGCGCCATGGTACAACCAGGACTTTACCAGAGAGTTATCTGAAACTCGTCAAAATCCGACTTAGAATGTTCAGTAGTTAACATTTTTATCGAACTCAACGCTTCTTCGACGTTCGTTAAAAGAAAGTTTTCAGCGTAAAAAATATTGGTTAATAACTTGTCGACTTAACCAGAGTGTAATTATAATAGTTGGCAGTGGTCGAGGAAAGAAGAGGAAGAAGAAGTAGGCTGGAGCAAAGAAACATGACTAAGTTGGTAGGAAAAAGGAAGGTTCTTGCAGCATGAAACAGTGTGAAAGAAGAAAAAGACACAGACAAGATGATGGGAATGAATGAAGCGGAAAGCGGGGTTTGGAACTTCGTAAGAACTCTCACGGAACCTCCGTTAAAGGCAGAGAGATAGCGATGTAGAGATAACAAAAGCTCTGTAATTTCAAAATCGCAAAAAGTGCCACGTCCCTCTCTGACACGTAATTACACTACACCTTGCTATCTTTATGGAAGCAGGACTCCATTAGTATATTTCCGTATGGAGAGAGCTCGATTCCCGACAATATTGTATCATTGGTCAGATAACTGAGATATCACGGAGTAAACTAATATTCCTTTTTAATGCAAGTTCTAACATATCTATCATATCTGTCTCTTCTTTTTATTTTTGAACTTAAACAGTTCTACAAAATGTACATATGCATTTTTTTAATCCGGACTTTATTTAAAATATGTAAAACGCTAAAGATATTAGTAGTACAGTCAAAGAATTATACAATTCCCTCTGAAATACCCTGAAGTTTCGTATAAAGAGAGTGGATACTCACCTTAAAATGTTAACAATTAGTTCGAACTTATGTTTATATATTATTGCAAACTTATATTTGTATATTTGTTTATGGAAAACACGCTGCTATGACAAATTATAAGTCAATTGTATGCATCGTTATCGATAAATTGGTATTCACATACACGGTTGATAGAAATCATACGATATGTAATGCAACTCTGAAAACACATGCAAAAAATGTTAAGAATTTAATGAAAATGTACCCAAATGATTCTTTAAATTTTTGGAAAGAATTTTTACGTAGACCGAAATGTTTTGTGTCCATAATTATCAATATATTGTAAAAGTTAAATAGCTCTGGATTCCACGGAACATACTACCAATAAGTAAGTTAAGGTGGGTGGCTAAGTATCCACCCTTCCACCTTAATGAAAATACTAAATATAAATCAAAAGTCGACATATTATTTTAAGACATTTTTATAGGAAGTAACAAACATTATCTTGGATTTAACAAAGCCTTCACTTTATATACATATATTATAAGTTGAAACAATGATACATGCATGAAATTGATTTATATCTAGAAAATTATATAAAAAATTAGTTATATTAATGAATTAACTAATTAATTATATTTATATGATTAGAAAGAATAGAGTTACTCATTAATAATTGCATGCACACATGATATAATAAATAGTCAAGTTGTAGTCTAACAAGAATTATTCTGAGCATCTCAATTTTCTATTCTAATATCAAGCTCATCCCTGTGACGCGCAAATCATGTAACTGCTGAATAACAAGGAGCAAGAAATTGAGTCGACTGTGGTTCTGCTCCGAGAACAGTCACTGGACCATATTCCTGAGGGTCGGTCATTCTTCTTTGAATGGTAACGACAGTGCACGACATTTTTTCAGAGCTTCATAGTCGGAGAATGGCAACGGCCTGCCTCGGGTAGAACTTTGGGTTTTTAAGTCTTTATCTTGAGCGTGTATGCTGCAACGATGGAAAACCTGGAAAAGAAGGATCACGAGATGAACGTTACGGTGGCTCATTGTCCGCAAACGCTAGTTAGGTACGGTCTAACAGGGGCCCGAAGGGAATCTGCAGCCGCAAAAGACCTCCTTCCTTATCACGTTTCTAGCAGAGCTTTCCTCAAATCGAACTTTCTTCTCGTCGTCGCTGACGGATGGAAGCGATCGACTTATCTCTCAAAAGCCGGAACAGCTCCCTGATCGCGCACCATATTGCACTCGCCTACATCCATGAACCCATATGCTCACCACTTTATTCCGCAGGGCTGCACATAAAGAAACTAAATAAATCTGATGACATTTTACCGTTTAATCTTAAGGGATACCCGATTTGAAGTTTTTACCCTCCGTCTACCCTCCGTGAGACGGACACCAATGCCGCAGCCAGTCCTTTCGGTATTCCCGATGTGCACGATCCCAAGTAGCGACACATATAGCTAGTTTTGTACTGTTGGCACCTCACTTATAGAACGTGATACAAAAATGAAAAGTCGAAACAACAATGCCCTGATTTTATAGAATATTGGAAACAGTCTGCCAGCGGCGATACTATATTTCTATTTAACTCTTACCAATAGCCGATATAGTACTACAACTCGCTATTGTGATCGCCGGCTATTGATCTCGGATCGAAACCAAGGCCACGCACATAGTGAATAAATGCTAAGTTGAAATTTAAAAAGTTCGTAATGGCCGGTTGAAGATAGCCATTACTTGCAAAATCAGAATTGTATATCCCATGTGCATGAAATAGACTTTCAAATCAATTTGAGCTCCCCCTCGTTCCCTTATGACTCCGTCAGGTATTTCGGTGGCTGTTATCCTCGACGCAACTATTATGGACAAAAAATTAATAACATCTATGTAGTCGATTTGGTCTAGTGGGTAGAGTGCTCGTCGTTATGTACTTTATTTTCTATTGACCTATACCGATGCAGATCTGAGGTTGAAATCCCGCAAACATCACTTTTCGCAGACAGTTACGAAGAATATCCTATCCGGGGATGATTCCCTTTTTTTAATACTAATAAAATAACATTATTAATACTGTATATCGACCCGCTGTGAAAGATACTTCCTGAAATTGATTATTAGTGTCCATATTGATTCTATTGAATATTACGGGCGTTCGGAAAGCGAGGCCGTGATATGGTTAACGGCAGGTGTATAGGTTCTGTTTGAAGTTCTACTGAGAATGAATGAGAGTTTTAGATCCTGCGTGACTCTCTGTAAACCCTTCGAATATCTTATTTATTTCCTTTGGGAAGTCTGGTAGGCTCAAGTTTACATTTAGTTTCATTACGTGATACCCTTCCTTCACCCTGACAGACTCCGCGCAAACGCAACTGACACAGGCATTTCAGGTTAACCGGAGGGTCAGAAATTTCGTCTTAAGCAGTTGAAAAAAGTCTCGAGCGGTATCTAGCTTAACTGCAATTATTACCTAATAGCATAGTCCAAATCAATAGTTAGCTTCTCTGTATCCTCAATTCTTGCGCGTCGGATTATAGATAAGCGATACGAGACCAAAGATAACGTTGCTTTAATTACACGTGATATTCTGTTTTCTGCAGTTGGTCCAAAGAATAGTTACTGCCCGCAACTAAAAATTATTATCAATACATGCCGTGTCTCAAAATCACATTTTTCGTCTTGTACCACAAAGGTTGTCTGGCACTTTAGATTAATTGTGTTGCGCAATTCGAGTTGATCCATAAAACTCGGCAATTTTGTTTAGCGATTTCGTAAAATTGTGAGCAACATATCGTCCGTGCCTTGATGTTCCCGTTACAGTGACAATCGGACTTAGAGCGTAGTGTGGAGGTACATGATGGGGGCCGAAATAAAATTTCACCGGAAACGTGCATTATCCCATGCAACGGGCTCACCGTCGCAGGATATTTAACCGGCTAGGATGTGTTTAATGTCCCAAAAAGCTATCTATCTCGATACCGCACCTAGTCGATATATACATCCCGACAACCATTTACCGTCCCATGCTAGGCGAAATGGAGCCATTCTGGCTTATGCGTTATTCTCTGGCTGGTACATGGATAACCGTTTGCCACCTCTCATGCAGCAGTCGTGCATTCTCCTGTGTGTCCGTACATCCATCTACTGTCACGTATGTGCACTCTCTACCATCTACCCTTCGAGAGGTCGAGAATTTTGTGGTCGAATGTAACAAGTCGGTGCGTGCGTGCGTGCGTGCGTCCGTGCGTATCCGCGCCAGTCAGGCCTTTAAAATAAAAACCTTGATAACTCTAAAACGCTTTAATTTATCGAGCTGGAGATGGACTTCAAATGCTTTCAGTGCTGCAAATTTTACATTGCTATATATTAGGTTAAGCATGTCTAAACGCCTTAGCTCATGCAATTTTTGAGGTATTGGGCTAAATAGTTCGATAAATATAACAGCTATTTACCAAAATACTTTACTTCACGTTTAGCTATATCTGTTGATCAAACTTCAACTTTACTTCACGTTTAGCTATATCTCTTGATCAAATGAATGCAATAGATGTGAGTACATATGACATTGGAGATATCTGTGCTGCGAGATGTCATATTGCTAATGGACAATTCGTGTTAATTGTTGCTGTGCATATATCACCTAACAAGAAACTTGATGATATTATTGAATTCCTTCATCATGTATTGTTATCACACACACCAGTTGGTGCAGCATTACTGAGAAAGGACTGGGGGACTCTATCACTCTACCAATGCTAATGAGCGGTGACTTCAATGTTCAGTCCTCCAAACCTGAAAGTCAACCTCTCATTGACTTTTTGCCTAGAGAATTCAATTTAAAAATCAACAATAATGTAAATACTCCAACTACCAGGTCGGGTACAACAATTGATGCTGTATTCTCTAGGAATCTAGAAAATATTAAATCCCAAACGTTTGTATCGTATTTTAGCTATCATAAGCCAATTGTCACTATGATAGACACTGATAATTCTACGGATACAGATTCATAAAAAATAAGGAACTAATTAGCGTAATTGATAACGAAATTGAATAACGAATTTCTTGTAAATTATATTTGAAAACATTAATTTTTAATTGGTTTTTCATTTCAGATCATACCCGCATCCTTACTATTGCCAATTATTATTCCTTCTAGAATAAAAAATACTAATAATTTATCTCTATTTACAACTAATTAGCAAAAAGTTTCACTTCTGTCGTGCGTGGACTCCACGCAGCCTTTTTTTTATGTCAGGATACTTAAAATACAGAAATCGCAAAATTTTGCTTCCTCATTCCTTTGGACCGTCATCCACGCAGTCTCGACTATAACCAACTACATATTGATCGATTGCTGCTTCCACTATGGAAGCTGATGTAGTTTTTGATGACTTTTGCAATTAACTAGGTGCAATATCAATATTACCGTACAATTGCTGTAGAACCTCGAAAAATGTCATTGCATCGTAGGTTGAAGCGATAAAAATTTGACCTCAATTTGATACAAAGTATACAATATAAAGAAAGTGAAAAAATATTAGCTGTTCCGTCCATAAAAATTGAAATTATATTGAAGTACTGAAAAAAGTTTCAGCGTCAACCAGAGGACGCTTTCGTAATTTGTTCTGCACGTTTTCGCGCTACTTGTTGAAAGAACGTAGATACGCGTGGTATGACGACGGGATTCTATCACTGTTCGCGGGAGAGACATATATTGCAGAGCGATGGACAATATCCGAGATTCGTGCTCAAACGGTATAAAGCGAACGGGCTGCCACGGACGCTAAATTTCCCGTCCAATTTCGATGTACACGACTCAAGCTGTGTTCGCGGGATGTGCACAACCTACCGGAGACGTGCTGCATTCGATACTTTACGATACTAGACTATGAAGTCGTGTAGGATACTGCATTGGGATAGATGGCACAGTTATTGGCTCTTTAAAAGTGTTTAACAGAGTCGTCGTGGAAGAAACATTGTAATAATAGCGCATAATATAACTGCCAACTCGGGTTTTCATTTGTTTAAAATATGTAATGCATTCATCTTAATCCTACGACTCAGGGTCGTATACATATGCAATATCTGAAAAAATCAGACATAAGTCGAAACAAATACATTATGTCATATACATTAAAAAATTTACGATTGTAAAACGAATACAGTATCTCAAGCTTTAACAAGGATTTTTCTCTTTAACAAATTGGACGACATAGGAGGAAATCTTTCATTACCAGACACTTAAGAGTATTCGTTAATAACACTATAAAATACGTAGGAACACCAATATTAAAAATTTTTATAATAAACTTTTAATATTTTTATTAGTGTAATAACATTTTACATAATTATTTAACCCACAAGCTAACGGAAAAATATGTGGCATCCAGTAACGGATACAGATAGTATGAATGGAAAAAAACAATTAAAAAATTATTTAAACTTACAGGGATCACAAATATATTAGTCAGAGCACTCATAGGAATATCTACACACTCCTCATGAGCCTTTTCCGTTCCTGAAAAAATTGTGATATGTTCTTTTATACTAGTAGAACTTTCGTCTGTGTTAGTACAAGAAACGGGTGAAGTAGGCTGAAGTGCAACAGAAGGAACTGATGGTCCAGGCTGGACCGAAGCACAAAAACACAGATGGCAGATTGTGACGGATTAGTCTGTTCTAAATTGGATTGAACAACGCCAAATATTGGTTTAAAAGCACATTCACTCCCGCTTTTCTAAATTTGAACGCGATAATCAACGTACTTCTTGGCACTGTATATATTTTACCACAGCTTCTCTACCCATAATCTTGCTAAACAAGATATGTTCTATAGCTTTGATATTTCCCTTGGACCATTTTCCTGGAGTATTTTGGACACCTTAGCCATAAGAAAATACAACTACAACAAATAAAAACAAGTTTTGTTTAAATAACCGAGATAAGCGAAAACTAGAGTGAAACAGTAAAACGTTCCATTTAGAAGGCACTCACAGGATTGATGAGGAAAATGCACGCAACATGAATGGTAGTCAAAAAATAAATAACGAAGCAGCAACAGAAAAACAGAAAAAAGATAATGCCAGTTGCAGTATAATGAAAATGAAGAACAGAGTGCAAATTTCAAGTTTGCACATTGCTTCCGCATGATTATCGCCAACCTACAGATACTCCTCTACGGGAAAAGGCTATTTGTATGCCAAGATGTGGCAATTTGTATGCCAAGATGTGGCAATTTGTATGCCAAGTTTCAGTTTGATCGATGAAAATTCATGAAAGTTAGAGCAAAAATAGTTTTTTTCGAAAAATTACGACAACTCATAATTGTATAAAATCTTGAGCACCTTGATCAATTCTTGCCAAATTCAATACCGTACAACATTGCCCCCTGGCCGATTCTTGCAGAAAGTTTTAGCTTGGTAGGTCAAAGTTTATGAAAGTTAGAGAGATTACACTCATTTTTCCAAAAATTTAAACAACTATAAAATGAGACACCCGTTAGCGGTTTGGGCGAACATTGCAGCGAACCGAGAGGAGTTGCGATCCAACTCGTGTTTAAAGTCTCAGAAAGATCCAATAACTCGTTTTTGAGGTACAGTAATTTTTATTTTGCAAACTCATAACACACATTTGTTCTAAATATGATTTCTCGACGTCTAGTATCCCAACGGGATACAGAAGAATATGAGAGATGGGACTAGTCGAAAAATCGACACAGAGGCAATGCCACGTTTTGCTGGATAACATTAGTAAGTCTCGACCGGATGTGCTCTATGAGGTCTTAATCGAAACAGGAAGGTACACTAATGATTAAAAGACTAATTGCAATACTGGGTCGTCTCTGGCAAAGACCATCGGGTCAAGATTCCAAGTATCGCATCCAGTTGCCTAGGTCCATGCGTAGTCATAGGTATGTAACTAACAATATAAGAGTAAATCTCCATATCAACAGCGTCCTGCACTCACTCTGCTGGCCATATCACGAACGTGCTTACAAATCGCCTGTAATATTCAGTAGAACAGACATGGAAATTAATTATTAATTTTAGAAAGATTATTTAACGATAGGTTGTTTTATAGTAATATTAGTAAAATTATCGTATTTATATTGAAAAGAAAAAGAAATCGTCCACATGTGGACAAAAAGTGACGGTAGTCAGGAAAGATGCATGGAGGATAACAATCACGGGGGTAAATTCTTTCATATGACCTTTCTATAACTCGCATGAAAGTTAATTCTTGGGAATTCGTTATGTTTTTCATTTAAAATGTAAGGCCCAACTTTTACCAAAAAACGTTGGGTGCAAAATGGTAGCTCGTTCAATAAAAACTTCATATGATCTGTATGCAAAATAGTACAAGAAGTTTTGTTAAGGTCATGCTGTCAATTAACTTTAAGTAGAAACACGAAAATAAAAAATTTATAATTCTGAGTCAGTCACTTTGAAATAAAAATATACAGTCCTGGAATTATAAACAACAAGGTTCAAAACTCCTGAGAACTAATTTTCATTCAGGTAGGATTGAATATTCTGACGGCGCAAGGGTATGGTTATTTTCGATCTGCCATTATAAAATTTCAATTGTGCAATTTGACATTTATACCCTCGAAAGTGGCTGCGGTGTTAATATTCACAGATCCAGCGCTTACCGAAGTTAAGTCGCATCGGTTGCGGATAGTATTTGGTGAAGCGATCGCTTAGACATGCATCGTTTTCATTGATGATCTTCGTTCATAGTTCGTTAAGGCACCCAAGCAGAAAAAATATCCCGGGATGGAGTTCGGCCAGTTCAGGATGGACAATTGGATTTGATCCGAACCCATTCTCAATCCCGGACTCCATCCCGGACCCAATCCTGGACTCCCGCGACATCATCTCGGATTTTTGCGGACCGCGGGATGTCATCCCATATAGCAGATGAGATGACCACAGATAGAATATTATATGTGAAAAAACGCGTACCAGCGATAGCAGTATGTCCTTCATACTAGGTCGACCGGTAAACCGTGACATTGAATGAGACTTACCCGTCAATCAGATTGGCCAAATTGTCGCTAACCGTAATAAAAGACTAATTCCATTAAGACGATAGGCATGTTCAATCCCCCACACACGTCAGGGTATGCCCAAAAACAGGAAAGTTAATGTCGGAACGTGAATACAGTCACGCGAAGAAACAGAAGTGACTGAGGAGAAGAAGCCAATAACGGAGTTACGTTGCCTTATGCAATTACGGGGACAATTGGTTGTACGCGTCATTTCCGTTTTAAGTGCCAAATGTTTCGGGTGCTAGTCTTTTGGACAGAACGAAAATATACAAGCAACGTAAGTAGAGAGGATATTGGCCGAGATAATTGTAATCACGCTGTCACACACAGTACACAACATAGGAGTCGTACCCAGGTGGAGTCTCGGGAGTCCAGGACTGGGACCGCAATGAATTCCTGGGAGTACAAAATGAAGTCCGGGATGGAGTCCGGGATGGAGTCCGGGATGGAGTCCGGGATGGAGTCTCCTGGACTGCTCGACATCCTTTCACCTGGGCTGCTCGGCTGACTCTATCCTAGACTCCATCTAGATCTAGAACCTGGACTCCATCCTTGACTCCATCTGGGACCATTTTTTCTGCGTAGACATCTGTCTATACTATGTTTACGGAACCAGTTCCTTTGTTATGCATCCAGAATCGCTATTTAAGCACTCAGCGTCACTGTTAAAGCATCGAGCGCCCATGAGTTGCGTTTCTTAAACGAACTATAAAATGGGGAATGCAGCAGATAAACACCCTCGTGACACAACTGGTTGGAAGGGCGGTTTCTTCGTTCCATCATACTAAGCAATATCTTTCATCGAATTTTAAGATATTACCTCTATAAAATCATTTATCTGAGAAGTTATTAAGACTTAGCGTACATACAACTGAAAGTGTTATCTGAACGTCTGTGCAATTTAAATACGATTTACGGTTTTCAAGTCAAGATAATTACAGTTGAAGTTGACATGATTAGCATGAATCTCCTATAGCAAACACGCATAAACGACACGCTTTTTTGTCTAACGTCTTAACGGGGTTTGAGAATTGAACCAAAAATGCTATTCTTTAAGAGATGTATAAAACGAATATAGTAAAAAAATTCAGTTTTGTTTTCCGTTTAGTTTTTGAGAAATCTCGAGTTAAATAGGAATGCGGTAGTGCGTGATTGGCGCTCGTCACTTTCATACATAACCCTCCTCCTCCAACGCCCCAACCATGGACGCCACGCACCGTCTTCATCGCTACGGCGCGAGGGTTATACCTTAAACGTGAACACTGAAATTAAGTATACAATTTAATTCAAAATTCTTGTGAAAAAACGTTTTAATTGATGACACAGTCTAAATTCTGTCATACAATTATCAAATTCAACGTGAACTAATTTTTAGAAGAATGAAAGACAGTAATGCGTCCCGCGGCAAGTCGATTTACATTTTAGCCACATTTTGAGAGGAATTATGACACAAGAATCATATCTAATAGAGACATATAAATTTAGATCGGTCTGAATATATTTTGTACTGCAGTTGCGTGCATAAGCTTAAAATATTCCGTTTAGAACAAGAATGAATGCTATTTGGCGTATATTATAGAAGAAATGTTCGATCGAATATTCCAAAAAGACGATTTATTCACTTTTTTCGAATATGCACGGCATATTGCACAATGCACCTGCACTACGATCGCCTGTTCGCTTTCTGAAAGTGATAAACGAATAAAATTTTACGTGGTGCTGTAAAATAATATAAACAAAGATGCAAAGTGGAACCTTGCACGTTGCTTCCTCATTATTTTCTACTTTTGATAAAGTCACCTCTATGAGAAAGTTTGTTCATCGATTTTAGCTATCTCATAGAGAAGAATTTGTCAAAGGTAGAAAATAATAAAAATTAATAAAGTAAAAAATTTAGTAACATTGCACATTTCATGAAGTTTAAACCCTTCAGGCGATTGTCACCAACTTCAAGATCAAATATCCTTATCCCCTAGACAATTTGTATGCCGAAGCTTGGTTCTACAATTGAAAATTTACGAAAGATAAAGCAAAAATACATTTTTCTTTCGCAAAATTACAAAATTCATAATTTCATAAAATCTGAACGTTTTAATCTATCCATGCCAAACTCAATAACGAACAGGTTTGTCTTCTCGCCTATTTTTATAGAAAATTTTTACTTGATACTTCAAAATTTACGAAAGTTAGAGAGATCTCACTCTTTTTTCGAAAAATTTAAAGAATCATTAAATGAGACACCCGTTAGCGATTTGCGTGAAAATTGCACAAATCGCCGGCGGTTGCGACCCGACTCGTCTGCAAAGTTTCAGGAATAATCGATCAACCCGTCCTCGAGATATAGTGATTTCAGATTTCACACACATACGCACGTACATTTTTTTCTAAATATGATTTCTATACGTTTCCTGACTTTTTAAATACGCTGACATCAACATACGAAAAAAAAATGTTCACGGAAACAAGGCTTCTTCGATGCGGACGATTAGCTGCAATGAGACAAATAGTCAAAACATAGCATTAATATCATGACGCTCAGTTGCGGATATACGATTTGTCTGTTCATGTCCCAGAGTCACACTCAGGTTCACTTGGACAAAAAATTCAGATTCATATGTTTTCTTTTCTGTTTTACAGAAATTTTGTTTTCATGAAAACATTTTTTCGATATTTTAATATCACAATACTTAACAAAATTGTTTGAAACGTTCAGATAAGAGGTTGAGAATCGTGTCCGACGTTCGGCGTTCGTCCGTGCGTGTGCGCGTGTGCTTGCACGCTAAGGGCCTAAGGCGAGGCGAAACCTCCATACTTACACAGATATGCTGCTTCACTTTCACTCCGCCCTAAGCGCCATGCTGGAATATCTCTATCGCACTCATAGGTGAAGTACAGAGGTTTCGTCTCGCCTTAACGGGAGGCGTAACATTCATGAGTGAGAAGGAGATAGAACAGAAGAAGAAAGATAGAAGGATAGATAGAAGAAAAACAAATATGTGCTTGCGGCGTAGTAAGAGAGAAGCAGCACATCTGTGTAAGTATGGAGGTTTCGAAGTATCGACCAATTGGTTCAGGTGTTACCATTATTTTCATTTCGCTTCCTCATAAAAAAAGTTAATCTCTTTTAACTCCAGAACAGCTTTAAATATAGGCTGAAATTAGGCGAGCATGTGGAACAATTATTATCCGATCATGATCGTAGACAAATTCATTTTTTAAATGGTAAACGAATCAAACACGCTGGCTCGTGTTAATTTGAAGTTATAGAACTGAAACTTTCTACACAAGTCACGGTTACTTCGTAATGAGTTTGCTTAAGAATAAGATTGACAAAGTGTATCAAATGTCATCGAATTTTCCATTTCTATAAAAAATGTTTGATTCGTTTTCTTTTCAAGATATCGGGCTAATACGAGCTTACCGTAGCTATCGCTCAAAGCTTTCTGCATAAGGTAGTCAAAATCCTTATAGAGGTGGGTTTTGAAGGGTGGAAAATAATGACAAAGCAATGTGAAACGTTCTACTTTGCAGGCTTGTTATGCATATTAAATGATTTGTTCAATCGTTCACTTAAAGCTTGCGGTCTATGCATACAAATGTGCATAGTATGTATAAGCCTAATATAATATATCAAACATGTGCATATAATATACATATAAATATAAAAACTATACATAATATATTCATTATTCTACCGCTGTAGATATATTCGCATTATATATCCGACATATAATTTTCCGCCCGGGACATTCCCGTGAGAGGCGGGTGGATGTTCAGATGTTGAGTCCCGCCACTTGGGTCTGTCTTTATTTCTCACAACCTCTTGCCATTCACGTCCTAGGTGAAAAGCGATATATCATGGAGGGGGTATGAGAGTAATCGTGACGACGGTATCCCTGTGGTTAGCGGGATAGGCAGCTCACCAACCTACGAGCAGCATCCGTGGCATCAGCCATGGCACACGGTGCTCTCATTCTGTTTTCAACGTCGCCAGAAAATCAATATCGGAGGGTCGCAGCGCCTCTCGGGCACTGCACGCCAAAGACGTATCTCAGTACCACGAAAATACGTGGAGCGAAAACCCCCGGTGGCCAAGTGTAGCGCTCGCGCGAACGAAAAACCCACGAACCTAAGGGAAGAAAAATAAGGAGAAAGAAAGGAAGTACTGGAACAATTCGTCGACAGTCTGGAGTATCGGGGGTGATTTTTTTCTATTCTCGTTGAATCTCACCGCGTTCAATCCGCGTTCTTCGGGTGTGTGCGCGCGCCAATTCCGTACACAGGTCAGAGAAAGGGTCGAAGAAGCCGGACGACGAAACGTGACGGCGAGCACCCCACCTGCTCTGTTTATCACGGTAGTAAGAACAGCGCGAGCATGACCTGCTGCTGTTGGTGCCAGCTAGCTTTCCCCCCTCCTACATCGTGGAATGAAAACGCCATTTTGAAAGACTGCAGCGATCTCTGTCGCGGAATTGCTCTCTGTGACAAGTTCCCGGCCACCGAGCGCACAATTTGCAAAAAATTACTTTATCACACTGTGACAACGAAATAATTTTTGACACGCTATTTCTATTGCAATATACGTTGATGATAGTTTTAGCAAAAATGTTATGATTCACGTAACAAAATTATTAACTTGACGGAACAGATTTTATTGATAGCTTACATAAATAAATCATTATAAATATATAAAACTCTTGCACCTCATGTAAACGTGCTCATTTAGTATTTTAATGTACGTTAGCGACGATTAGTGAAGACTTAGTTCTTTCGAGTTGACATTTTCATACTATTCGGGAATTATTGAATTGTGCGCTCGAAGATGATAAATTTATGAAAATTTGATTAAATATTGTAATGAACGATGGCAAAAATCTTAGTACATGCTAATTGTCCAATATTTTTGTTGATCGCGTCTGTGAATTTTGTTCGGGATTTTTAGAATAGTGGTTAGTGGATTAATTGCTTTAAAACCAAAATGGCAATTATTAAAATATAATTACCGTATAGATGTTTGCCATCTCTAATTGACTTATGTTATTGTGTTGGAACACTGTGTGTTTGACGGAAGGCTCGAGGATGAGTACAGAGAATCGTACAATAAAATAATAATATTCATTGAAGTACAGTACGCGTACTGGTATATGGATTTCTAGCTCAACAATAAACCGAACAGTAATATTATGCAAAAGAGGATAATTAAAAAAGTTGGTTTAATCCGATGGATAGAAAGAGTTTGTACCATTTAAAATTCGATACCTCTCATTTATTTTTGTATAAATCTCACTATTACCGACGATAGGCCATTTCCTAGTCCACGTACGTACAAAAAGATTCGTTTTATAAAAGCGTTTTTCGTGTAATATGAAATTTGTCAAAATTTGTCAAATTTTAGTTTATAAAATTACTAGCAGGATTTTATAGCTCAGGTGCTTTCTTATTATTTTTTATCGTTTCCACAAAGCATACACTGTGAGAAAGCCAAAATTGACCATTACACTTGCTCATAGAGGTAACTTTATGAAAGGTAAAACAGAATGAGGAAGCAACGTGCAAGGTTCTACTTTGTATCCTTGTTTTTAATATTTGAAGGAGTGGTTATTCGTATTTTGTACGAACATTAGTTCAGAGTTTTAACAAATTAGAGAGATATCAAGTTATATAATTTAAACTCCCATAAAATCTGACCCTTCTTATATATTTTAATATGAATTGCAATAAATGAAGAGCGCTGAAAGCTTCAATTGCGTACAAATTCTTAGCGCTATTGATCAACTGATTCTCAATCTAGAGATCTTTTATTGTTACAAATAAGAGCAATATAAAAATAAAAATTAAATCTGTCATAACGTTCGATAGTCTTTATTTATTTGGGCCAAATATTATACCAATCGTTCTGAACGATATTAGATGTGTGTGCACATTTTTATTCCATTGGCTTAAATTTGTAGAAATTGGAACGGTGACAAATTAAATAATGTTTAATCTCCTAAAGTCCGCATCTCTTTACAGACGTTGATAAATCCCTGTATCAATCACCTCTAAATATGGGTCCCCCTGTAAACCGTTATTATTTTAAGTTTTTTTAGAACTT
The DNA here is from genome assembly GCA_963942595.1 of Cylloceria caligata. Taxonomy (NCBI): domain Eukaryota; kingdom Metazoa; phylum Arthropoda; class Insecta; order Hymenoptera; family Ichneumonidae; genus Cylloceria; species Cylloceria caligata. The sequence continues at coordinate 23,681,173 of OZ012704.1, forward strand.
CCAGTACTGAATTTATTGAGAGTCGATTGAGGAATCTAGATTTTGTGACTATTTGAGTTCCATCCGAGAGTGACGTCAGTAAGATGTTATGGATTGACTCTAGACCGTTCCGATTTACGTACGGGACGCTGATTTCCAATATTTCCGGTCACGAGGATAAATGGGATGACTAGTAGATGTTGAATTGATCAGCAGGTAGAATTGAACAAATTTCACCACAGCTTACAAAATATAGGTTCACAACTGAGGAGCGAGGTGAATAACGGGTACAACGGTAGTGAGATCCAGTTCGGAACGACTACAATTACTTCGGCTTGGTCGGCAACTATTTTTCGTAGAGTAAATAATGATTATATATAAATATATAAATAATTAATAAGCATTAAGGCGATGCTGGATTAAATTTTTTACCGACTTTGGTCGATAAAAATAGGCTATTGCGTATTGTACGGATATGCTTAATATTGTACAGAGTTGTAACATGAACATAAACGTTTCAACGTCCAGTCGAATTTCGATTCAAAACGTTCAAAAAATGAAACTACTGATAAATTTCTTACTATTCAAAAAATGAAGACAGTCAGTCGCAATGTTAACGGCACTTGTTTTGTGCGATATAAACCTTTCTGGAACTCACATACGTCAAGCCGGTCCAGACGTCGGTTATTTGTGGTTCTCTGAACATTTCAGTATCGTCAGAAAGTCGATATCTCAAAAGAAATTCACGTAACGTGTATATCGCGTTCATGTAGCCTGCCTATATTCTCGTTGCTGTAATTCCTTGCCGTAAGTCAGACTACGTGAACACAGTATACGCTCAACGTTAATTTCTTTTGTGTGATCGATTTTTGACGTTATTGAAATGTTTGGAAAACCTCAATGCATCGACGTCCGATCTGGTCTGACGTATGTGATTTCCAGAAAGGTTTATATCCTACAAAACTGATGTTATAATGGAAATTGATGTATTATCAAGCCTTGATCGTTAGAAAGCTAAAGAGCAGCGGAAACAGTCGCTATTAGAGAGAAAACGATCGATATCATCGTTTGAATAAACGTAAAGAAGGTGATTTTCGGGTAATTCGGTTTTCAGTGGTTTTCTCAGCTCCTGATGGAGATATCGCAAATCCACGGCCAGATTCGTTATCAGCACGACGAAATACATGATATAGGGTCCATCTGATGTGCGAAATATAGAAAAATCCGTTTTTTTGCGTTTTTCTCGGCTCCTGTAAGAGATAGAGCGAAAAGGGGCTTAAGACAGGATCCTCGATTTTACCTGATTTTGTTAGTCTTTAAAGTGGCCATAGTTTTGAATGGGTCAACCGATCCTCAAAATTCTTTTTGCATTCGAAAGAGTACAGAAAAACAAAGAAAATGTGACTAGGCTCATATCGATATTTCAATTTTTCGAGCCGAGAGCGCAGATTGTATGTTACCTCTAAAATACAATTTTTCACATAACTAAGAAATCGATTATCTTTCGCAAAAAAATTGAAAATTTTTTCTATTGTCCTACATGAATGGAAATTGATGTATTATCAATATACGATCATTATCTTTTTTTGCACGTTTGCAACCGAAATTCGACCGGACGTCGAAACGTGTTTATTCAGATTAAAGTCCTCTACAATTTAAAACATATCCGCAGCATATTGACGATGCACAGAGTATACTACGAAGTAGCCTATTTTTACCTACTTATTAATTTTTGTTTGGTAAAAAATCTACTCAAGCATCCCCTTAAAAGCGTAAAGTAACCGTTATCTCTATGAGAACGCAAATACATCGATCTGCATACCTCTGGAACTCATTCTGGAGGCGGATTCGGGATGCGAAATGGTCTATTTGTCGTGTACCGAATATGCGGGTAATCTTTTCGAAAGCGAAATCTGCAAACTCCCACTCCATAATATTGCTTATGTGAAATTCACAATCAGCAGCCACATTATCTTTTGGCCTAGTGTAGCCCTCGTAAAGCCAGATTTGTCGAGTCTCGCACCATTTCCATGTCTCATTCGCCAACTGTTACATTTTTGCAGATTTTGTTCGTGTAGGAGATATAGCTGTGGCGTCATCTACGATTAGAAGGATCACACTGTTCCTCAAATCATCAGCAAATCTTTTGAAAGTTCGAATTTTCTTTTCACCGCTGAGTATAGACTATTCGTAACTTGATCCTCACACACGGTTCCCCAATCTGCCTTTGAAGCATCAGTGCAAATGACTGTTCGGTATTGTACTCGACTCAACATTTCAAATCATGTTTCAGGTATTCAGTGCATGCATCGTTTTATAGTAGTCGCCGTCACATACAATAAGTGCTATAAGTATTTGTCGTTCTAAATTCTTGTAATCTAGTTAACTACTACTCCACTCCTTGACAACTTGCATTGAAAGAGCTGATTAGTTTTTGAAATTCTCTTATTAGGATACGTCTTTCTACCGGATATTTTGGATTTCAGCATTAACCCTAAAAGTATATACGTACTATATAAAAATATACTTTTGACAGTATCTAAAACCTTCGACTAACCTTTGTAGAAAATACGCAGAATCTGACGTTTGAAATGTGAAAGAAAGCCCGTAAAGCTTCCTCTATGAAAATATTGATCAATAGAATTCAGTTGTGGTTGTGTGGACGATGGATCAAAATTATGAGGAAGCAGCGTACGACGTTCTACTTTGCAACTTGTTTGTCGAGAGATGTAATAGCATTTTTACGTCAAGTATTACAAATTTTTAAGTGCATTTATATTATACTTTATGCCAATCCGATACTGTTCCAAACTTGATAGCAGAAGCCGAAAATTTGAACCACGAAAAAGTAATTTCGGGCACAGACCGACCGGAATGGAACTATTCAAAAAATACATTTACTCTCATTGCAATTTTTTTTTCGCGAATTTTTCCCTGAATCAATATTTTATTATTTAAAAAAAACTCAGATTGATTGGATGTTTTATTGGTTTTAGCTATAGATTAGCATGATTCTGGCTGATTATTCAAAGTGCGGTATTCATACTGGTACCATGTGGGAAGTATTGTCATTGTTCTGTGTGAACGTATAGGAAATGCATGATCGTTATACGCATCGATAAGCACACGATCATTAACGAGCAAGTAATTAAATCAAAGTATGCCAAATTCCAGTGCCCTCGTCTGTTGATAAATGAGGCGGAATATGCAGTGATGGCAGAATATTATTTATGTATGAATAATTGCCTGAATTCACGCTCCTATTTCTCATAGCCTATCGCAAGCATCGTAGAAATCTTTTTTTTTTGCCACGTCGAAATCGTGATTAAAAGTATATATTTTAGTCCAAGGTGTCGATGAATTTCGGTAAATTGATTTTCGTTAAAAAAAAATCATAATAACAATACGGTCAAGGGAAAACTCTCTTGTTGCTCCAGGAGTCCTCTTTCTACTGCCAAGACTGAAGCGACCCGGGATTCAACTGCATTGTCATTATTGACATTACTAAAACGCAAGCTCTCCGAAGCTTCGTTAGTCCGAGCATGCGTGTCAGTGTAGCAGACCGTTTAATCTCGTGAGACAAAAGCAACTGGCGATCCTATCAGAAAGCCTTTCTTGTTTTAACGTGTGCTCAAAAGTGTAGAGGAAAAAGGATGGCAAAATAATCAACTAATATTTCTCTCTCAACTCTGCGACGAAAATTAAGGAAAGACACGCGAGCCACCGAGGCTCATGCCCTGGCGCGCTTTTATTATATGTATAGACTACACTGGTTGTTCCAGCCGAGAGAAATTCGATTTATCGCACTTACGGTAAAACTCTTGCTGCGGAAAATACTGTGGGAAAATGAAGATCGAGATTGTGCCCCATCCCTTGTGACTCCGAGAAACTATACCTCGTCACGCGACCTTCGAAGCATCCTCGGGTCTTAAAATCTAACCTTATACAACGATTCATTATTAATATCGTGATTTAACTCGTACGTTAATTGGTTTTATGATTTATTTATTCATTACGTTTGATAAAAGCACCCAGTTCCTGAGACTTGTTGTTAAACAATGGTTCCGTATCGTCATTGATTTAAATTCAGCCACGTCACTTGCACAGCAACGATCGGCCAATCACTTCTTTAACACCGTTCTGAACATAAAGTGTTTCCGACAAGTATTCACAAAAAATCGTATATAACATCTTGTTTCAACCGGATAGATAAAATCCATATTAATCATATCTCCAACACGAATAAAATACGCGTGAAATAATTCTTTCGAAAAATAAGGCATGAGAAGTTTCGATAAAAATGTATTACACTATGTGCAATACGTAAGTGGGTCTGTGGTCATTGAAAATCGGTTTAATAAAGAACTCCGAAATGGAAAAAAATAGACCGTTTATACGCTGAGCTGCATAGTTTTTAGCTTGAGGGCAAATGTTAACGTTCGCGTTCTATTGGAAACTGCGCTGCCTGCCGCTAGATTCCATCCAGCTGAAAATATAAAGTGAGGAATAAAAGTAACAGGAATGAAGCGAGAGGGAAAGAGAGTAAATGGAGCAACGAGTGGTAAAAGGTGAAAAAAAAAGAAATAGTGATATATTGTATAAGAGCCAAATAACGATTAATAAAAATTATTAATTACTTGGCTATATAATCATGTCTGCCTTTCATCCTGCTATTTTAAATATACTCGACTATAAAATTAGAGCGAATTAAACGAATTCTCCATTGCGCTATAACGCGCTAGTAGAAGAGGCCCTTTATAGAAAGACAGGGCGTGGCCGGCTGGCGCCGGGCGTGTCTAGACTAGCCCCGCCCCTCCCCACCACTACCCCTCCCCCTGCTACTTCCTCATTGATTGTTCCAGGGGGCGTGTCTACCCCCCATACCCCACCCCCATTTCTGATTGGGCCCCACAACACCCCACAACCCCCCATCACCCCCACCTACCCTACCCTATCCCTGATTGGTCCCCACCTGTCCCCACCCCCAGTCTACATATCCTAGTGTTCTGATTGGTGTAGCGTCGCAGTGCCATCTACCGGATTTTGACCCGTACTTCATTGCCGATGCGCTATCTAATGTCGGTAAACGTGTTACCGACAGTCGGTAAAGTAGAATAAATATTGATAGCCGGTCCATCGAAAATAGATATCGATGCGCCATCTAATATCGGTAAACGTGTTACCGACAATCGGTAAAGTAGATCAAATCTTGGCAGCCTGGCAAGTAGAAAATTAATCACCGAGGCGCCATCTCCTGTCGATAATCTGTTACCGACAGTCGATAAAGTAGAATAAATATTGAAAGCTGGTCCAGCAGAATATTAATTACCGACGAGCTATCTAAAGTCGATAAACGTGTTACCGACAGTCGGTAAAGTGGATCAAATATTGCCGGTCGGTCCAAAAAAATAATTACCGACGCGTTGTCTAATGTCAGTAAACGTGTAACCGATAGCCGGTAAAGTAGATTGAATGTTGACAGCCGGTTCCGTAGGAAACCAGGTATCGATGCGACATCCATTGCTGGTAAACGTGTTACCGACAGTCGGTAAAGTGAATTGATGTTGGCAGCCGGTCCAGTAAAAAATTAATTACCGATGCGCCACCTACGGTTGGTAATCGTGTTACCGACAGTCGGTAAAGAATATTAAATATTAGCAGCCGGTCTAGCAGAAAATGTATCGGCGATCGGTAAAGCGGATCGGTTGTCAACCGTCGATATGTAGCCGACCATCGCTAGAGCAAATTTGGGACTTACGGAAGATAAGTAGAATGGGTTTTACGGTAAATAATATTGTGTACCCCATCAACCGGTTAAACATGCCCAACCATCGATAACCGAGCCCCCTCGATAGGTTTTTGAAAATCTTTGTTAATAAAAAAAATTGATTAGTTGACACTACTATTTATAACAACGGTAAATGAAAACGCTCGTTATTTTTTAGCTCCATAAAAAGCTGTTTTATTTTGACATTTTCGTATAAGAAACTGCAGTTACGGCGAAATGGTGGTGAACTGTTAATACGTGTTTTCATACCCGATTCGTTGTAACATAATAGTACACCGCTTTGGTGAGATTCCAAGGATCCTTGTAGCAGTCGATCACAAATATACTGGTAATTCATTATGGTTGGAAAGAGAGGCAAAGATGTTTTCATCAGGCAGTTTCCTTTTTAACTAACCTTTCCGCAGCTGTTACGATTATATAATATCAAGAGAGAAAATATTAGGTGCGCAACTAAGTTCCCGCTGTTTTTCAAGAAATGGTTCCAGTAGTAAGTTCTGGTCAATTGGGACATAACCAAAACGTCATGAACCAAGCTTAGACATATGGTAAACAAACCGCTTTTAAACATTAGTGATTTTGTTTTTGCGGCATATACTTTTGGTTGTGTGAAAATGTCTGATTTTGTGCCAAAAAATCGTCATTTGCGGGAAGTGTTACTTTTCTTCTTTCATTAAAAAAAAACGGCGGCTGAAGCGCATCGAAAACTACAAAAAGTTTACGGAGATGCTGCTCTAAGTGAAACAACATGCCGTAATTGGTTCCGTCGCTTTAGAGACGGTGATTTTGATGTTGACGACCGTTCGCGTGAAGGAAGGCCAAAAACCGTCGAAGACGCTGAATTGGAGGCATTGCTCGATGAGGATCCGTGCCAAACGCAAAAAGAGCTTGCTTCAGCATTAGGAGTTACCCGCCAAGCCATTTCCAAGCGATTGCATGCGTTGGGAATGATTTAAAAACAAGGAACTTGGGTTCCTTATGATTTGAAGCCAAGAGACGTTGAGCGTCGTTTGTTCGCCTGTGAACAACTGCTCCAGTGGCAAAAAAAGGAAGGTTTTCTTCATCGCATCGTTACGGGTGATGAAAAATGGATTCATTACAGCAACCCAAAGAGAAGAAAATCATGGGGACTGCCCGGTCATGCTTCTACGTCGTCGGCACGGCCGAATATTCACGCTGCGAAGATTTTGCTGTGTATTTGGTGAGACCAGGGCGGTGTTATTTATTATGAGCTATTGAAACCGAACAAAACCATCACTAGGGAACGGTATCGAACTCAATTGATGCGATTGAGCCGAGCACTGCGCAAAAAGCGGCCACAATACGAGCAGAGGCACGAAAAAGTGATTCTACAGCATGATAACTCTCGGCCTCACGTTGCCAAACCCGTTAAAACCTACTTAGAAACGCTCAAATGGGAAGTCTTGCCCCACCCGCCATATTCCCCAGATATTGCGCCGTCCGATTATTACTTGTTCCGTTCGATGGCACATGGTCTGGCTAACCAGCAGTTCAGCTCATATGAAGACATCTCAAAATGGCTTGATTCGTGGATAGCCTCAAAAGACGAACACTTCTACCGTGACGGTATTCGAGCTCTGCCAGAAACATGGAAAAAAGTTGTCGCTAGCGATGGGCAATATTTTGAATGATTCATTTGTAAACATTTTTTCACGATAAAGTTGCATTTTCATAAAAAAAAAAAAACAGCGGGAACTTAGTTGCGCACCTAATACGAGGCTTCGAATTTATTCATAGTAATTCTAAATCGCTCTGTACACGTTTGTATATACGTGTTTTTATTATAATTTTGCGAAATTATATAAATAAATTCGCATATCTTGATTGTTTTTACACACACACACACACACACACACACACACACACACACACACACACACACACACACACACACACACACACACACACACACACACACACACACACACACACACACACACACACACACACACACACACACACACACACACACACACACACACACACACACACACACACACACACACACAGACACACACACACACACACACACACACACACACACATTTCACACATACATACATATATATACAAAGTGACAAGTAAAAAAATACTTGTGAAAAATTATCTACAAACTATATGCAGAAATGACCACACATGCACACACACACGCACACACACACACGCGCGCACACATACGCACACACACACGCGCGCGCGCGCGCTCGCGGTATTTGCATATTTACAAAGTTTATATTACATAGTTGTTTCTAGCCATCATCAGCATCGCTATCTTTAAATCCAAACGGTAGCGATAATCTGTGTGTAATATGGCGACGTTTACAGCATACGACACGACAAGTTTTGTACATTGCACGGGTGATGACGTTGTGGAGGGGTGTTCTTTGAATAGATTTGAATTTTTAATTAAGCGATGTATTACTAAGCCACGGCATTTCTGATTTTATAAATTAACTTATTGAGTTAAAATTGATTGTTTGTGAGTTTTTATAATTCAAACTTATCCCCTTCACTTTGCAAACAGTGTCCACCACGGTTTTGGGATCCGCGGTAGTCGCAGCCGTATAACTATAACATTTCGGACCTCCGAAGACGAACGAGTCGATATAAGCGTTCGGAGCCACCGATATCAAATTGTTGGTCATGTCACCGAGGAGATTGCCTATCGAGGGCTCCCAAGCATCATCACCAGTACTCACGTAAATAACTAGTTAAGGGGCTAGGGACAATAGCCTCGTCGCGAGATACCCAGTTCAAATATAACAAATCATCGTTAACCGGTAGCAGGAATTGAATTTCTTTGTCATTGTCGTACAAATACAACAATAGGTTCTCACGAGTTTGAATTATTTCCGTGTGCGTCAGGTTATCCCACTGACCGTATTACCCCCAGAACGAATTTAAGCGAAGCGTAGCAACTGAGTGTAAGCCCTGATTACGCGTAATGTTGCTAGCGTTCAGCCGGATACCTTTCATGTGCTCGTAATAATTTATATATTCCTCGCGAGACGCTTCGTCGCTCGGACCAACCGCTTGCCTTCTGTTTAATCTTCAAAAATGTATTTACATAAGCGGCAAACAGTCCACCCTCGCGTGTATCAGGATTGTACATTGTTGTGTTATACGTCCAAATCATCGCAATTTTTGAGATTTTATAGCCTACATCTATTGCCTCCCGCAACTCATCCGACACCCAGGTACCGGTGAAAGCCCTGTCATCAGGGTTCTCATAAATGCACGAGTCTTGAACCTTAGACTCTGTACATTTACGGCACAGATCACATAGCAGCTTCTAGTGCATTCGAACAGGTAGCACGGGGTGAAAGAGGTTCTTTGCTCGCTGTATCCACAAAATTTCGTATATTCGAGAACGTGAACGTTTGACGCTGGTATCCACGAGTTAAATTCTGCCGGATATCCCATCCCGACTCACAATTTATTTTTTCTCACCGTGTCCTTTTGTCCGTAAAACTTGATCAATCTTGAATTCTTTATTCTTCTCCACACGCTTCTCATGAATACTCGTTAATTCTTTAGGGTAAAAGAAACGATCGATAGGTTCGTCTTCGAGATCACACAACACATACACATACAAGCCCTGCCTATGTAAAACTTTTTTGATACGGAAAATTTCTTCACTCCAATTTTTCTCGTAACCTTTTTCGAAGGTGTCTTTAGTTCTACTGATTCGAACATAATCTCCGGGTTTGTATTTATACGTTGTGAGACGTTTCTTTTCACGTCGCTTTACGGCACTAATTGTCAAATTAGTGTATAGCATGATTATACGCATAAACCATTTGTGTAGTATATCGATGTAACGATGAGTATTACGATGTGTGAAGTAACGCCACATCCGCTCCTTGAGAATGCGATTAAAACGCTCGACAATCGAGGCTTTTACATTCGGTTTACGAGCAACGCGAAATTGTATGTTTTCATCTTTGAGAAATTTTTGGAGTTGACCACCGAGGAATTCTTTTCCCGGTCGGTTTGTAGTGAAACAGGTGTACGACCATCGTTACACTCGAGAATACGTTTAAATGCCGTTGATAACTCGCGCACAGTATTGTCCTGCATGGGTTGGACCCAGGAGTATTTGCTGAGAACGTCAATTACCATAAGCAGGTAGGAGACGTCGTCGTTATAGCTTCTCAAAGAACGTAGATCCACGAGATCGACCTCCCAGACATCGTCAATATTTGTAACATTGTAATACAGTCGTGGAAAGGCACCGTGCACGGGTCTCTGAATAGTATAACTATCCTGCTGAGTCAGTCAGTCATACACGGAGTCTGCTTTATTTTTGCTACTGATTAAACGCCGCGCACCAGCGTATCCAGCTGGATACGAAGGATCATTGTACACTTTTTCGAAAATCATCTTTCACCGCTCGTTGTACAACTTGTTCTAAATCTTTATACACTTTTCAAACACTCTTATTACTTTTGTTTTTCGACGTTTTGAAGAAATATTCCCCAGAGTGTATATCGCCGCCGTCGTCGTAGTCGTCGTGATACGTTAAATTGTATGCATGGTCATTATTCCGATTTGTCGAGTAAATTAAATCTCTGTGAAAATAAGAGAGAGCAAATAATCTCTACTACCGAAAATAAAGTTATGCATATGAAAGTTTTTGGCACAACGTAATCGTTGAAGTTTTTTGATAACTATTACGTACTTCGAAATATAACATAGTTAGCCTTACTTTTTTAATGTTAAAAAATCTTTGTGAATACACGTTGGAATTTTTAAGCTTTGCTAATTCTATGATAGATTAGTTTTTTTCTAAAGATGATATCATCCATATCTACATTTAGGATTTTTGTATGTATTAGGTGTAATATTTTTTAAAATCTTGGTCGATTCTTTATATTAAAAATTTCTAATTTGTAAAGTTCAGTAGAATTTAAATGTTTCTGGACTAGACCTTCCTAACGAGAGCAGAGGAGAAATTCGAGTTGTTCTTGAAGACGTAGTTCCTTTTCATTAGTTCTCTTACAAATTTTGAAATTGTTGTAGATGCGTAGATCCAAATCTTCTATACAGACTTCTAAAGAAATCCATGATTATTTGAATGCCAGTGTAGTTAATCGTTTGTAAACGCAGTGACAGCTTTCGTTGTAAATTTACATCTCATACATACATACTCATACATACTCATCTAATTAGATGAATATTTTACGGCGTTTCGACTGTCCGGAGAAAAGTCAAATAAACCCCAAAGTTAATTCAATTCGAATTCAAAGTCAACTGATCGCAGCACTAACGATACAACAAATAATTATTCCATCATCCATCTTAAGACTATTTTTAACAAACTCGGAACTTACAACTCTAACAAAAGTCTTACAGAATGCTGGTTGATCAATCTATCCAGTATTTTCTATCGGACGAAACTAAATTTTGTAATACTTACTCACAAAGAAAGCCGAAGGTGCCATTCATAAAGTTATTTGTGAATTTGAATCACAGTCAGATTTGATTCAGAAAGATAAGTTAAGTTATGCGAGACGCTTGCTAACTAATATTTGAAATAAATTACATTGCACTAACACAAAATAGACACTAATAAAGTCATACTTGATACTAAGTTATCTTTATCTTTACACCGTGATATAAAAGTCACCAGAGATGACAAAGTGAATAGCACTATTGTTCTAAAGCCTATTGAATACATACAAAAATCCCTTGCACTCTGAAATGATGAAAATTATTTACAAGTTTACGGTAACTGATACAACAAAAATTGCACACACAAATCAGTTACTAGATATCTAGATATCTGAAATCGAGCAAAATTCATTAATGAAACTAACTGTCATTACTTAAGACCTGATAATATAGATTTAACTAGAATATACACTTTAGCAAAAATATACAAACTGAACATACCAACGAGGTCAATAGCTTAGTCTATCAATTATCCCACACACAAAATCAATTGATTTTATTCATAAAATATTGACGAAGCGTATTAAAAGTCGATTCGTAATGTTAATGACAGTTCTTCTCTGAAATCATTGGTTACGCAAATCATTTTACCTGCTTAATACATTTTAGTTTCATTAGATGTGACCTCTCTTTGAACAAATGTATATTTACTATTAGATTTAAACCGTCTTAAAAAGAAGGTATTTGTGTGGAAAGCGCAGTGTTATCATCGAATAAAAAAGACATTGAGATAATTATGTCTGTTACTTATTTCACTTTGATAATAAAATTTACAAACTAATTTCGGGGCTTCCTATGGGCTTTCCATAAGCTCCAATATTATATCACATAGTAGTTATGGCTGCTTAAGAAGAATGTTGCTTGTCAGAACTTTATTACACTCCAGTTTCATTCACAAGGCACGTAGACCACGTGATTTGCTCTCTCAAATCAAATTCGATGAACTTCAACAATTTTCAACATTCAGCATCCCAAACTCCAATTTACTATTGAGAAAGAAAAAGATAATAAAAGAAAGAAAAAGATAATAAAATACCATTCATGGATTTGTTATTAATTAGTGAAAATGAGATCATTATCACAGATTGGTGTCGCAAACTGGTCTGGTAGATTTATTCACTTTTTCTCCAGTCATAGAATATAGGCATTATATATTTACATGCTCGTAGACAGGGCATTAAATCTTTCACATTCACAGTTCTGAAGTAAAGACTTGAAATTCATTAATGACACGTTACTCTTAACTTGTAATCCTATACATGTCATTAAATGGACCATTCATGTTAGAAGACAGACTATCACGACTATTCCCGGCACTCAAGAAGAAAATTTTTTAATTGACACAGGATGGATTATTAATTGTTCATACATATGATATACATACTATCCTTCAGTAAGGCTTTTCAAATAATATGAATTTAATCTAGTCACAAATGACAAACATAACATTAACTTGATTAGCGTCTCAACGAAGGATAAAATTCCCTCGTTGTTAAAATCCAAATTAGTTTATTTGCTACCATGAAAATATCGTTCTGCAACTGATATTGAATGGATTAAAAGGCATGCATTCGAGAGTATAGAAATAGAGACATCAACTGTAACAAGGTCGCACCACCTTAGGTAGTCAAATTAATGCGGCTAAACATGCTTTTGATATTTCTTGAATATTTGCTTTTGAATCTTTTTTAAACAAACTTCTTCTCATGGAAATGATTTGCATAAAAGAAGACAATAATTTCACAAATTTTAGAACTCGCATTAATAATATAAGCATTATTCATAATTCCATATTATAAATCGGAAAAATAACTTTTGTTAATCGATTACTCGTATATATTGATACATTCATATTAGGTGCGCAACTAAGTTCCCGCTGTTTTTTTTTTTTTATGAAAATGCAACTTTATTGTGAAAAAATGTTTACAAATAAATTATTCAAAATATTGCCCATCGCGAGCGACAACTTTTTCCCATCTTTTTGGCAGAGCTCGAATTCCGTCACAGTAGAAGTGTTCGTCTTTTGAAGCTATCCACGAATCAAGCCATTTTAAGATGTCTTCATATGAGCTGAACTGCTGATTAGCCAGACCATGTGCCATCGAACGGAACAAGTAATAATCGGACGGCGCAATATCTGGGGAATATGGCGGGTGGGGTAGGACTTCCCATTTGAGCGTTTCTAAGTAGGTTTTAACGGGTTTGGCAACGTGAGGCCGAGCGTTGTCATGCTGTAGAATCACTTTTTCGTACCTCTGCTGGTATTGTGGCCACTTTTCGCGCAGTGCTCGGCTCAATCGCATCAATTGAGTTCGATATCGTTCCCCAGTGATGGTTTCGTTCGGTTTCAACAGCTCATAATAAATAACACCGCCCTGGTCCCACCAAATACACAGCAAAATCTTCGCAGCGTGAATATTCGGCCGAGCCGACGACGTAGAAGCATGACCGGGCAGTCCCCATGATTTTATTCTCTTTGAGTCGCTGTAATGAATCCATTTTTCATCACCCGTGACGATGCGATAAAGAAAACCCTTCTTTTTTTGCCACTGGCGCAGTTGTTCACAGACGAAAAACGACGCTCAACGTCTCTTGGCTTCAAATCATAAGGAACCCAAGTTCTTTGTTTTTGAATCATTCCCACGCATGCAATCGCTTAGAAATGGCTTGGCGGATAACTCCTAATGCTGAAGCAAGCTCTTTTTGCGTTTGGCACGGATCCTCATCCAGCAATGCCTCCAATTCAGCGACTTCGAAGGTTTTTGACCTTCCTTCACGCGAACGGTCGTCAACGTCAAAATCACCGTCTTTGAAGCGACGGAACCAATCACGGCATGTTGTTTCACTTAGAGCAGCATCTCCATAAACTTTTTGGAGTTCTCGATGCGCTTCAGCCGCCGTTTTCTTCGAATGAAAGAAGAAAAGCAACACTTCCCGCAAATGACGATTATTTGGCACAAAATCAGACATAATCACACAACCAAAAGTATATGACGCAAAAACAAAATCACTCATGTGTCAAAGCGGTTTCCTTACCATATGTCTAAGCTTGGTTCATGACGTTTTGGTTATGTCCCAATCAACCAGCACTTACTACTGGAGCCATCTCTTGAAAAACAGCGGGAACTTAGTTGCGCACCTAATACTTATTTTTTATTTCGACATAGAATTTACTTCGGCAATAATTTAGCACAGTTTTAACAAGGTTATAAGTGCAATAGAATTTGAAATCTTGCCCATAAAATATTGCTATAATTATATACGGCTTTGATACACCGTGATACGTTGATTGATTAATTGATCATCACTGTTACACATTTGACACCGATTACTGTCTGTTATACCCCACGACCGGCTTCTCCGGTTGATTCCTTTTGTGAAATGTGAATAAAATTGTATAATTCTCTTTTGACATATAAGCTTATTGGTAATTATACTTAGCGTGTTTTCATATACATTACTTTACTCAACATGACCGTTATAGGAAACACAAAATATCTGTTGCCATACATAGCCTAACTTTTGCAGATCTCACGAAGCATTAAAAATCTAAACTTTTCAAATGGAATACCCTGTTACGGAGAAGTTCTTTCATTTTAGTAAATACTTATCTACAATATATTATTTTCAGTTAAATATTTGGAACACCTGCCGTGTGTGGCGCCTCCATCTACCGTACCGTAGTACGGGCACATTTAACCGGTGGATGGCTGAAGTACACAATATTATTTACCGTGAGACCCAGTCTACTTATCTTCCGTAAGTTCCAAATTTGCTGTAGCGATGGTCGGATACATATCGACGGTTGTCAACCGATCCGCTTTACCGATCGCCGATAAATTTTCTGCTAGACCATCTGCCAACATTCAATCTACTTTACCGACTGGCGGTAACACGTTTACCGACAGTAGATAGCGCATCAGTTGTACATATATTCGTCGGCTACCGATGCGCCATCTACGGTTGGTAATCGTGTTACTGACAGTCGGTAAAGTAGATTGAATGTTGGTAGCGGGTCCAGCAGAAAATTAATTAACCGTGCGCTATCTACTGTCGGTAAACGTGTTACCGCCAATCGGTAAAGTAGATTGGATATTGGCAGCTGGTCTAGCAGAAAATTTATCGGCGATCGGTAAAGCGGATCGGTTGACAACCGTCGTATGTAGCCGACCATCGCTACAGCAAATTTGGGACTTACGGAAGATAAGTAGACTGGGTCTCACGGTAAATAATATTGTGTACCCCAGCCATCCACCGGTTATATATGCCCGTACTACGGTACGGTAGATGGACGTGCCACACACGGCAGGTGTTCCAAATATTTAAGTGAAAATAATATATTGTAGATAAGTATTTACTAAAATGAAAGAACTTCTCCGTAACAGGGTATTCCAGTTGAAAAGTTTAGATTTTCAATGCTTCGTGAGATCTGCAAAAGTTAGGTTATGTATGGCAACAGATATTTTGTTTTTCCTATAACGGTCATGTTGAGTAAAGTAATGTATATGAAAACACGCTAAGTTTAATTACCAATAAACTTATATGTCAAAAGGGAATTATACAATTTTATTCACATTTCACAAAAGGATCCAACCGGAGAAGCCGGTCGTGGGGTATAACAGACAGCAATCGGTGGCAAATGTGTAACAGTGATGATCAATTAATCAATCAACGTATCACGGTGTATCAAAGCCGTATATAATTATAGCAATATTTTATGGGCAAGATTTCAAATTCTATTGCAGTTATAACCTTGTTAAAACTGTGCTAAATTATTGCCGAAGTAAATTCCATGTCGAAATAAAAAATAAGTATGAATGTATCAATATATACGAGTAATCGATTAACAAAAGTTATTTTTCCGATTTATAATATGGAATTATGAATAATGCTTATATTATTAATGCGAGTTCTAAAATTTGTGAAATTATTGTCTTCTTTTATGCAAATCATTTCCATGAGAAGAAGTTTGTTTAAAAAAGATTCAAAAGCAAATATTCAAGAAATATCAAAAGCATGTTTAGCCGCATTAATTTGACTACCTAAGGTGGTGCGACCTTGTTACAGTTGATTTCGATACAGCGAGTGATGGATCTGACGTATTATTTATGTTGCTAGCAAGGGTATGTTTACGTGTGCTCAGGCCAATAATGTTTTCATCGCTCGTGACACGTTCATTTTCTCTCGCGGTCTGCGTGCCCTACCTTTTGTGGGACATAAATGTAGGAGCAAGCGGATGGTGATAGTCGTTTACGCCACTGGAGAAAATGGGTCCTTTAAGCATGTAGATGAAAAATGCAGCCACTTCCCGAGCGGGTGGTGTGGCTCTGTTATTTTCTCACGTCTGACCTTCGGCCCAGACGAATCACGGTCTGACGGAATAAACGAGCTCAACATTATTTTCCAACATAACAACTGTTCGGAGCCGGAGAAGTGGGAGGTTGTATTTCCCTACGAACTGTCGTAACATGATGAAATGTGCATATCCCAAATGCACGAGACCATACACACACACACACAAACATAGATATATATATATCCGAGCATTTTTACACCAGACATGCGTGCAGCAGCCAAAACGACAGCAGTATGCGATTCGCTAGCGTAGCGCGAATATTCCTATTTTGTCATGATGAATATTCTGCGAAATGAGTAAAGATGTCTCAACAGAACTTGGTGCCCAGATTCTGTGTAACTAATGTCTTTTTTCTCAAATTGTATACATGCGAGGTGCGAGGTGTAAACGTGCGAGTTCGGAAGATTCGGTAAGAAAGTGCTTAAAATAAATGATTAGAAAGCACGTTTGCAAAGTTTTATGGCATTTGGGTAATAAAACTTCTTGATTCATAAGAAAATGCGCCACTGCTTGACTCTGAACACGGAGGAAAGGGATGGCATTCGAAAAAAAATCTCGAAAATACGGTTCCCGGAAACAAGAGCATGATTACGGTTTTGTGGTGCCAAGTTTTGTTAACGGAAGTTCAAGAGAGGTTACTGTCGATATTTCAATTATATTTCGAGATATGAATTGGCGTTGCTCTATTATGATATAGAAGACACTCTGTTTCGAAAAAGAAGTGGGCACATGCAAGACAAGTTATGCACTAATGTACTCTGTATCCACATCGCAACTTGGATTGTAGTATTTATTTATTTTTCCATTTTTTGTGCCATGGAGCCTGATATTGTCTTCTTTGATTGTGCTATTTGAGAACAATTTTCGCGTCTTTGTCTCACTGAAAATATTTTTATATAAACAAATAGCCTTGTTCAGTGGGAAGACTTCGTCCCTGAACTCCACTGCCGTTGCCTCACGCGCGAAATCTAACGAAATAGAATCTAACCTAACTATACCTAAATAACCTAAAGACAGAAAAATAGTAAGAAGAATCTAACTAAACTTAACCAGACATAACGAAAATTTACTAAACTAAATACCAAAGACCCTAAATAACAAAACTACAGAGAAACCCAACTATCTATGAAATGTCGAAACATCACAACCACGAGTGACCACACTTATTTCTCCACAGATCCTGTCCTACACACTCCATATCCCACACGTATCAAGTGTCCACGCTCCTTTTCCACCATCACTCGATATACACTTATTTTACTACACAATCCGATTATATACACACACGTTACTATACAACCCGACCCAACACACATCAATCGCACCCATTCTCTCCGCCATATTTAGTTTATTACAAGCTTGCTTCGTTACACTACTCGAGCGTCCACATTCCTGTTACGACACATCCCGATCTACTACAACTTTTTCCAACACATCTCGATTTTACACAGCGTCACTGCCGATATCAATGAATGTGAATATTTCACGCGGATTAATCAGAGATTGAAACGGTGCTTGCTTGATTCTCACTCGAGTCAATAAGAAGACTCGCCTGCTATCGTATCGTTTGTAGTATACTTTGACTCATGGTCCCACTGAGACTTACGTTCCTCTCAATTGAAGCAAAATTCAAAATCGATTAAAATAAAATGTATTGGAATCATATTTTTAATCAAATGGAACTTGAATTTTGGGAAATGCTGAAATATGTGTTTCATTATTTGTATTAGAGAGTATTTATACTAAGTTTCAAGGAAAGCTGACAAAATAAAAATGTTTTTCCATACAAACTTTTACACATCTTTTTACCCCCTTAGGGGCTGAGTTTCGAATAATCATTTCTAAGTAAGTGCTTACATCATAAAATGCAACTACTGTCTAAATTTTATAGTTATACCTTTAATGGTTTGACCTGGGCGCTGATGATCTGTCAGGACAAGTCTTTTTATATATGTAGAAGGAGATAGATATATAGATATATAGATAGATAGATAGATAGATAGATAAATACATAGATAGATAGATAGATAGATAGATAGATAGATAGATAGATAGATAGATAGATAGATAGATAGATAGATAGATAAATGGATAGATAGATAGACAGATGGAAAAAGATAGATAGATAGAAGGTAGATAGATATAAAAGATTTTCGTGCAGCTCGAGCGCTACGTATCCTTTTAATATATCACTGAATCACTCATGTCCCTATTATTGATGCCCTAGTCACTAAAATTGACCGCTCCTGATCCTTTCATTGCTCCCCCCCCCTCGCTAATATTGAACAATGGACGTCTTGTATATAGCGACGATGAGATATTTTTATAATATAGAGTTATATATCTTACTCTAAATTTCTTCCAAAGACGATTTTTATTTAACAGATATTTGCTATTGTGCAAATTGCGACTTAACCCTCCCAATTATTACGTTGAAACAAAAAAACAAGGATGCAAATAAAAAATTTCTCATTGTTACCTCGGGTTTCCCGCCTAGCCGCAGATTCTTGTCTATGAGTAATGGTTATCTCAATTCTGGCTTCCTCATAAAGGAAGTGGTAATCAAATTTTTTAAAGAATTAAAAGTGTAGTAAAATTGCAAATTTCATACAATGTATATCCTTCAGCCGATTCTCACCAAATTCAAGACCGAGTATACTTGTCTCCTAGCTAATTTGTATGCCAGGCTTCCGTTTGATAGATGAGAATTTACGAAAGTTAGAGCAGAAATATACTTTTTCGAAAAATTACAAAAACTTATAATTCGATAAAATCAAAACGTCTTGATCGATTTCTGCCATACTCAGTACTGAACAACCTTGTACCTTGTATTCTTGTAGAAAGTTTTAGCTCCATACCTCAAAGTTTACGAGAGTTTGAGAGTCACACACCTTTTTCCAAAAATTCAAACAACCATAAAATTAGACACCCGTTACCGATTTGGGTGAAAATTGCAGCAAACCGAGAGGGATTGCAACTCGATTCATGTGAAAAATCTCAGAAAGATCCAGTAATAGTAAGTAAAATCCACATGCACAAGCACGCGCGCGCGCACTCAGATTTTTTCTACATATAATTTCTCGACGTTTTGGAACATTTAAAATATTCTGACGTCAAAATTTCCGAAAAAAAATTTTGACGAAAACAAAGCTTCCTTTATGAGTGAATCCAAATCAATCAATACTCTTTCTCATAGCTGTATGAAACATGAAAAAATAATGCGGGAGCAATTTGCAAGGTCCTACTTTGTAATATCTAGTTTATTGTCATTATCATATTGAGTATTGGCGTAAATTTCCGACTGTAGCTGCGTAAAAATTCGCTTATGTGTAATAAAATTGTTATTTCATCAATTAGTCATCAATTTTAGCTTCCTCGTGGAGAAAGTTTTCTTGGCGACGGACCGAAAGAATAAGGAATCAACTTGTAAGATTGTGCCTTGCAACTTTTGCTTCCTCATAGAAAGTGTGTGCGTGCGTATATTATTCTAATTATTCGACCTAATTCATGTAACAAGCCCGCATTGATTGCTTACAATTTATTAATTTTCATCTATTTATCTCAAACGTTGAAAGTCTTGAGGTGAAATCCGAATAATTTGAACTAACTCGGTGGTGTAAATTCAACACTGTATAAAGTATTATATTACTATTAATAGCGAATAGGTTAAACCTGGTAAAACAATCCACAACTATCCACTTGAAAACGCTTGATTATTGACTGTGGATAGCTACAGAGGAAACTAAGAGGTGGAACTTGACATATGCACGGACATCTAAGAGCTAAACAGGGACATAAACGAGTAGCGATTCGTAGTTAGCATTCGGTTAAAACTACTCTCTGATCGAAAAGTACCCGGAATTTCTCATTTAATCGAGCCACCCTTGAGATATTGTGAAAATCATTTTTTTTTCTAGGTTAGTACATCTGTCAGTTGTTCACATGTCCCTTTTAAGCGCAATGTGTCAGATAGTTTGTGCGTAATAGCTTTGTAAACAAGTCATGGTTCAGTGTACTTTGCGAATTTCGCTATGTCGAATTTAGTTGAGCAAAGAGTGTGTCTGAAAATTTGTGTTTCTAACAAAATACCACGTGCGGAAGCGTTGAAAATGTTAACGGTAGCCCATGGAGACTCGACAATGTCGAAAACACAAGCATACGAGTGGTACAAAGAGTTTAAAGTGGGCCGTACTGTAGTTGATAATTTGCCTCGTTCCGGTCGTCCATTCACCTCTGTGACTGACGAAAACATCGAAAAAGTTAAGAAAATTATGCTCGAAGGTCGTCGTGTGAGCATCAGGGAGATAGCGGCCGATCTTGGTATCTCGTTCGGATCAGTGCAGACCGTTATGGACGATGTTTTGGGCATGAGACGAGTTCAAGCGCGAGAAACAACTCGTGGTTTTCTTCACCACGACAATGCACCGGGCCATACATTTAATCTTGTACGCGACTATTTGACCAAAAACAACGTTAATACCGTTCCGTAAGCGCTGTATTCACCTGACATGGCCCCGTGTGACTTTCCTATTGTTACGACTCAAGTTACCACTTCGCGGAAAGCGTTTTGAGACGATTGAGGCGATAAAGGAGAATCGCAGAAGGAGCTGAAGGCGATTTAAAAATCGGCCTATGAAAAGTGTTTTAAAGATTGGAAGAAGAGTTGGAATGTGTATTGCTTATGATGGGGATTACTTTGAAGGGAATAAAATAAATATCGATGAATAATTGAATCGGTTTCGTTTTATTGACAAATTCCGGGTACTTTTTGATCGTAAGGTATATAGCAAAGTAGTATATTGATAATGCGCTCGCATTATATGGCGCTAGTGTCTCAAGTAAAGCGATAACAGCGGATGAACATAACCTCGAGATAAGTAGTTAAGTAGCAGCGGTCGAGGGTCGTCTGGTAAAACAGGGATTAGCCCTAGGAGTGAGAAAACAGAGAGGAATAACGACAAGGCACGAGACGATCAAGAGATGAACGATATAATCTCTCATCCGAAACTCGCCAACTTGTTGAGGTCAAACATGACGTTACATCATTATCCTCACTAGGTTCAAGTGCTCGAAGATTTAACGGTGCAAGGGCATCCATCGCTCACTATATGGTCAGTATGTGAGAAGATATAGTACTTCGTACTTTGGAATGGTTGCATCGATGAAGTAACTTGAAAGACGATGTTATGGTCTACCATAGTAACAACCCTGTCTGCTGCATCTTGAGCAGGACTAGCCTTTCAGACTACTCTGCATCACGTATAGGAGAGTTTAGGAGAGTCAGAAGATTCTATTGGTTGAGTTGATTGTAAATATGTGAACATTATTGTAAGCACTTGCCGAAGGTGAGCCGCAATTGATGTACCAGCGGTTAGAATAACATTTATGTCGTAGGAAAAACAAATTAATTTTAACCTACAAACTTTAAATTACTAACAAAAAAATATTAATGTCACAGGAATGTTAATAATGATAGGTTCGTATACTTGATTACTTTTTTGATCGTACGTCCTTATTAATATCTTTGAAAACTTCTGCAAAGCGTTTTTCAAATTTGCCACCTATCTGTCATCATGAGACTCTAGTACTGGATCTTGAGAAGCTAATAGTGAACCTATTCTATTCTATCTAATGACAATTACAGTCTTGCTATTTCCGCTTGTTATTAATTCCAATGATAAATAATTATATCCAGTTGGTGTGTTGCGGTAATCTGATAAAATCTGTAGTTTGCCAGGTTTATTTGATTTAAGTACTAGCTCGAATTAGGTTCCATATACAAGAGCTCAGCGTGGAAGATTATACGTAGGAATTCACAGAGAGTGGATAAGTGGAGTGAATAATGGCTCACGGTCGTGAGGGAAGGAAATAAGGATTCGAGGCGAGAAGCCTCAAAACAAAGGTTAACGTCGAGCATTTCCCAAGACTCATAATCGACCTTCCTATAATATATGTCTGGAAAGATGTTTTCCGAGTCTACTATCTATGTACTACTACTATCGGCTGAAGCTTCCGAAGAACTGTGCAGAACAGGTTTATTCGATGTCCTTAAATTTGGAATGGGAACAGAGTCCGTATTGTTCAATGAGAATAGGCTTTTGCATCTGTTAACGATTGTACTAATGTATTTTTCCTTTTTTCAAATTTTTTATACAGTTTTTTTCTCCGAGCACGTCTTCCTTGAAGTTTTAGCATTCTCAAGCATTCTGTGAACCACTTAACTAATTTACTTCTTTCTTCATCCCATTTTATGATCAGCTAGGATAATACAAAACGCACGAATCGAGATCGAAATGTATTATTCCAAGAGATGATGTTGGAATATGTCGTCTACTTAATTAATTAGTAATAAAACTCGAAATGATTTATAATAATACTAGTAGCTATTTGTAGCAATTGCGAATGATAGAACATTATATCTCACGAAAATTGAATGTGTAAAAAACTTACGACAAATACATTTACGTGAGCAGTTTCATACTCTAGCAACAAGTTGTGAAATAAACAAAAAACATCCAAAGAACGTATTTTCAAGTTCATGCTGCTTATTAGTTACACTTGGTAGAAATGTACGTATATATAAACACTATATATTATAAATAAAAATGAACAAAAATCTCTAAAGATTTTTTGTTCAGATAAAGCTTTCAAAAGGTGTTCGAAGCTTGAAACTCTGAAATATCATAAGCGTTCGGGTTAGGGCCAACATATGTGTATCACCGCTATATATCAGCTCAGTATACTCTTCTTACAGAAACACATGGAGAAAGCCATGTTCTATTTTTAACTTAGTTGATTATGACGTTTTTGAGCTTCAAGTAGAAACGTCACGGTCAGGAGATAAGCAAAGTATACTTACCGGTAACTTAGCCAATAGTAAAGATATCGTCCTCGCTCAGAGTAGCCATGGTAAGTGAGAAACTATGTTACTGATGCTCAAATATGTACCCTTCTAGATTTGATATCTGGTTCCTTATCTTTATCTGGTGATGCATCGATCGAACAAAATTTTATTAAGAGTGATAAATGTAAGCGACAATGTAATTGACCAAGTATGATGGAAAATTACTGGCAGTTCGCAACCCGGTTAGAGTCAGCGCCACCTAGATCCCTGCGTTATCGATCTCAGAAAGATCTCTAACAATCGAATCCTTAATCATTTTTTGTCAACTCTGCTTGCCTCACTCATTCATTAAGAATCAATGAGGCAACCATTAATAATTAATAATTAAAAATTTATTAAATCGAACTCTTTTTCTACATTTCATGCATATCAAATCAGAAAGGTTGTGAACGATTATACTAGTAACAGTGTGTCTTACCTTTCAGAGATATCTGTAGTCAACTCTATATATTTATTGTTACCACAGCAATGTACCCGCACAGAAAAAAAGACCCGGATGGAGTCCGAATAATCCGGAGGGAGCCCGGATAGACAATGGGATCGGATCAAATTCCATCGTCTATCCGGGACTGCTCGGACTCCATCTGGGACACCTTTCAAAAGTCGGATAAAAAATCTGTACCTGACATCATCTCGTACTCCATACTGGACACCATCCCGGACCCGATCCTCCTGTACTCCCGACACTTCATACCAGACCTCAGCTTGAAATCTCGCAACTCCATTCTGGACTTGATTTCAGGCCTCGGGATGTCGTCCCATATAACTGATGCAGTGACCACAGACACAATATTATGTATGAAGGAAACGCTTACCAGCGCTGGCTGCATGCCAAATTCCTTCGTACTAGGCCGACCGATAAACAGCGACTTTGTATAAAACTTACTCGTCAATCAGATTGACCACATTGTTACTAACCGGAATAAAAGATTAATCCCATTAGGACGATGGGTATGATCAAGCCCCTAAAGATGTCTATGTACGCTCGCAGAAAGGAAAGTTACGGTCGGACAGTGAACAGTTACGCGAAGGAAAATAGGTTACTGAAAAAAGTCAACAATGGAGTGACGTTGCCGTTTATGGTTACGAGGACAGATGGTTGCAATCTTAAGTATGGAGGATGTTGGCCGACATTTCAGTCATAATGCCGTCACACACCATACCCAACATAAGAGTCGTAATTCGGATGGAGTGTCGGGAGTCCAGGATTGGAACCTGGATGGATTCCCTAAATCCTGCTAGGAATTTCGAAAAGAGTCCGGGATGGAGTCCGGGATGAAGTCAGATTTAACAGTCCCGCTGGGTTTCCATCTGGGACTATTTTTTTCTGCGCGGGTATATAAGGCAGAACATCGTAAATAAAAATCGTAAATAGAAAATTCATAAATTAGCCAATAACAAATATACCGATCTCGCATAGGATATTCAGGGTCAGCTTTTGTCATAAAAAATCATATAAGTATACTTTTTCTATGGCAACGTATGGAAGTATGTTCTTCCTGGCGTTAACAATGCGACTTGAAACTGCAAGCTTTTATATACTGCTGCGTCAGGATCACGATATAACTTTTTCCATTGTAAATCAGATCAGTATACGTTTATTATAGCCATATTATATAAGTTTATATAAGTTTATATAAGCCATCTCCTGATACCAGTCCAATTGTCTCTCAAGCTCCGAATCATGTTGAGTTGCTGCTTTATGACCAGGAGATGGTTTTAGCCATGTGAAGCTGAAAGACACGTATACTTACCTGTCTTATAGAGGTGATAACATCTCCTAATCCTGATCACAGCTGATGATGATAAGAAGCCTTAATCAGCATTGTCAGAACCAGGCGATGGCTTATACCCTGCATAGTTGTAGGAAAAGTATACTTTATAATTCTTAGTGGCGAAACAAACTGCTGGTCATAACGTTCTATATGACATCATTTTTATCGTGAACCCGTGATTGTTAGTCTAACAGTAGAATTTGATTATTTTGGAGAAACAGAAACATTTACAAACTTTATTTTTAATAGTTAGAATTGGAGTTAACTACAATAATACATTTTTTATGAAACCGCGTTGAAAAAACCAAAATTCATTATTCAGTATCGAATAAATATTGACAATAATCACTATGCATACATACATAACGTTCTATAGATACTTATATAATAACAGCATTTATATGACAATCTGTCCCTGTTCTCTGATCTAATTACTTTTAATTTTAATAAATTTCTGTGTATATAAATAACTAAGTAACCGTCTCAATAGAAGAATATCTTGATAATTTCTTATCTTACTGTACCGCGCTAACTACAATTTTCAAACGCCGTATATAATCAATCGTAATATATATCGTTCAAATTATTCCACAGCACCCAGAGCCGTCATATTCAACTTCTTTATTATTCTTTTTACAGTAATTATCTCATTATGATAATAGAAATGACAGAGAAAAGACGATGAAAGCGCAGGCATAGCGATCAGCCTGCTTGGTGTACCATGCCGGCCCATCGAGAAAAACATGGAAAAGAAATCGTGTTTTTTTTAAATATTCCAACCAACATCCGTATCTTAAATATGCTAAACAGCTACACCATTTATTTCAGTCCCAAACGAATTATTTTAAGCTAATATATCTAACTGCAGCACAATATACCATCAGAACGGTCTGAATTTATTAATATGGGCATGTTAACCTCGCAAAAAGGTTATCCTGGCTAAAATTAGTTGGCTACTGGATAAGGTAATTGGAGTGTATTGCTTTCGGTCAGTAATCGACCGTAGCAAGGTTGACGTAAACGTACTTGCCTCGAAATGCTACTGCGTCTCTTGATGATGGCATTTTATATCGAGACATTAATTATCAAATAAGATTGGCACTTCTTTCAAAAAAGTGCCGTTATTGTATAAGTGTAAAAAAAGTTTTTCTCCCGGTTTTTACAGGTGCCATGAAGTGTATGCTACGGGTACGGTGGAATGACTAGGGATAGAAAGTAAAATAAAGTGTGATAGTCGGGGTGAGGTGTTGCACATAGAAAGAGAGAATGATTATGAATGGCCGGTGCGGAAAGGGGTGATTCAGAGTGGCCCGAGAAGAAGTGAATAAAATCGATATTCCCACACCGTGACGCACTTTCATGCATTTCCGCATTAAACAATGTGAGCAGGAGTTTGGGATATCGGGCGAAAGCGGCTTTGCATCTGGTCATGAGAACGAGCAACCGCGCAATTTCGCGTTCAGCTCGTCCATCATCCCACACGGAATAGAAGTACCAGGTGTACAAGTATGAAATGCGGATTTTTTTTCTAAAAAAACATGTTACATTCGGAAGAATGATAAAAAGTGCTTTATTCAAAGTATGCTCCATCGCTTGTTATACATTTTTCTCATCTTTCGAGTAATTTGTAACTACCACGTCAGTAAAAATCTTCCCCTTTTGTTGCGAACCATTCGACGAGCCATTTTTTCACATCTACGTACGAACCAAAGCGCTGCTCAGTAAGTGCATGACCCATCGATGCAAAACAAGTGGTAATCGAAAGGAGCCAAGTCTGGTGAGTAAGCAGCATGGGGTAGAACTCCCCAGCTGAGTGCTTCCAACGTGTCGCGAACCGGTTTTACCGTATGTGATGGAGCATTGTCATGAAGAAAAAAGACTTTGTGTTGCCTCTTTCGGTATTCTGGCTTTTTTCAAGCAGCGAACGGTTCAAATCGGTCAATTGTTGTTGGCAACGTTAAGTATTAACCGTTTCTCTAGGTTTTAACAGCTCATAATAGACCACGCCCCTCTGGTCCTACCAAACACAGAGCATCGTCTTTCTGCCAAAGCGATTCGGTCTTGCGGTCGATGTGGATGGTGCACCTGGGTTTACCCATGATTTTTTACGCTTGGGATTCTCAAAATAAATTCACTTTTCATCCCCTGTAACTATACGATGTAAAAACGACTTCCTTTTGTACCGAGCGAGCAAAATGTCACATGTGTTTTTGCGCTTTTCCATTTGCCTGTCGTTCAACTCATGTGGTACCCATCTACCGGTCTTCTCAATTTTTCCCATCTCTCGTAGCCGATTGGAAACAGCTTGTTGACTAACGCTCAATTGCTCGGCAAGTTATTTTTGTGTTTGCGAATCATCTTCGTCTAACAATGCTTGCAATTCCACATCTTCATATTTTTTTGGAGGCTTTCCAGGTTCTTTGTCTGCAACATCGAAGTTACCACTTTTGAAACGCCAAAACCATCGTTCACACGTATCTTGCGATGGAGTATATTTACCATAAGCTTCTCGAAGTAATCGGTATGATTCAGCAACAGTTTTCTTTAAATGAAAACAAAAAATTAATGTTGTCCGCGAATGCTCTTTATTCGGTATAAATTTCGACATATTGAACACAACAACACAACACTATGCACACACTTTTCCAATTTATCACTCGTGCGCGTCTGACACTTGTTGATGGCACAACAAAATGGCGCAGTGTCTAATCTTTATAGCACAAACTGCATTCGTGCGCCATCTCTTGTCTGAATTCCGCATTTCATACTTGTACACCTGGTATATCCGTAGATGTATGGTATTCACGATATAGAACTTTGTGCTGCATAATATATTATTATAAATTAATCTGAAATATATGTTGATATATACCAGGTGTATGCATAAGTTTTTTCCGGTTTTTTAGTAAAAAAAAACACGTAAGTTTCAAGGGAAATTAATTTTTCTTTTATTCAAAATATTGGCCATCGGCTTCTACACGTTTCGCCCATCTTTCAGGTAACTTATGAATACCATGCCAGAAAAACTGCTTGTCTTTTGCGGCAAACCATTCGTCGAGCCATTTTCCAACTTCCTCGAAATTGCTGAAGTGCTGCTCTGGGAGCGCGTGCCCCATTGATGCGAAGAGGTGATAGTCAGATGGCGCCAGGTCTGGCGAATACGGCGGGTGCGGAAGGATGTCCCATCCAAGCGATTTCAAGGTGTCTTTCACTGCTTTTGCTGTGTGAGACGGCGCATTGTCGTGTAACAAAATCACTTTACCATGCCTTTACCGAGTTTATTGATCTTCCCCATTACTCGTAAACGTCTGCTGATTGTTTCTTGTGACACATGTAATGCTTCTCCGAATTGCCGATGAGTTTGAGTTGGGTCATCATCCAATAACTCCTGCAATTGCTCGTCTTCGCATTTTTGTGGTCTACCAGAGCGCTCACTGTCTTTCACATTGAAATCACCACTTTTAAATTGTTGAAACCATGTCTCACATGTTCTAATCGATGGAGCGTGTTCACCATATGTTTCTACCAGCAAACGTTGACTTTCAGCAACCTTTTTCTTTTGATCAAATAAGAAAAGCAATGCGTGCCGCAAATGTTCTTTTTCAGGCACAAAACTCGACATGATCACTGAACGACAAAATAAAGACGCTAGTTTTTGGCGGACTCAACTTGTGTGTGTTTGTAGGTTAATGTCAGACGAACAAAATGACGTATGTGTCAAATTAATACGCTGCGTACTTTTCGCTGGCGCCGTCTCTTAGTTAAACCGGAAAAAACTTATGCATACACCTGGTATCTGAAATATGTCTGTTAGGTTATATCCGCCAGAAATATAAAATATTATTTAAGATAAATAATTTTTCCCATTATACATGTATAATTATGTGGGATTTGAGGATTGTGAGGC
Organism: Cylloceria caligata; assembly: GCA_963942595.1. Taxonomy (NCBI): domain Eukaryota; kingdom Metazoa; phylum Arthropoda; class Insecta; order Hymenoptera; family Ichneumonidae; genus Cylloceria; species Cylloceria caligata. The sequence continues at coordinate 23,710,354 of OZ012704.1, forward strand.
GAATCAATGACACATGATACCGATTAGTATGAGAAATGAAAAAGATAGAAAAGAAACTTTATTTAAATACAAATAAAAAAATAAGAAAAGACAAGAGCGCGTGTCTCTCTTTCACCGTGGCTTGGCATCGACTACTCTTCACGCTCGTCCCCACTATCGGGCGACCACCCAGTCGTGTCTTTACTGGGCCAGGGTCCCCTTCCCACAATTATATATCCTGTACTTACATATCTCGAGCATACTTTTTTAGTAGAGCATAACGCGCGTGGCTTTTTGTTAAATCACTCCTGCATTGCTTTCTTGATATTATTATTTACAAATATTTTTTTCAGAATCCGTAATCAAAGCTTAAGGCGTAAATTTGTCTTGCAATGATCAACTTTGCTGAACTATAAGTAACATATAGATCGCGCTCCTTTGGTTTTCATAGGAAAAACACATATCAGTGATGAAGAAACATTTCTTATCGTCTCTTTGATATTCCACACATATACCGCGCATATTTGGAACTTCGAAGAAAGGAAAGTCATATATTTATATCGCAATACCTACGTTCGCCAGCAGGAGACCAGGATCAATTTTCTGGTAATATCACTTGGTACCATCACCTCTCCGATACCACAATCTTACATTTCGTTTCTGCAAAATTCCTCTTTATGAGTTCCATATAGAAGTAGCTCTGTTTTTATGGACAAATGTCATGTATTAAATGTCAAAGTACTTCAAATTATCTAAAACATCCTATAAAAAGGATTTGGAAATTGTTCATTGTGCGCGTGTATACCTAGGTATGTGTGAAAGTCGTCGAGGGTAAAGCGCTTAAAATTAAAAAAACCAAGAATGAGAGAGAGATCACAACACTTTTTGCCGTCACGCTGTCCGTCTATGTTGAAAGCATTACTAGCATAGGAACGTTCTATCTGTACGTACTAAGTCTATGGAATTTACTTGGATGTAGTTTCACCCATGACCACACTTTCGCCACTTTCTGAACTCAAACTGTTTACTACAAGTGTTCCAGAGGATGGGCCGTTAATATAATACAGTTGACTACAATACATTCGAATGAAAAATACAATTTTGAGATGATGATAATATGCCATGATGTTTGATTGTTCAAGAAAAAGATCGTGTCAGTGAAAACTCCATGGTATATTATACGCTGCTCTTAGGAACCGTATACGTTTTACTTAAAATCCTCATCTCTGCTGAACATTTTATTATTAATACCTAATTAAGTGCACGTACCATAAAATGAGTACGCTGCTAATGAATCACTCAGATTTAATGATTTGTATTAAAGTAAGAAGGCTGCGCACTATATATCTATTATTGCTAATTTTAACTGAATTTTGTTGGATACTATTTCAGGTAAGCTGTCAGAAGAAGGCGTTGTGCAGTTGTCCTACAATGCAATAACAAAACTAAATTTGTTAATAAGATTTGTATGCCAATTTTGGCCATGATCTACAGTCCTTTTCAAAACCCGCGGAAATAATACATGTGCAAGATATAGAAAAGACATAAATCTATAAATAATTAATATAAATAAAGAATCATTCTGTGCAAGGAGATGAAAACAAATTTTTATTTCCAGTTTTTCACGGAAAAATACGTTTTTCCGACGTGAGGATGAAATTTGCGATCGTAGGGGTGAAGCACATAAATAGTGCAATGTACTTATCAAAAGTACTCAAATTGTATGATCTTTCTATGTAAGAGCAGGGCGATATATTTTTATTTCGAGTTTTTTTTTACACGAAGGTCCTATTTCTCCGTTAAGAGAGTGAGTTTTGCAAGTGCGAGGGTGGAGCACTAAAGTCCAATATAGTGCACGCCGAAAGCTCTTGAGTTTTAGGATATTTGGATTCAAGGATTACTCGATATCGTAGTCTGGTCAATTAGCATTACTATGGCGAGAGTGCTTCATTCTCCGCAGAGGTGAGTCTTTCGACTGAGGGGTGGAGCATATAAAAGTTATAGTTTTATTTTTATTTTTATTTTTATTATGTTGGCTCGATAATATTCAACGTCATTTACATCCCGAAATAAAGAAAGTTGAGGAGTGAATAATTTCAAAGAAGAAAATTTATTAACATCTCTCTTAGAAAATCAAGATCCAACATTGAAGTATTTCATACATGAATTAGAAATAAATTGTGATTATTTCGAGTTTTGGTTAATTGTGTATTCATCATTTATTGGGAATATAGTTTGTCATTTGCATCAATATGTTCAATATTTGGTTAGTCCAAAGTCATACACGCATAATCATACCGCGAGTCCCATAATCTATCTACATTCTTCCATATCGAATATGAAGGGTGTCCCAACAGGAGCGCCGGATTTAATTTTAAAGAAAAAACACATTCATTTTTTAATTAAGCAAACATTTTTATTTCAACATAAAGAAAAATAGTTCCGATTAACCGTGAAATACAACATCAGGCAAATGGCCACCACGAAACCTCTGGCACAGGGTTATTCTTTTGTTGAAATTTTGAATAACGTTTTCGCATAAATGTGGCTGTATTTCATCAATAACGCGCCGTATTTCCTCTTTAAGATGTTCAACTGTTTCCGGCTTACTCGCATACACCTTTTCCTTCACATAGCCCCAAAGAAAAAAGTCCATCGGTGTTAGATCGCACGATCTTGGTGGCCAACGTTGATCGCCAAATCGAGAAATGACACGGCCTGGAAACTTAGTCTGCAGTAACACCATTGTTTCACGTGCTGTGTGGCAGGTCGTACCGTCTTGTTGGAAAAACACGTCCTCCACATCAATTACATCCAATTCGGGCCACAAAAACTCCGTTAACATTTCGCAATACCGCACTCCATTAGCAGTTAGCGCATTTCCAGCCGCATTTTCAAAGAAATACAGCCCAATTACTCCGCCAGCCCAAAATGCACACCAAACAGTTACTCGCGGTGGATGCATTGGTTGTTTGAGTATCACACGAGGATTTTCAGCACCTCAAATCCGACAGTTTTGCTTATTTACGTATCCGTCGAGTTGAAAATGTGCCTCATCTGAAAAAATGATTTTCTTCGAAAAATCCGCATTAATTTGATGATGTTCCAACACCCAATCAGCAAATTCACGTCGCTGCGCATGGTCCCTTGGCTTGATTTCTTGCACCAATTGAACCTTGTACGCGTGGAAATGCAGATCTTTGACCAATATTCGTTGCATAGTGCTACTGGAAATGTTTAATTGTTGACCACGATGCCGAATGGAAGTTCCTGGATTCTCGGCTACAGATTCCGTTACTGTGGCTATATTTTCGAGTGACCGACAAGGACGACGACGAACAATGATCTTCTGATCTATCAGCGTAAATTTGGTCTCAAATTTTGTAATTAAACGTCTCACTGTCGATTCATTTGCCGCATTATTGCGACCAAAAACTTGATGTAATTGGCGAACTGTTTTCGCAAAACTTTCACCATTTTTGTAATGTATTTTTACAATAATTCAACGTTGTTGGTTTGAATACTTCTCCATATTCTTAAATCGCGTGGTCTGTACGTGACAAATGTAAAAAAAAATCACCGTACAACTCGTATTAATAAAATGGCGGCAAATTTTAATGCGGCGCTCTTGCTGGGACACCCTTTACAAGGAAATTATTATACATTAAAACCACCGATAAATAATATAAACTAGGGTTACTCAGCTCTATTTTTGATTGAGATTAGAGTTGGCTCTTTCCTCCTTGGGGTTGATTCTGGACAGTTTGGTTCCACTCCAATCAAACGGATTGTCCAAGGAATTGACTTTGATATCAATTTCGGACTTTGCAGATTCGGACCACGTGAAAAAAGAATCCGGAGAGGTTGTAAAGTTCCGTGCAGCTCTGTTGACGTTCCCAGGGAGAAAGAGAGGGAGCGCAAGACGCTCACAACCCAGTACGCCTCATTCCACCACTTACTCATGCGCGTTCGTGGATACAATATATCGAAGAATCGGATAAATCGATGCTTGATCTCTGATTCGTCAAAATCCGGTGCAAAAGATATGAACACGAGCTTAGAAAAGATTCGACTCTTACAAGCACTAAAATCGGACATAGCCTACTTTGAGAATACTTAATTCGTCCCATATTACGCCCTAACGTGAATCCGGCTACGTCGATTATACTCGATTATAACTTTTCGATATATCTATTTAAATTCAAATATAGGAGTTCTTGTTCGAATTTTGGGTTTAACTTTATACATTTCACAAGGATTTGAAGAGCACTTTAATCATGTACAAACGTATTTGATATATCTCATACGGTAATTATGTTCTCCTAACACGATATTATGCTAACAGAGGGATTTTCGAGTTTAATTGCTGGCTTTATGAAAAGAGCATTGAAATAATCGACTTAGAACCAAATTGCACATTATATTGATAGTGTTAAATTCCGTTTTCAGATTTAGCTCTGCTACCTTCACAAAGATGAAATTCGACTACGTATATAAAAGTTGGAAGGATTAAATAAAAGCGACCTCATAGACGAAATTGTGTGGACAGCCGATAATACTGAGAAAGCAGAATGTGCAAAGTACATTTTTGTATCTTTTTTAAATATTTTAAGGGATAGTTCTTCAATATATTCTACAACTTTGAATATAAAGTCTTAAGAAGCTAGAGAGGGCATCGGAGATTGCGGTTTATCAACCCAGGCAATCGACATAAAAAATAGTTTCGATACTCATTTCCATTAAAATAAAAAAATGAAATTTTGACGAAATCTAGGTTCCTCGACTGATTCTCGCCAAATTCAACATCGAGTATTGTTTGATGTTAGACTATTTCTGTACAAAGTTTTAGCCCGCTAGTTCTAAATTTGCGTGAAGTTCAGCGCCATCAGATATTTGACGAAAAAAAATTAAAATCCGGTCAAATCCGAACAGTTATTGCGTTAAAAAACAAGCAAAGGAGCGTGTCTGCTCTACTTGAATGCTAAATTTCCGCTCGATTGGTAGAGCCATTCTTCAATCTAAATGTTTTGCTGAGCTAAATAGTTATTTTTTGCAATTGGTTTAAATTTATAAGAAGGTTCGGACTCTATTGGGTTTTTAATCTCTCGAAAAATTGACGCTGACGCTCTAACCCTCTCAAAATCAATATTTCTACAGAAACGAACTAATATTCAGCAATTGTAGATATTCAATTTGGTGGCGGTTGATAGAAGGATTTGAATTTTATGTCCTTCGTGTGTGCTTTCGAAACATTTGATAAAATGAGATAACATTTCTGACAAGTACGTAATAACGTTCAGGAGTATTTGTTATCAAACTCTCGCATCACCTACGAAGTACCAGGTGTATGCATAAGTTTTTTCCGGTTTAACTAAGAGATGGCGCCAGCGAAAAGTACGCAGCGTATTAATTTGACACATACGTCATTTTGTTCGTCGGACATTAACCTACAAACACACACAAGTTGAGTCCGCCAAAAACTAGCGTCTTTGTTTTATCGTTCAGTGATCATGTCGAGTTTTGTGCCTGAAAAAGAACATTTGCGGCACGCATTGCTTTTCTTATTTAATCAAAAGAAAAAGGCTGCTGAAAGTCAACGTTTGCTGGTAGAAACATATGGTGAACACGCTCCATCGATTAGAACATGTGAGACATGGTTTCGACAATTTAAAAGTGGTGATTTCAATGTGAAAGACAGTGAGCGCTCTGGTAGACCACAAAAATGCGAAGACGAGCAATTGCAGGAGTTATTGGATGATGACCCAACTCAAACTCAACGGCAATTAGCAGAAGCATTACATGTGTCACAATAAACAATCAGCAGACGTTTACGAGTAATGGGGAAGATCAATAAACTCGGTAAATGGGTCCCACACGATTTGAATGAACGTCAAATAGAAAATCGCAAAGTCATTCGCCGTCTCACACAGCAAAAGCAGTGAAAGACACCTTGAAATCGCTTGGATGGGACATCCTTCCGCACCCGCCGTATTCGCCAGACCTGGCGCCATCTGACTATCACCTCTTCGCATCAATGGGGCACGCGCTCCCAGAGCAGCACTTCAGCAATTTCGAGGAAGTTGGAAAATGGCTCGAGGAATGGTTTGCCGCAAAAGACAAGCAGTTTTTCTGGCATGGTATTCATAAGTTATCTGAAAGATGGGCGAAATGTGTAGAAGCCGATGGCCAATATTTTGAATAAAACAAAAATTAATTTCCCTTGAAAATTACGTGTTTTTTTTTACCAAAAAACCGGAAAAAACTTATGCATACACCTGGTATGTGAAAAGAAAATAATGCAATGAGCACATTTTTTCAGTAACCTAGTTTCCAAAAAAAGCAATTACTCTTTTCTGTCTGTCTGTATGTGCGTCAGGATGGATCGTCCGGAGATACAAGAACTTTCGACAGGGCTTACGATTTGAGCCCATTTTGCGCCTGGAATCTATTTATGTATTGTTTTTGATTGGACATTCATATTCTACTAACAAAATTTAGTTTTAGTATTGCATCGGAGTAATATTGTACAACTCCTTTTGATACGTTGCCTGCAATGGTTGACAAGAAGGTATTAACATTTGTTTAAATATCTTATTATTGTCGGCAGACTTTGTACTTTCATACCAGTTATTGAAACTGAGTTGTCAATTAGCGGGGTATTCATTTTATTATGAATTCACTTATATAGAAATAAAATAATGAAAAATTATTGAATTCAATGTTGTACGTAGCTCTCAAGAGTTGCCTACAATACCATTCAGTTTTCACTGACACGATCCTTATTGCTCCCTGAAATGTAAAAGCATGGTTAACATCAAAAACACTACTAAATGTTATCACCAGATATTTTATATTTATCTTCATACTTTTTGTTTGCCTGTTTGAGGTTAAGAGTGCGTAAATGACATAACAATAGTATATTCTCCATGGACTCGAACTAAACAAAATTGATATTTTTAGAGGCATGTAACTTCATCCCAGTAACAAATATGATGAGAAAGTTTAGCAAGTATGTAAAGTAGAAATTTGCCCGAGTTATTTTCCACAGGTTACAAAGCTATCTTCCTCTATGAGAAAGCTGACATCGATCAAAATACTTCCTCATAGAGATAGCTTTGTGAAAAATGGGAAACAGTGGGAAAACAATTGGCAAGCTTTCGCTTTTGCTTCCGCATAGAGAAGCTTTGTTTTCCTGTAAAAATATCGAGGTTTGCATGTCAGGATACCTTAAATAGTCTAAAATATCCAGAAAAATGGTTTAGAACGAAACGTTTAGTGTATGTCGGATTGACTTGTTGGGACTCTAGATCTCACAATTTTTTGAATATCAAACTCAAATTTAGTTCTCAAGCAGATAGTCATTAAATCAGGTTATGCATTGAATTTAATGTAAATCGATCGATGGGTTCAACTTTTATGGCATTTTTACTTTTTTCGAAAAATGTATCTTTGCGCTCTAGCACACGTCAATTTGAAGGTATCATACTGATATTTCTTACGAAAATAAACTAACATTAAACAATGAGTGGGATGGAATTTGGCAAGAACCGATCGGGTAGTTCAAATTTGATGAAAAATAGAATGTTTCGAATTTTAATATAAATTGCTTTCGAGATAGTGAATGTCACAAACCTCAGTAATTTCTTGAAATGTTGAAATAACGGTTGAGAAGTAGACAGTGCTGTTTTTAAATTATGCATTCCATACTTTCACAGAATTTTAATCAAATAAGCGACAGTATACTGTAACCCGGAAAAATTGGAATATATGAGGAACAATCCGAAAGAAATGCGGGGCGTCTGGGCGAGGATTCGAACCAGGGACCTTCCGATTTGTGGTCGACTACTCTGACCACTCAGCTACTCCAGGCCGCTTACCAGATTTAATTCGAATCGTCCTCTATATCGAATTTCTATCACGTTATGATACACATTTTAACAAGCCTGCAAAGTAGAATCTTGCAGACTGCTTCCTCATTGTTGTTTGTTGTACAAATCTTGTACAAATCTACCTCTATGAAGCAGCCAAAATCGATCATACAAGAAACACTTAATAACATTATATTTGGATTGTTTAACGTATATTTTAATACTTTTTTAATAATAATCCTTTGTGCAACATTTATATTTCAATAATAACTCAACAATTACTATCGTTAACATTTTTTTACATTCAAATTCAGAAAATAATATTTTATATAATGATATACTATATAGTATACTATATAGTATACTATATAGTATAGTGTCATTATATTCACCAATTTCCACCAACCAGAATTAATAAATAACATGTACTTAATAAACGCTTTCGCTGTCTTCCGCAGTTTATTTTGCAACTTCTTGCAAGTATAGATGAACGCTTATATAAGTATATTGTCCCGAGTATCTTTACACATTGTGCTTTCGGGCGATACTCTTATTATCAATTAATTAAGATGTCTAACATTTTACTTAAGATAATATACTATCCCTTGCTCAGATACAAAATATGTAATACAAATTTCTCCGACCCGACTGATTTTTTGGATAAAATAACCGTAAACTGCATCTTACAATTCTACAGGACGAGAGATAGAAAAATTCTTCTATCTCTCTCGCACGTATGGAAAATTGAGAGAGGCAGACAACGTGTGGCACATCGCTTCAGAATACCTTTGTCTAAATGTTTTGTAACGTAAATTTTCGCTTCAACGCACCACCATTACCTATGCACGGTCGGGGCTATTATTCCTCCCTTTATTTTTCTCTTTCGAGTTGATGGTAATAAATAAATTCAATGAAGAAAGTCAATAAATAACTCAATCAATAAATCAATAAATAAAATCAATAAATAAAGTCAATAAATAAAGTCAAAAAATGAATCTATAAATAAAATCAATAAATAAAGTCAATGAATAAAACAATCAATAAATTCCATCAATAAAGTCAATAAATAAATCAATAAATAACTCAGACAACAATACGGGATTCACAAATGCTACTAGGGCAGATCATTCATTTATTTAACACGACTCCTGATGTTTCAACAAAAAGCACAAAGGAAAATATAGAGAAAAAATCCCGTAAATTTGCTCTGGCTTTTTAAGAATTCGTAAACTTCTGCTCTCACACTCTCATACGTCATCTACGGTCGATTCGCAACACAATTTAACTCGAATTTCAGATATTCGTAGGAACCGACAAAACAAGATCAGACAAAGTCAAATAACAGCTCTCCTCGAAATTTAGCACGCGATACGGCCGATGCCGGGTCAATCCCATACACACAAAATAACTCGACAATCACGCGACGCCGAAAGGTCACGTACCCGAAGCTTCTAATTGTTCGATCCTTCCAACTTGAGAATCTTCTGACGTATAAAAGGCACAACCGAGCATAAATCATAAACGAATCGATAAATAACGAATACCAATAAAATAAAATAAAATAAATAAATACCGGGAAAAAAAATAACTAACGTCAAACAAAAATAATAATCATCCATAAATTATTCCTCGATAACGGAACGGTCATAGACAAAAGTCAAATCAAATACAAAAGAAGGTAACGGACAATCTACCGACGCGAGATACGCCTTGGACCGTTCAAATTCCTCGCATCAACATCCGAAATACGGAACGACGGCCGAATACGCACTACGTAAACTTGCGAAAATAATGAACTAACGTCCAATAAAACACAATAAATAAAATAATATATGTCACTGAACGTGACGTGGTCTATAACGTAACAATCCCTCTCACACAAAGACACAACGGGATAACGTACTAACGCGCTGTTTGGTCGGGCAAGAAAGCGAAATTTTGTAGAATAAACAAGTTGAAGCTTTATTACTACAAACTCAATACAAAGGCTGAATTAAATGTGATATGAAAAACTGGTTATGAGCGATGTAGCTAGTTCGACCGTTTGTTGTCGACTGACGCTCTCGCCTGCGTGAGGAGACGGTAGAAAAACCCACGGAGAAGCTCGAAACCGAGGCCCAAAGGGACACGCCCGAATACATCGCGGGTCCAAAGATGCGCGTTTAGAACTGTTTATTAGTGAATTGTTTATTAGTCAGAGTATTCATTGGACTCAACATCCCACCCATCAAATTAGCACTGCTAATTTCTTCTGAGGATATGGGCAGTTTACAAAGTTTGTTGATCGTTCGTTTAACGTTAGCGCCTGCGGTTCGCACTGTGGCTACTCGTACTAGACCATCTTGACCAGGATGCAGTTCGATAACACGACCGAGCTTCCACTTGAGCAGTGGGAGACGTTTATCTCTCACAATCACCAGGTCGTTGATCTTTAAGCTGTCTTGCGTGGTTTTCCATTTGGTGCGGCCTTGAAGGGTATGGAGATACTCCGCCGCTCATCGTTTCCAAAAGTCCTGGAGCGTTCGCTGAATGAGTTGCCAGCGATTCAATCGGTTCGTTGAAATTTCGGTAACGTCGACATCAGGGAGGCTTGTCAACGATTCTCCGACCAACAAGTGCGCCGGAGTAAGCGCTTGCAGATCGTCTGGATCCGATGACATAGCGGAAAAAGGCCTCGAATTTAAGCAAGCCTCGATTTGACTTAATGCTGTGGACAACTCTTCAAATGTGAAAAGAGTATTGCCCATGATTCGCTTGAGGTGATATTTGCATGACTTAACGGCTGCTTCCCACAACCCTCCCATGTGTAGGGAGCCAGGCAGAATAAATTACCAATCGATATTTTCGTTCGCAAATAGATCGCCGATCGTTTTGTCAACTTGCGCGCGAACGAATTTGTAAACCTCCTTCATTTCTCGATTAGCACCGACAAAATTCGTGCCATTGTCACTGCATGTTGTGCGAGGTCTTCCGCGTCGACTGATGAATCGACAACTCAGTTGTTGCCTCTAGATCGACTGCTTTCGTCAAGAAACAAACAAACACTGCGATGTACGATTTGTTTGTTTTGCGTCCACGGCCTTTCTTGATTAGCGGAGTGAGTGGACCTGCAAAATCGACGCCTGTGATGATGAAAGCGCGAGTTGGCTGGACTCTATCGATCGGTAAGGGTCCCATGATTTGAGATATATCGCTTGGCTTGTTTCTGGCACACCAGACGCAGGCGTAACACACTTGTCGAGCTAAATCTCGACCCCTCAGAGGCCAATATGTTTCTTTAATAGCGGACAACAGTAGCAGTTAGCTCGCGTGCAATGAGCGTCGATGTTCTCGCTCGAATGATAGTGATGCATGATGCAGGCGACCGCACACCCTGAGCATACCGTTTTCATCCAGGAATGGATGCAGCTGGAGCAGTTTACTGGACGTCTTAAGGTTGCGGTTGGTTTTCAAAATTGAAATTTCTTCTGCGAATTGCAAAGTTTAACTGTGCTTGACAATGCGGCGATGAGAATCGTGCAGTTACGTTATTGAAAGTCGCCCGAGCTCTCGCTCGGTGGGTTTCTTTTTGAGATTTGATATGAATCTCAGACAGTACGCCAGAACTAGTTCGATTTTTGTAAACGACGAAAAGTTCACGATGAGCTCCTTTAGTATCGAACGTTCTTCGGTGGCGAGATTACATTTTTGAGTTGGCTTGCGCTCTTCTGCCCCGATTTGTTCAACGAGTTCGTTATAAGGTTCGTGCTTAGCGACATATTATGACGCTGGAACCCTTGCTTTCAGCCATGGAGGCCCTGACCACCATAGCTTGGAATCTTTGAGATTACGCGGGCTCGTCCCTCGTGATATCAAATCCGCCGGGTTTTCCTCTTCTCGGACATGTTCCCAATGATTTGCTGGCACTGTTTGAATAATTTCCGAAACTCTATTTGCTCCAGTAGAGTGCGACCGTTAAGTCTGACGATGTCTGCAAGCCATCGATGCGCACTCGCAGATTGTTTTGAACGTTAGCGATTAATCGCGATAGCAGGACTGCGCTGCATAACTCCAACCTCGGTATTGACACTGCTTTGATCGGAGTGACACGTGATTTCGAGCATAACAAGCGCGATGTAAGTGTTCCATCCTCGTCTTCGGCTTAAATGTATAAGCAAGCGCCGTACGCTCCCTCGGAAGCGTCACAGAATCCTTGTAGGAATAGTCTCCTCGGTTCATGCAGGAGATGACTCGCCTCGGGATGAGCAGAGTGTTCACGTCATCCAGATCTTGTCGAAACATTTCACATTTTTCGACAAACGCTGTTGGTAGTGGGTCGTCCCAATCGCAGTTGATTCGCCACGTTTCTTGCAATAGCAGCTTCGCTAACGTTAAGATCGGCCCCATCAATCCTAAAGGGTCGAACAATTTGCTGATTGCCGACAGGATTTGCCGCTTAGTCGTAGCTGCTTCAATTCGCTGTACTGCGAATTGAAAATTGTTGTCGAGTGGCCTCCATTCGAGACCGAGGGTCTTAATTGTCTCGTTTGATTCGATGCTGTGTGCCGAAACGGCTTCTCGGCTAACTTGAGGTACGTGCGTAAGACCTTCCGAGCGATTTAAGCACCATTCTCTCGCGTCAAATCAGGTGCTGGTGACATGTGACCCAGCTCCTGATATTTGCGCATGAAATGTACGTACCGTTCTCGTAAAGTTGAGTTTTTCGCAAAACGACGCCCTAGTTAAGTCAATCGCCTATTCGCTATCTCGCGTGATTTGCATAACAAACTCGAATCTTTGAGCAAAGGCAACCGCACTACAAAACGGCCTGTGTCGTCCCGAAGTGTTGTTCGATCAAAGAACTCTTTACATTCTTTTTCATCCGCCGATAATACTCGATTAGTTTCGGATTGTACGTTTTCGATTTCCCAGAATTTTTCTATATTTTTGTTTCGCAAAGTTTCGCAATTTTCTAGAAAGCAATTAAGTGTCGCGATCGTGTTGCGAAGGCAAGTTAAGCTTGTGTGAGCTACCGAGATCGCTCCCGCTATTATCCATCCGAGCTTTGTGTTTTTCAGTATTGGTAGATTTTTCCCGAGCTTAATTTTCTCGGCTTCTGAAAGATCAAAAAATAATTCTGCCCCCACGAGCATGTCAATGGCGCTTGCTTTGTGGAACTCGATATCCGCGAGCTTTAGGTTTGCCGGAATTTGCAACGCGTTTCGTTTATTTGAATCGATGGCAATTTCTTTGTGATAGTGGGTACTACGAAACAATGAACGTTTACACGATGATTTGAATGTCTCGACCGTATGATGATATCGCAACTCTGCCATATTTGGCTTTTCATATAATTTAGACCAGTGACGATTTCCACCATCCTGTTTCTTTTGACGCCTAATTTGTAGCACGCTGCTTGAGTGACAAAATGCGCTTCGCTTGCACTATCTAAAAAGATACGGATTGCTACAGTCGTGCTATTGGCACGTGCTGCGTTGACCACCGCCGTGGCCATGATGACGTGCTGCGTCCTAGTGCGACTCGACGCATGATGAACCGCTACGCTGCTGCTTGAAGGGAAGTCTGGAATATTGTTGATGCTTCCCTCGTTCAGGTCTGGACGATGCAACAACGTATTGTGCCGACCTGAACATTCTTTGCAGGCTCCTATGCGGCATATGCCTTGACGAATTGGTCGTTTCGAAGGCAATTGATGCATAATTTCAATTGCTGAACCTCTTTGAACCTCGTGTCGACCGGCATTGCGAGGAATTTCCCACAGTGGTACATGAAATGCTTTCCTTGGCAGAGAAAACATTTCCCGGTGTTCAAAGAAGTTATCAGCGTGGATGTTTTTCCGGTTTGCCCAGATTTTCCCTTGTCGCGAGGCTTTGTTTGGTGTTTCTCAGATTCACTCTTGCTCGTGACATTCCTCTGGTTCGATCGAGCATCGATGCGTTCGAGCGTTTGGCAGTGTGTTTGCAAGAACTCAACTAGAGTATCCACCGTAGCTGCGTCTGCGTTTCCACTTTGTTCTCACTTACGGAGAGTACCGATGTCCAGCATCTCTTCGATTATATGGATGATCAACTCGGTCCATGTGGCTGTCATACTAACTGCCCGAGACTGTAACTCGGCTACATTATTGATCATTCTGCGTTAATCTCAATGCTAGTGGGTGTAGCTATGCTACAAGTCGACTAACTCGCGTATAGCACTCGCTGATTCCTTTTCCACTCGTGGCATGGTAAAGAGACATTGGATGTGTTTTTTTTACAGCACCCGGATCGTCGTAACGTTTCGTTAGCAAGTTCCAAGCAACCGTGTAATTTGCGTCTGTTAAGTCGATTGATTCGATGACTTTCGCGGCACTACCAGAATGTCCTATAATTAAGTATTGGAACTTCTGAACGTTAGGAATCATTGAATTGTTGTGTATTAATAAGTGAAATGTTCCAAAAAACCGTTTCCATTTTTCCGTGCGACCGTCGAACTTGGGCGGCTCTACGGTGGGAAGCCGCGGTCCTCTCGATTCGTTGCGCGCAGCGCCTCCTTCGTCGGTGAATTTTCGTAGCAGTTCGGTCTGCTGCGCGACGAGCGCGATTAGAACTGTTTATTAGTGAATTGTTTATTAGTCAGAGTATTCATTGAACTCAACACGCGCGCACGGCTTTACAATAAACAAACACGGAGAAGTAACAGAAAACACGGAGTGACTTATTCCCGGCTCTACTCCCCAAACGATCTCGATATTAAATTCTACTAGACGCAGTCTGTCCCAATACGAATAATGCTCTGCGCGTGGTATGCAAGAATCGCCAGTACGACCAAGTTCTAATTATCATATAAATCAGCAGGTAAAAAATGACCAAAAACTGTAGAGAGGAAGAGAGCTCACCGGGAGGATGCTGCAGCGATGTTTCCAGTCGACCTTCGATAATTCTAAATTCCAAATGCCTTCAACAGTTTTTCTCTCAATTCCGTTAGTGATGCGATCTTCCAAACGATAGATATACCGGTACCCACGGCTTGCTAATCGAGTATAATAATTTCAAAGGCAAAGCGGTACAATGGTACGTTAGACACTACGTTTTCCTCGCTCGACGGTAACCGGGAAAAAGCCCTAAGGACCTGCCGACACGCGTGCCCGTCAACTATGATCGCCTCCTAACAAGCCAAACTCGGTTAATTGGGGAAATCGGTGTCGCTAGATGACCGCGACTAGGGCCTCAGCTGTATAACGCATAAATTAACAGTAGATAATAGAAACGCTTAACCCTGTCCGGCAGGTGAACCACACTTGATAGATGCAGTAGATGATTGTCGAGCGGGACAGCTCTCTATCCCGATAGTGAGAGGCGGAAGATGATTGTATCTACTCGCTTTAAATAGAGTTACGGGATCCCGAAGCCGACTAAATCCGTGAGTACGATGTGTTCTTTCCCTCGACTCGCTCACTCTCTCTCTCGGTCCGTCCGATCGTACAATAATAAAAAATAAAGTACAAAAAAAATGTATTAAACATCGTCCTACGTAGTCATACCGGGGCCCTGGGAGATCGTGCAGGGAGCCGTCGTGCGAGGAGGACATAGCGTATTTAGACCTGATATCTTGCCGCGTTACAGTTTATCCAAAACGCTACTTCGGTGTTCCATTGAGATTGTATCTGTTATCGAAAATAATCGCTTAGACTTAGCGACGACGCTGAGATATTTTAATTAATATTATTTTCACTTTATAACACGCTCTATTAATATTGCATTTGGCCTGGCGTATTAAGTGATACAGAAATTGTGTTAATTATCAATTTTTAATCAAATTGCTTTGCTATTCTCGGCATGCTCTTACCTAACGTTTCCGTGTTGCTTTTACCAACACACGACACCGATCGAGCCCTATTGAAATGCAGATTTTAAAAAAATGAGGAAAAAATCAATTGAAAATAATAACTGCAGCGGTCGTGGTAACAGTAATGCGGTGTGCAGTTGGTGGACGGTAATAAATTATCTGGTCACAGAACCACTGTTCCGACAGTCGGGCGCAAAGTGGTATCGGGCAAAAAGTGGCATCGGGTAAAAAGTGGCAAAATGGATTATTCATCACGATATCATATTGCAATTGACAAGCAGGGCGCGCGGCGTTCATCCGACATATTAAACATGTTGGAAGATCCTACGTCGTTTTATTCCATGATTATTAGCCTGGGCCATAACCATTTCGGATACTCTGTGATTTTGTCTCGTTTCAGTCCTCCAATTATTTACTACCATAATAATGTACTCATATTCAGCAATAGAAAATTAGTAATAATTTTTTAAAAGATGTAACGACAAATGACAATTTATTATTATTCATTAAGACAATATACGTTTAGACTAGAACAAAGAAATGCTTATCATTTATTTCCATCGACTTTTTATTGACGCGAAACATTGACGGAAAATAAATATAAGTACGACCGCGATAAAACTATTAGAATTTTATCGTTTTTGGAAAATAACAGATTGTTAAAATTATGAAATGTGAGATACTGGTTTCCTCGAATGGTGATTGAAATATTTTTTACAAGCACAGTCGCCTTCCAATTAAGTTAAGTTAAGATTACCAGGTAAGTTAGGAAATTACTCCCAGATAAGTCAAAGTCGATCTCTACTCGAGCTTTTTTTTACTTTTTTGGTAGGGAAACAAAATACTAATCTCACTTCATTACCTGTGGCCAAACGGTTGCCTCTACGAGAGTAACAGAGAGGTAACGCGATGGCAATCTTGGTACGAAACAGAGACCGATGGGCTGTCCCCACTATACTTTTTTCCCACTCGATGTTGAGTCAGTTATCTAAAATAACCGTTATTTCCATGTATTGTGTTGAAAGTTTATGCAAATGTAATGTGGTGTTATAAAGCAATTAAACTCGATTTGACATTACAGATTAATTTTGCAGCCAAAGGGCTGCGCCGAGAAAAGTCTCGGCGCAGCGAATTATGTGGACCGTATTACATTACAATCATGAAAACAATAGTTAATTACAACTTTACATATAAATATCCACATATAAATATCTTATTATTCATTGAATACAATCGAGACAATATTTATTACCGTTTGCTAAAACATCGGATAGTTCATTCACTTCCAAAAACTGAATGTTTGTAGCTATGTAATAATTTGTTTGTAGCATAATAACAAATTTTGCTTCGCTTATTAAATCGAGAAAACTATAAATAGCTTATATTGTATTCATTCGGTCACAGGATTCTTACAATTATAAATATTTCGCCCAGCACTGTTCATAATGTTGTTAATTGAAAATTTAATTATTTTATTAGAGAGTAAAAATAAATAATATTATTGTCTTGGAAGAGATAATCAAGTTTTACCTAGATAAATTAAGTTAAAAAATGCATTTTGATACAAGCAAAAAAATGGAATAAATATGAACTGCACAACTTATAATACAGCATTTTCACGGATATTTCGTAATAGTCAACAAAAAATTGTTCAGTTCAGTAAGTTCAGTAAATTTTTTAGCTAGAGTAAATAGCTACACGCTAAAATTACTGCCGATCACGCCTCTTGAATCGACGTGCAACGACACGAGAAAAAGGACATTTTTTGACAGGATAGAAGAGTAGGATACAGATACCTGTATCGGATACCCACTCTCTTTATCTCAACTTATTTGAACTTATCGGGCACTTAACTTACCTGAAAGTGCTTGGATTTATGCTCCCGAGACCTTAACTGAGATTATTCTGTGAAACCATCAATTCATTATGAAAAATAAACTCCAATATGTACAGTAAAATAAGACGAATGTTACGACTTTAGTTTGATAAAACTGAAGTAACCTTTCATAAACTTTAAAAATACGTTATCCGATTAAAATGAAACTTTGTTGAGCACGAAGGAGATATAATATGGCACAATAACAATATTTATAATTTAGCACTCATTTCACTAGAATATAATAATCACACCTCGATAAAATCATGATGACTTATTTGAAAGTCCAATGTTTCCAAAAATGGCGTGATTAAAACTTACTATGAAAATTGGAGAAGATCCAGGTAAAATGATTCTCACCTGAGGAAACCTGGAAAAAAACGAGATCAGGTTTCGCATATAATTTTTTGTATAAGAACCCCTTTGAAAATTAGGGATCCCAACTGGATTCTTACTACAAGGTATATAGCTTGTGCAATAGTGGTGCACAATATCAGTGTTGCTGCTTGTTGTGTTGATGCACAAAACAAAGAATAAAACGTGTACATAGAAAATATATCCAATACACAAAAAACATTACCAGCAGCAATACAATATTTCAAATTGAGAGCTCGAGAGTGACGTCTCCACTGGGAATACGGAGTCGCTTTGAGAACCAAGTCCCCGAGGGACGTTGCCTGTCACTTAATGGTTGCGTCCGACCGCTAGTTTACCTTACCACTAGCTGCAACCCCACGAGGGTGGTTAACCCCAGACGAATACTAATTATTCTTTTGCCTGACCTCGACGCTTACGCCACAGCAGTCCATACCACCGTGTAGGTCGTAAACGCATCAGCCAATCTCGCTTATCCTGCGTTTCGTACACCTTACAAGTTCGTTAACTTTATTCCTGTATTTCTAGTTATAAATGTCTTGGGTCGGAGGGTAAACTCAGACCACCATGTTATAGACTGGCAGCTATCGGTATCTTGAAATATATTTTGCCTTCTTATTTATTCTGTCAACAAAAAAATCACATTAATTTATTGGTGGATATGAGAAGAAAGCTTTTATCATTGCCGAATTATTGTTATTTTAGTTTAGACGAATCGAAAACGGATGTCACTCGTTACCACGTCTGACTAATTCGTTTATTTCACTGGAGCTAAATAAATCTAAGAACTATTAGTCTAGTGTTAGGTATAATTAAAAATATATTACGAGCATTTCCGAGAATGAATTGTACTACTGTCTACTTCCATGCCATGGAGACACGATTTCAGAGGGTATAGAAGCCCAAGTAACCTGAAGCTTCGGTTACATGGCACACGATAAAGTTATTCATGTGTGGTGGCCACACATGTTCTGTGTTTTATACGTAGGGAAAGTATTTGCTCAATAAGAGTCATGGGAAAATCTTCATCGAATAAAAGGAAAAAAGATTTTTAAAAAAATAGGGAGATGTTTAAGATGTTTAAGAACTTTATGGACTGCGTAGAGTCAGTCTCATCGGATTCGGGAAGATCTGGTGGCACTCATCCTTGTGACTGCGTTCCTTGTGATGAAAGGAAGACCAAAGATAATTCACGGGTAATGTCGATAAGAAAGATGAAGGTATACCAATTTAGTTTCAGATTAAATTGCCCCGAGGCTCGGAGGCCTAGTCGTACGAAGGCTGGCTGTTAGAGTGTTGCCTCGAGTTCGACATAACTTATATGGTTCAAGCGGGAGAATTACTGTTTGGAAACGAAATATGCCTTTGGTGCGAATTGATCCGTTTGAAGGTAGGCCCCAGGGCTCGCCCTCAAGTCAAGATACGTACATATTGCTTATAGGTAGCAATCCATGTTTCTGTGGAACTCCGACTTGGCAGTAAATGCTGTACGAATATGGAACTGATGCTTGATGACTAAAGGTCAAATCACGAACCGTATAAATAAGGTGGGAGCCCTTATTTGGTAACAATCAAGATGGTTTTAATTGGGTGGTATTCAGTACAATGTGATTGCAGATTCATCTTGAGTGGATTAAGAGAATAATGCTCCTGAAGTATCGGTCGGCTAACGGACAACTCGCCGCAGTAGCCTTTGACTCACGTTATAAGCTCAGTGTTAGATCTTCCTTCACAAGCTTTTAACGAAAAAACATTGCGCATTCAGGGAGGCTGCATTAGTGTATAAGTACCGGTATTGCACTTACATCTCAACGTAGTGGCTAAGTGGGAAAAATCAATCTCTGATGGTCTGGATAAAGGTGAGGAAGCGGAGACTCTCACTAAATTTGCTCGAGTCGGTAATCGCTATCTAGAAGCATCGAAGTTAAACCCGGAGGTACTGGCGTCGTTCTACGTGACCACTGCAAACCGAGATAAATACAAATTGAACTTGCGTGGCTTAGCTATGGCAGCATCAATGAACGGTGAAACGGCTAAGCCTTGGCGTAGTACTAGTGCCAATACTAGTAGTTGCCAGTACTGGCTAACGGTGCAGGGCGAGTATAATACAGAGAAATCACACTCATTATTCAGACAATGTCGGGATGTTAACACTGGTCCCACTGTTGGTGTCAACTTCGACCCGATACCAACTTCTATTTCTGGGGCAACATGAGCACTCAATGTTGTACCAGATTTAGTTCTGAATATTTAAACAAGGCCAACATTAGTCATTCCCCAGTATCGGCTTTTCCGTTGGAGATATTGATTGTTAGTCCTAGCCCAGTACTGGCTGCTGGTGTTTAACCAACGTTTAATAGCAATATTAATACGTAATAAAAATAAATATTTCTGTCAATTCACGCGACTGCTGAATGCTTTTTATCACTCTGGAAAACTTTATTGTCGTTTTTCAACCCTCGCAGTCTGGAATTCTAGAAATAAATGTTGTAGTCGGTGATGAGGATTCGAACCTGCGATCCTGCAATTAATAATCTACGTCTCACTCAGTCGGCTATGTTAATCTTGAACAACATAATTTTGCAACTTGCATCTTATAGTACTGACTTGTTATTCGGATGTTTGTTTAACTCGTAATTGATTACTTCAATGATATCGTATGCAATCATAATGTCATTGTGGCAGGATAAAAAACTTTTAGGTGGTCATTAATACATCGTTATGAAAAAAACTTTTACTTATTAATAAAACAATTTGTTACTTTGTTGTATTAATTCTTTCTCTTTCTCAAACAAGAAACTTTTTTCTCGTGAAAAAAAACTGAGATTATTATGTTAGGATACTCAGTAACCTGAACCGTCCAGAAAAGTTGTGTAGGAAAAGTGTCTGGATGTACGAGTATCGAAGCGGGGGGGGGGGGGGGGGGGGGGGCTAACAAGCTTGTAAAATTTTAGCCTCTTTATCTTAGGGCAAGCCTTATCGATTTACACAATAATTTAAACACCTGATCATATTTTCGAATTTTTTTTATTTATTAATAAATTTACGTTGTCGCTCTAACACTTTTCGGTGTGTTCGTTCGTGTACGAAACTCTGTTTTATTATTTCTCTTTCTATTTCCTATTTCTATTCCTAATTCTACAAAATCCTTATCCTTCTACTAATATTCATCATATTGAATATGTAATACCGTTGAATATTAGTTCCTGTACAAAATTGTGCTTTTTTTAAATATTAGTAGAAGAATAAGGATTTTATAGAAATAGGAATTTTTTAGTTGTGACCTCGTCTACTTTTAAAATATTTAACGGAACTAAAACTTCAGACACGTATGTAATAACGTTCAGGCATATTTGGTACCAAATTTAGTGAAAATTGATAAAGGCGTTTCGAGTTTTATAGAACATGGCACTGTTTAAAAATAAGGATGCAAAGTAGGTTCTTCATTATTTTTTTTTAACACAATTTCCTGTATCAGGAAGTAAAAACTGATCAAGATTCTTATTCATGGAAATGGCTATCTGACAAAGCGAAAAAGAGGAAGGAAGCATTGCGCAAGGTTCAACTTTGCATTTGAATTTAATAAATAATTACGGAATGACCTTATATTTATTTTCAACTCGCTCAAATTATTGATGTCCAATTTATTTTCAATTAGTTTGATTCATACTTTGATTAATAATTTTGAGGAAGCGTCGAGTTTACTCGACGTTCTCGCTTGTGTTTTGAACACTTTCCCTTTTATATTCTGTCAACCACACTTGATACAATGTCGGTAAAATAATTTGCCATTTCCAAGTCAGTACCCTGGGAACTTTTAATTATGTATTGAAAACATTGTCCTGCGTATAAATATACAATATACAATCAATTAGAATTCCCCGGTACAAATACGATTATTGGTCACGCGTCATGCATGATTTGGGATAATTCGATTCGGTTGCTCTGTCCCACGATATAGGACTGAGCCACTAACCAAGGCTGGCAACCAGGCTATGCTCATTCTTGTAAAAGTTGTTTCAGAGCACTGGGATAGAGCCGCCGAACAAGACCAGTAAACAAATTTTGACCTGATCCTGGCAAAGTTGTACACTATTACTGGGACAGAGCCACTAAACAAGACTAGCAACCAGGTACGACCCAGTCTTTGTAAAGCTATAATACTTACCAGTACTGAGTCAGAACCACTAAAAAAAATTAGATGACAATAGCTGTCTCAGTTCTGGGACGTATTTGCAGTTTAAACATAGCTTTTCAATTGCAAGGACACGGTGAAGGCGATATTGAATGGATTAAAAAGAGACGCATTTTTGTTCGGCGAGATCTTAGCTGAGAAACCTTCAACCTGCGATATCGATCGAGCGAATGGTCTCGCAAGCAGCAATACGCAGTCGTGAAACCCCCTCTCCGTGCCGCGACACGCAAGACTGAAAAAGCACTTCTATGCAGTCCACTGGAGGCGGGTTCTAGGGTGAATAGTAACCAGAGAAAATCCGCTATTACGTAAAATTTCCAGGTAGGCAGGTCAAGACAAACAAGCGGATCATCGTCAATGCCCAAGTCATCTGCAAGAGCAGAACGACGAAGCGAGACGTTCAAAGTAATAAACATATCAGATAGACTTAGCAATCAAATTGAGAAATAGGGAAGACCACGAATAACCAATTCGTCTTGAACTGCATCGAAGGGTATAAAATTGAATTTTATAGCTCGCCATTTCATAGTTTTGTCTAGCCTGTGCCACCAATTAAATCTCGAGACAATCTACAAGCAATGTCTTGAGCGTTTGGAAAATTGGTAGCGCTGTCAACTATCAAAAAACGCGATCCTTACGTTGGAAAGTTTCTTTCGCCACACTTTCTGGAGCCTAAATCGAAGGGCTCGATGAAATTCGTGATTAATTTGAGGTCTTAATAAATTCATAAAGATGAGGTATTTCAAAATGGAAGACTTTGGTACAACAACAAAAATAATTTCTCGAGGCGGTTATATGTGCAATCTAGATGTATAAGATACCTACTTTCTTGTTCGTATATTGGGTCTGGGAAAAAGTTCGTGGCGTTTTTTAGTAAAATTCAACTGGTTTTCTTATAGTGTGAAAATGAATTTATTTAAACCAAATATTCTCCATTATTATCGATAATGGTTCGCCATTTTTCGGGTAGAGCCATGATGCCATCGGTGAAGAACTTCTGTGGTTTCTGGTTGAAAAACTGAATCAAGTGGTTTTCACAGGCTTCTTTTGAAAGCAGCTTAATTCCATTGAGAGAGTTCTGCAGAGATCGGAATAAGTGATAGTCAGAGGGTGCTATGTCTGAACCATACGGTGGATGCATCAAAACTTCCCAACCAAGCTCTCGCAATTTTTGACAGGTCATCAAAGAAATGTGTGGTCGGGCGTTGTCATGATGGAAGACAGCACCTTTCCTATTAATCAATTTGGGCCGTTTTTTTTCAATTGTTTGGCGTAATCTCTCTAGTTGTCCACAGTAGAGTTGAAAATCAATCGTCTGACCAGCTGGAAGTAGCTCATGGTGGACGATTCCCTTCCAGTTATGACACGTTTCAGAAACGGCTCGATTTCATTGCGTTTCAGCAGCGCATCGCAGATGTTAATTCGGTCTATCATGTTTTTCGCGCTCAACTCATGAGGAACCCATACATCGAGCTTCTTTTTGTAGCCAACTTTGTGTAAATCGTAGTATCGACACTGCTGATATGCTTATCTTGCTGAACTTTTTCAAGAATTTCATCAGCTCTTTCAGTGATTGGACGAACAGAGTGTGACTCATCTTTCACATCAAAATTACCAGAACGAAAGCGAGCGAACCATTTCCGCGCAGCAGATTTTGATAAAGTACCTTCATTGTACACAGCACAAATTTTTTCACAAGCCTGCGCAACGTTCTTCCCTTTGTCGTAATAATATTGCAAAATATAGCGCAATTTTTCATTACTTTTCTCCATTTTCAAACGCAACCAACTTTCCAACCACTGCACCAATTTCGATATTTATACACTCAAAGTAACGCTCGAAGTGTCACCTTTCCAACGAGCGTTTATTGGTGTCGCTGCGATCTGTGTTTCCTGACTCATTTGCAATTGATGCCATCTATCAGGAAAAACGCCACGAACTTTTTCCCAGACCCAACATATATATTTTTAAAACGGATTTTTAGGACAATCGCATTTAAATAACACTGATTCTTAACAATAAACAATTGCCGTTACTAGTCGGCTGCATAAGTGTACCGTAGTAGAAAACTACAATAACAGTTGCTATTCAGCAGGTATTTAATAACACTTATTAAATAATATATAAAGGCTTTTAGTTGCTGCCAGTTTCTTAATTCTCTGCACTCACCTCGGATGCCGGACGACGTCTCATCGCTGCTCCGCTATAATACCATACATAGTTAGATTGATCATATTTTTCAGGAAAAAGAATCACAAGATTTACCACTGTTCGCAGAAATAGCAGTAGTTATAAATAATATCGACGTAAACATGTTTAAAATGTCTGTATTGCTGGCCATCACTGCAACAGTCTGTGTATCCCAAGGGTGCTACATTTTTCCAAAAGGTATTTACGCTTATCTCGTTATAAATAGATTTTAATGTAACGGCCTGAATTCTTGTTTTTTATACCGAACATATATGTTGTTTCTGACCTTTAGTTTATCATTTTTTCTAAACGTTGTACTGATCTACTGATATGTCCTGTTACATCACGATCTTTACCAACTTAAAATGTTATTCACATGCACAACCGTTGTATTGTCCATTCCGTTTTTATTATTTTCTTGTGAATTTATATACTTGAAAACTTAGAGATATTATCAATATTACGGTTTCGATGACGGAATAAAAATGCTAATCCAATATCGCGCTTCTTTCTAATTCCCAACTATATTTCAAGAAACAGGAATTTATTAGGAAAAGT
The DNA here is from genome assembly GCA_963942595.1 of Cylloceria caligata. Lineage (NCBI taxonomy): Eukaryota > Metazoa > Arthropoda > Insecta > Hymenoptera > Ichneumonidae > Cylloceria > Cylloceria caligata. Next base: position 23,735,222 of record OZ012704.1, read on the forward strand.
ACCTACTTGGAGAATTTCGATTAGTCAGGTATCTGCTTTGTGCATCACGTTCAAATGGTAACGCATTACACGAATCGAACTTTTGGCAAACATATATTTCCTTTCCATTTTTACTTTCTCATCATATACGGAGTATATAAAGGAGAAAGTATTGGAATCTAAAACAAACAAAGAATTGACGGACAGACTATAGTGTAAATACATGTTTTTGACTATCCGTCTGTCCGTCCATCTTACTTTACGCCTGTCTATATATCAGTCTGTGCGAACGAAACTTAGTTTTAGTATTCTATTGCAGTGCAATTGTGCTACCCCTTCTAATACTTAACTTAAAGGAATTTGAAATGAACTTCAATTAACATTAATAAAAAAATTACTTTAGTCCCGCAGACTTCTTACTTTCATACAGATAATTAAAACAGCGTGATTGATCAGCATTGGATTAATTCTATTGTGCATCCACTCATATAGGATTAAAAAAAGAAAAACTGCACTAACTTGTGTATTATAATTACGTCAAATTATTGCCCCATCATTGGTCACATTTTTAGTAACATAAGCAGTTTCAGTAAGGTGATAAGTCCAAGCGAGGCGAAAATATCCCATCTCCTGGTTGTTTTTTCGTTTCACTTTGCTTTACTCATGCGCAAAAGCACTGTACACCACAATGGAAATCCAAAGTAAGGCTCAAACACGGGCTCGATAATGTAAGTGGCAGAGCATGCTGACGCACGAAACTACATCCAAGTCTATTCACTTTGATGTATCACCACGTGTCACCGTCAGAGAGCAGAAGCGGTCAGTTACGTGGCGACAGAAAAATAAAGAATTGAAACTATTCCCTAGATGCATGTTCCTAACTTCAGAACTTTTGTATACAGGGTGGCCGATTTATCTGAAGACATTGTAATATTTCGAAAACTACGCATCGGATCAAAAAAAGTTCTCAATAAAATTTGTTCGCCTAGAAGGGGGTCATCCAATGATACCAAAGTCGACCCCTCACCCCTACCTCCTGGGGTGGGGGTGAGGGCAATTTGGAAATCGTAAATGGGAACCCCTATTTTTTATTGCAGATTCGGATTCCCCATAAAAAAAGAAGTAATTTTTATCTGAAACATTTTTTTTCGATTCGTGATAGATGGCGCTGTAATCGCAAGGGACATGATTTTTGCGGATATCTCGAGAAATTACACATCGGATTGAAAAAAGAAAAAAGACATATTTCATTTTTCAAAAAGCTATTCAGCGATACGAAACTCGATCTACCCTCCCCCCCAACCCTACCCCATTGTGGTGAAAATGGACGCTAAAAGTAGTTGTTAACTTATTGATAAACGAATACATGCTTTCGATTGCAGCGCCATGTGTGATTTTGTCATGGAAAACCAGGAAAAAAATAGGGTTTTCCAATCATGATTTTGAAGGAACTTCCATTTTCACCACAATGGGGTAGAGATGGGGGGAGGGTGGATCGAGTTTCGTATCGCTGAATAGCTTTTTGATAAATGAAACATGTCTTTTTTCTTTTTTCAATCCAATGTATAATTTCTCGAGATATCCGCAAAAATCAGGTTTCCTGCAATTACATCGCCATCTATCATGAATCGAAAAAAAATGTTTCAGATAAAAGTTACTTATTTTTTTATGGGAAATCCGAATCTGCAATAAAAATAGGGGTTCCCATTTACGATTTCAAAGTGGCCCCCACCCCCACCCCAGGAAGTAGGGGTGAGGGGTCGACTTTGGTATCATTGGATGACCCCCTTCCAGGCGAACAAATTTTTTTCAGAACTTTTTCTGATCCGGTGCGTATTTTTCGAAATATTTCAATGTCTTCAGATAAATCGCCACCCTGTATATCTATATCGCTTATAACTTCATGCCAGTAAAGTAAAGGGCTCATCACAGATTTGTATGGCGACAGCGACTCGTTGTTGTTGTTGTTGTTGTTGTTGTTGTTGTTGTTGTTGTTGTTGTTGATGTTCTTACATTTCTTGTAACATTTCTATACTGCGAACATCAAGTAGAGTTAATAAGTTATTTGATCAAGTTATGAAATTGTATATCACTGTGCTAGTATACTCATGCGATTTCTTTAATTTCACTTTACGATCCCAGTAGCACAACGAAACTAAGTTTGAACCTTTACTGATGGCAGACACTGACTGACAGGACGCTGCCAGTATTTCGGACGTACGATGCCTGCTTATCATCGCCTTTATCTTCTAAGCTATGTACATTCAACACTGCTTTCCAATCTCCTTTTCTTTAGTTCGTTTCTACAACTAAACTGTGATGGGCGAGCGCGTAAAAGTAAAATGAAATTCTGAGTTTATCTTTATATTTGATACAAAAAATGTATCGTTACAAGTTTTGAGTTTTTAAAAAATGTATTCCGTGTTTCGACGACTATATTTTACGGCGTTAAAAATCATTTTACCGTGTAAACATTGCAAAAACCATTTTTATAGATTTTTTCATGGGTGCACTGGCAATGGAGAACCATCCTGTGTGCGTATTGAATTCATATTCTTCAATGGTGAAGTGTCGCGAAAAAATAACATTCTTCTTGGGCCTTCCAAATAAACCGAGTGCATGTTTATTCAAAAGTAATGCTCGCGAATATTAATTCAAAATCAAACGTCAAAATTCATACAAAATTGTTGCAGAATGGTCTATATTGTTTTATTATAAAATGACTTGTGTTATATTGATCGATCTCTAATTCCATAGTGTTGAGAAATCAACTAAAACTGATGTTGATGCCTTGACCGATCTGCGAATATATTGGAAAAGGATGAGTACTCACTCGAGGCAAGAGGAAAATAAAACCAGACCAAGTAGATGTTATATTGAGGAAGCGGTTTGCTACCTTCCTCTTTTATTAAAGAAATGCAATTTTAACAAAACAACACCAGTAGAATAACAAACAAAAGAATTCAGATCAAAGAGACTCTAATTTAGACAATTCTCCAAAAATGTAAATTTTGCAAACAAGTATAAATCAATAAAGGAGATTGACAGATTGAGCGGCACACAGTTATTACTTGTGCGCTGAGTGAGCACCTGAGCAAGCGGTGCATGCAGCGTAGTGATCGCTACGCTGCACGACACGCTCAGACTGGTGAGTGCAAAAAAAACATAAATGAACTAGTAATTTGAATCCGGCATTATAATGTGAGCAGCACACAATTGTATCAATTGTGTGCTGAATATGAATTTGAGACAGCGGTGCGTGCAACGTAGCAACAGCTACGCAGCACGACACGCCGATGCCATGAGGTGCAAAAATTTGTGTGTAATTCACTGCAACTACTCAGCACTGTATTGCTGAGTAGTTGCAGCGAATTAATACTGAGAGCACTCTCAATAAAGGTTATAGGGGGCTCGTCTGTGTGAACCCAGCCACGCAGTCAGCACTGCGTAGCTCAATGCACCAGATATTAAGACTGCACCGAATGAGCAACGCATAGTCACTGTGCTTTCCCAGCAGATGTTTAGGAGGAAAGCACAGCGAATATGAGCACCAGCATAATTGTATTAATTACCTGGCAAATTATGGTGAGAAAAAACGTGTGCAGCATGTGCCGCAACGCCCGCCACGAGTGAGACCAAATGATGATGCACCGTATTAACTCCGCCATGGTATTGAATTACGACAAATTGTGCCATAGCACTCTTACCTTGAGCAATGAGTCCTGTTGAGTGAAGTTGAGTGAAGTTGAGTGATGCCGATGTTGAAGTAGATGAAAGGTCCGAGAGTCCAAAGATGCGCGTGCTGTCCATGCCGGTGTGTGTCGCAAAAGGGTGCCGAAAATCTCAAGATGGCTGCGAGTATGAACTTTACGTTGGGCGCTGGAGTCAGTTGAGCGAGATAGCCGGTGAGCGAAACCGAAGTCAAGCGAGAGAGACATCCTCTCGCTCGACGCGGCGTGCCCACGAGGCACATCCTCGGCTTCGCGAAGCCCGCGCTTCGGCTATCTTCGACTCAGCCGACCAACCCGTTGTAGAACAGCGCAACAGGTAGGCGCACGACGATTATCGATCGCCGTGCGCCAGCTGATTCTCCAACATTCCGCCCGCCATCAGCAACGGGGTTGATGATTAATTATTGCTGGGTGTTGGATGAGATTGGCAGAACAGCAAGTTTTGAGATCGGCCTGGTGAGCGTGGTGGTAGCAGTCTTGAGTGTCACCACCCTGGTGAGCCCGTCTTTGCCTGGATGCAACTCGATGACACGTGCAAGTGGCCATTTGCACGGTGGAAAGCGCTCATCCGTGAGCAGGACCAACGAGCCAATTTTAATGATGTTATCAGGATGATGCCATTTTGAAATCGACTGCTGCCGTTGTAAATAGTGTGCAGACCATTGTCGCCAAAATTGTTGAATCTTTTGCTGCAACAATTGCCACCTTGAGAGCCGTGAGATTGCCAGATCTTCCAGGTTTGATTCTGGGACCATTGTGAGTGCTCCACCAATGAGAAAATGTCCAGGCGTGAGTGCTGATGAGTCATCTGGATCATCGCTGAGCGGTTCCAGAGGCCTTGAGTTAAGTATAGCCTCGATTTGAGCAAGCAGCGTTGAGAGCTCTTCGAACGTGAGTGCTGTATCACCCATCGTTCGCCGCAGATGTAATTTAACGGACTTTACCGCTGCTTCCCATTTACCACCCATATGTGGTGCCGCAGGCGGGTTAAACTTCCACGCAATCTGTTGATTTGCGAGAGAAGAAGCGATGAGATGATGCTCTTGTGAAGCCTTACTGAACATCTGACATATAAATTTGTGTGCACCAACGAAGTTGGTGCCACAGTCAGAGTAAATGGTGTGAGGAATCCCACGCCTCGATGAGAATCGCCTGAACGTTGAGAGGAAGCCGTCAGCTGAGTAGTCACTGACGGCCTCAAGATGTAGAGCTGAAGTGGCGAGACACACAAAAACGCAGATCCAGCCTTTGTGCGTTTTGCTGCCTCGACCCTTCCAAGTTTTGAGCGTGAGAGGACCGGCGTAGTCTACTCCTGTGTGAGAAAATGCGCGTGACGGTGTGACTCGTGACAGAGGCAGTTGACCCATCAACTGTTGTGCACGAACTCCTCTCTGCCGAGCACACACCACGCAGTGTAATATATGAGATTTCACAGGAGCTCTACCGCCTATGATCCAATGTGTCTGCCTGACTTGAGCTAGTGTGAGCTGCGTGCCTCCGTGAAGAGTACGCACGTGAGCTTGCTCTATTATGAGAGTCGAAAATCGAGAGTGGCGAGGCAGAATAGCAGGATGCATTCCTTCATAAGTGAGTGCTGATTGTGAAAGACGACCTCCAACTCTTATCACACCTTACTCGTCGATAAAAGCTGTTAACCGACTGAAGGGGTGAGCAGATGGAACATGCGAGCCTGACTGCAGCACTTGTATCTCGTGCTTGAAAAACACGGCTTGTGTGACCTTCGTCCAAAATGTGTTTGCTGCAGCCATTTCTCTCGCGGTGAGTGGAGCGTTTCCTGCCGATTCTAACCTCTTTCTCATTTTTTCCACTATTCTCACACAATATGAGGTCAGACGACATAATTTTGCGAGTGAAGAGCAGCGATAAATGAGTTCCCAGTGATACTCTGGCGCCTGTGTTGCCGCGAGAAGAGCTACCCCCGGTCGGGCTTCCATGATACTTAAATCCTCTGAATCAGCTGTGGATTTTGGCCAAGATTGTCTAGGTTTCACCATCCACGGTGGACCTGACCACCACAGCTGATGAGAAGCCAGTTGAGCTGTTGTAATACCTCGTGAGGCACACTCGGCTGAATTGCTTGTGCCTGCCACATGACGCCATTGCGCACTGGGTGTGAGCTCTTGTATTTGAGCGACTCTATTTCGGACATAGTCCTTCCATCGAGAAGGATGCGCTTTGATCCAGGTGAGAGTTACTGATGAGTCCGTCCACAGGTGAGTTGATGAGATTCCAACCTTGAGTGTGGTTTGAACGTAGGCAGCCAGCTTAGCTAATAACAAAGCTGCAGTCAATTCAAGCCTTGGTATGGTGAGCTTCTTGAGTGGTGCGACGCGCGTTTTTGAGCAGACAAGTGAAGCCACCTTTCCTGTGGAAGTTGAGTCAGCAGTGATGTAGATCACTGCGGCCATGGCCAGTTGAGATGCATCAGAGAAACCATGCAATTCCACTGTTGAGTTGCTCCATGTGTTGAACCACCGAGAAATTGAGATTCCGGCCGGACAAGTGAGATTTTCTCTGATTGCAATTCTTCGTGTTGAGACCTGGGATGGCAGTGGACCATCCCAGTTGAGCTTGTGACGCCAAGGCTCTTACAAGAGTCTCCTGGCTCTTATCACCACTGATGAGACGAAACCAAGTGGATCAAAGGGTTGAGCCACCTCGGAAAGAACGAGGTGTTTGGTGAAAATTTCCTGAATTGAGTTGAACCGTGATGAGAATGTGAACTTGTCCTCATGAAGAAGCCAAGTCAAGCCAAGAATTTTGTCTCGCAGTCGTCCGTTGAGATAGCTGAGATTGACGGTGATGATGAGATATTAGCAAGCACCTTGAGGTTCGACGAGTGCCACCTGGCGAGTGGAAAACCGCCCGCCATGCACAAGTCCTCGAGTTGTTGAGCTATTTCAATGAGTTGATGAGTTGAATCCGCCTGTAGATGCTGTTGTACCATGTGGCACGGTTGTTAATTTGTACGGCACAGGGTTGAGTTGAGCATCAATCCACAAAATTCGCTGAAGATTCCAATCGTCAGGGTGAACTTAAACTTGACGATACATCTTGGTAACGTCCGTGGCAAAGATGTGTCTGTGATGACGGATCCAGATGAGAACGTCCGAAATATTGAGCAACAAATTAGGTCCAGTGTGCATGATGTCACTAAGAGACTTACTTGAAGATGTTGTGCTAGAGCCATTAAATACCACCCGTAATTTGGTGGTGATGCTGTCTGGCCGGAGAACACCGTGGTGAGGCCGATAATTGTATTTTACTTCAAGATGACCTTGAAGCCTTCACCATATGACCAAGTTGTTTGTGTTTGTCCGTGAATTGTGAGTAGAGCTGACAGTATTCAGCATCCTTTGAGATTTTACGTATAATGTGCTGCCGACACCGATGTGCTTTTGAGTATGAGTTTCCAGGTTTGCAGGCAAAAATGTGAGAGAAAGCCGAATGATGTATCGGCCTGTAGTAACACACTGATGCGTGTTGCGAAACTGATCCTCGCATGCCTGCTCCTCTGGTATAAGTTGACCGACTGTGTCCTTTGGTGGCTCTTCTTGAACCCAAAATTGTGTGAGCACGTTCTGTAATTCCTGATCATCGTGCTGCATGGCAGCATGAAGAACAGTAAGTGCTTCAGGTTGGCATGAATAAATTGGTCCAATGATAAGCCATCCAAATATCGATAATTGTGCGATAGGCGATGATGGTGTGCCCTTGAGAATACTAGGTTTAATAACCTGTCAATAGATATCTGCTCCAATTATGATGTCGATCGATCGTGGTGTCAGAAAGTCCGGATCCGCCAGCTTCAGCTTCACTATGTGAGACCATGCCGTGCTGGCGACTCAAATGATGGCAAATAAGTAATAATCGTGTTGAGAATGTGAGCCAATACCGTGACTTTCCCCTTGGTGTGTGTGGAGCACATTGTGAGTTGAACCGAACCACGTGTCTGCATTGAGTGACTACCACCGATCTCTGTGATCGAAATTGATGAGTGCTTACGTGTGATATTGAGTTTACGGACGAGCTCTTCCGTAATAATTGTCAATTCCGATCCAGGATCGACGTGAAGTCGTGCCTAGTGAGTCAATGCCGATGTGTAAATGTGTGAGTGCAGTTGCTAATAAGGTTGTGCATGTTCCATGTGAGCTGTGCCGATAAAAGGACGACCGCGGCAACATCCTGGTGCGTCGACGTCTGAGAATGTGTTGGTTGTGCGTTGGAAGTCGTTGCAGGGGGCGCTGCTGGATGCAGCATGGTGTGATGCCGCCCTGCACACTCCTTGCGCGTCCAGGTAGATCGGCAAGCCGATGCGTTGTGTCGACCGAGGCAGTTATAGCACAACCTCTCCATGGCTTTCCGTGCTATGATCTTACAATTGAGTGCAAGAGGGAGTCTGCGCCCTCGTGAAGCAGAGCAATGACCGTGTGCAAATGAGCACTCCGGCGCCGCTGCGATTGGACCTTTAGCACCATCTCGGTTGTCAGTCGAAACGGTGATCGGGTCTTCCTCGGAATGACGCCGGCCCCAGGACCCACCAATGTCATTTTCTCGTCCAGAACTCCAGGTGCCACCCCAGAGTCTTTCGGAGTTCCCTCAGACATTGTTAGTCCTGTTGCACACGGAACCAGTAGAGAAAGTGATAGATAGAAACGAAGATTCTCCGCAGAGATGTACTTTACCCCAAGATGTAAATGTAGTACTGCGACGAGTCGATCAACGTGTAGCGGTTATACTGCAGAGCTAGGCTGGAGGGCTCCGCTACGAGTGCTAGAGCTCGTTGAGCTGTCGGATTGTCCTCCGACGAGGTTAGCTGGTGGTACTCGTTCGTTTGGTGATGGTGTCCGGTGCCGTTCCATCAGACACTTGCAATGAACATTTATCGTTAAGGTCCCGTTGTTTGGTAGATTGCGCTTAGACATGGTGCGCAAGGATGATAGTGTAACACAGGAATGATACAAAAGAACGAAGATACTTCGCAAAGCGCTACTTTACCAAGCTGCTTGGCTGACGAGTACCAGGATGAGTTGATGAGGATCCTGCGACAGGCTACACAGAGTCCTATCCCAAGATGAGCCGAAGAATGTGTAGAGGTGAGAGCGGAAGGTAGAGAACCCTGGTTCTCTCTTTGCTCGAGTCGAGGATCCGGCTCGAAGGACCAAAATGTTGAGAAATCAACTAAAACTGATGTTGATGCCTTGACCGATCTGCGAATATATTGGAAAAGGATGAGTACTCACTCGAGGCAAGAGGAAAATAAAACCAGACCAAGTAGATGTTATATTGAGGAAGCGGTTTGCTACCTTCCTCTTTTATTAAAGAAATGCAATTTTAACAAAACAACACCAGTAGAATAACAAACAAAAGAATTCAGATCAAAGAGACTCTAATTTAGACAATTCTCCAAAAATGTAAATTTTGCAAACAAGTATAAATCAATAAAGGAGATTGACAGATTGAGCGGCACACAGTTATTACTTGTGCGCTGAGTGAGCACCTGAGCAAGCGGTGCATGCAGCGTAGTGATCGCTACGCTGCACGACACGCTCAGACTGGTGAGTGCAAAAAAAACATAAATGAACTAGTAATTTGAATCCGGCATTATAATGTGAGCAGCACACAATTGTATCAATTGTGTGCTGAATATGAATTTGAGACAGCGGTGCGTGCAACGTAGCAACAGCTACGCAGCACGACACGCCGATGCCATGAGGTGCAAAAATTTGTGTGTAATTCACTGCAACTACTCAGCACTGTATTGCTGAGTAGTTGCAGCGAATTAATACTGAGAGCACTCTCAATAAAGGTTATAGGGGGCTCGTCTGTGTGAACCCAGCCACGCAGTCAGCACTGCGTAGCTCAATGCACCAGATATTAAGACTGCACCGAATGAGCAACGCATAGTCACTGTGCTTTCCCAGCAGATGTTTAGGAGGAAAGCACAGCGAATATGAGCACCAGCATAATTGTATTAATTACCTGGCAAATTATGGTGAGAAAAAACGTGTGCAGCATGTGCCGCAACGCCCGCCACGAGTGAGACCAAATGATGATGCACCGTATTAACTCCGCCATGGTATTGAATTACGACAAATTGTGCCATAGCACTCTTACCTTGAGCAATGAGTCCTGTTGAGTGAAGTTGAGTGAAGTTGAGTGATGCCGATGTTGAAGTAGATGAAAGGTCCGAGAGTCCAAAGATGCGCGTGCTGTCCATGCCGGTGTGTGTCGCAAAAGGGTGCCGAAAATCTCAAGATGGCTGCGAGTATGAACTTTACGTTGGGCGCTGGAGTCAGTTGAGCGAGATAGCCGGTGAGCGAAACCGAAGTCAAGCGAGAGAGACATCCTCTCGCTCGACGCGGCGTGCCCACGAGGCACATCCTCGGCTTCGCGAAGCCCGCGCTTCGGCTATCTTCGACTCAGCCGACCAACCCGTTGTAGAACAGCGCAACAGGTAGGCGCACGACGATTATCGATCGCCGTGCGCCAGCTGATTCTCCAACACATAGGCATGTTTTTATCAACGATCGGAAATTGTAATCTCAAGAGGAGCACACTAAAAATTTTCGTTACGTTTACAAAAAGAATAAAATTCCAACATTCGCGTGAATAATACATATATAGAGCAGTCAGAATTCACAAATTTAACGCGAAGCTTAAGAGTATCCGCAGAATACAATATTTTTCAAATTTTATTTGGGAAACCATCGAAATAAAGAAACAATATGGTTGGAATGCCAACGATTGCATAACGAAAGATCTTCTTGATTGTGTGCATCTTTACAAATTGTATTTCATAGAACGTTATTATATGCTTTAAGTTGACGATTTTCTAACTCCGTTTGGCCGAGTAACAATAGCATCACAAGGGGGTGGGTCCTGACTGCTACAACCAATTATTAGCAAACCTGCTCATTTTTTTTCTTTATCGGTACTTCGCAGTTGGAATCACGTAAAAAATCATTATCACCGACTGTTTGAGAATCCGATGGTCTGACTTTTGTGAGCTGCAATATATTAAAAAAGAATGAGTTCTCACTCGTGACAAGGAAAAATAACCAGACAAACGATGTTGAAAGAGAAAATGGTCTATAGACCATTATATTCACTCAAAATAACAAACTACAAAAATAATATACATAAAATGTACTTGGTAGGCTGCACGTACAATTGAATTAATTGCGTGCCGTATTTAATAAAGGGTGAGAGAGAGTGAAGCAGCCCGTGCTGTGACGCACGCTCTTTACCCTCTTACCCAGAAAAGCTAATTTTGAGATTGGCTTGGTGAGCGTTGTGGTAGCAGTCCGTAATGTCACCACCCTTGTGAGCCCATCTTTGCCTGGATGCAACGTTATGACTCGTGCAAGTGGCCACTTGCATAGCGGAAAACGTTCGGCCCAACGCAGAATCAAAGAGTCGATTTGAATGTTGTTATTAGGGTGATGCCACTTTGAGATTGACTGTTGCCGTTGGAGATTATGAGCTGACCATTGACCACAAAATTGTTGCACCTTTTGCTATAGCAGTTACCACCTTGAGAGTCGTGAGATCGCCAGGTCCTCTAAGAATGGCTCTGGGACGTTGTGAGTGCTTCTTCGATGAGAACATGTCCAGGCGTCAGCGTCGATGTATCACCAGGTTATCACTGAGTGGTTATAGAGGTCGAGAGTTGAGTATGCTTGGATTTGAGCCAGCAGTATGGTGAGCTCCTCAAAAGTGAGTGCAGTGTCGGCCACTGCACGTCGAGGGTGAAACTTTACCAATTTCACTGTTGCTTCTCACTGACCACTGAGTGAGTTCCTGAATTTGAGCTACTTTATTCCAGACATAATCTTTCCACCGTGCTGAATGAGCTTTGATCCATGTCGGTGTTACCAGAGAGTCCGTCCACAGCTGGGCTGATGAGATTTCGACCTTGAGCGTGGCTTGAACGTATGCAACCAATTTTGCAATTAATAGCGCAGCAGTCTGTTCGAGCCGTGATATGGCGAGATTCTTGAGTGGCGCTACCCGGGTTTTAGAGCAGACCAGTGAAGCCACCTTTCCTGTGGATGATGAGTTGACAGTGATGTAAATCAATACAGCCATGGCTAATTGAGACGCATCAGAGAAGCCGTGCAATTCCACTGTTGAGTTGCTCGATGTATTTTACCAACGAGGAATTGAGATCCTGGCCAGGCAAGTGAGATCTTCTCAGATGGCGATCCAACGAAATGAGACTTGGGATGGCAGTGAATCATCCCATTTAAGCTTGTAAAGCCAGAGCTCTTCTAAGAGTAATTTGGCTCTGATCTCAACAGGTGAGACAAAATCGAGTGGATCAAAGAGTTGAGCCACCTGTGAATGAACGAGGCATTTGGTGAGATTTTTTCAAGTTGAGTTGTTCCTTGATGAGAATGTAAACTTGTCCTCGTGAGGAAGCCCAGTCAAACCGAGAATTTTGGTTTCGACAGTCGTTCATTGAGATAGATGAGCTTGGCTGTGATTTTGAAATATTAGCAAGGACCTTAAGGTCAGACGACTGCCACTTGACGAGTGGAAAACCACCCGCCATGCACAAGTCCTTGAGCTGTTGAGCAATTTCAATGAGCTGATGTGTGGTATCCGCCCCTCCGAAGATGTCATCCACGTACCTGCGAAAGGTGATAGCTGGCACAGCAAGTAGAAAGCGATGTCCCTCATCCTCGGTGAGCTGAATGACAGTTTTAACCGCTACAAAAGGAGCAGCCTTTGTACCATACATTACAGTTGTTAGGTGGTATGGCACTGCGCTGAGTTGATCATCCTTCCACAAAATCCGTTGAATATTCGTGATCCGTGATGAATGCGAATTTGACGATACATTTTAGTAACGTAAGTGGCAAAGATGTGTTTGTAGTGACGGATCCAAATGAGCTCATGCGAAATATTGAGCAACAAGTTAGGGCCAGTGTGCGTGATGTCATTGAGAGACTGTCCAGATGACGTGAAGCAAGAGCCATTAAATACTAATCGTAGTTTGGTGGTGACTCTGTCTGACCTTAGAACGCCATGATGAGGCAGGTAATAATGTGTCTCTCATGATGTAGCTGTTGAAGCCTTCACTATTTGGCAAAGTTGCTCATATTCTTCCATGAACTGAGCGTAGAGCTGATCGTACTCAGCATCCTTTGAGATTTTCCGTATAATGTGTTGCAGACTCCAATGAGCTTTTAAGTATGAGCTGCCTAAATTTGCAGGCGAAGAAGTGACAGGAAGCAAAACGATGTACCGTCCTGTAGTATCACGCTGTTGTGTGTTGCGAAAGTGATCCTCGCAAGCCTGCTCCTCTGGTGTAAGTTGATCGACCTTGTCCTTTGGTGGCTCTTCTTGAACCCAAAACTTTGTGAGCACCTCTTGTAATGCCTAATCATCGTGCTGCATGGCAGCATGGTGAACAGTGAGTGCTTCTGGTTGGCATGAGCTGACTAATGCAATCATGAGCCATCCGAATATTAATAACTGTGCGATGGGCATTGATGTCGTGGCCCTTGATGATGTTGGGCTTCATAACCTGCTCGTAAATATCCGCACCAAAAATGAAATCAATTGACCAAATTTTGAGAAAATCCGCATCCACCAGCGTGTTTCACAATGTGAGACCATGTTCGTGCTGGTGACTCGATTGATGGTAAATGAGTGGTCATCGTTTTGAGTATGTGGGCCAATACCGTGACTTTCTCCTTTGTGTGAGCAGAGCATATGGTGAGTTGAACCGATTCGCGTGTCTACGATGAGTGTCTTCCATCAATCCCCGTTATCGAAATGGATGAGTGCTTACGTGGTGTGTTGAGTTTACGAACGAGATCTTCCGTAACAAAAGTCAATTCCGATCCTGGATCGATCAGAAGACGTGCCTGGTGAGTTATTGCCGATGAGTGAATGAGTGCGAAAGCGGTTGCTAGTAGCGTTGAGCAAGTACCCTACTGTGTTGATGACTGTGTAGCGGTGGTTTGAGTTGCTCCGGAAGTTGCAGGTGCGACTGTCTGATGAAGCATCGTGTGATGCTTTCCTGCGCATTCTTTACAGCTGTAAGTTGACCGGCACGGAGACGCGTTGTGTCATCCCAAACAGTTGTCGCAAAGTCTTGATTTCTCTGCTACTTTGCGACGTGCAGCCACAGCGAGCTGCCGGGAATCTGGACACATCACTATGTAATGGTCCATATACTGACAGCAATAACATGGGTACAGTGACTTGTCGGTGCGCGTTGATAGCGCAATGCTGGTGCTCGTACTCGCCGAGACGTGATGGACAGCAGCCCGTTGAGTGGTGTTCTTTGATGGTGCAGGTTTCGCCGAGGTTGTCTTCAATGACGTGGCTGATTATGCTGGTGTGGTTTCCACGATCTCCAGTGCTCTCACCCTTGTCTTAATGAATTCCTCAATTTGAGAAAATGTAGGAAACTCTTGCACACGTCCCACCGACGTTTTCCACGTCTCGCGAGTGGTTCGGTCTAGTTGGTTGCCGATGTGCCGTAGCAGCACGCATTCCCACAGATGTTCCTTGGAATTAAAAGATGTCAGCACCTCATTGGCCTCTGACACCGAGGTTATCAACGTCGAAAGTGATTTCGCGTCCCCGCTGACAGGAGTTATGCCGAATATTGCATCCAAACATTCTTGGACCAGTAGCCTCTTATTTTCATAGTGAATCGATAGTGTCTCCCATGCCAATTTAAAAGATTCAACAGTGAGGGCAAATCCTGAGATCATTTAAGCAACTGAGTCGCAAACGCAGCCACGCCGATGACAAGAGAGCTAAATAGCTCCCGAAAGGCTGGTCATCCAGCGTATTCTCCTTTGCAGGTGAGAAGCTTGTCTGGTAACTTCGTCTGCGAGCGAGGTGTAGTTGGTTCGGTAGCAGGTGTTTGCCTCTACATCAGCGTTTCCATAGCCTGCCTGATAGCGATATTCTCATTGAGAGCAAGTTTTGCTTCGACCATTTGTAGATTCTGAGCAAAATACTAATGCTCGAGAAAGGTAGCAGGCCATGCTCCTTCCAAGAGCTCGCGCTCCTTCCTAAAGTCCCCATGGACTTCATTAATTTGGTCGGACAGCGTCTTCAGTAGAGCTAGTGTCGGAGTCTGAGTCTCATCGGAGAGCGGTGCGCAGATATCGGTGAGCTCTGCTATGCGGTTACGCTGCGATTGGACTTTCAACACCGACTCGGTTGCCAAGCGAGCTGGTGATCGAGTCCTCTTCGCAGCAGCACTCGCTAACATGCCATCCGGAACTAGCAATATCCATTTGTCGTCAGAATCAACGGGTGCCACCCCGTTGTCTGACGAGTGGCATTCTGAAATTTTCGCTAATACGACACAAATATAAGGAAAAGTAACGAAGATACTCCGCAGAGTTCTACTTTACCCAACTGCTGCCGAGATGAGTGACGAGGTGAGCCGATGGGGTGAGGCTGTGCTGATGCTTCCACGAGCTCTTACGTCGAATAGTACCAATGAGCGTCGGAGACTGGTAGACCCTGGTCATCTCCTATCGACGAGTCGAGAATCCTGCTCGAATGACCAAAATGGTTGAAAATCTGTTGGTCTGACTTGTGTGAGCTGCAATATATTGAAAAAGAATGAGTTCTCACACGTGACAGGAAAAAATAACCAGACAAACGATTTTGAAAGAGAGAATGGTTTATATTCAATCAAAATAACAAACTACAAAAATAATATAATTAAAAACTGAGCACTGAATTTACTGGGTGAGCTGCACGTACAATTGTATTAATTGTGTACCGTGTTTACTAAAGAGTGAGAGAGCGTGAAGCAGCCCGTGCTGCAGCACACGCCGTGAGGTGAGTCATTTGGGGATGCACAAAATGATAATTTTCCATCTCACCTTGATTGAGATTCTGTAAATTGTTAATGTGCCACCTTACCGTTCAATGTGAGTCCAGTTGAGCACGTTTTGGGTTGAGAATATCCGAGAAAGGCAGTGAGAATTGTTGGAGCTGAGTAGAGGCAGGTGATGCTTACTTGGCGGTTCTGGAAAAATTAGCGAAAATTAGCAAGATGGCTGAGTTATTCGAAAGTTTCGTTGAGCAACAGTACTGCCAAGCGAGAGATAGATTGTCGTCTCTCACGTGAGTTGAGTGTCCGTGGGTGCTACCCCCGGCTGCACGCACGGCAGCCGAGCGCGGCGAGGCACCAGAAGTGCCATTATTTTTCAACACCGGCGATACCGGAAATATTTACCAGGAAATATCTTAATATCCAATGCCAAGTAATCCGAATAGAATTTAAGAAGAACAATTATTTCTCATAACTGCTTTTTGGTACTGACGTCAATACGTACTCATTCATCGCCGTCGTTCTAACAATGATCATTCGTTATCCACTTTGTATAAGAACGATTTGAGACGTGAAATACCCACTTTTCATGTTTCTTATAATACTGCTTCAGTTCACTTAACCCGCTAAGTCCCGCTATAGCACCACGGTTAAAATATTCGGTCTGGGAAAAAGTTCGTGGCATTTTTCCCGATAGATGACATCAATTGCAAATAAGTCAGGAAACACAGATCGCAGCGACACCACTAAACGCTTCTTGGAAAGCTGACACTTCGAGCGTTACTTTGAGTGTATAAACATCGAAATTGGTGCGGTTGAAAAGTTGTTTGCGTTTAAAAACGGAGAAAAGTAATGAAAAATTACGGTATATTTTACAATATTATTACGACGAAAAGAAGAACGCTGCGCAGGCTTGTGGCAAAATTTGTGCTGTGTACGGTGAAGGTACTTTATAAAAATCAGCTGCGCGGAAATGGTTCGCTCGCTTTCGTTCTGGTAATTTTGATGTGAAAGATGAGTCACGCTCTGGTCGTCCAATCACTAAAAAAGCTGATGAAATTCTTGAACAAGTCCAGCAAGATAAGCATATCAGTAGTGTCGATATCGGTATAGAGCTAGGCATAGAGCTAGGCTAGACCACAAAACTGTTTTAAACCATTTACACAAAGCTGGCTGTACAAAGAAGCTCGATGTATGGGTTCCTCATGAGTTGAGCGCGAAAAACATGATAGACCGAATTAACATCTGCGATGCGCTGCTGAAACGTAATGAAATTGAGCCATTTCTGAAACGTGTCATAAGCGGTGATAAAAAATGGATTACGTACGACAATCGGAAGCGTCAAAGATCGTGGACAAGTGACGGTGAGCCGTCACAAGCGTTCGCGAAGCCAGGATTGACGCCGAAAAAAGTGATGCTGTGTGTGTGGTGGGACTCGAAGGCAATTGTCCATCATGAGCTACTTCCAGTTGTTCAGATGATTTATTCATAACTCTACTGTAGACGACTAGAGAGATTACGCCAAACAATTGACAGAAAACGGCCCCAATTGATTAATAGGAAAGGTGCTGTCTTTCATCATGACAACGCCTGACCACACATTTCTTTGATGACGCGTCAAAAATTGTAAAAGCTTGATTGAGAAGTTTTGATGCATCCACCGTATAGTTCAGACATAGCACCCTTTGACTATCACTTATTCCGATCTCTGCAGATCTCTCTCAATGGAATTAAGCTACTTTTAAAAAAAGCCTGTGAAAACCACTTGATTCAGTTTTTCAACCAGAAATCACAGAAGTTCTTTACCGATGGCATCATGGCTCTACCCGAGAAATGGCGAAACATTGTCGATAATAATGTAGCATATTTGGTTTAAATAAATTCATTTTCACACTATAAGACACAACATATAGGGCTTGTCAAATCCGCTAAAATTAACTCATACTCTATGTATATTTTTCGATACCTCATAGTCAATAAGAACGCGTACAAGATGATCACTACATAAACGTGGTCATTGTGTTTACTTGGCGGCAAGCGTCTTGTGAAATAATATTCTATTCTGAGCGGCAAGACAAAACTCCGCAATATTGTACGATATAATATCCGAAAGAAGTTCCTCAGTTTTCACATATTTTATCATTCAATCCCTCAAATTAAGTTTTATCATCCTCCACACTGTAGTGCCCGCGGTATTTACAATTAGATACCAAAGCTATTCTGCGACAATATTGTTAGCGTGTGATTTTTGGTAAGTGAGGTATGTTAGTAGGCTAAACTTCGGTTGAAAATCTCTAAATAATACATTTTTATAGCCGTGCCGACTTATGTTATTTTTCATCTGATTTCTGGTTACAGAGCTCAAAGATCCGTGCAACAAACTGAACTGTTCTCAGGGGTCGCAGTGCGTTCGGAGTAGAGACGGAACCCAGGCCACGTGCGAGTGTCTCGAGACATGCCCAAATTTCGGCAATCACGAAGGCTCGGGTCCCGTCTGTGGCACGGACGGCGTCGATTATCCAACTGTCTGCGACCTGAACAGATCTGCCTGTGCCCGGAGCGTTAACGTCAGTGTCGCGTTTCGAGGAAAATGCGGTGAGTAGATTTTTTATCTCCCAGAAAAAATTTTCAAACTGTATCTACTTCGAAATAACAAGAATACATTTTATATTCCATCGTTCGTAAACAATTTGAAGCGGCTTTTACTACTCCTGAAGAATACAGTGGATTGCTCATTCTATAAAGAATAATAGGAGTTCACCTAACATTTGTCTTTTACAATTTTTACACGTAACTAATGGCCCAAATTAAAAAAAAAAACGAAATCTTCGGACTGGCAATTGCGAGCAGTGTTAAGTAAAATCGGTTGTACCGATATGCTGCAGGACATCACCTTCTATGTCTGCAAAATCAAAGCAAACAAAGTTATAAATAAATTTGAAATGCTGTAAAATGCATAAGGTTTGGATGACTCGGCAAATCTGAGAAATAACCTACCGATCCAATGCAATTGAAGGCCATTGATTACAACGAGCTGTATGAAAGTGCTATAGAACTATAGCATATTTTATCTACCGAACATAACTAATATTTGAAGTGAAATTGAATGTCGTAAGGTTGCACCAAAATATATGTATAAAATTTGCAACATTAACTGCTGCTGTTATATGATATAAATATATAAATAAAAGGCTGCTGTCGAGTGTGTGTGCATGCGACGTGATACCGCACAGTCCCACATTAGAAAAGAAATAAGTGAGGAGGCATGTTTGTCACAAATGGTGATGTCAGGAATGTCGCGAGGCTGCAGGTTAAAGGCCGAAAGCGGACGTTTTTATAAAGGTAGGCCAAGTAGAAACGGACCCATTAAAGTACGAAAATACAAAAAAAGAATATGAAAAATAGGCAAGGGGGACACGAGTTGTATAACGGAAGCGAAAGAGAACAAGATAAGTGGAATTTGTATAAAATAAACAGCAGAAGAACAGTCGCGGTTGGCCTCTTTGAAACCATTCAAATCGCTCTCAAAAGAATTTCCAAAATTAAGCGAATTATCAAAACCATAAAAGAGCATATCTCCCAGTATGACGTATTCGAGTAATTAGCCGTAAGAGGAAGCAGTATCGACTACCAAGGTGCGATCAACATCAATAGGTCTGCGAATAAATGCGTCAAATAAGGACGGAGATCGTCGTGTTTAGAGTCGGACGACACCTTAGAAACATCAAGTGTTTCTCGCTCTGCAACAGCAATGCAGATAACTGTTTGGTTATTATAACTCCTAACAGCTGTTCATCCAGCAAGCAGGACGGTTCACCTCGCTTGCTGCCACCACTGGTACCAGAGCGTGTCTAAATCCCCTCTTCCCCTCCCCGTGCTGCCTCCTCATTAGCAGGCCCGTTATGGAAAACGGGCGTGTCTCCCGACCACTCCACCCCCGTTCCTGATTGGTCCCCTACATACCCCACTACCCTCGCTCCATTTCTGATTAGTCCTCCAGCAGCTCCCACCCCCGAGCAGCTAGCTCAGTGATCTGATTGGTGCTCTTATCCCTGCGCCATCTGTCGGATTCTGGACAGTACTTTATTGCCGATGCGCCATCTACAGTCGCCAATCGACAAATTACCGACAATCATTAAAGAAGATCGAATGTTAGCAGTTGGATGGGTAGATTATGTACTGGCGATCGTAGAAGTATATCGATTGTCAACCGTAGGTATGTTACTGACCATAGGTAAGGCAGGTTTTGGACGTACAATTACTAAGCAGATTGGGCCTTACGGTAAATAATATTGTCAACCCTTCCACCGATTTTTTTTTACTGGTGAATGTCTGTTTATTTTTGAAAACTTCACAACCATTCATTATAATAATGGTAAGTAAAAACGCTGGTTATTTTTTTCAGCTTCATAAAAACTGTTTTATTTTAGCATTCTCATATAAGAAACTTACTTGCATTATTTTCGTTGACTGCTCATTTTCAATTACATATTCCGCAGTTCCGGCCAGCTGGTGGTGGACCGTCAATATGTGTCCTCGCACCCGATTTGTTATGATGTAAATAGCACGGCATGTACGAGCAGACCTGACTGTCAACCTTCAGATGCTTAGGTAGTTTGTCATACAGAATATATATCCCCCCCCCAATGTTCCAGCAGCATGGGTTTCGGGATGTACTCGAGCTCCTCTTTGGTGAGGTTCCAGGGATCCTTGCAGCAGTCGATCACGAGTATACTGACAATAGTATTCATTATGGTTGCAAAGAGAGCCAAAGATGATTTCACCACGACGTTTTCTTTTCAACTAACCTTTTCTCAGCTGTTAAGATTATATATACATCTGGTGGCTCTTTAATAGTCATAAAATGTGTGTGAGATGATGGGGGTACTTTCGAATAATAATAAGACAAAAAATACAAAGTTTAGAATTTATTCATAGTAATTCACAAGTAGCATCCAAATCGTTCCGTACAAGTTTGTAATTTATTATTTTATTGTGCAAAATCACATAAGTAAATACATATATGATAATTGTTTTTACATACATACATATATACAAACTACAATAACACTCATGAAAAATAAAAATAATTTACAAACTATTAGGTGTACGACCTTGCTTCTGCCGTTTTTTCCCGAAATTCGAGGCTTTATTGTAAAAAACGGGTTATACATTTATGATTCAAAGTATTATCCATCGCTGGTCACTACTTTCTCTCATCTTTCGGGCAGCGTACGAATCCCGCGTTGAAAAAACTGGTCATCTTTTGAAGCAATCCACGAATCGATCCAATTTTTACTTCTTCAGAAGACCGGAAGTGCTGGTCAGCCAGGTCGTATGCCATTGATCGAAACAAGTGATAGTCAAAGGGATCAACGTCTGATGAATACGGCGGGTGGGGTAGGACTTCCCATTTCAACGTTTCCAAGTATGTCTTGACCACTTTCGCAACATGCGATCGAGAATTGTCATGCTGCAAAATCACTTTATCGTGTCTCTCGTTGGATTGCGGCCGTTTCTCTTTCAATGCTCGGCTCAAACGCATTAATTGCTTTCTATAACTATTGCCTGTGATTTTTTCAGTCGATTCTAACAGCTCATAATACACTACGCTGAACTAGTCTCACCAATTACAGAGCATGACCTTGAGGCCGTGAATATTCGGTTTGGCCGTCGACGTGGAAGCATGGCCGGGAAATCCCCATGATTTTCTGCGCTTGGAGTTATCGTAATGAACCCAGTTTTCGTCCCCAGTCACAATGCGATGCAGAAATCTCTTCCGTCTTTGCCTTTCAAGCAACTGTTCATCAGAACACAAACGCCGTTCAACATCTCTCGGTTTCAACTCATACGGTTCCCAATTTTGTTGCTTCTGAATCATTTCCATGGCTTTGAGGCATTTTGAAATTGCTTGTTGAGTCACTCCCAAGGATCGTGTCAATTCTTCTTGACTTTGACACGAGTCCTCATCAAGTAATGCCTCCAATTCTGCATCTTCGAAAAGCTTCTCTCTTCCACCGCTATGCTGGTCTTCGACGTCAAAATCACCGTTCTTGAAGCGTTGAAACCACTCACGACTCGTTCTTTCACTAATAGCGGCCTCACCATAAACATTTGAGAGCACTCGAAGAGCGGAGAGTTGGTAGATTGAGGCCAAATTCACATCGTTTGTGTGTTTTTTCGAGCAGATATTCGCCTGTACCACTAGGAATGTGATTGGAGGGAGGCTGTTGGCTCAAAAGGTTTGTGCTCTGGGCTGGATCAGCGGATTTTCCTTGGAATTTGCTTCTGATTAATTATTTATTACTATTGTTTTGTTATTTAAACATTTTTTTTATAAAAAAGCTTGCTTTAGGGGGGGTCGCCTCGTTGGGCGTTTATAGGCGAGTTCATGTCTCGGTTTTTCTAGCATAGAGTCGCGAGTGTTATTATGTCGTTTCGGGTCTGTTAGTTTACCTACCTTACGTGCTTGGCTTTATTATTGTTTTGGTTCTCTGGCTAGAGTTCACTGTTCGCGCAAGACACGGGGTTCGCAGTGTTAACCAACTCGCGCATCCTGTCCTCCTTATACCGAGGCGATTAATCTCGTTATGTTAAGACACTTTATCGTTGCCCTTAAGGGGCCTACGACTTAGATCGCTCAATATTCGAGATCTGCCGAGGTATCAGTGTAGTACAAGGGTTAGTTGGCCACTGGTCCCTGCATGGTGCCACCCATGTAGGCACAACCGCCGAGTTGAGCGCCCTTGGTCCAGCAAGCCGGGATGCAACTCCCAAGGTCTTGCGACACACGTCGTCTTTCACTTCCCAAGAGACGAGTAGCCACTGCGCTGTGCGTCGGGACTCGTCAATGGGAAATGCCCTGACGCTATGAGTAGGGGCGGTCAAGGGCTGTGCAGGGGAGCCTTACTCCTCACAGGGTTTCGGTGCGCAATACAGGGGAATCAGTTTATCGAAAGAACACTATGATCTACTAATGATTTTCCACAATGTTAGTAATAAAATGAAGTAAAATCTAATTTGGCTGGCAGGCAGCACTTCGTCTTGCAGAAGGTAGTTTCAACAAGAGCCCTGAAGCTTGTCTTGTCGCGGTTGATATAGTTTTGTCGATGAGCCCCGAGGGGGTGTTTTTGGGGTAGACCGTGTGATGTTTGTCAAACCTTAATCACTGGGTGAGAGCGGTGCGGGGTGGTGTGTAAGTGTCCCGTTATGTCTTTGAATTTCTTCCTTTGGTCAGTTTTTGCTTTCTTGGGGTTTGAACCCAGGTTCCAGCGAGGTTGTGTTCTTAGATTCCATGTTAGTTTTCTATTTGCTGTAGGTTCAATTTTTCTTCTGAGGTTTTTTGTTGTAGATTCACTGGTTTTTGATGTTTTTATTTAATGTTAGTTTTTGCCTACCTCGTGATTATTAGTCTGTCTTGATTTCTTATTAAATTTCCTCGAAATTTACGTTTTTTTTGGAGTTTTAAAAATGTATTCCTCGCTCGTTTTTTGATCCTCTAGATTTTTGTTGGGTTTTAGGTGCAGGTGGTGTGCTTGATTGCTTGATTAGTAAATTTGTTGAAGAATTGTGTTGTTTAAGGATTGTTTTTCCTGGTTTTAATGTTTAGATGGTGGGTGGGGGTTGTCAGTAGAATTTTCATATGACGGTACCCTGTATCGTTTGTGGCGCCTCGGGGTTCCACAAGTTGTTTTTGTTTTGTCCTGCCGTGTGGCGGTCTTGGCGTATAGGGTTTGTTCTACGAGTGTGGTCTAGTAGGAAGGTGGGGCCTACTGCGCTCGGTGTTCGCATGGTGCAGTGTGTGGTCCCGCTAGCGGTCCTGCCTACGGCCTCTGTTATCCCTACTTGAGTGGTGCTCCCGCATGTTGCGCTTAGGTTGCGTGTATGGTCTCAGCGCGGGGGCGTGGTCTACTGCGCTCGGGTCCATCTAGCATGGCGTGTGGCTTCATTGAGCGCTCGGCACACTGCCTTACGCTTACTACGTTCGCGTACCCTGCTTGCGTTTCGAGTGTGGTTTTAGCGCGAAGGTGGGGCCTGCTATTCTATGTGACTGCTTAGCGGGTGTGTGGTCTTACTGAATGGTCCTGCCTGCTGCTTTATACCATCCTTCTTAGGGTGAGTACTCGTGGTTGCTCGCGTGACCTACTGACTCTGTCTGGTTTCCTCGTCCTGCCTATTCGTCACTTGTTCATTCGTTGTCTTGCAGTAATTTAATCACTTTAGTGGTATATATTGACGGGCTTTATTTCTTTATTATGTTTTTAGTGTGTTATACACTTTTGTTCGTGTTGGCACGATTTCGATATTTTTGATTGATTAGTAATTTTAATTCTTTGTCGTGGGTTGATCCCTTTTCCTTCGTAGCGGATCGCTCTAATTGCGCTCCGTTACAATATATATATATATATATATGTGTGTGTGTAATGATGCAGATATAGATGCAGTGCGTGTGTACAAATGTGTGCATTTCTATATACAATTTGTAAATTATTTATATCTTTCATGAGTGTATTGTAGTTCGTATATATGTATGTGTTTAATTATGTAACTTTGTAGAATAAAATAATAAAATACAAACTTGTACAGAACGATTTGGATGCTACTTGTGAATTACTATGAATAAATTCTAAACTTTTTATTTTCTGTCTTATTATTATTCGAAAGTACGCCCACCATCTCACACACATTTTTGTATTCAACTGGGATGGCTATTAAAGAACCACCAGATGCATATATAATCGTAACAGCTGAGAAAAGTTAGTTGAAAAGAAAGCGTCGTGGTGACATCTTCTTTGGCTCTCTTTGTAACCATAATGAATATTATTGACAGTATACTCGTGATCGACTGCTGCAAGGATCCCTGCAAACTCACCAAAGAGGAGCTCGAGTACATCCGGAAACCCCTGCTGTTGAAACATTAGGGAGGAAAAATGCCTATTCTGTGTGACAAACTACCTAAGCACCTGAAAGTTGACAGTGAGGTCTGCTCGTACATACCGTGCTATTTACATTACACATATTCACGGTCCACCATCAACTCGCTGGCACTGCGGAGGATGTCATTGAAAATGTGCAGTCAACGAGAATAATGCAAGTATGTTTCTTATACGAGAATGTTAAAATAAAACAGTTTCTATGGAGCTGAAAAAAATAACGAGCGTTTTTAGTAACCATCATTATTATGAATCGTTGGAAACTTTTCAAAAATAAATTGACATTCACTAGTAAAAAAAGAAAAAAAAACATCAGATATAGAGAAGGCTCAGTTATCGATGACAGGGCATGTTTTACCGGTGGAAGGGTATTTACCGTAAATAACCTGCCTTACCTACGATCGGTAACATTCCTAGGTTGACAATCGAAATTTTTCGCCGATCGCCGGTACGTAATCTAAATATCCGACTGTAAACATTCTGTTTCTTTTATCGACTATCGGTAATATAGGCAATAAAGTACGGTCCAGAATCCGACAGATGGCGCGGGGATTAGAGCACCAATCAGATCACTGGGATAGGTGTTCCAGGGATGGGGCCTGCTGGGGGCCCAATCAGAAGTGGGGTGGCGGTAGTGGGGGTGGAGGACTAATCAGGAACGGGTGTGGATGGTGTGGGAGATACGCCCCTATTCCATAAAAGGCCCACCAATAAGAAGGCAGTACGGGAAGAGGAGAGGGCGTTTAGACACGTCCTCGCGCTAGGGACGGCAAGGGGGAGACACGCCCTGTCTTTCCATAAAGGGCCTCTTCTACTAATGTGACTGTAATACTTGGAGAGTTAATATGCTTACATGAATATTGTAGAAAGAACTGATGGTTTACTACATTTGATGACATGACCGAGTAGTACAGTTGACATTTTTTCATATAATCAAAATTATGAAACAATATGATATCAATTTATAGTTTAGAATGTCAATGTATATATTCATTGTCACTGAAAGTGTAATTAAAAATAACATGTACTTGCCAATACGCGCTTTGGATGTTTTCAGTTTATTTCGCAATTTTTAGTAATTACTTATGTAATACGTTGTGGGGGGGGGGTGTTTTTGTTTAGTGGGATGAAACAAAAGTAACACCAATGTAAGCCTTTACTATATTCTTTATTTATCAAATGTTCGAGAGCGCGAAAAGATCGTACACTCTCGTAGCTTGGTGATCGCCATTTTAGTTTTTAATGTACATCAACGCTGCTTACAACCACTTATATTACTAGAGCGAGAAAACGCATCGTCGACCTTTCTTACTCCATAATATAACGCGACCGATCAATTACCCTATGAGGAAATATGCGACGGCGCGTACATCGACGAGTTAGAAAGCCTTGACTATCAATAAGAAAATACAACCGTAATTTAGTGTTTGGTATAAAAATCTTAATACTACTCGATCGGTAGAGCACATATCTTTGGGAGCGTTCTTTGCATCGTTCCTGTTTGAGATTTTATCGTTACAATGCGAATAAGCCCATCCTTTCCTGGGTGAACCAGAATTTTTCTTCCCAAGTGCCATTACAGCGGTTCGTGATAGCACGTATCGATACAAAAGATCCTATTCTGAACGTCTCGTTTGAATTTTCTGATTCCCATTTGGATTTCTGTTGCAATTCAGTAACACATTCTCGAGTCCAGCTTCGCCAAAAATCTTGCTGCATGTTCGTGAGCAAGATACGTCCGAGACATCGTCTTCAGACAATGAAGCCTGTAAAAAGCCAATAAAAAGTATCCAGGCGTGAGGACCTCGAGTTTGCTTGGATCTGACGAGAGTGAAAACAGAGGGCGGGAATTTAGACATGCTCTATTTGGACAAAGTACCATAGACCGTTGGAAACCGAAAATAGTATCTTCGTATCTATGGTGAGTGAGATGGAATAAATTTCCATCCTATTAATTGATCTGAGGCGAATTTTGTCACCGTTCGTCGATGTGCCTTGTTCGCTATTAAATCAGCAAATTTCTTCATTACGTTATTTGCACCTACAAAATTAGTTATCAGAGTCAATCGTTTTGCATCGACCTCAACAAGAGATAAATCATTTTGTTGAATTGAGAAATGCCGACGTAGTCATATCGGTGACTATCTCGAGATGAACGGGCTTAATCGCTAGACAGACGAATCGACATAGATAGCCTTGGCGATTTTATTTCGCGATACCTTTATCGTATACGGACCTTGATAATCGACTCCTGCGCACGAAAACGGTCGTCTCTGTGTAATTCGCTTCGAGAGTAAATTTCCCATTTACTAGTTCGGATTAACGGGTCGCTGGCTCAAACACGTTACGTATTTTCGTTAGATGCTACGAATAGTACTTCTTGCAGAGATTATCCAGTATTGTTCGCGTCATGATCTCAATAGGTCCGACGATTTGGCGTCCAAATCACGATAATGAAAATGCAATATTAGTTTTGCTAACAAATGTTTTGGCAGCAGAATCATCGGATATCGTTTGGCGAATGATAATGGTGGGTTTCGCAAACGCCCACCAGCTCTTATTATTTTATATTTATCAGTGAGGGAATGAAGATCCCAGATACGACTTTTCTAATTGATGGCTCGATCGTTCTTTAACTTATTGAATTTTGCGCATATGATTATCGTTGTGCGAGTTTAACGAGAGTGCCCATTGCGTATTTCACCTCTTCAACAGTCAACGGGACAATTTGATGTTCCCCTACCGATGTAGAGGTATTCGTATTATTCCTGAAACGTAGGACACAAGCGAGTACTTGTTGCAATTTCCGTAGACAATATTTTTGCAATAACTCTGCGTTGCTTGCGACTATCGTAAAGGCGAGAGAGAATGGTTATGATTCCAGTATTTCGTGAACCGGCGGGCATGCAGAGATTAGCCAACTTTCTTCTTCGTCTCTGAGCCACTTGGGACCATAATTGTAAGTGTTGCGTTTGTGAGATGATCGAGATCGATTTCACGTGAAATGATTTCTGCTGGATTGCACTCTGATATCACGCCCCTCCAATCTTCCTTTTCTATCGAATTCTGTTGAAAACAACTCCTCCTATCGATGTGCTTACCCTCGTATCTAAACGAGCGTTAAGCTGGAGTCACACCAGAAGATTGTTTGTTGAATTTCGATCATTAGTGTAGTTGGCATTTTTTTGTAGATTTTACACATAACAGATGCACGCTGTTGATGTTTGATAAATCTGCAGATTTTTTATAGAGACAAGTTCTATACGCTAATATCAAAGCATCACAGAATCCATGTAATTCCTTCGAATTGAGTTTTTGCATGGTGCGTGCCGAGGTATCGAGATGTTATTTATTTTCTTGAGCCTTCCTCTGTATTTAGTCCACTTGGTCTGAATATCCATAGGAAGGGCTTCATCCCACCCCAACTATAACTGCTACAGCTTCTGGAGGAGAATCTTCGACTTAATCCTTACCGAGCCTATCAGTTCGAGAGACTCAAGAAGTTGTGCCACAAATGAAAAAACCACACGTTTTGTTGGTCTTTGCTCTACCTCAGTCACCGATACTGTTTAGTGGAGTTTGTCTCCATCTGCGCGCCAACGAAAACCGAGTATTTATGTTTCTTCACCAACTGTGCATGGAAGCGACAAGTAATTATCGTCTCTTTTCTCGAGTAATGCTTATAATTCGACTTCCATTTCTGCAACAGAAACGACGCCGTTTAAAATCTTTGTGATTTCCGCGTTTCGACGACAAAGTTCTGTGATTGAGGATCCTCCTGTTTTAAGATCGTCTACATAAAAGTCTTGTTTGACAATTTTACTGGCTTTGGGACATATTTTTTTGTTTCGACCGATAGTTGTGCGAGACATCTCATTGCGAGGAATGACGCTGGTCCTGTCCCGTACGTGAATGTATTGAGTTTATCGATCGCTTGCCGTATATCGACGTCTGTTCTCCAAAATACTCTCAGAACATTCCTGTGCTCTAGATAGATCAATACTTGGCGGTACATCTTTATAATATTTGCTGTTAGTACGTTCGTGTAGTGTCGAAAAGTGCAACAATATCTACCAGCTCTTGTTGGATGACTGGTCTGACCATTAAGAAGTTGTTTAACGATGTTCCTGATGTCATGCGGCTGGAGGCAGCGAAAACAGCTCGAAGTTTCGGTGTATATTCTCTCTGCATTCATTATCGCATGATATGACAAATAGCTTTTCATTTTGTTCTCACTGTCTTCTTTCATTATACTCATTTGCTCTAAATTCTCGTATTCGTCCATGTATTTTGTGTATCAATTTTTTATGAGCAGGTCTATTGTGAATTAACGTTCGATCGATCGTAAGTGCTTCAGAGCGTTGCGATATGAGGGACAGAGTTGACTTCGATCATTTCGGAAAGGAAGTTGAACTTCGAATATCCCTGTTGTTGGTCTCTTGTGTGTTTGCTGGAAGTGTATTTCGCATGCTAATTCTTCATGCGATATGGCTTGAGTTGTTTCTAATTCTTCGATTTTTTTGCAGAGTTATAGTTGGTCTTGCAGATTTCTCGTCTCTGAGAATCCACAGAATTCTCATGTTCGTACTTATTGATTTTCAGTGGTACACGGACCGCCGATTATCTATTCTAATTTTGTTTTTTGTATGATCGGTTGATTTTTACAATTTCTTACCTGTTCCGCGCAAATCAAGCTCCAAAATATGCCTGCTCGCTGTAATGCTTTGAGGAACGTGGTAATTTGGATTAGCAAGAACAACGTATTTTGTCATTTTCACCGATTGCGTATCAAACGTTGCAATTTGGATTTTATCTGTGATCCCATCGAGTATTAAAAACGGGAGTTTGTTCGAGAATGCGTTTAACTTTGGCCTGATAGTTGCAGCGGAAATCTGAGATACCGCTTGATTCTACTGATTAATGAATCTTTCGATTGCGTAGACTCAATTTGTCGCACAATGCTCGGATATGAATTTGATCTCCGAACCATTGTCCAATAGTACTCTCGCTTCAATTCTGTACCCGAGTTGTCTTCGATAAATGCAATTGCTGTTGAGAGTAATACTTGTGCTGGTCGCTTTATAGCGCATGTCGAGACCGATTGTACCGATAGTTGCTCGTTTGCTGCGGAAGTGCTTTCATTACAACTGGTTACCAATGGTTTCATCACGACTCGTTCGTGAACCGATTGATTTTCGCTGGATACTGTCCGATCACTCCTCGAGATGCAATAGCGAGTCATGTTTTTTGTTACAATGTTTACAATTTGAAGCCTTGCAATTTCTCACTGCATGTCCTTTTTGAAGACAGTTCAAATACAAATTGAGACGTTTTATTTCATTTATTCTCGACTAACTGGAAAATCGGAAATTTTGTGACGTTGATATATTTTAAGTGCTGACATGAGCTGTTGAATGATTTGATTTTTACTTAGGATTTAATTCCCCTTGAAGCTTTCTATTATTTTCTTGAATTTCTTATTTGTGCTGAACTGCCTTGAGAATTTGATATTTCAATAGTACGAGTATCATTTCCATAACCAACGAGTTCTATGAATCTACTGGTTTCCCGAGATTTTTTAAGGCTCTGAAGGATTTACTTAATTCATCAGACAGTGTACGCAGTTGCGATCGCCGACTTTTTTGGAACCTGAGGTATTTTGAATAGATCACATACGCGGTGTAGTGTGGTGACATGTTTTTTTTCAAATCGTTCTTCCAGGAGATCCATAGTAACTGTGTAATTGTCACCTGTGACCGCCAGTGAGTGTATCACTTGCGCATCTTGACCTTTGAATACTGAATTCAAATAGTTATACTTTTGTACGTTGGATAGTGATACATTTGAATCAATGAGAGCTTTGATTAAATCATAAAAATTATTCCATTTTTTATAGCTTTCATCAAAATGTGGCAATGAGATTGTTGGTATATTTACGTTATAACGTACGATTTCGCCGATGAGTCGTGTCAGGTTCGCGTTTTACCGATTATTTTCCTGACTGTTTGGTGGATTTGTAGGTACGAGAAAACGCTTCGCGATCGCTTCAAAAAAGAAAGGTTAAAGTAATTCGTTTTCTGCGTCAAATTCTGCATTCAATGCCTCATCTGTAACGAAGCAAGGGAATTTTATCATGACAATTATTAAATTCTTTTATATCCTTCTGAATTTTCCAATCTAATTCTACTGGATTTCCTGTATCCGGCTTCGATGTGGAGATATCATTTCTAAACCTTGTCTATGTCATTTACACACCGTCGCGCTAACGCTTTACTAATGCTATGTTTTCTGCCATTATCTCTATTCCTTTTTTGTTTTTTTTTACGGGTATACGTATGCTTTTACTTGCTCATATTAATATATGAAGCATGTCCAAATTCGAACTCGAAAAAAAAAACACGATAGAGAAAATATGGACTTACAGTACGGATAATATTGCATCGTAGGTAGACGATTCTTCTACGTAGATGACGTTGAGGACGACGAGCTACCGAGAACGTTGAGTCGTCGTTTTGAGAATATTACGCTGTCCTCGAACACTATAGCTGTAACTATACTTTGCTGAAAGTGTCGAGCCGCCGAATATCGATTCATTGTGTTTTATCTTTGCTGCTCACTAATGTTTTACCGAGGACGCTGGATTATTTTTTCTTTGTTTCGATGAAACTTGTGATGATGTATTGTGTGTGTAACGCGTCTCTTGAGACACCGGTCACTTGTCAGTTTATCGTGTGTGATGATTCTTTAGGACTATTGCTCCATCTTTTCATGCACTTATGATTGAGTAATTACTTTGGTGCAGACAGTATTTTTTTTTACGAATAGACGATCGACTTGATATCGATCGTAATGGTACAGAGTGTATGCCAAGATGCGAAAAAGTTCGGCTGTACTAGTTATTTGCAATGGAGAATTAACATTAGAGTATTTGCAATCAATATACCAGCCGCAACACAAAAGAAAGGTGATATAATTTCGCCAGATGCTTACACAATACATAGATATGTACATATTTCATATTTGACTATATTCCTAAATACGAATTTGCCTTACATTGTCAATTCGTGGGAGCCTTTCAATGATTGCGACATAGTCGATCAAACATTTTTTTCTTTTACCTCGGCTTTAGTGTCACTTACGCATAAATCGACAAATATATGCGTCAATATCGTCATTTCAATTTATACTTCGTCATTTAATTCTTGATGGAACAGCTAATAGTCAGTATTTACTTGTATGTACAGGGTGTCCGCCGGGAAGGTATACTACTTTGTTTTGCCGCCATTTTGGTAAACGTTAGTCTTGACAGTTCATATTTGGCAGTCGTGAAGTAGACACGTGGCAAATTTATTATGGAAAAATATTCGATAAACCAACGTCTTTTAATCGTTAAAAGCTCGCCCATGACAGCTCGCCCATGACAACCCTGATTTTCATGAAAAAATCATAATGAGTGACGAGGCACATTTTCATTTAAATGGATATGTGAATAAACAGAATAGTCGGTTCTGGGCAATGGAAAACCCTCAAATTATTCATCAGTCACCTTTACATCCATTAAAAGTGACAGTCTGGTGTGCAATTTGGTCAGGAGGAATCATTGGACCTTTGTTGAGAATCCGTCCGGATGAACCTTGACTGACCTGTGAATATATTGAAACGGGATGAGAACTCACTCAAGGCAAGAGGAAAATAACCAGACACATAGATGTTATGCTGAGGAAGCGGTTTATTTCTGCCTTCCTTTGCAGTAGTCAAAATACAATCTTAATATGAGTGCGTGAACACTCCAACTAAAATTTATGCATTGATTTTATATTATTTAGAAAATTGTGAAAAATATGAATTTTGAAAACCAAATACAAATTATAAAAGAGATTAACAAATTGAGTTGTAACATGACATAATGTGAGCAGCACACAATTTTGTTAATTGTGTGCTGAATATAAACTTGAGACAGCGGTGCGTGCAACGTAGCGAAAGCTACGCAGCACGACACGCTGATACCATTGAGTGCGAAAACGTTTGTGTGTAATTCACTGCAACCACTCAGCAGTGTATTGCAAAGTGATTGCAGTGAATTAATGAGAGCATTTACAATAACCTGTGTTTGAGTGCAGTGATTTTGTGTGCGACCAGCTACGCAATCAGCACTGCGTAGCACACTGCAAACAGATATTGAGGCTGTACGGTTGAGCAAAAAATATTCACTGTACTTTCCCAGCAGATTTACTGGGGGAAAATACAGTGAATATGAGGCACATGCTTAATTATATTAATTAAGCCGGCAAAACGACATGAGGAGAACGTGGTACAGCATGTGCTGCAACGCACGCCACAAGTGAGACCCAGTGCTGATGTACCATTTTCTCCTCTCTGACAGTGAATTAAGACGTAATTATGCCAGAGCACTCTTACCTTGAGCAATGAGTCCTGATGAGATATGTTGAGCGATGCTGATGTAAAAAGGTTGATGTGAAGTCCCAAGAGTCCCGTGGATGCGCGTGCTGTCCAAAAGATGTGTGCCGCAAAAGTCCCAAATTCTCAAGATGGCTGCGAGTTTGAACTTTGCGTTGAGCGCTGGAGTCAGTTGAGCGAGATAGCCGGTGAGCGAAACCGAAGTCAAGCGAGAGAGACATCCTCTCGCTCGACGCGGCGTGCCAACGAGGCACATCCTCGGCTTCGCGAAGCCCATGCCTCGGCTATCTTCGACTCAACCGAACAACGCGTGCTAGAGCAGCGCAACAGGTAGGCGCACGACGATTATCGATCGCCGTGCGCCAGCTGATTTTCCAACATTCCGCCCGCCATCAGCAACGGGGTTGATGATTAATTATTGCTGGGTGTTGGATGAGATTGGCAGAACAGCAAGTTTTGAGATCGGCCTGGTGAGCGTGGTGGTAGCAGTTTTGAGTGTTACCACCCTGGTGAGCCCGTCTTTGCCCGGATGCAACTCGGTGACTTGTGCAAGTGGCCACTTGCACGGTGGAAAGCGCTCATCCGTGAGCAGGACCAACGAGCCAACTTTGATAATGTTGTTAGGATGGTGCCACTTTGAAATGTGCCGTTGTAAATAATGTGCAGACCACTGTCGCCAAAATTGATGTACTTTTGCTGCAACAATTGCCACCTTGAGAGCCGTGATATTGCCAAATCTTCCAGATTCGGTTCTGGGACCGTTGTGAGCGCTCCACCAATGAGAATATGTCCAGGCGTGAGTACTGATGAGTCATCTGGATCATCGCTGAGCGGTTCCAGAGACCTTGAGTTAAGTATAGCCTCGATTTGAGCAAGCAGCGTTGAGAGCTCTTCGAACGTGAGTGCTGTATCACCCACCGTTCGCCGCAGATGAAATTTAACGGACTTTAAAGCTGCTTCCCATTTTCCACCCATATGTGGTGTCGCAGGTGGGTTGAACTTCCACGCAATCTGTTGATTTGCGAGAGAAGAAGCGATGAGATGATGCTCTTGCGAAGCCTTCCTAAACATCTGACGTATGAATTTGTGTGCACCAACGAAGTTGGTGCCACAGTCAGAATAGATGGTGTGAGGAATGCCACGCCTCGATGAGAATCGCCTGAACGTTGAGAGGAAACCGTCAGCTGAGTAGTCACTGACGGCCTCAAGATGCAGAGCCGAAGTGGCGAGACACACAAAAACGCAGATCCAGCCTTTGTGTGTTTTACTGCCTCGACCCTTCCAAGTTTTGAGCGTGAGAGGACCGGCGTAGTCTACTCCTGTGTGAGTAAATGCGCAAGATGGTGTGACTCGTGACAGAGGAAGCTGGCCCATCAATTGTTGTGCACGAACTCCTCTCTGTCGAGCACACACCACGCAATGTAATATATGAGATTTCACAGGAGCTCTACCGCCAATGATCCAATGCGTTAGCCTCACTTGAGCTAGTGTGAGCTGCGTGCCTCCGTGAAGAGTACGCACGTGAGCTTGCCCTATAATGAGAGTCGTGAATCGAGAGTGGCGAGGTAGAATGGCAGGATGCCTTTCTTCATAAGTGAGTGCTGATTCCGCAAGACGACCTCCAACTCTTATTACACCCTCCTCGTCGATAAAAACTGTTAGTCGACTGAAGGGGTGAGCAGATGGAACATGCGAGCCTGACTGCAGCACTTGTATCTCGTGCTTGAAAAACACGGCTTGTATTGCTTTTGTCCAAAACATTTTTGCTGCTGCTATTTCTCTCGCAGTGAGTGGAGCGTTTCCTGCCGATTCTAACCTTCCCCTCATTCTTGCCACCGCCCTGACACAAAATGAGGTGAGACGACTTAATTTTAAGAGCGATGAACAGCGATAAATGAGTTCCCAACGATACTCTGGCGTTTGTATTGCGGCGAGGAGAGCTACCCCCGGTCGGGCTTCCATAATGCTCAAATTCTCTACGTCAGTTGTGGCTTTCGGCCAAAATTCATCAGGCTTCACCATCCACGGTGGACCTGACCACCACAACTGATGAGAACATAATTGAGATGTTGATATGCCCCGCGAGGCACCGTCAGCTAGATTACTTGTGCCTGCCAAGTGACGCCATTGAGCATTGGGTGTGAGTTCTTGTATTTGAGCGACTCTATTTCGGACATAGTCCTTCCATCGAGAAGGATGTGCTTTGATCCAGGTGAGAGTAACTGATGAGTCCGTCCACAGGTGAGTAGATGAAATTTTAACCTTGAGTGTGGCTTGAACGTATGCAACCAGCTTAGCTAACAACAAAGCTGCAGTCAGTTCAAGCTTTGGTATGGTGAGCTTCTTAAGTGGTGCCACGCGCGTTTTTGAGCAAACAAGTGAAGCCACCTTTCCTGTGGAAGTTGAGTCAACAGTGATATGAATCACTGCGGCCATGGCCAGTTGAGATGCATCAGAGAAGCCGTGCAATTCCACTGTTGAGTTGCTCCATGTGTTAAACCAACGAGGAATTGAGACTCTGGCCAGAGAAGTGAGATCTTCTCTAAGTGCAATCTTTCGTGTTGAGACCTGGGATGGCAGTGGACCATCCCAGTTGAGCTTGTGACGCCAAGGCTCTTACAAGAGTCTCTTAGCTCTTATCACAACTGATGAGACGAAACCAAGTGGATCAAAGAGTTGAGCCACCTCGGCAAGAACGAGGCGCTTTGTGAAAATTTCCTTGAGCTGAGTTGAACTGGGATGCGAACTTGAACTTGTCTTCACTAGGAAGCCAAGTCAAACCAAGAATCTTTGTCTCGCAGTCGTCCATTGAGATAGCTGAGCTTGACCTTGATGATGAGATATTGGCAAATACTTTGAGGTCTGACGAGTGCCACTTGGCGAGTGGAAAACCGCCCGCCATGCACAAATCCTTGAGCTGTTGAGCTATTTCAATGAGCTGGTGAGTTGAATCCGCCCCACTGAAGATGTCATCCACATACCTGCCAAATTTGATAGCTGGCACAGCAAGCGGAAACCGATGGCCTTCATCTTCGGTGAGCTGCATGAGTGTTCGAACTGCCAAATATGGCGCAGCCTTTGTACCATATGTAACCGTAGTTAATTAAAAAGTCACAGGATTGAGTTGACCATCTTTCCATAGAATCCGTTGAAGATTCCAATCCTCAGGATGAACTCGGATCTGACGATACATTTTGTTATGTCAGTGGCGAAGACGTGTCTATGTTGACAGATCCAAATGAGCACGTCCGAAATGTTGAGCAAGAAATTAGGTCCAGTGTACACGATGTCATTAAGAGACTTTCCAGAAGATGTTGAACTAGAACTATTAAATACCACCCGTAATTTGGTGGTGATACTGTCTGGTCTCAGAACACCGTGGTGAGGCAGATAATATTGTATTTCACTTGAAGATGATTTTGAAGCCTTCACCATATGACCAAGTTGTTCATATTCGTCCATGAATTATGAGTAGAGCTGACCATATTCAGCATCCTTTGAGATTTTCCGTATAGTGTGCAGCAGACACCGATGTGCTGTTGAGTATGAGTTTCCAGGTTTGCAGGCAAAAATGTGAGAGAAAGCCGAACGATGTATCGGCCTGTAGTAACACACTAATGCGTGTTGCGAAACTGATCCTCGTTCGCCTGCTCTTCTGGTGTGAGTTAACCAACTGTGTTCTTTGGTGGCTCTTCGTGAATTCAAAATTTCGTTAGCACGTTCTGTAATTCCTGATCATCGGGTTGCATGGCAGCATGAAGAACAGTGAGTGCTTCAGGTTGGTATGAGTAAAGTTGGTCCAATGATGATCCACCCAAATATCGATAATTGTGCAATTGGCGTAGATGATGTGCCCTTGAGAATATTTGGTTTAATAACCAGTCTTTAAATATCTGCTCCAACTATGATATCGATTGGTCGTGGTATGAGAAAGTCAGGGTCTGCCAGCTTCAGCTTCACTATGTGAGGCCATGTTCGAGCTGGTGACTCAAAAAATGGCAAATGAGTAGTAACCGTGTTGAGAATGTGAGCCAGTACCGTGACTTTCTCCTTGGTGTATGTAGAGCACATTGTGAGTTGAACCGAACCATGCGTCTGCGTTGAGTGCCTTCCACTGATCCCTGTGATCGAAATTGATGAGTGCTTGCGTGTGGTGTTGAGTTTATGGAAGAGTTCTTCCGTAATAAATATCAATTCCGATCCAGGATCGATGAGAAATCTTGCCTGGTGCGTTAATACCGATGTGTGAATGTGTGTGAGTGCAGTTGCTAATAATATTGAGCTTGTGTTTGTGAGTTAAACTGATGAGAGAACGACTGCGTCAACACCCTAGTGTGTTAACAACTGTGTATTGTGTGGTTGAAGGGCGTCGGAGGTTGCAGATCGTGCCGTTTGATATAGCAGCGTGTGGTCTGTGCTTGCCGTCACATGGTGCACAGTCGATTGGTGAGTGCCGACGTTCGCAGGAGCAAAATTCGCTGGCGATGACTGTGTAGAGCTGGTTGATTGCATTGAAGTAGTCTCCACCATGTCCAATGCTTTTATTTTGAAATAAATAATACAAAATGTAGTTTTGAAGTTGCTCCTTCATGGTCAAGGTATAATGCAGGCTATAAACTTTCTAAGAGCTCATGCTCCTTGCGAAAGTCCCCAGAGACCTCGTCTATCTGCGTGATCAGCATGTCGAGCAACGCCAGCGTGGTTGGTTGAGCCTCGTCAGCTAGCGTAGTGCAAATGTGGCGGAGTGCTTCAATCCGGTTGTGCTGATACTGGACCTTCAGCACCAGCTCGTTTGCCAGGCGAGCTGGTGATCGGGTCCTTACTGCAGTGGTGGTGCCATCGGGGACCAACAATGCCTTTTTCTCATCAGGATCACCGGGTGCCACCCCGGTGTCTCATGAATTGCATTCAGACATTGTTATCCTGGCAACCTCCTTGAACAAATAAAAAACCAAAGAAGCTGCTCCGCAGAGCTCTACTTTACCAAATCTGCTTGGCTGACGAGTACCAGGATGAGCCGATGAGCGTATAGAGATGAGAGCGGAAGGTAGAAAACCCTGGTCTCTCTTGCTCAAGTCGAGTATCCGGCTCGAAGGGCCAAAAATGTTGAGAATCCGTCCGGATGAACCTTGACTGACCTGTGAATATATTGAAACGGGATGAAAACTCACTCAAGGCAAGAGGAAAATAACCAGACACATAGATGTTATGCTGAGGAAGCGGTTTATTTCTGCCTTCCTTTGCAGTAGTCAAAATACAATCTTAATATGAGTGCGTGAACACTCCAACTAAAATTTATGCATTGATTTTATATTATTTAGAAAATTGTGAAAAATATGAATTTTGAAAACCAAATACAAATTATAAAAGAGATTAACAAATTGAGTTGTAACATGACATAATGTGAGCAGCACACAATTTTGTTAATTGTGTGCTGAATATAAACTTGAGACAGCGGTGCGTGCAACGTAGCGAAAGCTACGCAGCACGACACGCTGATACCATTGAGTGCGAAAACGTTTGTGTGTAATTCACTGCAACCACTCAGCAGTGTATTGCAAAGTGATTGCAGTGAATTAATGAGAGCATTTACAATAACCTGTGTTTGAGTGCAGTGATTTTGTGTGCGACCAGCTACGCAA
Organism: Cylloceria caligata; assembly: GCA_963942595.1. NCBI lineage: Eukaryota > Metazoa > Arthropoda > Insecta > Hymenoptera > Ichneumonidae > Cylloceria > Cylloceria caligata. The sequence goes on from OZ012704.1 coordinate 23,773,767, forward strand.
TCAGCACTGCGTAGCACACTGCAAACAGATATTGAGGCTGTACGGTTGAGCAAAAAATATTCACTGTACTTTCCCAGCAGATTTACTGGGGGAAAATACAGTGAATATGAGGCACATGCTTAATTATATTAATTAAGCCGGCAAAACGACATGAGGAGAACGTGGTACAGCATGTGCTGCAACGCACGCCACAAGTGAGACCCAGTGCTGATGTACCATTTTCTCCTCTCTGACAGTGAATTAAGACGTAATTATGCCAGAGCACTCTTACCTTGAGCAATGAGTCCTGATGAGATATGTTGAGCGATGCTGATGTAAAAAGGTTGATGTGAAGTCCCAAGAGTCCCGTGGATGCGCGTGCTGTCCAAAAGATGTGTGCCGCAAAAGTCCCAAATTCTCAAGATGGCTGCGAGTTTGAACTTTGCGTTGAGCGCTGGAGTCAGTTGAGCGAGATAGCCGGTGAGCGAAACCGAAGTCAAGCGAGAGAGACATCCTCTCGCTCGACGCGGCGTGCCAACGAGGCACATCCTCGGCTTCGCGAAGCCCATGCCTCGGCTATCTTCGACTCAACCGAACAACGCGTGCTAGAGCAGCGCAACAGGTAGGCGCACGACGATTATCGATCGCCGTGCGCCAGCTGATTTTCCAACAACCTTACTTCTTTGAAAATCAAAATGGCGTAACGGCAACTGTGAATGGGGAGCGATATCGTGATATGATTGAAAACTTTTTAACGCCACAACTGCATGCTTTGGGCTTGATTAACATGTGGTATCAACAAGACGGTGCCACATCGCATACAGCCAGGATTACAATGGAATTACTGCGAGACCTCTTTCCACAACAAGTTATTTCAAAAAATGGTGATATTGATTGGCCTCCACGGTCGCCTGATTTGACTGCTCCGGACTTCTTTTTGTGGGGATATCTAAAAAGCAAGGCTTATGCAAACAAACCAGAAACGCTTGAGCAACTCAAACAAAATATTCGTGATGAAATTAATGAAATACCGCGTGAAATGTGTGAGAATGTAATGAAAAATGTGCTCAAAAGAGCTCGCATTTGTGAGGCTAACAGAGGCGGACATTTATCTGATATTGTATTCCATACATAATTGCCGACATTAAATAAAACATTTATCAATATAAGATCCATTCTCTTTCATTTAATCAAAAATTATAAACAAACAAAGTAGTATACCTTCCCGGCGGACACCCTGTATTAAGAATCATATGTTTATTTGTTAAACCGATCGCTGACGAAGGCTCCAGCGACATGGAAAAATATAGGCGGGAATAAATACTATGCTCGTTCAATCCATTATTTCCACATCATTTACCATTATAGTAAGTTATATGTTTTTCGATCGCTTTATGCGACTATGACCCACGTTGTAGGCATTGAAGACAGTTAAATGTAGTTCGTTACTGTTGAAATTTCCTTCCTGGTGTTGGGGAACGAATCTGTAATATATTGAAAGTGATGAGTTTTCACTCACAGCAGGGTATGAAATAACCAGACTGACAGGTGTTAATTAGAGAAAGTGGTTTTTATTCCACCCTCTGCTTGTAAATTACAAAAATATAACAGAAAATGGAAATAAATATAAAAATATGAATTTAATTAATAATTTCGAGAAGCACTCAATTATATTAATTGTGTGCTGTCTTTTTAATTGTGTAGTAGACGTGGTGCAGCCAGCGCTGCAGAGCACGCCACGGAATGAGAAATATGAGAGCGCAGAATGTGTCACTTATTCCCAATAAATTTTCAGTATGTTTATATGAGAGAAAATACAGAGAATGAGTGAGAGCACTTGCAAATATATTGCTTGAGTGCTGAAAGTGTGATGTGAAAGAACGTGATGCAGTCAGCGCTGCACAGCACGGTACAGTGATAGCTTGAAAATGAACAAATGAGTGGAATAAATTTACAGTACTTTCCCAGCAAGTTTAGTTGGGGAAAAGTACAGTGAATTAATAAGAACACACGCAATTATATTAATCGAGTGTGCAACAAATGATGTGAAAACGTGGTGTAGCTCGCACTGCAGAGCACGCTTCAGTGTGAGACCTTTATGTTGATGTACCGATGAGTTTTCCACTCCTCACCGTCATTGAATTACGATAAATTGTAACGGTGTACTCTTACCTGAGTTTTGAGTCCTGGTGAGCACGAATATGTTGAGTGGATCGGGTGAAAAGTGGTGAAAAGTCCGAGATGTACAGAGGATATGTGCGCTGTCTGAGCGGGTTTTCACAAGTGTCGAAATTAGCAATATGGCTGCGCTTTACAAAAGCGTCGTTGTGCGACGCTGAAGTCCAACGAGTGAGAGACGGTGGGCGATGCCGAAGTCAGACGAGAGAGAAAGCCTCTCGCTTCAAGGAGCATGTTTGCGAGGCAGTGCCTCGGCTCAGCTAGGCACGGCCTCGGCTATCTCCGGCATAGCCGAGCGCAGCACAGCGAATATCGATCACCGTGCGCCAGTTGATTATTCAACAGTTACTTTCACACCAACTATAAATATGTCTAGTTTTAAAAAATAGTCGCTAAAAAAGTATGATCTGTAAAGAACAGTTTAATAGGATTTTTATCGTAAAATGAATTTTCGTTGCACGGAATTTTAGAAAAATATTATTAAATGAAGATGGTGAAATGTGAATTCGTATTGATTCAATCAGACTATACCAGATGGTGATAAATAATTGATGACCCCGTGGTTCCGTTTTATTTTTTGTGTGGGTTATCTCCTTATTGATTTTCCTATTCAGTATTCTGTGTCCTAATATTTACCTAAAGGAAAAAAACTTTTGTTATATTGGTGTGTGCGATAGAATCCATGACTGCTATACATTTCTGAATAAAATACTAACAAGGAAAGATACTTTGGTGTCCCCCTCCGATTTTAATGCAACTCCCGTATGTTGTAGAGCATCGAAAACTAAAACACAAGTATTTTTTTTTATCGGCGGAAAAACATTTTTAAGGGGTGAAATCGCCCTTCAAAATTAGCATGTCGAGGGGTGATTTTGCAGTTTCACCCAGAAGGCGTCAACCGATTTTAATGAAACAAAAACCAAAATACTCCTCATTGAAGACAATCAAAATTCCACGCTAAGTTGAAGAAAAAAATTCATTTGCAGGGGTGAACAACCCCCTGATTTTTCAATTTTCCACCCTACACAAAAAACTATCAACCAAATTAAACAGAACATGTACCATTTGGAAGGGCAAATTAAAATAAAGTTGACGTATTTTTGCACATTCACAGGAAAATGAATTTACGGGGGTAAACTACCCCTTATCCATTAGACATGAGACGTGAAAAGGACGACAGTCGATATCACCACATGCGATATCAGCAGATAATACGCAGTCCCAGATAGCCGCCTATGTAGAAAACACCTCTTACTGCGTCGAAAGTATTTTTATCATATTGGCGTATGATTAGATTACTCAAAAAAATAAGATCATATTCATTTCGTTGGAATAATTGACAATGTTCTATAGATGGAACGACTGTTGCATCATCGACTTATTCCGAAATTTGCGCCGAATCGAAATACTATCTAATCGAAAGGTCGATGACATATGATGATAAATTATTGATAAGCACAAAATCAGCACAAAGAGTGAACGCAAGCAGCTCTTTAACATTTAAATAACGAGAAACAAGAATGTACGCACAAATATACGTACTAATGGATAAGGGGTAGTTTACCCCCGTAAACTCATTTTCCTGTGAATGTGCAAAAATACGTCAACTTTATTTTAACTTGCCCTTCCAAATGGTACATGTTCTGTTTAATTTGGTTGATTAGTTTTTTGTGTAGGGTGGAAATTTGAAAAATCAGGGGGTTGTTCACCCCTGCTAATGAATTTTTTTCTTCAACTTAGCGTGGAATTTTGAATGTCTTCAATGAGGAGTATTTTGGTTTTTGTTTTATTAAAATCGGTTGACGCCTTCTGGGTGAAACTGCAAAATCACCCCTCGACATGCTAATTTTGAAGGGCGATTTCACCCCTTAAAAATGTTTTTCCGCCGATAAAAAAAAATACGTGTCTTTTAGTTTTCGATGCTCTACAACATACGTGAGTTGCATTAAAATCGGAGGGGGACACCAAAGTATCTTTCCTTGTAAGTGAGAACTCTATTATTAAACATACAGCCTATGCGATTTTCTGCGGTCTCATGGCCCATGCAGGCAAGAATACTTTATGATTTTTGTCGATTAGGTATCTATGAAGTGAGACTTGAAAGTGTTGCTAGTTGGAATCAACTGGTCAGTTCAGCACTCGCGACTAGAGAGTGTTACTATCGAGTTTGCTCCATTGACCCAGCGATGCGTTTAATTACCCGAGATACAGATCAACCATATAATTCATCCAATTATTTCGAACAAATTAACTATTATACAATATTCTGCAACATCATAATGAGTTGAGAATATATTAGGTGCGCAACTAAGTTTCCGCTGTTTTTTCAAGAGATGGCTCCAGTAGTAAGTGCTGGTCGATTGGGACATAACCAAAACGTCATGAACCAAGCTTAGACATATGGTAAACAAACCGCTTTGACACATTAGTGATTCTGTTTTTGCGTCATATACTTTTGGTTGTGTGAAAATGTCTGATTTTGTGCCAAATAATCGTCATTTGCGGGAAGTGTTGGTTTTCTTCTTTCATTCGAAGAAAACGGCGGCTGAAGCGCATCGAAAACTCCAAAAAGTTTTCGGAGATGCTGCTCTAAGTGAAACAACATGCTGTGATTGGTTTCGTCGATTCAAAGACGGTGATTTTTATGTTGACGACCGTTCGCGTGAAGGAAGGCCAAAAACCTTCGAAGACGCTGAATTGGAGGCATTGCTCGATGAGGATCCGTGCCAAACGCAAAAAGAGCTTGCTTCGGCATTAGGAGTTACCCGCCAAGCCATTTCCAAGCGATTGCATGCGTTGGGAATGATTAAAAAACAAGGAACTTAGGTTCCTTATGATTTGAAGCCAACGTTGAGCGTCGTTTTTTCGCCTGTGAACAACTGCTCCAGCGGCAATAAAAGAACGGTTTTCTTCATCGCATCGTTACGGGTGATGAAAAATAGATTCATTACAGCAACCCAAAGAGAACAAAATCATGGGAACTGCCCGGTCATGCTTCTACGTCGTCGGCTCGGCCGAATATTCATGCTGCGAAGATTTTGCTGTGTATTTGTGGGATTAAGGCGGTGTTATTTATTATGAGCTGTTGAAACCGAACGAAACCATCACTGGGGAACGGTATCGAACTCAATTGATGCGATTGAGCCGAGCACTGCGCGAAAAGCGGCCACAATACGAGCAGAGGCACGAAAAAGTGATTCTACAGCATGACAACGCTCGGCCTCACGTTGCCAAACCCGTTAAAACCTACTTAGAAACGCTCAAATGGGAAGTCCTACCCCACCCGCCATATTCCCCAGATATTGCGCCGTCCGATTATTACTCGTTCCGTTCGATGGCACATGGTCTGGCTAATCAGCAGTTCAGCTCATATGAAGACATCTCAAAATGGCTTGATTCGTGGATAGCCTCAAAAGACGAACACTTCTACCGTGACGGTATTCGAGCTCTGCCAGAAAGATGGGAAAAAGTTGTCGCTAGCGATGGGCAATATTTTGTATGATTCATTTGTAAACATTTTTTCACAATGAAGTTGCATTTTCATAAAAAATAAACAGCGAAACTTAGTTGCGCACCTAATATTAAATATTATTATTTTCATATTTATTAGAAAATACCAGAAAAACATTATTCATATTGACCGAAAAAGCTTGATATTTATATTTTTATACATCTATGAATTATCCGTATTCGATTTTTCGAAACGTATTACTGGTGTAACAAGTTTTCAGAAATGAAAATCGAAGTCATCTGTCGTCTCTTATGCAGGAGAAAGAAAGAGAGCTAGCTTACCTGTTATATATACGATAGTTTTCCAAAATATTCAACGATATTACTTGGCACGCATGGAATATGCTACGCGTACGATATAAGCAAACGGTCAATATACGGTCGGTTAGCGTACCGGTAACATACACATATGTCGGATAGGGTGCAAAAATATCATTTCGTCCCGACACGTTGTCACGCCCGATACTCATTCTATCTGCATATTGCGAATGTATCGAACAGGTGTTTGCATACGCATACGGAAACTGTCAAAGCTGACGAGTGTCTAATCTAGCAACCATCTATTGCGCGTTTTGAACAGGACATTCGTGAAAAAGTGCTTATGTAAATTTGAGTATAGTCCAATAGATACCAAAAATGACAAATAAATCAAAATAAATAACAGAAAAAAGGTACTTTCCTTTCACGATTAAACATAAGCTTTCCTTCTATTTCTCGATTGCTATGTAATATGCTTCGAGGTACTATTCCATGCCGTGCAATTTCATTGTTATTAGAATTGCGTGATACTCGAATAGGCGACCCAGATAAAGTCCCGATGCACGTGCATTACACGTCAAGGGTAGAAATGAGGGGTAGAAACGATAAAAATTACAGAAAATGTGGTAAGCTAGGTGAGGTATCACCTGGTCGAAATCAAAGAAGCGTGTCGAAAGATTTAAAAAGTTGACGTTTTAGGTGGCTATTGTTTCATTTCGATCAATCGAATCAGTCTTATGGAAGAATAAGCGCTGCATTCATATTCTGGTGCTCGGTAAGGTATTTCGCTGTTGTTGCACGCAGTGGACAGTCCATTAACTGATTAAATTTTTATCTTCAAAGCAATAATGACATTTTACACAATATTATCATTGTCATAAATGACTCTGCAATGTATCGTAGATTCCACGAACACGAAGGAGATTTATTTCACTGTGTCGATTTATATTGTATATTTGATACCAGTTTTCACCCTGTAAATAAAGGTATAAATAAATAACAATCTAAAAAAATATGGAGGTCGCTGGATAACCATGATATAAAAATAAAAATTATATTCTAACGAAATATGTTCGGAGAAAATTTGCTAGATTTAACATATGGTACAGATATACATAGTATTGTGCAATATGTATATATGATCCCATTGTAGCTGCGCAAAAACGTTTAATCGCATACTTTATTGCGCGTACTCCAGTAGAGTATAATATATGGTGCGAATGAAGTTACGCGTACACCGAATATTCTTGCTGATTTAAACACGACGAATTTGTATTTGGTTCCTCACAGATGTAATTTTTTTTCCATAAAAAAGGAAATTTCCAGCTTTTTATGTCAGATTGCTTAAAATGTTTCGATTAGTCAGAAGATCATGTTTGTAAAAGCTTATCGGGGCGTATGGGTATGTGGTTTTAAGGTGCGCAAGCTTTGACTTTCGTAAATTGTCAACGATCGAGTTAAATAGTTATTTATCTTCGCAGGTGCATTTTAGGTTGTTCGGCACTGAATTTGACTTTTAATTCCCGAAAATTTTGTGACAATAAACTAAACCGTTCTGCACATACTTAATAGCATTGAGAATTAGTTATTATAAAATGTAGACATCGTCGATTAAGGGGTTTAAATGTTGCACTAGATTTAATTTTTATACTCAATGTCAAGTTATTCTTTATCTCGCAAATTTGGATTTTTGGAGCACAGCTAGTGTATAAATGATATTGGCAAATTTATAGAGTAGAACCTTGTAAATTACTTCATCATTATTTTACACTGTTGCCAAAGCTCCTTCGACGAGGAATTCGAAATTGGTCAGTCTACTTTATCATAGATTTTGCTTTGTAAAGTGTGTAAAAGAGAAAACGATTTGCATGGTTCTACTTTGTACGCTTTTTTATAATACATTCGAATCAAAATTATCGACTAAATAAATAAAAATTATGTTTTAGGAATTACGGTCTCGCTGGACAGAGGAAAAATAATAAAACCTTTCTCCCTATGTATAGGTTTTATTTATAATGAAGAGATATCCCTTTTGCATATGCCGGCATATTTAATACAAAAATATATTTGATGATCTTGAATCGAATAAAAATAATGCGATTCAAGAAAAAATATTGGTGACAATTATCGTAAGACGATAAAAAAGCTTGTTATTATCGAGGGGGTTGAACTTAGCATACATCAGGGCGTCGTTGTGGAATCAAGCTTAAAGCTATATACCGGTGCAACGAGGGACGATAACAAGTCGAAATCGACGCTAGCGTGACCCACGCTCGTTCCTTAGTTCGCATAGGCGGACAATGATAAATTAGCGGTACGAACAGCGAGCCGAGATCGGGGGTTTGGATATTAGGTAGAGGGTGCGAGAGAGCTAGTGCAGTAGTCTAGTAGTGCTTGGTAGTCGTAGACCAGACGAAACTACCAATAAGCTCCGAAAGCAGAACACTGGGCTGGTATTATGCATTCTGTACCACCAATATATACCCCTAATAGTGAATAAGTGGAGTTTCGTTGATGCCCGGAGATGTTAGAACACGATCAAAACTGTAATTAAATAAAAATATAGGTATATCTATACACAGATCGGCCCGCTAATTATACAGCATACGTTTGGCGACCATATCATAAGGACTGACCAGTGTCTGACAGTAGTCTGCTTCTACTACTTGGTGGTGACACAGAGCCGTGAGAGTACTATAGTACAGATGGCGGAAATTATTAACTCAAATGACATCACAACATGATTAGGAAATTCAAGGAGAGCTTTCATAGAAGGACATCAGAAGATTATCGAATGAAATTTTTGTTGATATTGCCTACAGTATTATTAGAAAAATAATGATATGTGTTCATGATGAATGTTATGGCTTGCAGAACAATATGGCAAGCAGTTTTCTTTCGTTACTAAGTTTCAGATAAGTATACTTTTCTCACAGCTACGCATGGCAAAAGCCATCGACTAACCCGGGCGATTCTGCTTGAGGCTTTTAATCATCATCGGCTGGTGCACCAGGACCAGCAGGTGATATCACTTCTATGAGGCATGTAAGTTTCTTGCTGCTACGCATGGCGGAAACAATTTCCTGGTCATTATGCTTTAGAGCTTTAGAAATATCACTGGTACCAGGAGATGGCTGTCACTATATATAGCTGTATGAAACATAGAACACTCTGAGTTACAGTGAAAAGGTTATCCCCTAATCCTAACGCTGTTTATTGCTTGCAGCTGTTTATAAAGGTTTGCAGTATTGACAATGTTAAGAGGTACTTTTTCTGAATAAAAATATTTTAAAAACTGGTATGTACAATTACAAATAGTAAAAACAAAAGTTGACTGTAGTGCTTGATGAGTTCATAAAATGTAGTCATTCTTCGTATCTAGACACAGTATTCATGTTATCATATTAACTCGTCGCTTACTAAAGTAAAGTTTTGAATTATAACTTTTTATTTTAGTTACAAGTTTAAAATTTGTTAATGATAATTTCGTTATTTGTCTTTATTTTTATTTTAGTTATCAGTTTTTTAGTTACCGCCATAGAAAATGCAGCATTAAATTAAATTAAATTAAATTAAAGTAATGCCCCATGTTCCATTTTGATTATAACAAACATTGAATAAGTCCGTCATGAATTCAAGGTCGTTACTTAGGACAATTGTCTCTAAGGCAATTTATATATATTGTGATGACCAGACGGAACTTTTGAAAAAGTGTGTAGAATGGTAGCGACGATGGCCTGCCGAAATATCGAAGAGGGAAAATACAATTTATGGTGATCACCGCGGATCGAACCCGGATTGTTCTGGACTGAGTAATAGCGCTAACCACTGCGCTGATGTCACCTATATGTTCCGCTCATTCAAATCGTCTACTAATATGCAAGGCAGATATCGTTACAATATGTGATACTTTTCGAATAAAGGTATTTTTCCGATTAGTAATAGTATTCTCATACAATTCTTCGTTTTCCCGATTTTTCACTACTTTCAATGCATTTTCCACTAACCTAATTGCATTCAGTGCAAAAAGTATACATTATTCACTCCGTTTGTTTCTAACGAACAAATTAATAAGTTTCGAAGACTTCTTGCCGTACTGGGAAAGGGGAGGCATACTCGATAGGTCGTGAGATAATTTGTTACCGCAGTTAATAAGGGGCACGACGAAATGGGCACATTATAGAATACAATTATACATATTTTATATAGATGGACAAGGACTGACATGTTTCGCACGACGGAAAATATCTTTAAGCTATACTCGTGTTTTATAAGATGAAATACGTATAATTAATTACATATGGACACATTTTTCGATACCTTGCGTAATACAATTTAATGAGTATTACATTACAAATTGAGTACTGTATATTCTCAATAGTATAGACGAGTTTTATAGTTATATTTTCATCAGACAACATGCATAGGTCACATGAAACGTATATTTCCGCCGTTTTGTCCTGCGGCCAGTGGTGAGCAATAATCTATTTCAATCATCGAAAAAATTGCCTCACTTATCATTATGGAGTGCCAAATTTTGTTTAACTCCGGGAACCACCAAAGCCGTAGAAAGACCGCGCACTATCGATAACTATTAATTGCAATTACAAATACGTTATTAACTTCTACTAATACCATCCCGAAAACGTTTTATAACGATTATTTATTATTCAAAGCAATCAGTGATTGCAATCGTTATGAACTGTGCAATCATTTAACAGATTCGAGAACTATTCAGTATAGTAAATTTCATGTCGATCACAGAGGGTGGTAATATCTACATATGAACAAATGATGAGCACATATTCAGTGTAAAAGATGGTTGATTAAAGCTCCTTTGTTCGTTTCTCTCGGTAGCTCATCATGTTATCATTTAGAGAACAAACACTCAAGTTTTACCATCTCATTCGAAAGATTGCACTTTTCCCTGCATCTGCCAGTCTTGAAGACAACCAATAAGCATTACTGTTGTTATGTCTAGGTAACAAACACTTATTAAATTGCCCTGTTTTTGACCTTAGCTATGGCTAATTGGTCAGGGATCCGGGCTAACGATTTGATGAATAATTTTAGTTCTTAACTTGTTCTAATTTTGAATAAAAGTTAAATCGCGGATCCGTTGTGGGAATGAATTTAGGCTTTAAACATTTAATCACGTAGTCTATTTTAATTAGTTCGTATTTAGGGTGGGTGTTGCAAGTTAAGTTAATGGATTCTAAATACTCGCTTGTAAAATATGCTTCCTGTCTGGGTTTAGAATACCCCTGGTATTGGGCCTGGAGTTTCCTGAACGTAGCTTTGCGCCCTCCACGTTACCACGTTTACCACGGAAAGGAATATAAACGTAGAGTCCGCGGTGGTCCGCGTTACTCCGTGTTCAGAATGAATTTAAGGAAATGTGAGAGACCACGGTGGTCCGCGTTACTCCGTGTTCAGAATGAATTTAAGGAAATGTGAGAGTCCGCGGTGGTCCGCGTTACTTCCGAGATTAGAGATTGGAATGGTGAGTCCGCAGTGGTCCGCGTTACTCGCCGAGGTTTAGGGGTTGGAATGGTGAGTCCGCAGTGGTCCGCGTTACTCGCCGAGGTTAGAGATTGGAATGGTGAGTCCGCAGTGGTCCGCGTTACTCGCCGAGGTTAGCGATTCGAGGGTAATCACTAAAAATATACAAGGATTTCTCCTTACTCACTATTACTTTGACACTGGCTAGAAGAGTTTTAATGGTTTTTGAAGATCGGAGAGAACTGTCTAAAGGGGCCACATTTCGGCCCTTTTATATTATGTTGATGTTCCTTCCAGTGCTATTCCCAGGGGTTAGAGAGGGCGAGTTCTTCTGGCCTAATTGGCTAGGAACTCCCCGTCTCCCACACTCCTGGTGCCTTACAAGGAGTCTGCCCTTACAATATTTCTTATCTAATGTGGTGATAGGGGTTGGAGAGGGCAAGATTCTGGTGCTGGTTGGCTAGGTCTTGCCATCTCCCACGCACCCGATGTACTAGAGGGATTTTTTCCCCATTATCTCAAACGAGCGAGGGGCCCGTTTCTCCGTTTTCTTATCTTGAGCCCCTACTGTAGCAGCTCTGGCTGAGCCACGCAGTGACGTCAAGAGTGTTGCATATTTGGGGACGTAACACTGTCGCGGAGAACAGCGCCACTAGCAGAGAAAAGAGATGTGTAAGCCAAGATGGCGAAGGGACGTGTATGACAAATAAATAGCTCTGTGTTATAAAACCAAAAAGTCGTATATCAGATCCCTAACATAAATATGGCGCCCAACAGCGTTATTAGAACCCATCGAGAATGAGTTTTAAGCATTAAAAAAACAAAAAAAGTGAAAGAAAGTGCTAAAAGTAACGACGTCCCGGCGAGCATGCCGTGCCACGAGGCTTCGAGAAGCTAGACAATGGCAGCGGACAATACGCACTGAGGTCGATCGAGCAAATTCATAAAAAGATATTAATACACTCAACATGGCATCAAACAAGCAAAAATCAGTGGCGCCGAGAACCCGTGGCGTATCGAGACATAATGCAGTTAGCGTCGAGAGTATAGTGTATCGTGTATTGAGCAACCATATCGAGTGAATGCGCAGTAGATGTGTCGCGCCGGTAAGCAGCAACCACTGCTGAACAAAGGCGAAGCCGCGCGGCGTAACTGGTGCAAACAAAACATAACAGCGTATCCTTGTGTCGCGCACGCCAAGAATACGATCGAAATATTCTGAGCAAATTCTCGTCTCGAGAAAGTGTAGAATATATGCAAGCACATCGATAATTATCGTCGCGCATGGAGGAAATTATCGTAATATAAGAGAACGAAGCGTAAGTGCATCGACAAAATAACTCACACTACGATTCATCACAACAACTGCCAGATTGAACATTTTCTGGAGAAAGTTTGACAAAATCTGAGGGTTCAACGCAATGTTGGGTTGATTCCTGATTGTCGACAGCAGTCGACAACACTATCAACAGCCAAGCAGTCGAGAAGCAACTTGGACAGCAATAATAGGTTAGTGTCCTCTACAATCCCGTCCTTCTTCCAGATTCGATTTCTATCAAAATGACAGAGCTGAGGTAGCTAAAAATGTCGCGAGCGAGCATCAAAAGACAAATGACGCGTATCAATAACGTGCTTAATGCGGAAACAATAGCGGGAGAAGCCCGGATCAGGGCAAAGAAAATCGAGGAATAATATGAAAGCTTCAACGAAGTTCAAAAACAAATTGATAATCTTAGAATCTCAGTTGAGGTAAGTGAAGATGAAGAGTTAACGAATCAAATTCTAGAAGATTCAGAAGCGGAAAGAACAGTATTCAAAGAAACTTATTATGCCGCGGCTCTTAAAGCTAAAAGGTATATAAAGGGTGGTTAAATTTTAAGGGCCGATGTTGATTTTGAATAAAACACAAATTATTTAGGAAATTATCGTCAATTCTTTTTATTATGATAATATAGTATGGTTCAATTAAGTATGGAACAAAATATCGGCCAAATGGCCGCCGCGGCCTCGGCGGCGCACCTCCATCCGATGGTCCAAATTTTCGATGACGCTTAGGCATAATTGAGGTTCTATGCCGTTAATGTGCCGAATTATGTCATCCTTTAGCTCTTGAATTGTTGCTGGCTTATCGACGTACACCTTTTCTTTCAAATAACCCCAAAGAAAGAAGTCCGACGGTGTCAAATCACATGATCTTGGCGGCCAATTGACATCGCCACCACGTGAGATAACACGGCCATTGAATTTGTCGCGCAAAAAAGCCATTGTTTCGTTAGCTGTGTGGCAAGTGGCACCGCCCTGTTGAAACCACATATCGCCCACATCCATATCTTCCAATTCGGGCCATAAAAAGTTCGTTATCATCTCACGATAGCGAACACCATTCACAGTAACTGCCTGACCGGCCTCATTTTGGAAAAAATACGGCCCGATGATGCCGCCAGCCCATAAACCGCACCAAACAGTCACTCTTTGTGGGTGCATTGGTTTTTCGACAATCACTCTTGGATTATGATTCGCCCAAATGCGGCAATTCTGCTTATTGACGAATCCACTGAGGTGAAAATGTGCCTCATCACTGAAGATGATTTTCTTCGAAAATTGATCATCCACTGTTGCCATTTCTTGCCACCATTCTGACCATTGACGACGTTTGGAATGGTCAAGAGGCTTTAGTTCTTGAGTCAATTGCACCTTATAAGCGTGTAAATGCAAGTCTTTATGCATAATGTTCATCAACGACGAGCGTGAGAGGTGCAATTGTTGGGCACGACGACGAGTTGAGGTGGACGGCTCTTCAGCAACACTATCGCGAACAGCAGCAGTACGAGCTGTACGAGCATGCACTGGTGTTTTAATATCTCCTACAGACCCGGTTTGCTCAAATTTTTGCACGATTTTTCCGATTGTACGCACATTTGGACAATTAAATTGACCGAAAAAATCACGAAGTGCACGATATGCATTTTGATTTGAACGCCCATTTTCATAATAAGCCTGAATAACTTTAACGCGTTGCTCGATTGTGTATCTTTCCATGGTTCAAATTGAGTTAGTTTGAAATTGAGAAATGTCGAATGAAATGCAGAAAAAAAACTTTACGTTTAGGTGTGGTTCACATTCAACATCGGCCCTTAAAATTTAACCACCCTTTAGATGCAGAGCTGGAACAACAGCAACAAATGCAACAACAAATTCAACAACAAATTCAACAACAAATTCGACAACAAATTCAACAACAAATTCAACAACAAATTCAACAACAAATTCAACAACAAATTCAGCAACAATTCAACAAAACGGCGGAAATAATCAAAACCGAGGTGTACGTATGAAAATTCCGATTCTAGAATTACCACATTTTAGCGGAGAGTATGAACAGTGGCTGCTGTTCAAGGATGCATTTACATTAATGATTCACTTGAACACCGATCTGGACCCTATAGAGAAATTCCTATACTTGAGAAGGGTACTTCAAGGTGAAGCTTACAAGTTATCGCAGGATTCGATACCGCTGCGGCAGAAACCGCCGCTGCATGCATCAAAATGCATGGGAATTGTTGGTTAAAACTTACGATAATACAAAGCTCTTTATCAACACGCATCTCAATAAATTACTTGATTTTCCAGCAATAGAGAAGGACAAGCCGACTACAATAAGACAACTAGTTGTTCACATTCGAACACACTCGAATGCGTTAAAAACAATTAAACTCCCAGTAAATCAATGGGACGACATCTTGATCCATTTGGTCAAAGGCAAAATTCGGGGTCGAACACTCGAGATGATTAACAAAGCACAAAACAAGCAAGAGTCGTCGAAACCGTCAGTGGGGAAGAAACAGGAAAAAAGGATTGCTTTAGCATCAGTGACTCAAAAGGAATGCGCAATTTGCAAAGAAGGTCACGCGGTGTACCATTGCCCGAAATTTCTGCAGCTATCAATATCGGACAGAATAAAAGAAACAAAGTTTAAAAAGATATGCATAAACTGCTTCGGAAAGGGACACTTCGCTGCAGCGTGCAAATCATCAGCATGCAAAAGGTGTCAAAAGAAGCACAATACGTTGCTGCATATAGACCAAGAAAACTTGGACAATGAATCAAACGAAAATTCGTCGACAAAACCAGTCGTTACACATTGCACGAGAGAAGAAAGCTCGGGACAAGCAGAAAACGTAGGTATGAGTGCAAACTTCGAAAGAAAACCAACATCCCAGGTGATATTGTCAACGGCTCGAGTCAAAGTTGAAGATGTGAATGGAAATCAATAGAGTTGCCGAGTGCTGTTGGACCCAGGATCTCAAAGCAACTTAATCTCGGAAGATCTCGTACGAAAACTCAAATTAAAATGTAAAAAGCGAAGCGAGTTAATTAGCGGCATTAACAAAGCGCACACAAATATCAAGAATAACGGAGGTCAAATTGAAGTCGATGTATGCAGATTACGAGACAACTATAGATTGCCTGGTGTTATCAAGTATTACAGAAAGACTACCTCAGGTCAAGATTAACACCAATTTGATATACATTCCAGATGGATTGCAGTTAGCCGACCCGTACTTTTATGAACCTGGCACTGTCGATCTACTCGTAGGCGCAGGATTGTTTTGGCAATTAATATGCGTAGACTCAATTAAACAAGAGAGAGAAATATCTAGACTGCAAAACACACTATTGGGATGGATTGTAGGTGGAGAACTCATCGACGCCAGGCAAAAAGAAACGAAATTCTGTGGGCTCGTTACGAATGCAGCGATGCAAGAACAACTCGAGAGATTTTGGAGTCAGGAAGAGAGTCAAGAAACACGACGACTAACAGTTCGTTGAATCAGTGACGAGAGAGAGCACAGGACGATTTATCGTAGCTTTGCCGAAAAAGTCGGAAGTGATTTTGGGAGATTCAGAGAATCACGCACTCAAGAGATTATACGCGATCGAGAGACGCTTTAAAGCTAACCCGGAAATAAAAAGCGAATATCTAAGATTCATGCAAGAGTACGAGGATCAAGGACATATGTCGCAGGTGTCCAATAACTCATCGACGAGATCAAAAGACACGTATATAATTCCACATCAACCGGTTATCAGACCGGATAGTATAACAACGAAATTAAGAGTTGTGTTTGACGCATCGGCAAAAACTTCGAATGGAACAGCTTCGAACGATAAATTAATGGTTGGACCAAATCTGCAAAATGATTTAATTGACATAATATTGAGATTCCGAGCACACGAGTATGTTATAACGGCAGATATCGCGGCAGTGTTTAGACAAATAATAATTCAAGAACACGATCGCAATCTGCAAAGAATATTGTGGAGATCGGATCAAGCAAAACCAATTCAAACGTATTGCCTCAATACCGTAACCTACGGTACGGCACCTGCGCCTTATTTGGCTATCAGGTGTCTACGACAGTTAGCAGCGGACGAGACCGAGTTTCCGCAAGCATCAAGGGTGCTTCAAGAAGACTTTTATATGGATAATGTCCTGACCGGTGACGTACCGTGGAAGAAACGAGGACGTCGCAAAAGCAGTTGTCTGAGCTACTCGAGAAGGGTCAATTTCAATTGAGGAAGTGGCGTTCAAACGATCAGCGAGTTCTGGAAAATCTATCCAACGAGGGAAAAGTCAATAGCCTGTTAAAGATAGATAAAGAAGGACCATTCAAGACGCTAGGCCTTCTCTGGGATGCAAGTTCGGATACGATGCAATACAGCGTAACGATAGAGAAATCATATAAAATCACGAAACGTCTTGTATTGTCAAAGATCGCGCAAATCTCTGACCCATTAGGTCTGCTAGGACCTGTGATAATTCACGTAAAATGCGTGATGCAACGAATGTGGCAACTGAAGACGGGATGGGACGAACCCTTACCGCAAGAGCTACAATCGGTATGGAACGAGTACTATACGTCTCTACCGAAGATCAACGAGGCAAGAATAGAAAGGAACATTAACCCACGAAATGGAATGAGAGCATTTGACCTGGTCGGGTTCGGAGACGCATCAGAGAAAGCATACGGAGTGTGTCTATACGCTGTTTCGCAGAACGAAGAAGGAATAAAGCAATCTCATCTTAGCGGTTCGAAGAGTAGAGTGGCACCATTGAAAACTGTCTCTCTGTCGAGACTCGAATTAAACGCAGCACTTCTACTAGCCAAGTTGTGCGACACTGCGAGAAAGGCCTACGGTGAGAAAATCCGAAGCATTTACCTGTGTAGCGATTCAACCATCGCACTCAGTTGGATATCTGCACAACCAAACTTACAAAAGACGTACGTGGCAAATCGAGTTTTGAAGATTCAGGAGCTATCGCAGGACGAAGTGTGGCAGCACGTACCGTCGAAAGAAAATCCGGCAGATTTAATATCTCGCGGTATCACGGTCGAGGATTGGAAACATAACCTGTTGTGGTGGCATGGGCCGAAGTGGCTCATAACAGGCGACTGGCCGCAACGAAAGGAAATCGAAATTGACAAATCAGAAATGAAACCGTCAGCTGTACTTATCAGTATAAACGCGACGTGCAATGTGTTAAAACGATTCCCGTCATTCGAAAAGTTACAGAGGATACTGGCTTATTGCCTACGATTTAAGACAAACGCCTTAGGAGGAAGGATAGCAGGTCCTCTATCAGTTAAAGAACTGGTAATAGCTGAAAAATATATTATTATGATGACTCAAAAAGAAATATTTCAAGCAGAGCGTCAAGCTTTGAAACACGAGCGGGAGCTACCAAAGGGCAGCGCCCTCGCAGCACTCACTCCATTGTTAGATCAAGATGGAATCATTCGTGTGGGAGGTCGGTTATCACGAGCAGGCATTCCAGAAACCGAAAAACATCCGGTCATCTTACCGGCGAGAAATCACATCTGTCATTGATGTCTAAGTTCCTAACCTTTTTGCATCATTGACCTTTATTTACCTCTGCGGGACCGTCGCTGAGTATTACGTTGCAGGAATTGACGCAACCGTACCTCTTCCTCTGTTGATGCCAGCTGTCCCTGGTGATTTCTCAAAGAGGAACAACCATTGTCGCTGTTACCCTTCTCCTTTCTTTTTCTTCTTGGCGCAGCTTCTAGTGGCCGCTCAGTTTTCCTCCGAAGTCGTCATATGCTCCACCATTATATCTGGAGTTGGTATAGTTGTTAATGCTTTCTCCAGTTCCTTTCTCTCCTCATGGAAGTGTGGAAAACCGGTGAAGCACCGGAAAAACGCGTGTTCATCATCCTCCGATACTTCACATCCAGCTGAACACTCTGGAGAATCTTCATATCCGACCCGGTGGAGGTAGGGTCTGAAGCAACCATGCTCTAAGAGCGTCTGTGTCAGGTATTAGTTGACCTCTCAACCATCTACCTGACAGATTAGACGGTGTATCCACCTCCTCTTCGCAGACGCGTCCTATTTCTGCTGCCAGCATAGCAAGCTGTTTTTTTCGATTTGATTCTTCCATTCACCTCGGCGTCTAATTAATGAGCTCCTCTTATGATAATCATCTTCTTTCTTCGGTCAGGATCTCAATGGTTATCATTCCTATAATGGCACATGCCCCATCTTCTGACACTGTGCGGAATGAGTGTTTGACCTATCTTGTCCCTCTTTTTGCTGTCCGAATCCAATGCCCAAGCATTGAAGTCTCCTGCAATCGCGTGTAGGATCCGGTCATTGACGTCATCGACCAGCCGGTCCAGAATTCCCGCGAAGGTCCGGTAGGGTGTAGCAACTGAAAATGTGGACGCCGTTTATCTTGGCTTTCACGAAACCATCCCTTTGCCTCCCCATGGTTTCCTGGAAGGAATACTTGCTGTAAGCCCAGACAACGGCCTTATCCATTGTTCATTTCCCAGGATTAATGATCGAGGTTGCAGCAGGAGGTCTTGTGCTGCTCTCATTCGCATCTTGCGATTCTCATTCACATTTTTGCATGAGCGCCTGATAAGCTTTCTCTTAAGCTGGGGACTTATTGTTTCCAGCAACGTGCTGATAAGTATCCTTATCCTCTCTACCGCTACACAGTACACAGCGAGGTTTAGCAGTGCACTTTTTGGCCTTGTGACTTTTACAGCCACACTTAATGCAACACCCCGATCTATCTACAGTTCTTCTGCAGTTCTTGGACAGACGCCCATACTGCCACCACTTGAAGCATTTTATTGGCCTCATTATCTCTCGAATTCGACGGATAACCTATCCGATGCGGATTTTCCCTATATCGGTAGCTTTTTTACCACCTCAGTCGGTAGTATCACCACCGCTGTTGTGAGTGACACTATGAGCTTTTCGAATGGACTTAATGGTATCTAGTTCCACCTAGGTGTTCTCGCCACGGACGTGCTCGAGGGCATCGTATATTCCCTCCTTCGTCATGACTTCGTTAAGGTCCTTGATTTCGATCGTGGTCTGTTGTACTTTACTTTTAATAACCGCATCATCGCCGAAAGCAGTCTCAATGGCCGTGCAGAATTCAGCTCCTTGGTCCTGGCTTGCTTTGTCCAAGACAAGGATTATGTCCCCCGCCATTGTCCTGCGTATTTTGGAGACACATTGTTCCATATATTTCAGTGTGTCGTTCTTCGTCACTTTGCTAATGATCTCAGCATAGCTCGGCTGCACTTACCTCTCCATGATGAGGGCGTTGGGTACTACTAGTTGCTTGCGCTATTTCCTTCGCTGCTTTGACCGTACATTCTCCTCGTTGGTACTGTTGGAATCTGTGGCCGATGTGGAAAAATCTCTTCAATTTTCGTAAGCTTTGAGCTATCGAGCTGAAACTTTCTACAACAATAGGCATGAGGAAAAGGTTATCCAGTATTAAGTTTGACATGAATCGATCAAGGCGTTCAGATCTTATAGGATTATGAGTAGGTATAATGTTTTGAAAAAAATCTATTAGGTGTACAAATAAGTTTCCGCCGATTTTAATAAAAAATTGGGAATTTATTGTGAAAGGACGGTACCTAATGTTTTATCCGAAGTATTGTCCATCGCTTGCCAGTACTTTTTCCCATCTTTCTGGTAGCATATGGATACCGCGTTGGAAGAATGCTTTATCTTTTGAGGCCATCCACGAATCGACCCAATTTTTGGTATCTCCATATGATGTGAAGTGTTGCTCACATAGGTCATGCGCCATCGACCGAAACAAGTGGAAATCAGAAGGAGCAATATCTGGTGAATACGGCGGGTGGGGTAAAACTTTCCAATTGAGTGTTTCCAAATAGGTTTTGACCGGCGCCGCAACATGTGGACGAGCATTATCATGCAGGAGAATAACTTTGTCGTGTCTGGAGTAGTAGTGGGCTCGCTTTTCCTTGAGAGCTCGACTCAATCTCATCAATTGTGTTCGGTATACAGCTTCAGTAATGGTTTCGTTCGGTTTGAGCAACTCATAATACACGACACCAAGCTGATCCCACTAAATACACAACAAGAGTTTTTTTCCATGAATATTTGGCTTAGCTGTAGATGTTGAAGCATGGCCAGGTAGTCCCCATGATTTCTTCCTTTTTGGATTATCATAGTGGATCCATTTTTCATCACCAGTGACTACACGGTGCAGAAAACCCTTTCGTTTATGCCTGGCAAATAGCATTTCACATGTGAAAAATCGGCGTTCAACGTTTCTCGGCGTCAGTTCATATGGAACCGAATTTCCTTGTTTTTGAATCATTCCCAATGATTTTAACCGATGTGAAATTCCTTGTTGAGTCACTCCTAATGTAAGTGCAAGTTCTTCTTGCGTTTGGCACGAATCTTGATCAAATAATGCTTCCAATTCCGCGTCTTCGTACACTTTCGGCCTTCCGCTACATTCTTTGTCTTCGATGTCAAATTCACCGTTCTTAAACTTTTGAAACCACTCACGACAACTTCGCTCACTTAAGGCAGCCTCACCATATGCTTCTACAAGCAATCGATACGCCTCAGCTGCAGATTTCTTCAAATTGAAGAAGTAAATCAAAAGTTCCCGGAAATGATGCTTATTCGGCTCAAAACTCGACATTTTTGCACACAAAGAATATATTATACTGATAAAAAATCACTAATATTTGAAGGTTATGTTGTTGCCTGATGTCCAACCATACGATAATGACGTTTACATCTGACAATTTTAACAATAACTTACTGGTGGCGCCATCTTTTGTCAAACGGCGGAAACTTATTTGTAAACCTAATATTTTTGCTCTAACTTTCGTAAATTTTTATCGGTTCAACCGAAACTTGGCATACGAATTGTCTAGAGGATAAGGATACGTGGTCTTGAATGTAGTGAGAATCGATCAAGGGGTTCAAATTGTATTGAACGTGCAATGTTACTTCATTTTGTACTTCATTTTTAAAAATGATTTTGTATCTTTGACAAAGCGTTCACTATGAGTAATCCAAAATCGATCAACATACTTGCTCATAAACGTGATTTTTTATAGGTGGAAAATAATGCGGAAACAACGTGCAAGGTTCTATTATCACTTTGCAGGTGAATAATTATTTTCCTACAGGTTTTTTACATATTAAAATAGAATTCTTTAGCTTAGTTTATTTTTCCTTTGTTTTCACGCACGCCCGCTTGTGTTCATGTGTGTGTTGGGAGAAAACTTAGGAAATTGAAATAACTATGTCTCGAGAACGGGTTCAGCGATCTTCCTGAAACTTTCCACACGAGTTGGGATGTAACTCCCGCGATTTTACTGCAATTTTTCCCCAAAACGTTAACAAGTGTTTCATTTTATGATAATTTGAATTTTTTGAAAGAATGTCTGATCTCTAACATTCCTCTTTATAGAGGAGGCTTTGTTTTCTTGAGAATTTTTTGCGGCTTTTTAATTCTATGAGGAGGCTGGAATTTAGAAAACAATTACCCGTAGAGGAAAATCTGTAAGTGGGCGAGAATCACGAAGAAGCAATGTGCAAATTTTGATTTTGCCCGTAAATTTCGTTAATGAACCCATTGAGAGTCACTGACGCATGGAACAAACAATATATCCTTTAATATCCATATTTTTACGCTGAAAGGGTTTATTGTGTTGACACAATTCCACTTGCACTGACAATTAATTCTGAAGAGGGGAATTATCGAAAAATAGAATTATTTAACCTAGATACAAAATACACGAAAGTATATTTGTAGACACCTACCTTTTTCAGGACAAAGTTTATAAAGTATCTATTTCTTTTTTTTGCTCCTTTATATATTCTTTATTTATTTGTTTTTTGTTTTCACTCATACTTGCACTTGTATTCACTATTTTTATGTTCTTGTTACTAGGGGTAACTCTAGTCTGACCGTTTATATCTTGCTGGTCAGACGTTAGTTGATCTGAGAATTTTCGATACGCGTGATCTTTCTGTATCTGGCGTTTTTAGTCGCACTTTATAGGTCTCCTCCATTATGTCTGCCCATACATCCACCTCCCACCGACCCCGCAGGTCTATATAAGCTGCCTCTATCATAAATTCCTTCAATTGACTGGTCCTATTTTAATGTTCCCTGAACATTTTTTGATAGCTTTAAAATCCTTATCATACACAGTTTTGGTAGACTAGTGTTTGGCAGTCAATGGATCTTAAAAAATCCATTTCATGTCTCACGCTTTGCCCTGTGTGCTACTTTTACTGAATTTATGTTCATTCTGAGCGCTTACTGCGGGGTGTTCGTTTGCGTCTAAAGCAGACGCTGATAGAAAGCAACCATATAGCTATGTTGACCATGCTGTCGTATAGTTTTTTATAAGTGCCTCATGCATGTAGGGTTTGAGGATTGTGAGGTGAATCAATAACACACGAGTCTGATTAGTATGAAAAACGAAACAATAGAATATGAGCTTTATTGAAATGCAAAATAACGACATACGAAAAAGAAAAGAATCTCTGTCTCTCCTTCACCGTGGCTCGGCATCAACTACTCCTCCCGCTTGTCCCCACTATCGGGCGACCAACCAGTTGTGTCTTTACTGGGCCAGGGGCCCCGTCCCACATTCGGCCTCTCCTGCCATTCTCCGGTCTCCGGAGAGTAAACCTCGAACGGTTTCATCTGATCTGCTGACGATGTTGTGATTCGAGGTCCTTCTCCATCAGTCTGTCGAATCATCTCATATCGATCGTGTCCCTTGACACGTGTCACCTTATACGGCCCCAAATATTTGTCTCTCAATTTGGACCCTGGACCAAATTGCGTTCGTTTTATCGCAATCAGATCGCCTACACAGTATTTCGTTGCTGGCTTGCAACCTCGATCGTGCGTCCTTCGATTTTCTTCTTGGATTTTGCCAATGTTTTCCTTTGCAAGAACTCGTAAAGCCTCTCGTTCTTCGTTGAACTGCGATATCGCTTCCTTTTTGAGTAAATTAAGTATTTCGACGTCTTCTTTTTGTCTCATCTTTACTCCAAGGAGTACTTCGAATGGGCTCAAACCCACACTTCGCTGGAACGTACTGTTGATGGCCCGCTGGACCTTGTCGACGTATCGATACCATCGATCTGGATTCTCGTACGCCAACTTCGTTAAAATCGGAATAATTATTCGATTTATCCTTTCGACTTGTCCATTCCCCCTCGGGACACCCGTCGTAATGAGAACGTGATCGATATTCTCTTCGATGCAGTACTCCTTGAATTCCGCTGATGTGAATGCTGTCCCGCGGTCGCTAACGATTCGTTTCGGATTTCCAAACACTTTCTGTTGACTCTTCAATCGGTCTAAAACCTCGCTCGTCTTCGTCGTCTTCGTCGGATAGATCCAAACGAACTTGGAGAATCCATCGACTATTACAAATAAATATTTGTACATCTTCGACGTCGCCGTCATTGGCCCAAGATGATCGATGTGGTATGTCGCGAGAGGAACGTCACCCTTCGGTATCGTCTGCAGTTCCCCCTCTTTCTTTCCTCGTTTTCCTTCGGCTAGTATGCACCGCACGCAACAGCTGACGTATTTTTCGAGCTTTTCTCTCAGATTCGGAATATAGTACTCTGATTTGATACTCTCGAGCATCTTTTTGACTCCAAAATGCCCGTTCTCGTGGGTCTTCCGGATTACGTCTTGGTGCATACTCGTCGGTAGTACCACAACATTTTTGTCTTCTACTCGTTTCATCAGGACCCTGTTCTCGCACGAATAGTCTCCATACGGCTCCGTCTCAAGAACCTTCTTGATCACGTGTAACCTTTCCTCGTCGTCTTGCTCCTTTCGTATCACCGGTGTGATCTTGTCTTCGACTATCATCACCGGATATCGACTCAAAGCGTCTACGTGCTTGAGACGAGTCCCTGCGCGATGCTCCACCTCGTACTCGAACTCCTCTAACATCAAGGCCCACCTTGCGACCTTCGGCGAAATGTCGATCTTGCTCAACGTTTTTTGGAGCGCCGAACAGTCAGTAACCAGCTTGAATTTGATTCCGAGCAGATACACTCGAAATTTTTTGACTGCGTGTATTACCGCCAAGGCTTCGAGTTCATACGAGTGTAGCTTCTTCTCAGCGTCCGACGTCTTACGACTTGTAAAATACACTACGTGAAAACGGTCGTCTTCTTCGTCTTTTTGGAGCAATGCCGCCCCATAGCCTTCTTTACTTGCGTCAGTGTGTAACTCTGTGGTTGCAGCCGGTCGATAAATTCGCAGTATCGGCTCACTCACCAACAGCTGCTTCAGTCGTTCGAACGCTTCTTCTTCTTCGACTCCAAAGCGGAATCTTTGACTATTCTTCAACAGCTCCGACAACGGTTTTGCGATCTTGGAGTAATCACGGACAAACTTCCGGAAATAACCGGTTAGACCGAGAAAACTCTGCACCGCCTTCTTCGACGTTGGCTTCGGAAAACTCTTTACCGCTTTAATTTTCGATGGCGATGGACCGACGGTCCCTCCCTCGATGATATGTCCGAGGTACTCTACGCGACGCTTTAGGAATACGCACTTTTTCCAGTTGATGGTCAATCCTCTTTCTGCCGCGACTTTCAACGTCTCCTTCAAATTGGTCAAGGCATCGTCTTCGTCTTTGCCCGGCACGATCAAATCGTCTACGTATGTAAAAACAATATTTCGCCGGATCAAATCCCGAAATACTTCGTCGATGAATCGTAAGAATGATGTTGGACTGTTGCACAGTCCGAACGGCGTTTTTACGAATTCGTATTGTCTGTCTGGTGTAACGAACGACGTATACTTTCGACTTTCAGGTGCAACGGGAACGTGAAAGAACCCGTTTCTTAAATCGAGCACCGAAAACACTCTTGCGCCCGCGAGAGCATCGATCCGATCGTCAATGAGCGGCATCGGGAATCGATCTCGCGCGATCTTCTTGTTTAATTGCCGATAATCGACGCACACTCGATATTCGCCGCTCTTCTTCGGTACAATCACGACTGGACTCGAATATTTACTCTTGCTCGGCTGAATAACCCCTTCTTTCAACCATTCGTCGATTTGTTTGTCTAGGATAATTTTTTCTTTTACAGCTAGTCGTCGAGGTCTCAAACAAACCGGCGTGTCGTCTTCGAGCACAATCTTCGTCTCAACGTCTGTCACGACCTCCTTCTTCGGCACATGACCTTCGATGATCTTCTCAATTTCTTTACGATATCGATCGTCAACGTCGACTGACTTTGTTTCGACGAGGTTTACGAGCCTCAGCTCGCGAAATACGTCGTCGGTCTCCTCTTCTTTGGTGTCTGTCCCAGCTTTTCTTTGTTCGACTTTGTCGTTTCGGTTTCTGTCTATTGACAACTTCTTTATTGTGATCAACCCTCCACGTATAATCACTTCCATCTGTCTCGTGAGTTTTTTCCCCACTAGCATGTTGTGACTCATGGCATAATCGGGAATTACGTAGATATCTCCGTCGTATTCATCTCCGTGTATTTTCACTGTCGCGTGAAAAACTCCGTCCGACTTCACTCGCGCACTTCCGAATCCTTCAAACGTGTTCAAGGTCTCTCGCAGCGGAGGGCCGCCTACTTTTTCGCACTCACTTCGCCGCAACAACGTATATTCCGAACCCGTGTCTATCATCGCACGTATTTCCACCTTGTTTAACTCGACTGTGATCTCGTCGTCCGTCGACGAGCGAGTCACTACATTTACCGACCTCGCGTTACCGTCTTTCGTTTTCTCGCGTCCGTCACACTTCGCCGCAATATGCCCAAATTTATTGCATTTAAAACACTTCGGTCCGTCGTCTTTTTTCGGACAATTACGTGCGAGATGCTCGTTCGAACCGCACCCGAAACACCTTGTCTCTTTCTCGCCTTTCTTATTGTTACTCTTACTGTCTTTCGTCACTACTTTCGACTTACTTTTCTGTGTCTTACCGTCGGACTTTTCTTTCATCCGGTCGTATCGCTCGAGATTTTTTCTGAGCTCGCCAATCGCGCACGCACTGTACAAAATTGACTTTGCTGCTTCGTCGTCTTGTATCCCGTCGATGACATATTGCATTACGGCTTCTTCTTCGACGTCACCTTGACTCGCGATCGTGCTCATGGCGTAAACATACTGCCTCGGCGTTTCGTTCGTCTGTCTTTTCCGTTTTGACAGCTGTAAATGCACCATGGCACTGTTCACCTTCGTTTCGAATTCTTTCAATAGATTTTTCTTCATCGACTTCCACGTTGTCAGTCCCTTTTGTAGAGCAATATATTGTTTCGCGGAACCCTTTAATAACCTTTTCGCGTAAATCACTCTTTGCAAATCGCTCCATTGCAACAACTCCGACATGTCCTCAAATTCGTCAATCCACTTCTCGACTTGCAACTTATCGTCACCTGAGAAATGAGAGATACTTCCCTCGACGTCTTTTATTGTGAATAAACTCGGCGTGTTACATACGGGTCTCTCCATGCGGGCTGTCCTTCTTTTCCGCTTTCGCGCGTCGGTTTTCTTGACGCCGCGCGTCGCTTCCTCTTCGTCTTCCGAGGTCTCCTCGTGACGAGATACGATCGATATCGCATCGCTCTCTTCTTCATCGATCTCGTCTTCTGTATCGACGTTCTCTACATCGGTGTGTTCATTCTCTTCTTTATCGACTTCTTCGTCTGTATCAATTTCTTTTTCCTCGATCTCTTCGTCTTCTTCTTGATCGACTTCCTCGTCATTGTATCGATCCCAGCGACTTAATAATTCGGCTTTAGTGCCCCTGGTCGATAAGCCCGACCTTCCCAATCGATTTCTTAATTCTATTACTGTCGTCTTTGGTGTTGCAGACGCGGGAATTTTTTTCTTCGCGCCTCCCTTCGCCTCGGCCATTTTCTTCGTTTTTCTTCCGTCCTTCTTGCCCGTGTTTGTCTTGGCGTCTTTGCTGCTCGCACATGCCTGCTGTGCTTCGCCTTCCAGCGCTGGTCGCGCGTTCGTTTCACCTTGATCGTCCTCTGTTGTTGTTCTCGATCTTTCTAGAACCATCTTTTGCGTCTTCCAGCTTCTACGTCTCACTTCTTGCAACTTGTTGTTAATTATGTCGCGTAATTACCGATAATCACTCGCGGCTTTATTTTTCGAATATTTTTCAACTCGACGACTTTCGACTTGACTGCTTTTCGACACGGCGTCTTTTCGATTTGACGACTTTTTCGACTTTTTATCTTTTGACTCAACGACTTTTCGACTTATTACTTCACGACTTTTTGGATCAAAAGATTTTCGACTTGACGACGTTTCGACTTAACACCGTTACGACTTTTCGGTTTTCCACCGGAGACACCTTTTCGACTTTACGACTTTTTAGTCGACACCCTTTTCAGCTTTTTTTCCTCGTTCTCACACTTCTGCTCGAGGTCACGGTTCAACTCGACCTCTCAATGTAATCCCGGTTGAGCCCCCATATGTAGGGTTTGAGGATTGTGAGGTGAATCAATAACACACGAGTCTGATTAGTATGAAAAACGAAACAATAGAATATGAGCTTTATTGAAATGCAAAATAACGACATACGAAAAAGAAAAGAATCTCTGTCTCTCCTTCACCGTGGCTCGGCATCAACTACTCCTCCCGCTTGTCCCCACTATCGGGCGACCAACCAGTTGTGTCTTTACTGGGCCAGGGGCCCCGTCCCACATGCATCACATTTTGCCCACGGTAGAATTGACAGGTTCGCGCCTGCTGATATTTTTGCTTTTGTCATTGAGGCTTTAGCTGTCCAAACGCGGAGCATGATACTAAGACCCCTAGATAATCATACGCTGATACGATCTCAATAATGGAGTCTTTATGTTCATTGAATCGAGGGTCCATGTGTTGCGCTCTCCCATATTTTCTGGATATCATTATTTCTGTTTTTCTGTATCAAACGTTGAACTGTTTTAGTCGTTATTCGCCCCGAGCTTTACACATGTTGACATATAGTGGCCACAGGTGTCGTATTAATGTTGGACAGTTACGTACAGTATAATATGCAGTAACACACAAAAATATTGAAAATGAAGGTCATCAATTTAGCTTTCAACTGGTATAAAGAATAATAAGTTGGTAAAAAAAGTTAGCAAAATAATTCAAATATCTTTTCGATCGAATTTTAACCTGTACATCTCGGTTATTCATAAACTCATTTTGCTTATGAGACGACGGGTTCATCTATACAACACCTCTCCAAGGACTGGGATTGATACCAAGGGGCAAAGAGGAACATCTTCACTGACATCGAAGTCCAGTAGCTGAGTCGTCGAAACATGCGAGCTCGCAGAACGGCAGTCAACACGACGATACCATACGGCATAACGATATCAAGGCGTAGGAGAAATTGTAATCAGAAGATTCTCTTAGATCGGGCACTAAAAAAACCTATAAAAATAGTTAGGGCAGCCCCTGCCGTCATCTCGATATACCGGTGTATCGAGAATGCATCTCGCTAGCAAGTCCACCTCAACGGCAGCCTAGCAAGCGAGCAGCTAGTGTAGCCAGGGGAGCTCAAGCGAGAGCTCCCCTTGTGATGAGGACATCACAAGTCCGTGTGACGTAGATATAGGGTACGATAGATCAACAATCGAAGAATGGCAATAGACCACGTTTTCGCATAGTTTGGTTATCGACGAATGATCTACATTAATGAGGACGCGATGATAAGTTATCGTGAGACAGGGCCGGTATACGTTACTTCTCACCATCAGTAGTACTTCCGTTTGAATAAACCAGAACGGTATTATACCAATCGAGAGATTATTCCATTAATATAAATTCTCATTCCTTCGCGGACACGATTATATAGATGTGCGTGAACCTGGGTAAATCTTTCTGTGAGGCGTATGGCTGCCATAAATTATTCAAAATTATGACTATTAACAACATTCTATTTTTCTCTGTATCGCTATATTATTTATTATGTCTTATTGAATAAACCCTACTTTTACCCAGTATTGAAGCTAGAATTAATTCCCTCCCTGCTCGAGTTCAAACTCGACCCTTTTCAGGGTAATGTTAACGTTAAATATTATTACAGTAAATGTGAGATACTTATGTATTTTTGCTCAGTTAAAATTTAGTGAACACCGTGCACAGCAATCTTAACTGTTAAAAGCATAACGGCATAAATATTTCAAACCTCTGTTGAAACTGAACGAAAAAAATATGTACCTAATATTTTATTTTTGACAGCTTAATAAAGCTCTCAGTATATCCTGCAAGTATTGCTAAGAAAGTTTTATATCGTGATATTTCAAAAATATACAATTAAAAACCATGAACGTTCTCATAAGGACAGGATTTTAAAAAAAGCCACAGCATTTCATTTCAACCGGAAACTATTCAAAAAGGGAAGCAGCTGATGAAAGGAAAACATGTTATTAATGATAAAGAGCTAACGAAAAATGAATACAGCTATCTTATAGAGGCTCGAGTTATTGGGTCGTTCGGAAAGTAATTTCGTTTTTTCCCAACGGAGGACTTAATTGTATTTTTTCACATCCAACTTCACACTTAAGCCGCATAATCATATGTATTTTGACAGCTGATATAGCAAGGCTTACTTATGAAAAAATGCAATTGATTCTGCACAGTAGTTTTTGGTTGATACCCTATTAAATATGGAAAGTGAAAAACAGCATTTTCGGCATATTTTACTTTTTTACTATAGAAAAAATAAAAATTCTGTT
This sequence comes from Cylloceria caligata, assembly GCA_963942595.1. Lineage (NCBI taxonomy): Eukaryota > Metazoa > Arthropoda > Insecta > Hymenoptera > Ichneumonidae > Cylloceria > Cylloceria caligata. The sequence goes on from OZ012704.1 coordinate 23,804,283, forward strand.
CAAGCAAGAAAAAAATTGTCCGATGTATATGGGGAAGATGTGTTAAGTGAGCGCCAGTGCCAAAACTGGTTTGCAAAATTTCGATCCGGCAATTTTGATCTCGAAGATGCACCACGTTCTGGAAGGCCAGTTGAAGCTGATGAAGACACAATAAAGGCATTAATTGATGCAAACCGGCGAATAACAACTCGTGAGATCGCTGAGAGATTAAATTTATCGAATTCGACCGTTCATGATCATTTGAAGCGGCTAGGTTTAACCTCAAAGCTCGACATATGGGTTCCTCATCTTCTTACGGAAAAAAATTTGTACCGTCGCATTGAAGTTTGTGATTTACTTCTCAAACGCAAAGAAAATGATCCATTTATGAAGCGTATCATCACTGGGGACGAGAAATGGGTTGTCTACAACAATGTTAAGCACAAAAGATCCTGGAGTAGAAAAGATGAACCGGCTCAAAACATTTCGAAAGCCAATATTCATTGAAAAACGGTTATGCTATCTGTTTGGTGGGATTTCAAATTATTTTGAGCTTCTACCGAGCAACAGAACGATCAATTCTGAAGTGTACTATCATCAGTTGGACAAATTGAATGATTCACTTGAAGAAAAAAGGCCAGAATTGGTCAATAGGAAAGGTATCGTGTTCCAACAAGATAATGCGAGACCACATAGAAGTTTGACCACTCGGAAAAAAATTTTTGAGTTTGGATGGGATATACTGCCACACCCACCATACTCTCCAGACCTGAGACCTTCAGATTATCATCTGTTCCGGTCTCTACAAATTTTTTTAGACGGTAAAACGTTTAATTCAAATGAGGAGGTCAAAAGTCACTTGGATCAGTTTTTTGCCAGCAAAGAACAAAAATGTTATAAGCGTGGAATCACTCTACTGCCAGAAAGATGGCAAAAGGTATTGGATCAGAATGGATAATATTGGATTGAATAAAATATTAATTCACTATAAGAAAATCGTCTTTCATTTTTATAAAAATAATACGAAATTACTTTCCGAACCACCGGATATAATATAAACTTCTAGCACCATGCACAACAACGCTAAATGAACGTTTCATTTCTATTAAGTTTTTCTTTTAACTCTGGGAATCACTTAATCAATATCGTTCAAACTCCACTTTAGACGAGCGCCCTTACGCATTGGTACAAACGGGTACAAACGATTACTCATTGGTACAAACGGGTACAAACGATTACTCATTGGTACAAACGGGTACAAACGATTACTCATTGGTACAAACGGGTACAAACGATTACTCATTGGTACAAACGGGTACAAATGATTAATCATTGGTACAAACGGGTACAAACGATTATTCATTGGTACAAACCGGCACAAACTATTTCTCAGTGGTACAAACAGATTCTAACGATTATTCATTGGAACGAACGAATACAAACACTTATCTGCGCATTGGCGTTAGTAAAAGCTATTGTTGTGCCGCGGAATATTCCACTCCGTATTTCATATATTCGGGAATATTCCATAGCAAAGAAACATTGGAATTCGTTCAAGTCAGGAAACGAAATCCAATGCCCGATCGTATGAACGACCCCAAGAACGCCGACGCAGCATGAGCGACTCGCTTGGCGTTCGACGATAGGCTAACGCTAAAATTGCAAACTAAAGGATTTTCGGAAAGACAGTTAGCAACTGCTTTACGAAAGGACAGTATTAAATTAGATTGAAAAGAGAACGGTTGGTTCCTCGTTAAATACTCGAAACAACGCATTATTGTACTTCTTACTTTGATATATAAATAGGCAACGGAAAGTTACCGTTGTTTATAATAAATACTTCCTTTTATATAAATTCGCGTTTCCATCTTTTACTCGAGATCCATCTCCTTATCGGCAAACGATCCCAAAAAATAATAACTTTTAATATTATACCGACTACCGAATAATCCAATTACTCGGTACCGGCATAACACTATTTATCTTCAAATTGGCGGCAGGCCAGTTTTTTATACCCCCATATCTTTTTCTTTTTTTGGGTTTAAACAGAATAAAAATTAGCAATGTATATTACACACAAACTAAAAAAACAAACAAAAAAAAATTTTTTACGGAAAAAAAATGTAAAAAAATATTTTCAAAAAACATTTCCGGTACAAACGAGTACAAACGATTATCTTCGTAATGGCGTTAAAAAATGGTTTAGCACAATATGGGGTGCGGACCATTTTTTCTAACCTCCATACCCCACCCCCCTTAGGTACAAACGAAATTGACGGTGGTACAATCCGGCACAAACAAATGCAAAAAAATGACATCGAAAAGTTGGTTGACAACGTCACATAGGTTGTAAACGTATAGCTGTGTATAGCAGCTGTGATATAATATATTTATAATGAGGAAAGATTGTCAAAAACTAGTCACGAACAAGAATGGTGAAAACCAAAGGCGCATCAACTGGCAATAGAATAATACTTCAAGGGAAAGTATTTTTTCCAAATTTTCCCGCCTTAAAAAAAACAAGACGTTGCATATTACGACTGTGAAGTTTCAGAATTGGACGCAAAGACCTTCAACTCATAATTCTGATTACTCTACACCGCTTAGTAGATAGGGGCCAAGATAGAGAGATCTGTGGGCGTGGTCTCCCCTCTCCCTTCTGGCTTGTGATTGGTCCCCTACCTCCTTACCCACACCTCTCCCCTGCACCTGGTTGGTCGCCCCACCCTAAGCCCCCGACTGACGCGCCATCTAGGCGACACGTCCGCCATCAGTCGGACGCCTGTTACTGATGCGCCATCTATTGTTAATAATCCACAGAAGGTATGTAACCGACAGCAGGTAAAACAGAGTGACTTACCTACGGGTAGTGTAGATTTGGTGCAGCTATTGATAAGTAGATTGGGTCCTACATGTGATACCACAGATTGGGTCTTACCATTGAAAAAGAAGATAAACAGATTTGGGGTCCTACACATACGAGGTTTTGCTTTTTTACTATTTGAAACTTTAAAACCAGCTAAAATAATTATGCTAAGTAAAAACACGTGTAATTCTTTTGAAATTTGATAAAAACTGTTTTGTTTATTTAAAAAGATTGTCAGACATATAAAAAACGCTTCTCTCATTTTCGCGAAACTCATGATTTATAATTACAGCCTGTACAGTTTCTGCGAGCTGGTGCTGGACCGTCGATATGCGTTCTCGAGTCTGGTGTGTTGTGATGTAAACGGCACGGCAGGTACGTGGAAACCTCAGGGTCATTCTTAAGGTGTTCAGGTAGTTTGTCCCACAGAATAGATATTTTTGCTCCCCCATATTTCAACAGCAGGGGTTTCGGGATGTACTCGAGCTCCTGTTTGGTTAATTTCCAAGGATCCTTGGAGCAGTCGATCACGAGTATACTGTCAATGGGATCCATTATGGTTACGAAAAGAGTAAAATATGATTTCACCAAGGCGTTTTCTTTTCAACTAACCTTTCCTCAGCTGCTACGGTTATATATACACAAGGCCATTCCACCACTCTTTATTGTATTACAGCGCGCACTCGCCATTATAGGAATTAGGGCATCCACAGGTGTTTTCTCATGGTATACAAATACTGGCTAGCGCATCCTCCACCTGTATTCTTATTTCATCGATACGCTCCTAGAGTTATATATATATACATAGACATCGGGTTTGTGTCATAGTGGAAAACGCAGCATAGGTTGGGGTGATTTTCGAATAATAATGAGACAAAATATACAATGTGTAGAATTAATTCATAGTATTTTACAAGTAGCATCCAAATCGTTCTGTACAAGTTTGTACACAGGTGTTTCTATTACGTCCGTATCCCTTTATATTATTGTTTTTTATATTTTTCACACGTTTTATTTTACGGTTTGAATATTTTAATCGTTTGTAGTATTGTGCAGCGATGCGATCATTTTTCAACTTGTTTGTCGTAAAATGTTCAATAAAAGCATCTAGAGTATTACCACGAGCCATAAAATCAAGAAATATAAGGCAGTATTCGTCACACACTTTAGACTTGAATGATTGAAGGGGTTGTGTGTTCCACTCGTAGCTTCGGCAGTTTCGCCGTAGACGGTTATGGTGTTGCTTGATGAGTGGGGGCAATCCATAACTATCGAAAAAGATTCCATGGCCATTTTTATCAACGTAAGCAGCCACCCAGTGTCGACCCGGTAGATTATGATCGTATGTGTTTAATACCAATGCTGCGGGTCTAGACCAACGATTCGGAATGCGATCAGCCGGGAATACTCCTCTCGTCTGAGCAGATATTCGTTGTAGAGCATCGAATATCTGTAGACTGTTCATACTGTTTGGACAGCTGCTGTTGACGGTGGGGCTGCGATTGGCGACGTCTCTGATGATGATGATGATGATGATGATGATGATGATGATGATGATGATGATGATGATGATGATGATGATGATGATGCCGGTTGCGTGGTAGTAGTAGTGGTGGTTGCACTGGTTGCTGGTTGTGTGCGTTACTTGGTGGTGGTGACGGTAGTGCTGTAGGTGGTATGACTACTTGTTGGTCTCGACTTCGGTCAAGTGCGGTTATTTCATCGTTAGCCGGTACAGTTCCACCGTACAACGGTACCTCGGTACTGACACATGACAGCGTGATATCGTTGAATATATACTCTACGCTTAAACTTTTATTTATAGCACTTTCTTCAATCGATGTGTCGGAGTTCGGTGATTTTTGGTAATTTTTAATCAACGTTGATTTATCGAGAGGTTGCCAATAAACGGGACTCACTGCATCGAGTTCTTTGAAAAGGAGTCACGATCGGATTTTTGCCACGTTATTTAAAGCACACTTCACATTGTCTTTTTTCGAAACACCATGATGGATACAGTAAACGTTATTGACGGGCATATTTTTTAGAGACGGTCCCTCGTATTCTTCCAGATTGATGATTTCACGGGCCAGGACATCCCGTAAAAGCTCTGCTTTCTGCAAGCCTCTTGTATAAATACGTAAGGCGTAACGACACATCGAACGCAGATTAGCGTAGACTTTTTTCAATGGTATATCACCGTCAAGCCGTTCCAGTCCATGTTGAAAACACGTCAGTTTATTGTTGCTCGTAGGTACTTTCCTGGGCAGACCACCAAAGTCGTATGGTGGTGCGACAAGCCAGTGACCATAATGTTCCTCTTAAAGAGTCGTCACAGCTATCTTTTTTGGTAGAAAACGGTTGTTTGCATCGTAGAGTGCTTGAATATCTACTATTATAACGTCCATTATGAGGGTTTGATGTAGACTGATACAAGCCGCGGCTGCGTAGACGCGTTTTAAATACTGCAGTGCCGCGCGCGTGTGATGCCCTCTCACGCATTAAAATCTGTAATGACTTGTCGTGTGGAATCTATTTCTATTACATTATCATACTCGGCGTATACCACACAATTTAATGTAGATATCAACGGTGCTGCAAACCGTACTTCAACCCTCACACTGCCGTGACTTACGAGATTCCAATGACCGAAGCAACTTGCTCATAAGTCTGGTGTCAAATCAAAGACATACTGGCAATAACCTTTTGGATAGTCACTCCTGTTAATATCGAGACCCTCATTCTGAAAGTGTATACCGGTACCGCTGAAGAGTGTGTGATAACTGTCTATCCAGTTTTCGTTGCCACCAAACGACGGTTGAAGAGGTTTGCTACGTATTTGTTGACCATTGACGTATAGAGACAGGAAATTCATCGAATGATTATTAAAGTTAAATGGGTTTAACGTTGTACTGCCGTTGAATGCACGGTTATTCACAAACCCAAGAATTATTCGTTTAGGCAATTGGCCTAGAATAACGTTATTCAGAGTATCGCCAATGATACCGCTATGCATCGTAAAAGCTTTAACCTCAACCCTTGTTATGAGATACTTTGCGGTTGTTTTTGCAAGCATTTTGGCATGAGCTATCAGCACACCTGGTGCGATTTTTGCTCGATGGACGAGTAATGTTGCCTCCGTGATATGTACTCTATGTGTCACACCAACAGCAGGAGCCTCCATAAGACAAAATTCGTCTTTTGAGCGTACAAGGCGTAGCCGTACCTCCACACCGTTCAACAGAAATTTATCCTGATTAAATACATCACAGTGTAAATGTCCAATCATATCTAGAGTCCGCCCATTCTTTGTGTACTTTTCACGATTATGCAGACCGCTATTAGGGGTATTCGATGCACCTGGTAAAGTGTCAAACATACCGGGTGTATCAACGTACCAAAGTGCGGTCGTTAAGTGTGAATTCTTAGCAGCCAGCCCATAATTAAGTAACGTTTCAATATATGCTCTGTAGGGGTATGCATTGTTCGGCGGTGCCACGAGTTTCTGGTTAAAATATACGTCTACCTGATTAAAAAAGCTATGTAGAAAGTTATTAACAGGTGCTACGTTGTATTGTGATTCACCTGTTGGTATAACCTTAATATTTACAATAATCATTGTATGAACCAGATTCAGGTATTCTTCACCGTGACCAGGTATGACAAATTCCAGGGGTCCGTCATCCGTGAGGGTTGACACAGTCTTGTAGTGTATCCATTGTGATGCTTCTACAGCCGTCTGCGTTGGAGGTATGGTAAATAAGTCGAGCTCCGACTTCATACATTCGCACGAGGGCGAGTGCAAGAACGACATTGTTAGACACTTCCAAAAATATCACTGGTCTTTACTCGTTTGTGCCTACTGTTGCTGCTGCTGCTTCCTACGCCTCTCTTCCTCTTTGTTATTGTCTCTTCTTTTTATTCTTTGGGCTACCACGATGTTTCTTTGTAGTAGTAATACGTCTACGTCTCGTTGATTTTTTCTTCTTCTTCTTTATTCCTAGCGACTTTTTCGAAATAGCAGTACGTCTTTTCAGCGTCGTCCGCGTGGGTGATTGTCCTGATACCGACTGCAACATGCGCGCTGCGCCTATAGCGTTATATCCTGAACCATTCATGAGAAGAGAAATTTTTCATTGGCTTTCCGTTGTAAATTATCTCCAGATTCGGCTGCACGCCGTCGCAATGACTCCCTGAATTGTATTTTGTGGCCGCTCACATCCTCGATAACGTGTAAACTCGTGCGAATGGCTTCTTTCCCTATAGCCTTAGCACCTCTGGTCAACAGTGGTAAAACACTTCGAAATAGACCACCGAGAAAACTACCGATACCGTGACCGCGCTGATGTGGTGGGCCCGCAAACACGTTCCCTATATAACCGTGTCTATCCCCTATTTGATTCTCATAATACGTCGTATAATGAGCACACATATTGTCTAATTGAGTCGTTTGAAATGAAGCGTGAGCGTTAACGTTCCATACTCGAATGCAATAGGATTACCCAGATGATCTCTTATATCCACCTCGATCGTCCTGAAGCAATTGTTGAATAAACCTATGTAATTTGACGATGCGAAACTTTTTACTTGCGTTGTACCATACGTGTAGTTTTTTGTATTTAAATTTACAATCCTGAGTAGTGCTGTCTGTGTATCACCTACCGTATACGGTACACAAATATCTGTGTAGACAAAAAGCTGATCGGGTAGAGCTCTATTTATACAGGCTGGTACTCGTCTTACGCGTGGAACGCCCCACATAAGCTCCAGGTAAAGACCCGCTGAGGTTTCTCGGTCAAGCAGCAGTTCTTCGTGTTTCTCGAAGCTCAGTATGCGCGCTATTTTACTACTCACTCGTAATATACGGGGATAGCCTAGAGGCTCAGGGCACGAGTCTGTTACCTCAGCCTCAATGGCAACGTAGCCTATGGCCCTTTCAACATTTACAATTTTTATGCCTGCTTCTCGCAGCCTTGGTAAATCATTGATATTTTCCACAATTTCCTCATGATTTTTGTACAACCGTCGAGGTATTCGGTTTGTAGTAACTTCTTTATTCTCACAAACCACCCAACCGATTATCGTATCGTCTTCTTGTAAATGCATCATTGTACAGGGTATATGAATTTCCGATAAGCCAACAACCCAATGGCCCTTTAACGATTTTTCGCGTGGCAATTGAGTTGCAAAATGTGTTGTCCTATTTTCGGGAAAATACTTCATACTGCTGTTGCTCGGCAGAACAAGAAAAAAATTATCATCGTCATGCATTTTGCACAAATTTCCATTTATTCGAGACCGTGAACGCTTGACGTTGGTATCCACGAGTTAAATTTTGCCGGATATCCCACCCAATTCACGAAAATTTGTTTTTTCGCACCGCGTCCTTTTGTCCGTAAAACTTGATCAATCTTGAATTCTTTATTCTTCTCCATACGTTTCTCATGAACGCTCATCAATTCTTCGGGGTAAAAGAAACCATCGATAGTCTCGTCTTCGAGATCGCACAACACATACACATACAAACACTGGCGATGTAAAACTTTTTTGATACGGAAAATTTCTTCACTCCAATTTTTCTCGTAACCTTTTTCGAAGGTGCCTTTAGTTCTACTGATTCGAACGTAATCCCCGGGTTTGTATTTATACGTTGTGAAACGTCTGTTTTCACGTCGCTTCACAGCACTAATTGTCATATTACGCATTGCTGTATCGACATTATACAGTGTCACGGCAGCCGGCTGCATTTTTATGGTTGAATGTATAGCATGATTATACGCATAAACCATTTGTTGTAGTATATCGATGTAACGATGAGTATTACGATGTGTGAAGTAACGCCACATCCGCTCCTTGAGAGTGCGATTAAAACGTTTGACAATCGAGGCTTTTACATCAGGATTACGTACGATGCGAAATTGTATGTTTTCATCTTTGAGAAATTTTTGGAGTTCACCGCCGAGAAATTCTTTACCACGGTCGGTTTGTAGTGAAACAGGTGTACGCCCCTCGTTACGCTCGAGAATGCGTTTAAAGGCCTTTGTTACCTCGCGCACCGTTTTGTCCTGCAAGGGCTCGACCCACGCGTATTTGCTGACGACGTCGATCACCATAAGCAGGTAGGAGATGTTGTCGTTATAGCTCCTCAAAGAACTTAGATCCACGAGATCAACCTCCCAGACGTCGTCAATATTTGTAACATTATAATACAGCCGTGGAAAGACACGCCGCACGGGTCTATGAATGGTATAACTATCCTGCTGAGTCAACCAGTCGTACATGGCGTCAGCTTTATTTGTGCCACTGATCAAACGTCGCGCGCCAGCGTATCCAGCTGGATGCGAGGGGTCATAGTACACTTTTTCGAAAGTCATCTTTTACCTCTCGTTGTACAACTTGTTCTAAATCTTTATCCACTTTTGAAACGCTTTTATTACTTTTGTTTTCCGCTGTTTTGAAGAAGGGTGTATTTCGTCGCTGTCGTCATCGTAGTCGTCGTTAGAATTATCGGCGATGGCACTCACATCCATAGAATGCGTATCGTTATGCTGCAACATCTGATAATCTTTTCTTGGTCGTTTAATACCTCTGGATACACCTATATCCCACAATGCGTTGTTCCCTATGAATTCACGTGGAACGCTCTTTGCTCGTAGACTAACGATGAACTCCCGTCTACCTGTTGCTTTAAAGTTTTTTCTACCTTGTACAGCATCGTTTATAAGGTCGACAATATTAGAATTTGGAACGAGAATGCTGTCTATTTTCACACAACCTTTTTTGTCCTATCTTATGCTTTTTGATTCATCACTCGTGGGTTTGCGTAGAAACTTTAATAGCGCAGTCGCTCGACGTTTATATTATTATTGTTCAGCTCAGACGATGTTTCAGGCGTGGATGATGGAGCCGGTAGTGAAAACGATTCGTTTTTCGAACCAACGAGATATAGATAACGCTGCAACACTTGTAAATACTCTTTCCATTTACTAGCGTCGTCTTCACCATACTTGTTTGATTTTAAAATTTTGTATAACTCAGTGTCCAGTCTTGAAACAGGATCACCCTGTGTCTGCACTGCTTTCTCGTTAGCTGCTGGTGTATGATCGTTGCCAGAACCGCTCGTAGGAATTTCGTCGTAACAACCGATGGCATCGGTATTACCATCGTTTACCTCGGTCATTGGCACTAAAAACATTTTTTTCGCATGTTCCATTACGTGAATGGAAAAGATTAATAATTTTATCCGTAACACATAGAACTGTTTTCTCAAGCGCCACTACCGTCAACCAATTTACTAAACAAAGTTGAATTATTAAGCGTTTCTTTGCTCGCCAATTATATTGCCGTTTCTTACGACCGCCTCTACTACAACCACCACCACTCTGCTTTGTCACACACCTTGTGACAAGCTGTCGAAGTATATTTTAATATTTTTTAAACGTTTTTTAACACTTGACTTGACACAAATGACTCCTTGTAAAATGTTTAACGCACATTCACAGATACAATTGATTAAAGGTTTATCGGCATTACGCAATATTGCTTTTCGCTGTTTTTTATTCGAATGACAAATAGCGTTAAGCAGGGCTATACAGCGTTCATCGAATGGAATTTAATGCGTATTATTTTTCTTCTTTTTCTTTTTCTTGCTGCTGCCGCTATCCATCATTAGCGTAGTTTCACAATAGGTGGGGTTCGTTGAAAAACAACTCCTTGTATGATGTTGATGATGATGAAGATGATGCGTACACGAGTCATCCCCTTTACTGACTGATGCGGTATCTACTTGCGCTTCCAATTAAATACGTTGACGAGAGTTTTTCGGCATGTAGACCAACATTCGTGGATCATCGGGAAATATCATTGTGCGACAACGACAATAATCAGGTGTCGATTGTTTAAGATCCAACAGTAGATATCCGTGCGGCTATGTGATAGCATCGTGATATGACTCAGTTAAAAAGCGTGGGTTTTCGGGGTATACTTGCCTCGCTAGATGTCTAATTTGTGCTCGATCACGTGGGTTTTTAAATATAACGATATATTTGGCGTTTAAAGATATGTTATGCCGGTACCGAGTAATTGGATTATTCGGTAGTCGGTATAATATTAAAAGTTATTATTTTTTGGGATCGTTTGCCGATAAGGAGATGGATCTCGAGTAAAAGATGGAAACGCGAATTTATATAAAAGGAAGTATTTATTATAAGCAACGGTAACTTTCCGTTGCCTATTTATATATCAAAGTAAGAAGTACAATAATGCGTTGTTTCGAGTATTGAACGAGGAACCAACCGTTCTCTGTTAAGTCGAAATCAATTCTGTCCTTTCGTAAAGCAGTTGCTAACTGTCTTCACGAAAATCCCTTAGTTTGCGTTTTTAGTGTTAGCCTATCGTCGAACGCCAAGCGAGTCGCCTCATGCTGCGTCAGCGTTCCTGGTGTCGATTGTACGATCGGGCATTGGACTTCGTTTCCTGTCTTGAACGAATTCCAATGTTACTTTGCTATGGAATATTCCCGAATATACGAAGTACGAATATTCCGCGGCACAACATCCCTCCCCCCTTAAAAGGAAAAATTTTTTCTCTAAAAAATTTTTTCTGCGATTGGTTTCCCGTATTTCCTCTTACAATTTGTTAAGGTTTGATGTTATGACAATACAATAAAAATTTTCATTTTTTTTTTTTCATTTGTAACGATGAAGTTTTCCTTTTGCTTCTTATCGTCTTTCGTGCCGAGCGAGTCGTTCTCGGTTGGGGGGACGGGTGCATACTCTGGCCAGCTCGGATCGCAGTTGCTCCTCTGGCTGTTGTCGTCCGAGCGGCTCGAGGTTGATGTTTATCTCGGCTGCTGCCGGGGTCGTTGCCTCGCTTGTCCTTGTTGGCGTTCGGTTTCGTTGATACCTATAACATTTAAACAGAACATGGCTAACCAAGGCTATTGGCGCTACTGCACCCAGTGAGTAAAAACTCAGATTATGGATGTGTTGCATCCTGTCTCCGTCTGTATTGAGGCCGTCCATGATTTGGTCGGCTCGAGCTCCGAGCTTTTGAAGCTCTTCCGGGTCTCGCAGCACGCTCTGTAGGGGAATTGTCCTCTCTGTCTGCGTAGGGGACGCCTGGGCTTCAATTTCCGTTAACGTTAAATTGAACGATGGGAGATAGTTTTCCCGGATGATCTGTGAGGTCCGCCCGATGGTTTTTATGCTGAAATCTTGGGCGGTTACTATACATACGCCTACTAAAGCCAGTATGCCCGAATTGTGTAATATTTCGTGTTGAATGGGAACAATTTTTCCGCAACTTATTCCTACAGGTTCGGGTGTTGGCGCGACGTACAGCCATCGCCCTCGCTGTTGCATTGGGATGATGAGGGGATGGTTTAGTTCGATGACCCTTTTTCCGCATTTCTTGCCGTTATCAGTGTTCATTTTCGCGTAAATGAGGACTTCGCAAGGGGCATCGTTCGTAATTGGAATCGTGGGAAACCTGGGTGGGCAGATGTATGATTTGCCCAGCGTTTTGCACGTTCTTATGTCGTCGGTCGTCATCCTCAAGTATTGACGGTTCTCGAGATCTATTACGACGTGGGTCTCTGTCGCATCAACGTAGTAGTATTTGTCGTTGTCGGCGCGCGTAGGTATAGGGTATACCTTTTGAATGCTGTACTGTTGCTGCCCGATCAGCGGTATATCCAACACGAGCACTACCGCGTTGCCTTCGCTGTAGGCCTTGGTATCTGCCAGTCGCATAAGTGTTGGCACTTGGTCGTGCGTTATTGCGATTGGGAAACTACTGCCTGATGGTAGGTGTGGTAGTGCTTCGACTAGATGTGCTATGAGTGTGTGTGGCGGCAGGGACGTTGCTCTGGGCTTACCGCTGGCTATATCGTCCACCAGCCACGCTAACTCCTGTACGTCGTTGAGTAATGCTTCGACCGCAATACTCATCGCGTTGAGCGTCTCATCTAAGTGTTGGCGTCTCTTTATGTAGTATACCTCTCTGTCGAGTGTGCTGTTCATACGTTGCATTTGGGCCTGTAGAGTCCGTTCGTTGGCCTGTATGTGTTGGGCGCTCTCATTGAATAGGCTGAGGGTGGTTTTGATAACCTGTACTTGGTTTTTCAGCCCTTCCTTCAAGGTCTGATGGGACGCTTTAAGGTGCGTTATCTCGTCGTGGAGTTCCTGTGCGTCGGCGGCGTCAATGTTTCCCGTGATGGCCTTGATTATGCTTCCGAGGCCATCTACTAACCCTCGGCATTCTCGAACGGGACGAGTCCCGAGGAGGTCAAATATTGTCGATACCCCCATCTCTATCCTTCTCTTCATTCTAAGTACGGAATCGTCGAGGATGGGGCATATGTCATTGATGCGGGTTTCGTTTTTGCACAGCTCCGTGAGGCGTTGTAGATTTGCGCTGATCTCTGCTTCTCTGTGCATTAGAGCGGTGAGATCCAGCCGGACGATCAACCGCCATGTTGACTGGGTTATCTTGAGGCTTCCGATTTCTTCGTAGTATATGCCTGGAGAGCTTGTAAACGCGCTGACGACGTAGTCTGGATGATGCTGCGTGGGATTTGCTAGTCCTTCCTTTGCTGCTATCAACCTGTAAGGAGGGAGGGGAAGAAGCGTGAGAATGCTTGCTGCGTTGGTTCCCTTTCTTTCCTTAATGCGGAGTGCGAGAGCTTCTTTGCTCATTCGCATTTTAGCTAACCTGGCGCTAACATGTCTACCGTTTATTTCCGCGTCTCGGGATCTCGCGTCCACGGGGCCGTACTATGCAGGGGGAGAAACTTATCCCCCGAGGTGCTGGGGCTGGTGGTGAGTATTTGCCTTATCTTTTTTGGGTTAATTCCTTCGTATTTTCCTCAGTCTAGGATTTTTTTTTATTTTTTCAGAACGGCCTGGTCGTGGTACCGGGGCGAAATCGTCGACCGTTGTCGAAGGAGGTCGTGGAACGCTTGGCCATACGCAGACGCCGAGAAGACAACCGTAGGGCTGTTTATTGTCTGTGGGGCCTGGGGCCCTGGGTCGGAGATGACTGGGAGCCTTTCCCAGATTTCATTGGGCTGAGCCGTTTATTCTCTGAGGGGACCTGTCCTTCGTGTGGAGCTGATTTAACTTGTTTATAAAAATTGAAATGGACTGTTCTAGAAATCGAATTTTCTTGATTATATTTTCTATTTTCAAAGATGTTTATTTTATTGAATTTCCTCTCCTTGCGCTCCGCGGAGCTCCCTTCCCACATTTATTTAGTGGTTTAATGTTCAATAAATAGTTTTAGACGGTTAGCGTGTACCGTTTGAGTTTTCCGTCCCTTCCGGACGATGAAATTGACGGGAGGTCTCGCTTCCACAATCTCGTGGGGTCCCGTCCACTTCGGAGTCAGCTTGGCTGACCGCCCCCTGCGCACCGTCTCGTCGCGTAGGAGTACGCGTTCGCCGACGCGGTACTCCTGCACCTGTGCGCCTTGGTCGTATGTAGTCTTCGACCGTCTTTTCGCGCCTTCCAGGTTCTCTCGTGCTACAGTCCATGCGGCGCGTAATCGTTCGCGTAACTCCTGGACGTAGTCGTCGTACGCATAGATGCGGCGGGGCTCCTGCTTCACGGCAGTCGGTAACTCTGCTTCGCGTCCGTATACCAATACATGGGGTGACAATCCGGTCCCCGTATGTGGAGTGGTGTTGTACATGAACATTGCGTACGGCAGCCACTCGTCCCAATTACCTTGATCCTCATTTATGAAATTTTTCAGGTATTCTGCAAGGGTGCGATGCGATCTTTCTAGAGCGCCATTTGATTCCGGATGGTAGGCCGTCGTTTGTATCTTTTTGATTCGGAGCAGTCGACATATTTCTATGAAGGTCGAGCTGAGGAAGTTCGTGCCTTGATCCGATAATATTATTTCCGGTGTACCGTGCCGGCAAATTAATTCTTCTACGAGCGCCTTTGCTACTGTCGAAGCCTCTTGGTTCGGCAGTGGAATCGCTGCGCTGTACTTGGTCAGTGCGTCTTGGATCGTAAGTATGTATTTTTTCCCGTTGACGCTCTCCGGTAGCGGTCCTACGATGTCGACCGCAACCTTTTCAAACGACCTCGAGGGGGTGTCAGTTACCACCATCGGTACTCGTTCCCTTTTCCCGATTTTATTTTTCTGGCAGGATTCGCAGGATGTTATATATTTTTCCAAGTCCCTTCTTATGCTGGATCAGTCGTACTTGGTCCGGATCCGATGCAGCGTACGCCTGATACCCTGATGCCCTCCTATGGGGGTGTCATGGTATTCCTTTATGATTTTCATGCGATCTTCGAGGAGGGGAATGGCTACGCCACTGCGGCAGTCGCTGCGCTCTTTCATAATACTGTCTCCGTCTGTGCTGCCGGAGGTTCGCGGGCTGTGGCCCCCGCCTTGCCTCGCTTCCTCAGCAGGCCTTTGCGGTGCTCTGTCTGCAATTTCTTCGCTCGGCGTGCCCACCGTTAGCTCCGCTGTTGCTGCGCTCGCTCTGTCCTTTTCAGCGATGTTCGCAGTCTTACTCGTGCCTGTCTGCACTAGCTTGCGAGGTCTGCCCCTTCCCCGACCGCTCGGCTTCGCGGCGGGGCTGTGTGGTTCAGTAGAGCGATCTGCAGGTACGCTGCGAATCTCTCTATCTTCTTCTGGCGCATTGGCCGGCGCGGCCTCTCTCTCTCTGCCACGTTGCTCGGCTGGCCCGCTGTATTCTTGGCTCTCCGCTTTGTGCGGCTGTCCGTACTCGGACGCTTGCTGTCCTCGTCTCTCTCGCGGACGGGCTCGACCTCTCGCTCCAGCGAGCTACCATGGCTATACGGGGTATCTTCGGCCGTCCGCTTTGTGCGGTCATTCGTTGTGCCGAGTTGCCCCATCGTGCTGTCCTCTTCCGACTCACGGACTTCGTTCTTCGCTCTCGCTTGGGCCCTCGTAGTAAGGTATATTCTACTTAGGGCATCGGCGTTTGTATTACGCTTTCCGGCCTTATATTCAACGTTGAATTCGTGTTCGGCCAATTTAATTTTCCAACGCATTAGTCTCGAACCTGGGTCCTTTACTCCGAACAGCCAGGTGAGCGGTTGGTGGTCCGTCACTACAGTAAAACGTGTACCATAAATATATGGTCGAAATTGAGCGAGAGCCCAAACTATGGCGAGTAACTCTTTTTCCGTTGTTGTATAATTGAGCTCGGCCTTTGACATGGTGCGGCTCGCGTAGCATATGGGCAAATCGTCCCCGATCTTGCCTTGCGATAAGATTGCGCCGAGCGCCCTGTCCGAGGCATCTGTCGTTACAACAAACGGCTTCGTGAAGTCTGGATACTGCAGTATCGGTGCTGTGGTAAGGGCTGTCTTCAGTTCTTCGAAGGCGGCATCTCTTACTGCGGTCCACTCGAATTCAACCCCTTTCTGGGTTCATTCTGTGAGTGGCTTCGCGGTTCTCGAGAAATCCTTGATGAATTTCCGATAGTAGCCAGCTAGTCCGAGGAAAGATTGTACTCCTTTTATATTTCTTGGTACTGGGAATTCCCTTACTGCTTCCAGTTTCTGCGGATCAGCACGTACGCCCTCTTTGGATATGATGTGGCCAAGGTACTGCGTTTCCTTGCGCAGGAACTGGCACTTGCTCGGTTGCACCGCTAGCCTGGCTTCTCTTAGCCGCTGCAGTACCTCTCGCAGCCTGTCATTGTGCTCCTTGAAGGTCTTGCCGTGAATTACTATGTCGTCTAAGTACACATAGCATTTGACGCCCTGCAGTCCTGCCAGCGCGGAGTTCATCAACCTCTGGAAGGTTGGTGGAGCGTTTTTGAGTCCGAAAGGCATTCGGTTATACTCGAAATGGCCCTGTGGTGTGGAAAATGCGGTCTTTTCCTTGTCTTGCATTGCCATCGGGATTTGATGAAATCCAGAGGCGAGATCCAAGGTCGTATAGTATCGGGCCCTTCCCAGCTGGTCCAATATCTCGGTGATATTAGGCAGTGGGTACGAGTCTCCGATGGTGGCTTCGTTCAGCTTCCGGAAGTCCACTACTACGCGCATTTTTCTCACTCCAGCTGCGTCAGGTTTCTTTGCTACAACCAGCAGCGGGGCGTTCCATTGACTCCGGAAAGGTTGGACAATGCCTTCCTCCAGCATTTCGCGGGTCTGCCTCTCCACTTCTCTCTTGTGGGTCTCGGGCAGCCTGTATAGATGCACCTTAAGGGGTATCACATGTTCTACCATAGGCGTGCATGGCAGCCTGTCCCCCGGGAGGTGGAACACATCTTCGTATTCTCTCGTGATCTCATCGAGCGCTTCGCGCTCTTTCTTATTGAGATTTCGCGCGTCTAGCTCTTGAGCTAGTCGCGCGAGGCGGTCGGCCCCTCGCTCCGCGCTGACGGTGCATACTTCTGGCGTCGCGGCCTCGGGACCGTGACCCACTGCCGTTATCACTAGAGGCTCGAGTTCCACCACCGGGCGTTGTACCTCTACAGCCTTCTTGGTGGTGTTTATTAGACTTACTGCACAGCTGCTACCGTGCGGCGGCGTGATGCAGGCTCCCATTATTATTCCGTTTCCGAGTTCCATTTTAGAGAGCAGTCCGATAAATTTGCTCTTGGTCGCGGCGTAAGCGACGGTCTCGCTGCGCGGCGGCAGGGTCATCTTCACCGAACCGTCTAAAAGCGGCATGCAATGTCCGTATAGTTTAATCATTTCGCCGTGCAAGATGTCTGCTTTATGATGTTTAATGAAGTCCATACCAAGCAGTCCGTTGACCCTCAGTGGCACGGTGCTCGGGACGATGTAAAACCAATGCTCTACATTTAGAGCCGGCGTCTCGAGCGTGATTTTCGCTATTCCTAGAGGAGTAAATTTTTCGCCCGCCACCCCTTGCAATTCCACTTTGCAGTCTTTCACCATAGTCTCAGGTTTGAGACAGTCTTCTTTAATGATGCTGCATTGGGCTCCGGTGTCTGCCTTGAGGGTGAGTACCCCAGTCACGGCCAGCGATGCAATAATATCGAAGTCACTGGCGGTGGCACTCGACGCCGTCAACGTTACTTGTAGCAGTTGTAGCTCGCTTGCGGGCTTTTGCTGGGCTGTTAGTGTGTTCAGCCTCATCGTTGCCAGCGGGCGGGTGTCCGTACTATTCCGATCGGTACCCGTCGTTACTGTCGTTTTTTTTTTCTTATCTTCCGGGTCCTTTTGACGTTGGGGCTGCTGTGTCGACGGGGGGGTTCGCTTTGGTTTAGCGATAACCTCTTTCTGCAGTCCCTCCACACGTGGCCCTTCTTTTGACAGTAGTTGCACACGATGTCGACGTTGTGTATGGACTTGTTTTCACTGGGCGTTAGCAGGCTCACTCTTCCCGATCTCCGGGTGCAGTCTCGTGCCATGTGTCCGGCTTTCCCGCAGGAGAAACAATTTTCGTTCTGCCGGGATGGTGCGCCCTGGGACCTTCTGGGGTGGCTCGACGCTCCACCTGCCCCTCCCTTTGGCTGCACCATGTTGGTAATCTCGATGGCTCCCGTTACCGACTCGTGGAGCGTAGCGTAGTTACGAGATCTCACCAGAATTTGGACCTGCCCATGCAGTCCATTTTCAAAGTTGGCTTGGGCGCTCTTCCGGGTTATTTTCTCGATGATGCGCATTTCCGTAATCGTGGTGGCTTCCTCGCAAAGCTTTTCTATTATATCGACGGTGATACGCTCGGTCCTGGCGGCGTATACCGCGATGTCCTCTCCCTGGCCCTGTCGGAGGGAGTTGAAATCTACTTGTAACGCAGGCAACGACTTCCGCTTCCCGTACAGGGCCTCCAGCTCGGTTTTAAGCTGTGCTACCGAGTGGATTAGTTTGTGCTTCATTTCTCTGGACGCTCTACCCTCGAGCTTGCTGCTGAGCACTAGCTCTAACAGGATGTCTTGGTCCTGGGGCGCTACTCGCTTGAAAACAGTCTCGCAGGATCGTAAGAAGGCGTCGAGTTCGTCGGCGTTGCTTCCGTCAAAACGCTTGATGTTCTTTAGCGCAAGTCCAAGATCGAGCGTCCTACTCGGTGTTGCCGACCCCCACGGTTGTTCCCTTTGGAACACGGGATCCGCAGGGGGATTACTCGATTCCTCAAATCGGGTTTGCCTCGATCGCGGACGTGGTGTCGGACGTTCTTCCAACCCCGTATTTTCCAGCCTTCGCAATAGTTCGGCGTTTTGCTCTCGTAGGGACCGGATGAGTTCGAACTCGTCCGCACCTACCTCGTTGAGCGTGGCCGCCAAGTTCCGTCTCGCCGACGGTGTTTCGGCCTCCCTGAGTTCACACGATCTATGGTTCGCATATTTTCTATTTCCCGCTCAACTATTTCCTCGGTGATGTGCTCGGGAGTTCGCTCGCCAGTAGCCATATTAAACACGTCGTCGCTACCGTCGCTGTCGAAATCCCTGAACGATGCACCCCTACGTGGGTTTACGCCGAACTGGGCCGTTAGTCGGTCTGCAAGGGCCTCTTGTCTCGTCGAAGGGATTCGCCCCGACGGCGAGAGCTCGAATAGCGCCCTGCGCGCTTCGTAAACGATGTCTCCTACTGCCGCAGCTAAGCCGGCTGTAGGGGCTACCCCTGCGCCAGGCAACGTTGTCTCTAGCGAGTTGCCCCTATGCCTTGATCGGGCTCCTCTCGATTCTGACATGTTTGCAAATTTCTCGGCTAACTCTACTTTAAAATATTCCCAAATATCGATTCTACACTGGCTTTGGCAAAATTATTAATTTTGTTTTTTTTTTAATTTCAAAATATTTGTCCTATCTGGCTTCAGTTTACTGGCTATATGTATAAGTATAAAGTAACCGCCACTTACAGAAAGATGATCTGGTAGACGGTCCTTTCCATGCTGTTGTTCTCGGGTGCCGTTCCTCCGGTGCTGTAGACCTGTTGTCTCGTAGCTTCCCTCGAAGGCTGGTCCAGTTATCCTCCCTGGTACCGTTGACCCGTATCTTCGTTGGTTCCTGGGTTCGTCCTTGGTGCATCGCCAACGATTGCGCGACGGCTTCTTTTCGAGTAGCTGCTGTGCGTACTCGGTTGCACACTTTGTGCGGTTTTCCGCGACTTGACGTGACACCGTCAATCGGGACTTTAAACGGTTGACCGATACGTCACCCCGCACCGACGTTCACTTCACGGCTTCGCGTTAGATTAGTCGGGTTTTCACGAACTACACTGGTGTCCTTGCACGCGTCGTAGTCGTCACTTCAGAGTATTCTCAACTTTGTCCAAAACACTTTTGTCCTAATAAATCACGAATCACTTAACTTCGGCAGATCCCACCGCTGCCACCAAATGTTATGCCGGTACCGAGTAATTGGATTATTCGGTAGTCGGTATAATATTAAAAGTTATTATTTTTTGGGATCGTTTGCCGATAAGGAGATGGATCTCGAGTAAAAGATGGAAACGCGAATTTATATAAAAGGAAGTATTTATTATAAGCAACGGTAACTTTCCGTTGTTTATTTATATATCAAAGTAAGAAGTACAATAATGCGTTGTTTCGAGTATTGAACGAGGAACCAACCGTTCTCTGTTAAGTCGAAATTAATTCTGTCCTTTTGTAAAGCAGTTGCTAGCTGTCTTCACGAAAATCCCTTAGTTTGCGTTTTTAGTGTTAGCCTATCGTCGAACGCCAAGCGAGTCGCCTCATGCTGCGTCGGCGTTCCTGGTGTCGATCGTACGATCGGGCATTGGACTTCGTTTCCTGTCTTGAACGAATTCCAATGTTACTTTGCTATGGAATATTCCCGAATATACGAAGTACGAATATTCCGCGGCACAACAGATATATCGCATTGTTCATGACCCTGATGGAAAATATTTTGTGTTATAAAAATTACACTGATATTTTTATGATGGCTACCTTTTGTGAAAAGGTCGACAATTGTATTATTTGAAAATTCACGCATTAAATCATCGACGATAACCAATTTTTTCAAGTTATTATCACCCCAATAATCTACTTGTTGCGGTAGGCCCTTGTTAAATTCAATTTTTGGTATTTTACATTTTTTATTACTGATACTCTTAGTAATTAACGACGACGACGACGACGACGACGACGACGACGACGACGACGACGACGACGACGACGACGACGACGACGACGACGACGACGACGACGACGGCTGTTCTTGACATATGGCATTCAGAGAAGCGGTATCAGGATTGAGAGTATCGACATAATAAAATATAATTCGATCAAATTCAACGCTGCTCATTGAATTGAGAAACTTTAGAAATTTTCGCACAAAAATTGTTTTCCCACATCCTGTTGGGCCACAAACCAACGATGTCCAGGGATGTTTCCAGCGCACATCCATTATTTTTTTCACTTATTCGAATCTACTTTGTTAAGATGCAAAACTGTATACAATAAGCTTATTACCCTCCTGGGCGGCGGCAATGGCGGCGGCGGCGGCGGTGCGACTCCACACGTAGTTATTAGCTTATGAGACGTGTGCGCGAACGCGGTTCAGCTTATACAGGCACACACTCGCCAGCTCATAAGCTTATGAGCGAGTGTGTGCCACCGCGACACATGCGCACAATTCAGCTTACACGATGCATGTGCTGTTAGCTAATTACCGCAGGTGATTGGGACAGTGAATGTAAAACAACAACAACAACAAAAACAACAACACCGTAAATATACATGAATTTTAGTTTTTATTAAAAAATCTATAATCGTATACACATATTAATACCAACAGCATTTCCACGTATGAATTTCAGTTTTTATTAAAAATCGATAAATCTGTACACATATTTATACGATCAGCATTTGCTTAACATAACATTTTTTTAAATAAAATACATTCAGATACATGCGTATAAACACTTTTTATTACATTTTGTTATTACATTTATATACGTATTTACGTATTTATGTAATTTCGTTTATTTTCGGGCAAAAACACATTTTTCACACGCACACGCACACGCACACGCACACGCACACGCACACGCACACGCACACGCACACGCACACGCACACACACGCACACACACAAACAAAAAAAAACACACACACCCCTTAATATTTACATTGATACTTACAATTTATACATGTTTTTATATACTATAGGAAAATACATACAATAGAAAAAGTTTTCAAATTGTTTTTGTTAAAGGATACTTTTACGCGGCCTCGATGCTCTGCGTCTCCTTTAATTTTTATAACCAAAAGGTAAAAATAACTTATGACTAAGATGTCGGCGTTTACGACATACGACCTGACAAGTTTTATACATGGTTCGGGTGATAACATTGTGAAGGGGTGTTCTATTTATTGCTGAAAATTGTAATTTTAGTGAAGTTTTATTAACGATTGGTAATTCGGATTTTATAAAATCGCTAATTGATGCGAAATTAATTACTTTAGAATTTGTATAATTTGAACTCAAACCCTTCAGTTTGCATACCGTGTCTACGATTATTCCAGGGTCCTCGGTAGTGGTGACCGTATAACCATAGAATTTCGGACCCCCGGACGAACGAATTTATATAAGCATTTGTAACAGTATTTTACGTTATCATTACCCTTAAAGGGTTTTAGTTCGAACTCGAGTAGGGAGGAAATTAATATAGGTTTCTGTATTAGGTAAAAGTATGGTTTATTAGACATATTAAATAAATTATACAGGTAAAAGTTAAATAATTTGTGTGAGAATTAAATGTGCTCCTTTTTCCTTAATTTTGGTGATTATGCACCTTACAAAAAGAGCTTGTCCCGGGCTTACGCATGCCTATATAACCGCGTCCGCATGAAGTAGGAGATTTTATATTGAATTACTGAAGTATTATCTGTAGTTATATGGTAGTATAGTTTCTACACATATAAAGAGCCTGTGGAGCTTGCTATTGTTTGTATATCTATATCGGCTCTGTTATCATTCCTCGGTATTCGGAGGTAGCCTATTCTATAGCTATAGTGCGTGGACTGTAGTGGGGACAGAGCTCTCACTCGAGCCCTCCTGGCTGAGCGATCTACTCGCTGGTCCCGCCGCTGTTCCGGTGGAGGCGTCAGCGCGGTGCAGCCCCGGTGCATCGGCGCATCGGAAATGCTACAGGAGCGTCCCTAGCTACTTTTTATGGGTTTTTTTAGTCCCTGATGGATATAGTATAAATTTCTCCATACCACACTGGTGTCTTTCAGAGGTAAGATCTCGTTGGCTTGTGTACTCTGCTACGGGGATGACTGGTGGCTCAGTAGTTGACCTCAGAGATGTTCGTTTTTCCCTGGGCCAGCGGTTTCAGGCCTGATCTTTGGAGTGGTGCAGTTGAAGATGCTTCTCCTTGGGTTGACTAGGTGGTCCTTCTTTTAGCTGGATGGCTGGTCCTCCCTAGGTCGATTAGCTGGTCTTCCTTTGGTTAATTAGGTGGTCCTCCTTTGATAGATTCCGGATGTTGGCGAAAGTCTGTGAACAGAATGCTCTCAGACTGTGGTTTGCCGTGCCCTTTTATACCGGCTTCCCCGCTCTTCTTTCCTTTCCGTCGGTATAGCAGGGTATTACTGTATCTGCTAGTCGGCCTGTAGCCCATCTCCTGTTGCCTATTTGTTCCGTTAATATCCTTTTCTTGGTTATAATAATTTAGCGTGTTCCTTATAGATGCTTCTTCATACGTTACTTGAGACTTTATTCTTACTGCTTGTCAGTATAACTATATCTTGAGTAACGGTAGTTGGTTTATAGGTGTGCGTGCTGTGTGGTATGAATCTCTATGTTGGTGTGTGTGGATCTAGTTTAGGCTCGTCACTTAGGCGGTATATTTAATTATAAGACGAGTATGTCGTCTTATTGTCCCCCGATCCGAGATGATTTCCTTGAATCGAGGATCTGTTATTTATTATTTCTCTCGATTTTGAATTTATCTGTCTTTACTATGTCTTCATGTTCTCGTCTAATCTCTTCTTGTTTATTGTTTCTATTATGTTCTTATTCTTTCTATTAACTTATTCTATCGCTAGTGTGTTCCTTCGTGCTCCTGTTCAATTTTATTTTCGCTATCAACTTATTCAATGTCTAATTTCGCTTGTGTACTATTCTCGCTGTTCTTATTATATCAGGGGTACAAATTGAAAATGCGGGTTTGATAACAGATGGCGTTACTAACGCTATACGCATCAGGCAGTACTGTGACTATGTTCATGTCAAAGCTACGTCTTATAGCTTTAATTTTCAGTATGTGTCAATTTGTCGCAGTGTCAAATTCATAGTTTTTTTGAGCTCTCAATATGTCGAGTTTCGTGCCAACAAAACAGCATTTGCGGGAAGTTTTAATTTACTTCTTTAATTTGAAGAAAAGTGCTGCTGAAGCACATCGATTGGTCTCCGAGGCTTATCCGAGTCATGTTCCATCGGTTTCAACGTGCGAGAGATGGTTTGTGCGGTTTAGAAGTGGTGATTTTGACGTTGAGGACAAAGAGCGGCCGGGCCAAGTGAAAAAGTTTGAGAATGCTGAATTGGAGGCAATACTCAATGAAGACTCGTGTCAAACTCAACAAGAGCTCGCAGATTCATTGGGAGTGACACAACAAGCCATTTCCCATCGTATAAAAGCCCTCGGAATGATCCAAAAGCAAGGACATTGGGTGCCGTATGAGCTGAAGCCGAGAGACGTCGAGCGCCGTTTTTTTGCATGCGAACTGCTGCTCGAACGGCAAAAACGGAAGGGTTTTTTGCATCGCATTGTCACTGGTGATGAAAAGTGGATCCATTACGATAACCCGAAGCGCAAAAAATCATATGGTTACCCCGGCCATGCATCATCATCGACGGCCAAACCAAATATTCACGGCGCCAAGCTCATGCTCTGTATTTGGTGGGACCAGCTGGGTGTGGTGTATTATGAGCTATTGAAATCGAACGAAACCATCACAGGAGCACTATACCGAACTCAATTGATGCGTTTGAGCCGCGCACTCAAAGAAAAACGGCCACAATACGAGCAAAGACACGACAAAGTAATTTTGCAACATGACAAAGCTCGGCCACATGTTGCAGCGCCGGTCAAAACATACCTACAAACGCTGAAATGGGAAGTCTTACCCCACCCGCCGTATAGCCCAGATATTGCTCCTTCCGATTACCACCTTTTCCGATCGATGACACATGGCCTAGCTGACCAGCGCTTCCATTCTTACGAAGAAGCCCAAAAATGGGTCGATGACTGGATAGCAGCCAAGCCGGCCGAATTTTTTCGCGACGGTATCCGTAAATTGCCAGAAAGATGGGAAAAAGTTGTGGCTAGCGATGGACAATACTTTGAATAATTCATTTGTTACCATTTTTTTAGAATAAACGTTCAAAAATAGAAAAAAACCCCGCATTTTCAATTTGTACTCCTGATACTTATTTTTCTTTCTTATTCTATGTCTTATTTCTATCTTTTATTTAATTTCCTATTGCTTTTGTATTGTGGCAGGTTCTATAAATAAATTTGTAGACATGATTAATGTGACAAATATTTTTCTGTTTATTTTCTTTTCATCTATAAGTTTTATATGTTCTTTTTAATTTGTTTATTTTTACTCGTCGATCTCCATTTCTTCTTCTTCGGGTTCCGAAGTGCTGCTGTCTGTTCCGTACCCAGAGTCCGATGATCCTTCTCCTTCGAAGAAATTAGGGTCGAGGATCATTCCTCCATCTGTCCCCCAGTTAAAATGTGGAGGGTTGGCTGCCCGAACTCCTGCTCCTTTCCGAATAATTTCCTTGCTTAGCAGGATGATGTTCCCTTCGCTGTGTGCTCTCCAGCACTCTACCCACTTTGCCTCGGCGTGTGTGTTGGTTGGGTATATAATCATGTTCCATGTTTCTCCATGGATTGTGTCCCTGATAATTTCCAATTCTTCTTCTGTCCATTGGTGGTTGGGAGGCCTGATGCTGTCCAATCCGACAGGTATAGCTTGGAAGGCGAGGTGGAAAGCGTGGTCCGGTGGTGTGTAGCATACCTGGATGTTCGCCGCTTGGTCTATTGCGAGATCGCCGAGCCAGATTAAAATTTCTCCGTCGGGGCTTTCTTCGGTCGTCATTAGTCCTCTGTAAAATTTTTCTTCAAACCGGTAGAGGATCGGCCGTCCAGTGTAGTCATCCCCGGGTTGTAGTTGTTGAATTCCCGGTGTTTCCATGGGGAGGTTTTCGAAGTAGCTGATGACGTTCTCCCTTACCCTCTCGGGGTCTTCTTTGAAAACATAGAACCGCTGCGGATCTGCGATACTGAGTATTTCTATACGTGGGTATGATCCTTGTAAGTTGGCGACTGGGTAGTTCCTGTACATTGTTGATTTTGTTGTTGCTGGTTTGTAGATCTGATTTAAACTATCGCTCTTGTCTTAAATTTCGGCCCACGAAGGTGCTACTCATCCCCTCCATCCTTCCTGGTTCCCACCCTCGGACGTTATCGTCCGTGATTTTAATGAGACCGTCACCATCTATCGGATATTTTAAATCCCAGCGTTTGATTTTATGTGTAATTTCCGAAATTTGCGATATTTTGCCTTTCCAGCTCTTAATTTTTTTGTTTTTTATAGTTAATTTCCTTAATCTCCATATTTTGTTAGGTTTTATTTGCATTTTCGTTTGATTTAATTTGATATATTTATTTTTCTTCTTATCACCGTCAGCGTTCGGTTCAATACTATTTATCGGTCTATGGTTATTACCGTTCGTGGTTCTCTTAGCTGGGATTTGTTTATCTACGGTGAGTGAGTAGGGACGGTCTCTGTTAGATCCTTCGGTCGATTGTTTATCCTCGGTGAGTTGTTGATCGACCCGCGATACTGCATGTTTAATTTATCTTTAGAGTGTGTGATTTGAGAATTTTTATTTATATTTATCCTTGCTGCCACAATCGAAATTTCTTATTCTAATTTTCTTATATCTAATTTTAATTCTCTGATCGGTTATTTCTAGTTTTCTTTTATTCTACTTCTTATTTCTAATTTTCTTATATCTTATTCTATCTGTGAGCTGTCTATTCATTCGTGTGCCAGTACCCCCTATTTCTATTCCGCCTCTTTATTATTGTTTTTCTCCTCGGTGGTTATCTCCGTACGGTATTTTGTCAGGAGGCTGGCATGGAATTTTCCGCGGACCTTTTTAGTTAGTGGATCTACTAACAAATATGTTGCTAGCCCTACGCACTTGTCTATGAGGTATGGACCTTCTCGTAGAGGCAAGAATTTGGAGGTGATTTGATTCGCGGGATCCGATATATTTAAAGCCTTTACTAACACTAGACTTCCTTCTTCGAAGTTTGTTAGTCGGTGTGTGGCATTACATCGTTCAGCCCGTTTCGCCCCCTTTTTCATTATTCTTTCTCGTGCGATTTCGATTTTAGTCTCGTAGGTCAAGGGTTCGTCTTCCTCACTTGCTGGTATACCTAACTATTTATTCCACAGTCTTACTGGTTTTTTACCCCGTTGTAATTCAGTGGGTGTGAATTCGGTGGTATCGTGGTGGGATTCGTTAATACAATCTTGTACTACTTGAATCCATTTATACCGCCCAGCGTGGTTTTCTTTTAAAAACGTACGGAAAAATCGTCCGAGTTCACGATTAACTCTTTCCACGATATTCCCTTGAGGATGACGTATGGAGGAAAATACGGCCTTCATTTTCTCTTCTTCCAGCTTTTTTAACCAGTTTTTCGCGGTAAATTGTGTTCCATGGTCGAACTGGATCCGTGCTGGTTTTCCGAGCTGTGGGATGTAGTCGCTAAAGATCCTTTTGATTACTGTTGTCGTGTTTGCCTTTCGCATGGGAAACAATACCACGTATTTGCTGAATGCATCGATGGTGACGAGAATATGTTTTACTCCTCCTATTGAGGTGGGGAGTGGTCCATAGAAGTCGATGGAGATCAGGTCCCCCGGCTTCTCAGGAATAATTGTCTGCATTTCGGCGAAATTGGTCTGTGTTGTTACTTTGCTGCGTTGGCAGATATCACAGCATGCCAGGAGCGATCGGATGCATTTTTTTAGGTGGGGATACGAGAAGTCTTCGTCGAGAATTCGAAAACATTTTCTTGCTCCAATATGCCCATAGAGTTCGTGACATTCTATGATTAATTTTCGCACTAAACATTTTGGCAGCATGACCTTCCAGATTTTATTTTTGGTCTTTTTCTGGAGGATTCCTTCTTGTAGCCGGAATTTTTTTTCTTCTTCAGTATTTTCTTCTTTCTCCAAAAATTCCATGATGTCCCCAAAATCTGTTTGTTCTCTTTGAAGCTTCGCAATTTGTTTTATTTCTTTGATTAATTCTTTTGAAGCTTTTCGTTTCAAGTTTGCCCCGATCACTACTACTCCTTTATGGTCCCTTTCGTATCCTTCCACTCGGCTTAGAGCGTCAGCAACAGTATTTTCGTGTCCTTCGAGATGTTCTATATTCAGATTATAATCCTGAATTGATAGAACCCACCGCATTAATCGTTCTGCCGTGAATCGACATGTTTTAAGGAAGATTAATGCTTTGTGGTCTGTTTTTATTTGAATCTCAGCACCTCGTAGATATGTCCTGAATTTTTCTAAGGCCCATACTATTGCTAATAACTCTTTTTCGGTGGTCATGTACCCATGTTCTGCACCCTTAAGAGTCCGGCTGGCGAATGATATAACTTCGCTTTCTCCTTCCTTGTTCTTCTGTGATAAGACGGCTCCAAGTGCATATCCGCTGGCATCGGTCGTTAATATGTATGGTTTCCTGGTGTCTGGGAATCGAAGGATGACTTCTTCGCAGAATAGGTCTTTCACTCGATCGAAACTTTTTTGTTGTGTTGGTTCCCACTTCCATCTTACTCCCTTTCTTAGCAATTCCAATAGTGGAGCAGTCTCGTGTGCATGTCGGTTTGTGAATTTCGTGTAGAAATTTATCAAACCTAGAAATCCTCTTAATTGTTTTAAATTTTTCGGAGCAGGATATTCCTTAATAGCCCGTATCTTCTCTGGATCTGGTTTGAGTCCTTCCGTGGTAAGGATGTGGCCTAAAAAGGATACTTCTTTTCGGAAAAAGTGTGACTTTGTGAATTTTAATGTTATTCCGTGCTCCTTAAAACGTTGAAAAAGGATCTCGAGGAGCGTGAGATGCTCTTCCTGGTCTCTAGATAATACTAGTAAATCGTCGACAAAATTAATGACGAAATCTAATTCGCTTAACACTACGTCAAGTGCTCGAATTAAGCTTGCTGTACTGGTTTTTAATCCAAAAGGCGTGACCGTGAACTCGTAACACTTTCCATTGTACTGAAAAGCAGTATATTTTCTAGAGTCTGGGTGTAGTGGAATTTGCCAGAAACTGCTTGTGAGATCCAACGTTGAGATGACGGATTTTCCTCCACATCTCTGAAAAATGTCCTCGATGGGTGGTGCGTTATTGTGATCATTTACCAGATAGTTGTTGAGTTCTCTGGCATCTAAACACAGTCGCACACTCTCATCGGCCTTTGTTACTGGCATTAACGGATTTACCAGGTGTATGCATAAGTTTTTTCCGGTTTAACTAAAGAGATAGCGCCAGCGAAAAGTACGCAGCGTATTAATTTGACACATACGTCATTTTGTTCGTCTGACATTAACCTACAAACACACACAAGTTGAGTCCGCCAAAAACTAGCGTCTTTGTTTTATCGTTCAGTGATCATGTCGAGTTTTGTGCCTGAAAAATAACATTTGCGGCACGCATTGCTTTTCTTATTTAATCAAAAGAAAAAAGCTGCTGAAAGTCAACGTTTGCTGGTAGAAACATATGGTGAACACGCTCCATCGATTAGAACATGTGAGACATGGTTTCGACAATTTAAAAGTGGTGATTTCAATGTGAAAGACAGTGAGCGCTCTGGTAGACCACAAAAATGCGAAGACGACCAATTGCAGGAGTTATTGGATGATGACCCAACTCAAACTCAACGGCAATTAGCAGAAGCATTACATGTGTCACAAGAAACAATCAGCAGACGTTCACGAGTAATGGGGAAGATCAATAAACTCGGTAAATGGGTCCCACACGATTTGAATGAACGTCAAATAGAAAATCGCAAAGTCACTTGTGAAGTGCTGCTTCAACGCCACGAAAGGAAATAATTTTTGCATAGAATTGTGACGGGTGATGAAAAATGGATTTATTTTGAAAACCCGAAGCGGAAAAAATCGTGGCTTTCACCTGGTGAAGCCGGTCCTTCAACACCAAGGCCAAATCGCTTCGGCAAGAAGACCATGCTCTATGTCTGGTGGGACCAGAGCGGTATTGTGTATTATGAACTCTTGAAGCCCAGCGAAACCGTTAATACACAACGCTATCGCCAACAAATTATTAATTTAAACCACGCATTAATTGAAAGACGACCGGAATGGGCCAGAAGACATGGCAAAGTGATTTTATTACACGACAATGCGCCGTCTCACACAGCAAAAGCAGTGAAAGACACCTTGAAATCGCTTGGATAGGACATCCTTCCGCACCCGCCGTATTCGCCAGACCTGACGCCATCTGACTATCACCTCTTCGCATCAATGGGGCACGCGCTCCCAGAGCAGCACTTCAGCAATTTCGAGGAAGTTGGAAAATGGCTCGACGAATGGTTTGCCGCAAAAGACAAGCAGTTTTTCTGGCATGGTATTCATAAGTTACCTGAAAGATGGGCGAAATGTGTAGAAGCCGATGGCCAATATTTTGAATAAAACAAAAATTAATTTCCCTTGAAAATTACGTGTTTTTTTTTACCAAAAAACCGGAAAAAACTTATGCATACACCTGGTATGTAAATACTATTTGATTTTTGTATTACACCGTAGTCGAGCATTTTATCGATTTCTTGTTGGACTCGCTCTCGTTGTGCCAGCGCGACTGGATATGATCGATGGAAGTATGGCTTTGGATCCTTGAGTATAAGGTGGTGTACATACCTAGACATCCTTCCAGGTCTTCGGTCGAATACTTCCTGATTCCTTTCAACGATTTGTTTGAAGGTTGTTTTAATTTTCGTTTCGAGATCGTGGCATTCCTTCATCTTTTCCTCGAATTCTACCTCCGATAATTGGAATTCGAGGGGTGTTGGTAGAGACGCTTCTCGTATGGCACGCGTTTCTCTGCTTCCTTCCTTTTGTTTTGTGCCATGGTTTACCAATTTCCATAATCCGTCTTCTAGGCTTGCTACGACCTTATCTTTAACTGCCACACATTTGCTGTGAGCATCGACGGAAATTTGTAGTTTTATCATTCCGTCGATCCCAATTAGCATAGGTCGTAGTAATTTTGGGACAACCAGTTACTGTAGTACTTCTTCAGATCCGTAAGTTTTTGCCTCTACCATTATTTGTTTATTTACTTTCTCTGCTTCCCCTCCAAATGCGCCTAGCACCTTTGTCGAAGTGACTGGCAGTGTGGGGCATTTCTCGAATTTCTCATGATATTGTTTAAAAAATTCTTCCGAAATACAGCTCACCTCACTGCCGCTGTCAATCAGACTATTCACAGATAGTCCCTCGATTCCTACTGGAATTTCTGGGCACCGGGGGTGTATATCATCATACCATTTCCCCTCTCTCTTCGGTTCTTCCCGTAGAAATTCCCGAAGATCTTCGGTGACTGTGAATACTTGGTACTTTCTCGCGTATTGGTCACTGCCGCTCTTTCGTGTCGCCTCTTCTTTGGACGTCTCTCGCTGATCATTAGAGGTACTTGGGGTTGCGATCGCTTGTTCCCGTTCAGGTGATTTCAGCATCACGATATCTTTTTGAATGGCTTCACTACTGGATGGCTCACTGGCGATTTTCCCTTTGTCTGTCTTCGATTCTTCTTCTTCTTCTTTACTTTTCATCACTCTCCGTTCTTTTCTTTTCTGATTTCATTTTTCTACAGTTACTTTCTCCTTTCGTCCTGGCCTTTCCTTTATATTTACCGTTGCACCTCGTTTTTCTCTTTCCTTCCTGGATTTTTGTACGGGCGCAACGTCTAAGCGTTTCCCGGATTTGTATTTTGGGAAACGTTTAGTTGTGCTCGCAGTCCTGGTGTGATTGTGTTTTCTACAAATGGTCCAGGGGGATATCCCTGAATTGCATTTGTTCGTCGATATCGTTCTTCTTTGACTGGCGGTGGTGGAGGTGCCTGCTGCCATGGTGTAGCTCCTTGATTATACGTTCCTTGTGGCATGGGTGGAGGAGTGGCGTATGACTGTGGTGGCCTCTGCGCCGCCTGCTGCCATGTTTGGTGTCCTCCATTGCCAATTTGAGGAGGTGTCTGCCAGCGTGGTCAGCTGTCAGGGACTCGTGGTCGTTGCCA
Source organism: Cylloceria caligata (assembly GCA_963942595.1). NCBI lineage: Eukaryota > Metazoa > Arthropoda > Insecta > Hymenoptera > Ichneumonidae > Cylloceria > Cylloceria caligata. Next base: position 23,836,424 of record OZ012704.1, read on the forward strand.
CTCGTTCCTTGGAGGTCCCCGCCACCCCTGGTCCCTCGGTCCCCCGCGTCCTTGAAAGTCTCTCCTCTGGTGCCCTCTCTTACTATTAAGAGGCTCCGCCATGTCAATGCTCTCGAGGAGTTCGAGGAATTCCTGCACATTGCTTATCTGCCGGATCCTGACGGCACATCGCACCTCTTCGTCAAAATGGCGGGCTAGGCGGCAAATAATTGCTTCGTCCGACATTTTCTCTTCAAGGTCTCTCGCGTTGCCAAAGATGAAGGTGGCGTATTCCGCCCTGGTGCGATTTTGTCCTTCTGTGTCGTATGTGCCAAACTCAAGGTTACTACGGACCTTGTCTTGCATCTCTCGAGTCCAGTAGCGTGCGGAAAATGCTGTTGAAAATTCCGAGAAATTTTGCACGCTACATTCCACGAGATGCCACCAATTCTTAGCTTGGCCCTCCAGTGCGTCCTGTATGACGATGCGTACGTCTGATCCTTCAATTTCTCCTGCCTCGCAGTACTCTTGGAGTTCTTTGAGAAATTTCGTGGGACGTTGTTTTCCGTCTGCAGCAAATTTCGGAGTCTTTTGAGTCGATGCTTGGAGACGAGTGAGGTTTCCTATTTGGAACGTTGACAAACCATGAGCGGTATTATTCATGCCTGTGGACACGCACTGTTCCAGTTCCTTAATCCTATTTGCATGTTTTTCTGTCGTGGTTTGGTTCTTTTTTACTCGTTCCATGGCCTCTCTCATCTCCTTGTCTAGTCGTGCCACAATCCGTTGCTCGTTGACAATGATAGCCCTGTGGTAATTATTGACAACTTCTTGTTCTTCAATTATTTCTCGACGGACTGTTTCGAGTTTCGTGTCCGTCCGTTTGTCACTATCGAGTATTTTGTGTTCGATGTGCTCCTTCAGATCTTCTTTGAGTATTGTTGTTCTCGAGGTACAGGACTGGTTAGCTTGTTGTAATTATGTCCGGATATCCTCGAATTTTCCATCCATGGTTTGGAGAAAGGCCATAATTTGGCTCATATTCACCGGGTCTGGAATTACCGGAAGAGTTTCTCCTAGCTTTGGTGTCGATCGCCCATCTTGGAGCTCACCTGATGCATTGGCTTCCATTGTTACGTTCGGAATTTCCGATAGCCTAGCGATTTCTTCCCGATCTTGAATCCATCGTTGTTGCCTTAGTATACCGTCCGCTGTTGTGGATTCCCACTCTAAAGAGCGTCCTAGTAGCGACGTATTGAGTTCTGCACTAGCGTCGAGTGCGGCTCGTTGCACAAGTCTCTGAGCGAATATCGATTCAAAACTCATACTTATAATACTCATAGCCCAATATCAGCCTTTCTTTCCTATGCTCGAGTCCCTGTTCGGGCACCAAATGTAACGGTATTTTACGTTGTCATTACGCTTAAAGGGTTTTAGTTCGAACTCGAGCAGGGAGGAAATTAATATAGGCTTCTGTATTAGGTAAAAGTATTGTTTATTAGACACATTAAATAAATTATACAGGTAAAAGTTAAATAATTTGTGTGAGAATTAAATGTGCTCCTTTTTCCTTAATTTTGGTGATTATGCACCTTACAAAAAGAGCTTGTCCCGGGCTTACGCATGCCTATATAACCGCGTCCGCATGAAGTAGGAAATTTTATATTGAATTACTGAAGTATTATCTGTAGTTATATGGTAGTATAGTTTCTACACATATAAAGAGCCTGTGGAGCTTGCTATTGTTTGTATATCTATATCGGCTCTGTTATCATTCCTCGGTATTCGGAGGTAGCCTATTCTATAGCTATAGTGCGTGGACTGTAGTGGGGACAGAGCTCTCACTCGAGCCCTCCTGGCTGAGCGATCTACTCGCTGGTCCCGCCGCTGTTCCGGTGGAGGCGTCAGCGCGGTATAGGCCCTGGTGCATCGGCGCATCGGAAATGCTACAGGAGCGTCCCTAGCTACTTTTTATGGGTTTTTTTAGTCCCTGATGGATATAGTATAAATTTCTCCATACCACACTGGTGTCTTTCAGAGGTAAGATCTCGTTGGCTTGTGTACTCTGCTACGGGGATGACTGGTGGCTCAGTAGTTGACCTCAGAGATGTTCGTTTTTCCCTGGGCCAGCGGTTTCAGGCCTGATCTTTGGAGTGGTGCAGTTGAAGATGCTTCTTCTTGGGTTGACTAGGTGGTCCTTCTTTTAGCTGGATGGCTGGTCCTCCCTAGGTCGATTAGCTGGTCTTCCTTTGGTTAATTAGGTGGTCCTCCTTTGATAGATTCCGGATGTTGGCGAAAGTCTGTGAACAGAATGCTCTCAGACTGTGGTTTGCCGTGCCCTTTTATACCGGCTTCCCCGCTCTTCTTTCCTTTCCGTCGGTATAGCAGGGTATTACTGTATCTGCTAGTCGGCCTGTAGCCCATCTCCTGTTGCCTATTTGTTCCGTTAATATCCTTTTCTTGGTTATAATAATTTAGCGTGTTCCTTATAGATGCTTCTTCATACGTTACTTGAGACTTTATTCTTACTGCTTGTCAGTATAACTATATCTTGAGTAACGGTAGTTGGTTTATAGGTGTGCGTGCTGTGTGGTATGAATCTCTATGTTGGTGTGTGTGGATCTAGTTTAGGCTCGTCATTTAGGCGGTATATTTAATTATAAAACGAGTATGTCGTCTTACATTAGAACCCAGCGGGAGCAATTCGTTGGTCATGTCTCCAAGCAGGTCGCCTACCGAGGGCTACCAATCATCACCCTTGCTCACGTAAATAACCAAATCGGTGTCGTAATATAAAACACGTATATCTAAACGTTCGAGGTAAGTGTATAGTTTTAAACGTGCTAAAGATGTCGTAAACGCCGCGATTACTACGCTAGTTAATGGACTAGGATCTACAGCTTCATCACGGGATACCCAATTAAGATATAACAGATTATCGTTTACCGGTAGCAGGCGTTTAATTTCTTTATCATTGTCGTACAAATACAACAATAGCTTCTCGCGAGTTTCCACAATTTCCGTACACGCTAATTTATCCCGCTGACCGAACTTATCCCAGAAAGAATTGAAACAAAGCTTAGCGACCGAGCGTAGCCCTGGATTTTTCTTTATGTTAGCAGCGTTCAACCGGATACCCTCAGCGCGTTCGTAATCGTCAATATACTGTTTGCGAGACGCCTCGTTGATACACTGCTTGGGCCACCCGCAGGCCTCCTGTTTAATTGAAAAAAATGTATTTACATGTTCTACAAACAAGCTACCCTCACGTGTATCAGCGTTATAAATTGTCGTATTGTACGCCCAAATAATAGAAATTTTTAATATCTTATAACCGCAGTCTATTGCTTTCCGCACCTCATCCGTCACCCAGGAACCTGGGAAAGCTCTATCGTCGGCATTCTCATGAATGCACGAGTCCTGAGTCACGTCCTCTGCGCATTTACGACACAAGGCGAACAACAGTTTCTCGTGCATTCACACAGGTAGAACAGGGTGAATATAGTGCACTCAATCAAACCATTGACAGTAACGCCTAGAGCATCGTACGAACACCCTAGCAAAGCCTCGTACTCGGCACCGAGGTATATTTTAGGGTGCCCCACCGGATGGCGACCTGTCTTACATATATACGGGTACAACGAGCAAATGTCGATGTACGAAATCTTCTCTCCCGGCGCGACATCATAGGACGTGACTATATTACTCGTACAACCGCCATAGAACGCTGCACGAGGGTTCAGTCTCTCTGTGACACGTCGCGGATGGTTATTTAAAGATTCGTTGATACGTGGTTCGTATTTACGGAGTGTATTAAAATTACACTCCCACATCTCCACCAATTCGTAACCGTGTGAACGAATTTTTAAACTCGTTGCCACAGTCCGCGCATATCGCGAGTCTAAACTCTCGTTTCCAGCATGAGAATTTCTCGCACGATCGTTGGGAAAGCATTTGCAGCACCCATGCTAATAACAACCGTGGTATTGGTATACAATACGACGATTATCCAACTCCAGGTAGCCGTCGACGAGCGGTTCTTCGGGTAATTTATACTCACGAGCCCTGGCCGCGTGAATGAGTTCACGCCCGAGCTCGTGCTGACCCACAGGAGCCAGTAAACGGCCTGCTGCGAATGATTTTCCACCCTCCTATACCCCTGTACAGGGATGAGACCAATCATTTGCGGTCGTAGAAAGTTACGGCGGTACACCAGTGAGCAAGCTGATGCTATTGTTACGGCTTCGGTAAACGGACATACATTACCTACAGATAAAATTATTTGATGAAATTCATAGCAAGCTCGACGGAGTATATCAACATCCATCTTACAGTACTTCACAATCTCGTTTTCAAAGTTAAATATCGCGTTCTTATTAAGCTCTTCCGCATACCAATCGTAAAATTCTGACCGGTCCCGCTCACTCATTGTGTCAGGCGCGTAATACTTTGCTGCGGGGAGAACACCGTTATAATCACGTGCATCTTCCGCATTGGAGAGATGCGGGAAGTAGCCCTTACCCATTTCATCGTTAAACCCGAAAGCCTTGGGCAGTGTGCTAAGTCGCATATGAAAATAATTAATACTATCGATAAAACTAGTACGGCCCACCTTCATCGATATAATTGAATTACCTGTTAGTACTATACTAGGGGTGGGCATATCCGTGCAAGGTTCTATGATATTCCGTAATATAAATTGAGCATCGAATGCCTTGGCATTGTGTGCAATGCATACTATATTACGAAATTCCGTAGAAGGTCAAACAGCCAAATTTATAAACACTGTAACAGGATTTTTGTTAAAAACAAACTCATGCGCACCGCACCACTCGCAAATGTCTAACGGCTGATGTTCTCCCGCAGATAAACAAATTTCGCACATCTGTTGTGCGACACAATGAGTGACAATGTGCTCATGGGCATCATCCGATGTACCTGTATATAACTTATCTTGACGCGTTTCAAAATCATAAAATATAAAAAGCGTTTCAGGATGTTTTGCAGCGGTGGTGGGTTCACGTTTTTCTTTGCGCTGTTTGACTATTTGCATATAGCATCGTTCGTTGAACGCGTGCGAACAATGGCATAACCGGCAAAAACCAACACCGCATTTGTGTACATCTCGACCTCTGCAAATGAGTTTTTCACAAGTTTTACAAACATGGTATAACTCACAAATGGACTTTCGTACACCCGTCATGACTTTGGTACGTCTTTCGAGAGGTTTTAGATGGTTGGCGAAACACACAGCACCGAAGAACGAGCGACCATAATCGTCACACGAGCGCTTATTGTTTACCGGTCCTGTAGACGTTACTGCTTGCGCAGTCACCGCTACAGACCCAAGTACGAGCTTTTTGTCGACTGTTGGGACAATCTCCGGAACGCAGGGTGATACACAAAAGCACCAGCGACACTTGCTTGTGCACCGATGCTCGGAGATATGACGGTAAGATTTATTGCAGGGTATACAATAATTCTTACCACCCGCTGCGCCCATTAGATTGGTAATATGTGAATAGTGCTTAAAAATAGCACAATACGCTATATTAACAATCTCAGATGGTGCACTTGTTTCAAAAGACGAATATCCATTGAAAATCGGTGGCTCGCCGCTACCGAGGGCCTCCCAATCATAAACTACAATTGCAACCCTCGAAGGTATGAGGTATCATTGGAATTTCTGTATTTCCGAAATACCACAGCCTTCTGCAGGGATTTGCACTCGAGCCTTTTCGACTAGAGCACGTGCTTTCTTACGCTGGTCTGGCGACGCCTTATGCCTTATAAGGTTCCAGGCTTTTGTTGACGCTGCACTACGGTCACGTTTGTGTTTATTGTTCGCTAGGGCTACAACGAGCAACCGTGGGAAACACAAATTGTCGTCGTTTCAAATAACATAAACCGATTTGCTCTTCGCCATAGATACACGTATCCCTCGACCACTCGGTACCGTTACGTATGTGACTGTGAATCGCAGCGTGTCATATGCAGCGAGCACTCTTGAGCTTTGATTCACGGCACACATCAAACCCTATAGCAGGTCGTCGGTGAACCGTGATATAGGTCTGAGCGATAACCCCGCTCCACCGTCAACTATCTCATCCGTGACGAATCGTACACCTATCAAATCCGTATCATCACGATCCTTAATAAAATGATGATAAATATCGCTCACTGCATTTCGGATCCATGTGATGGGATTTGTAGATGCAGGAGGCGGCACTAAGCGAGATCAACTTCCCGTGCTAAAACCCCAAAACCCTTTAAATACCGATTTATTTCCGCGTTTACGATTGTAAAACGATTTCCCGGTGGTAACGTGATGTTAATATCATGTAAGTGTGATTCAACGTTGGTGTTATTAGCCCTGTTAACGTTTTCAATGCTATTATCGTTGCGACTACGTTTATTACCGCCTGCTATCGCGTTTGACAACCTCCTCCTCCAGTACTACTACTACTACTACTACTACTACTACTACTACTACTACTACTACTACTACTACTACTACTACTACTACTACTACTACTACTACTACTACTACTACTACTACTACTACTACTACTACTACTACTACTACTACTACTACTACTACTACTACTACTACTACTACTACTACTACTACTACTACTACTACTACTACTACTACTACTACTACTACTACTACCACCCACCTGATAGAAATGATCGTGAGGCGCGTCGAACTCCACAGGGGATGCCGCTCTTGAGGAGTCCTTCGAGGCTGAAGAACACGACGAAGATGACGATGACGATGACGATGACGATGACGATGACGATGACGATGACGATGACGATGACGATGTTGATGATGAAGACACGTATACCGTGGCGAGCGGCGTACGATCTGTAATTTGAGTAATTACTCTTCAAATGGTCCAGCACAGGTCTCGTATAAACGAACGGCTATCAATTCGTCGTCGTCGTCGTAGAGGTCGGATTCAACAGCGACATCTCAATTTGCGTTGAAATACGGCACAGTGACCAACTGAGCCACATCCTCATTATTAGGTATCAAAATACCCCTTTCATGAGGTGGTGGTGATCCGGGGCTGTCCGGTATTCCGTCTCCCTCGCGATCGCCAAACCATCCGTGTGGCTGTTGCCATACGAGCAACTCTGAATTTATAAAATAATTTTATTATATATGTGTGTTGAGAATTCAACAAAAATGTTGAGAATCCGTCCGGTGATGGCTTGACTGACCTGTGAATATATTGGAACAGAATGAAAACTCACTCGAGGCAAGAGGAAAATAAAACCAGACACCGAGATGTTACATTGAGGAAGCGGTTTATTCTACCTTCCTTAAAATATTGAAATACAATTTTGAATATAAAAGTTGTGAGCACTACCAGTGCAAATTAACACTGAACTTAATTTAATTTAGAAAAATCGTCCAAAATATAATTTAGAAAAATACAAATCATAGCAATAAACAAACAACTAGACTTTTGAATAGTAATGAGCAGCACACAATTATTAATTGTGCGCTGAGTGGACACATGAGCGAGCGGTGCATGCAACGCAGTGCTAGCTACGCTGCATGACACGCTCAGACCGGTGAGTGCAAAACATAAATGAGTTAGTAATTTAGACTCTGGCATTGTAATGTGAACAGCACACAATTATATCAATTGTGTGCTGAATGTGAATTTGAGATAGCGGTGCGTGCAACGTAGCAACAGCTACGCAGCACGACACGCCAATGCCATTGAGTGTGAAACTTTGTGCGTAATTCACTGCAACCACTCAGCACTGTATTGCAAAGTGATTGCAGCGAATTAATGAGAAAATGTACAATAGCCCGTGTCTGAGTGCAGTGATTTGTGTGCGACCAGCTACGCAACCAGCATTGCTTAGCACATCGCAAACAGACACTGAGGCTATACAAATGAACTGCGTATAGTCACCGTGCCTTCCCGGCAGAGTTTCTGTAGGAAGGCACAGTGAATAGACCACACCGGTATAATTGTATTAATTATACCGGCTAAAGCAAGTGAGGAGAGCATGACGCCACATGTGCTGCAGCGCACGCCACGAGTGAGCCAAAGTGGTGATGCACCGTATTTCTCTCCTCACTGACAGTGAATTTCTACCAAATTATGTCAATGTACTCTTACCTTGAGCAAATGAGTCCAGATGAGCGAGATGTTGAGCGAGTCCGATGTATAATTGTCCGATGAAAAATGCATGTGAGTCCTATGAATGCGCGTGCTGTCCCGTGGATGCGTGTCGCAAAAGGTGCCGAATTCTCAAGATGGCTGCGAGTATGAAAGTTTCGTTGGGCGCTGAAGTCAGTTGAGTGAGATAGCCGGTGAGCGAAACCGAAGTCAAGCGAGAGAGACATCCTCTCGCTCGACGCGGCGTGCCTACGAGGCACATCCTCGGCTTCGCGAAGCCCATGCTTCGGCTATCTCCGCCTCAACCGACCACCGCGTAGTAAAGCAGCGCAACAGGTAGGCGCACGACGATTATCGATCGTCGTGCGCCAGCTGATTTTCCAACAATGTGTATATAAAATTATATTATATTATTATAAATAATATAATTATATTATATTATATTATTATTATATATGAATTATATATATATAATATATATATAATATATGTATATATATACATATATAAAATTTTATGTATACAAAAGTAAAAGAACATTTTCTACTTACCATTGTCTGAAGCATCATCGTCGTCGTCGTCGTCGTTGTCCTCAAACACCGTGGGCGCCTCGTCGATGTGAACGGCTGCTGAATTATAGGTTGTTCCACCAGCTCAACGGTCTCCCTGTCGCGGTCGTCGGCGCTTTCCTCGTTCGCGCCCTCCTCCTCCTCCGCGCTGTCGCTGTCGCTGTCGTCGTCGTCGTCTTCGTCGTCGGTACTTTCACCGGCGGCTGCAGACACGTTGTCGTCGTCATCGTCGTCGTCGTTGTCACCCATCGTCGTGTTCGTCTGCATTATCGTTGTCATCATCAACGATGCCGTCGGTATCGTTAGTGCCAGACGCCGCTGCTTCATCGACATCCATTTCATCCTCCGTTGTGTCGGTGTCACTGGTGTCCCTTGAAGCTAATAAATTGCGTCGTGCTGTAACGACAATTATTTTCTATTAGAAATATAATTTGTAAACATGTTGTTTAATAATATACGTTACAAAACATAATACACAATTCACAACATGGTTAATGTTTTCGGTATAATTCAAAACCGGTTCAGTACTCACCATAAAAATTTTCGACTTTCATTATGAGGTCCCGCAGTGGTGGGTGAATCATCCCTGCATGGGTACGCTAGATGCTCCACAACGAAACGTTGTGCAAACGCCGATCCTGAGAAGATACCCCTGTTGAAGGCTACAGTGATACCTTCAACACCACCTTGGCGAAGCACTCTAGTGAACTCCGTAGTCAACCGATCGAAAATAGAGTTCGAGATATGCGCAAACCACCGCACCGTATACCGTCGCACAAATCGTCGATCATGTATGATAAAAGCACGAGCCGGTGCACACACTACTTCCAAAAGTGAACGACGCGGAAAGACCATTTTTAAAAAGCGAGATAAATTGAAAAATACAAGAGCAAAACAAAACTGTGTTTGCGCTGCTGCGTTTCAACACGGAATTACACGAAAATTTTGATTCCGTTCGCTTTTATATTTTGACCATAGCCCCCTCTTCTCTAGCTATAAATGCATTTTTACTTTTCACCCTATACACTGTATAATCTAAGAGGTAATCTAAATGATAGCGAAAGTTCTTTTAAGAATGGTAAAAGTTAAAGTCTACGATGCGACCTGGTATTTTCAGGTTCTACGGTCATCTCTGGTGTCTATTCATAAAGATACCTTCATATCGTATTATGCATTACACAATTCTGTGGTAACCATTTTGAAAACCCTCTAAATACGAATCTTTGCATTCCTACGTTTTCTGTAACAAGCTGAGGGGGCGAGCATTAGTCATTTCAATTTTTATATACATCTGTTCACAAGCCAGTAAATACGAACTCTCGTACTTCTACATTTTCGAAAGCAATCTGTATTGTCAGAACGAGCATCCCTAATTTATGTATACAACTGCACTTTCTATCTACAGTAGCGTAGACTTGTTTACATAACAGTCAATACAAGCCCTCGAACTTCTTCATTTTCGGTAGCAGTCTGTATTATCAGACCTCGTATCCCTAATTTTAATGTATGTATACACCTACACAGTCTGTCTACAAGACAGTGCATATAACGTCTTGGACTCTTGCATTTTGGAATCAAATTGTATTGTCAAAACGAACATACATAATTTAAAATATTCATCTGAACAGTCTGTTTACAATGTGACTAATACGATGCTAGCAGAGGGTCGCGCAGGAAGCTGTACACCTGTTTTCATCCGCCCCTTCATTCAATAATATACAATACGGTTATCCATACTTACCTATAAAATGAATCGTTGAAAGGGCTAACCGGCAGTCAGGCCCGTGACACACTAGAAACCACAACTAGCAGCGATAGATTTCCGACCACCATCTCTTTCGTCAACTTTACGCGTGTTGCTCAATATGAGTTCCGCCGATGTGGGTGTGGCCGCCATGTATCGGCTTATAGTATATCTGCCGATGAGAAGAAAAATCTCGAGATACCACTGCTTCTTGGTACAACATACAATCTGAATTATTCAGAAACAAAGAAGATAAGTGTGGGACTTCAACCGCGTATAAACGGCAATGTCGTACCGATCATCAAGCTACAGAATAATAACTCATCGGGAGGAATCATCCTCGATATCACTACCTGGGGTAAACTACAAGATGCACTACCTAAAATAGACTCATATTTCAAGGAGTGTAGGAATTATGGTAAGCGGACCGCTTACCGTACCCCAAACACCCTCAAATTTGGAGATTTCGAGGTACACTTTACAACATCGTTCGGGTCCAAATCCATTGTGTTCGATCGGTGCATTCATGAGCCAACCACTGAGGACAGTGTCGACCAGAACGCAGAGAGTCAAGTGGAACCACCGCCAGCGAAGAAGAAGAACATCTATTCACCGGTTATAGTGATGCAGAAGAAATCATTTGACGGGTTATGTGCCGTAACAGTGTGCGTCGATGAGTGCTTGAGACGCCTCCAGCGCTACACCTCTTATGTGAAAAACTGTATCGAAATTCTATGTGCTGAATTACTTATTCGTATACCCGCTAAAGAGTTAGCCAAAAATGTGGATCAAGTGTGCGTCAGAGAACTCTTAACACAGAATAGCTCTAATCTGTGTGAGGCTGTACGCCATCGAGTCGATCCTTCTATCATTGAATATTTCAATATACTGTTCCTGGAGTTGAAGGTATTTTGTATTCCATTCATAACACATGAAGTGAAAAAAACACTCGCAGACATTTCTCTAGTAGCTACAAATCCGATCGAATAATAATCGGAGAACGAGTGTACAAACTAGTTTAAAAGTAGTATTTAATAATTCACACAATAACACATGTTTATAAAGATAATTAATTTTACTAATTGTAGATGGTAAGATAATTATTGTATGACTTTGTATTAATTATGTGCTGCCTCGTCTCGTCGTCATCCCATGTTTCGCTTAATCTAAATTAGAGTTATTAAAGCTGTATACATAATGCATTTGTCAATAAACATATTTGTTCTTCAAATGTTTTTACTTATTATTATTACTATTAATATAAATAACTGGTTTTAAAGTATCGAAAGATTTTATTTTTAATTAGTGTCAAATAGTAAAAAAAGCAAAACCTCGGATGTGTAGGACACGACCGGACGCAAATCTTTTTTACCGATGTCAAGCTACAATATTCTTTTTGAATGGTTGGACCCAATCTGTGGTATCGCATGTAGGACCCAATCTACTTATCCACAGCTGCAGCAAAGCTACACTACCGCCTGTCGGTAAGTCACTATGTTTCACCTGCTGTCGGTAACATACCTCCAATGGATAATTTACAATAGATGGCTCATCGGTAACAAGCGTCCGACAGATGGCGCACGTGTCGTTTAGGTGGCGCGTCAGTCGGGGGCTCAGGGTAGGGCGACCAATCAGATGCAGGGGAGAGGTGGGGGTGAGGAGGTGGGAGACCAATCACAAGCCAGCAGGGAGAGAGGAGACCACGCTCACATGTCTCTCTATCTTGGCCCCTATCTACTCAGCTTATTCAGCTTTGATGACATCAATTTTAAACAACATAGAAATAACTTCGAAAAAGGAGATTGCGAAGCTTGTTTGGAAAATTCATTTATATTTAACGAAGAGTATTCTGTTACGTGTTGCAAAATTATATATTAAAAGGTTATTATGATAACTCTATTGTTATATCTCGAGAAAAAATAGTTCAGTTGTGCTGTGAAACTTTGACGCAATCTAAGTGCAAAAAGTGGTATTCAGAAAGAAGTGTAAGAATAGTTGCTAGTCAAAATGTTCACACCATCAAATGTAGACGCCGCAAAACTATTGAATCATTATTCCATGATACCTATGCTTTATGCTCAAAAAGTAGATGTGCATGAACCACATATGGCACGAAATACGAATCTGCTGCGAAAACCCAGTGTCAAAACTTATACGGTATCGACGTCAAACAGTCAAACAGGTTGGTGTGATTATAGGTCTTTCTCAACCATGGCTATATATGCAAGCCTTGATGTCACAGTTATTCACGGCAGTTGTGTAGAAAAATTGGTAGATCTTAAATATCCGAGTAGTTGCGAAAAAATATCTGTGTTTGACAGGGATAACAAGATATGTAATGTCAAATATCTACAATTTAAAAACGAAGAACTAGAACTAAAAGAAATTGATCCGTACTACACTCAAGTCCAAGTTCAAATGTATGTTACTGGATTAAGTATTTGTGACTTACTCGTTTATCCGCCAATTGAAAATAGCAGTTGTCTTATCTCAATTAACCGTAATGAAATTTTTTTGGAAAACATCATTCCATTGTGTGAACAGTTTAATTTTCAACACTATTTACTTGCAATACAAGCTTCATTAATTAAAAAAAACTTTGGTGAAAATGCTAATATTATAAAGCAAGATCGATAGCAACCTGAACGTCGTTTTACGGGAGTAGATAGTATGCAATGAAATTTCTAAATCATAATTCCGTAATAAGTGTTAATGAAAAATGTGTCTTTACGTACAGGCACATATAATATTTACTTACGGAAAGGTACTTTGGTGTCCCCCTCCGATTTTAATGCAACTCACGTATGTTGTAGAGCATCGAAAACTAAAAGACACGTAGTTTTTTTTATCGGCGGAAAAACATTTTTAAAGGGTGAAATCGCCCTTCAAAAATAGCATGTCGAGGGGTGATTTTGCAGTTTCACCCAGAAGGCGTCAACCGATTTTAATAAAACAAGAACCAAAATACTCCTCATTGAAGACAATCAAAATTCCACGCTAAGTTGAAGAAAAAAATTCATTTGCAGGGGTGAACAACCCCCTGATTTTTCAAATTTCCACCCTACACAAAAAACTAATCAAGCAAATTAAACAGAACATGTACCATTTGGAAGGGCAAGTTAAAATAAAGTTGACGTATTTTTGCACATTCACAGGAAAATGAGTTTACGGGGGTAAACTACCCCTTATCCATTAGTACGTATATTTGTGCATACATTTTTGTTTCTCGTTATTCAAATGTCCGAATTGAATTAAAACATTCCTGTTAGCCGAAGTCAAGGGGGGGAACTTCGCATGATGCTTTAATTATTATTAAGGGTTGACCGACTGGTACTTACAAGAAGGTCAGTTTAGTGTCCCCCTCCGATTTTGATGAAACTCACGTATGTTGTAGAGCATCGAAAACTAAAAGACACGTATTTTTTTTATCGGCGGAAAAACATTTTTAAGGGGTGAAATCGCCCTTCAAAAATAGCATGTCGAGGGGTGATTTTGCAGTTTCACCCAGAAGGCGTCAACCGATTTTAATAAAACAAAAACCAAAATACTCCTCATTGAAGACATTCAAATTTCCACGCTAAGTTGAAGAAAAAAATTCATTTGCAGGGGTGAACAACCCCCTGATTTTTCAAATTTCCACCTTACACAAAAAACTAATCAACCAAATTAAACAGAACATGTACCATTTGGAAGGGCAAGTTTAAATAAAGTTGACGTATTTTTGCACATTCACAGGAAAATGAGTTTACGGGGGTAAACTACCCCTTATCCATTAGTACGTATATTTGTGCGTACATTCTTGTTTCTCGTTATTTACATGTTAAAGAGCTGCTTGCGTTCACTCTTTGTGCTGATTTTGTGCTTATCAATAATTTATCGTCATATGTCATCGACCTTTCGATTAGATAGTATTTCGATTCAGCGCAAATTTCGGAATAAGTCGATGATGCAACAGTCGTTTCATCTATAGAACTTTGTCAGTTATTCCAACGAAATGAATATGATCTTTTTTTTTTGAGTAATCATATCATACGCCAATATGATAAAAATACTTTCGACGCAGTAAGAGGTGTTTTCTACATAGGCGGCTATCTGGGACTGCGTATTATCTGCTGATATCGCATGTGGTTCAACAATAAGTCTTTCAAATATAAAAGCCGCGATACATACAGCGATCTTCAGTTACTCATTTGAACGGAGTGCCAGTGCGTCAGTTATAATTTCTGACAAAAAAAAATCAATAGACCATGAAAGTGAATCCAATCAACGTCATTAAACTTCTTTTGGCTACATTTCAAGCCATGAATATTCCCGAAACTCCGATTAACAATGCAGAAATCGAGGTAAAGCAGAATTTCGAAAAAGTTCTGGTCGACTGCATGGACGATTATAACGGAGTTGAAATTATCGAGGAACAAACGCTAGATTTTCAAGAGCCATTCAAGCAATATGATGTTAATCCTGTCGAGGACACTCTTTGGCAACATGATGAAGGTCCAGTGGATTCTGATACTTGTTCTAAAGACGAAGAAGACATAAGCTACGATTACAAACGCAAAGCAATCGAATACTGGAGATCCGGTAAGAAGAAAAATTACAGTGTCGATACCGTGAGTCAGAAATTCAAAAAAGTCAAATCTTTACGACAATTAAAACGCTGGGCAAATCAAATGAACAAAGGTGGGACCTACAAGGAGAAATTAGCTCAAATCTCTGAATATACTTTGAAAAACATATAAGCCGCAATAGATGCTGGTCTCATTGTTCATGATATCGACCTTCAAAAGTGGGCTCTACAAGCTCAAAAAGAGATAGGTCACGAAGACATTCGTTTTAAAGCTTCTCATAATTGGCTTCGGAAGTTCAAGAAATCACATCGTATTGTGTCCAGGAAAATTAATAAATTCGTAACACGAAAGACTATAGAAGACGAACCAGTTTTAAGGATGAATGCAGAAAACTTCGTAAATGAAATTAAACCATATATTCAAACATATGGACCGGAAAACATATATAATTCAGATCAGAGCGGTTTTCAACTGGAAATCCACTCTGGCAGGACTCTGACGACTGAAGGAACTAAACAAGTGCAATGTGTAGTACAATCCGTATCATCTACAACTCACAGCTACACTATCCAGCCAACCATAAATGTAGATGGAAAATTATTGTCACCGCTTTTTATCGTTCTAAAAGAGGGAAAGGGTGAGTTCGGCCCAATCGTGGAAAAAAATTTATTCAGGCCAGAAAACGTATTTTTAACAGCAACGAAATCCGGAAAAATGACTTCAGGTATGGACAAAAATGATTGCCAGAAAATATTGAACATATGATGAATTATACTATATCGATAACCAATATCATCCTATGTATAGAGCACTTCAAAATTTGGTTGGAAAAAGTATTCTTCCCCAACACCGGCCGTGACAGCGTATTGTTGATAGACTCGTGGAGTGGACACTGCCCAGAAGTTGTTCTAAATGCAACACCTCGGGGCAAAAAAATAATCACAAAGATAATACCTAAAGGCACCACAGGGAAAATCCAACCACTCGACGTTTTTGGTTTCCGAACATGGAAAAATTTTGTACGACATTTTTCCGACAGTGTATTATTACTTAATTCTGATATTAATTTGCACTTGAGAAACAACATAATCAAACTGCAATCTCTCGCACACAATCAACTTTCATCACCCAGATATATAAATCTTTTCAAATATGCATGGTTCAAAAGTAATTATATAACCGATAAGCCAAACGAATTCGACAATCCAGTGAGTTTTGGTTTCGGTCAATCGTCTCAAGCACTCTGTGAAGTACTAGGTTGTAATAATGTGGCCATCATCAGATGCTCATGGTGCAAGAAGTCTTTATGCTTGCAACATTTTTTTGAAGAGTATCATTTCTGCACGACTTACGAACCATGATTGCTGCAAATTATGACGTGCACATTGCACGTTGATGAATTGTAAAAGGAATGATACATTATAATATATACTGTGGTGTATGTATATGCGCAAGGCGGTAAGAATAAATGTGAGAGAATGGAGAGTGGGGAGAGCGTTAACATGGGACGTGAAAAGGACGACAGTCGAATAAATGCGCATGCCAAAACCGGGTATTTGTTATTTCTCGCCTATGTCCTCAGCTGATTGCCGCTGTTTCGAAATACAACCATACATATATGCCATACAACCACTCAACCCCAGCAACATTCCGCAGTATTCTGTATTTGAACAAGCTATTTTTTTCAGTAAATAACGCGAAACTCGTGAATGGACCATTCTACTTGTAAGTACCAGCCGGTCACCCCCTTAATAATAAATAAAGCATCATGCGAAGTTCCCTCCCTTGACTTCGGCTAACAGGAATGTTTTGAATCAATTCGGACATTTAAATAACGAGAAACAAAAATGTATGCACAAATATACGTACTAATGGATAAGGGGTAGTTTACCCCCGTAAACTCATTTTCCTGTGAATGTGCAAAAATACGTCAACTTTATTTTAACTTGCCCTTCCAAATGGTACATGTTCTGTTCAATTTGGTTGATTAGTTTTTTGTGTAGGGTGGAAATTTGAAAAATCAGGGGGTTGTTCACCCCTGCAAATGAATTTTTTTCTTCAACTTAGCGTGGAATTTTGATTGTCTTCAATGAGGAGTATTTTCGTTTTTGTTTTATTAAAATCGGTTGACGCCTTCTGGGTGAAACTGCAAAATCACCCCTCGACATGCTATTTTTGAAGGGCGATTTCACCCCTTAAAAATGTTTTTCCGCCGATAAAAAAAAATACGTGTCTTTTAGTTTTCGATACAACATACGTGAGTTGCATTAAAATCGGAGGGGGACACCAAAGTATCTTTCCTTGTTAGTGAACATAGAAAGATGTGGTAACCAGATTAGTAAATAACATATTTATCACAAAAAAATATTTATATATCATGAGTTACAAAAGTTTGTTCAATTTATATATACAATTAGAAATAAAGTATTATTGATAACCTGCCGATTTCTTTTCATCAGAAATAATCGGTGACTGCAAATAGACAAGAATACAACTTAGGTGTACTATATCATCAATATGATATTTTATCGAAACAAATTTTCTGGTATTCTGTTGTGTTTGTTTTTTTTTTGTTCAAATGGTGGCATACCGAGAATTACTTTTTTCCACGTTTATCAATACTTGCTTTAATATCTGGAAATCCTTCATCGGCCAAAACAACATCGCCATCTTCCAATAAATGTAATAAACCAGATTCAATTGTCATTTGTGAATCACTTTTAGTTCCTCCAGCCACATTGGATTTGAAACTTATAAATCCTCCTGGAGTAATTCCAATGAGAAGCTTAGCAGTAAATCCTTTTTTATAATTGGAATACGTCAATGCACGATTATCAATACCTGCTGAAACTTCACTTTTTAATTCTGTATAGTCAGTTATTACTCTAGTATTACTGTACTTTGATTTAAAACATTCTGGCATCGATCCTTGTACAATATCTCTACTTGGCAATACTACTAAATTTGGCACAAACAAGGTGCTGTAAAGTGCAAAAAAAATTGTCGAAACAGTCGTTCTATGTACGGAAAATAGTACACCTATCGTTGAAAATGTTAATCCCGTCTTCAATTTGAATAATAATAATGAGAGCCTATTATCTTTCGTAACTTGCTATTTTTCTGATTCAGGCATGCTCTTCAATAAACATTTTTAATTGTGGCACGTAACACTAGAAAGGTTTAAAAGTTGATTACCACTTTTTATAAATGTATACGATATAAAATGTCTTTCTCTGGGATTTAGTTTTTCATCAACGCTATCAAAACCTACTGATTGGTCCTTGAAAGTTTTTTTTGTGGCGTACCACATTTTTTGTCACTGTATTTTTTTGGATAGGAATATTTATCAAATCTATATTTTTGATTATTTCTATTTGAGATTCTGCATCGCAAGAACTACTTTTGTATATGTATCTGTTACAGATACATTTTTGGAATGGATTAGAACAGATTGGAAGACAGATTTGTATAGCATTTATGATTAAATGTTTAATAATACTTACCTGCGCATAGCTGCATGTGTATCTACTATTTTCTTCATGTATGCAGAAGGAAAAAACGCATGGGCATAACTCGGGCTATATTGATTTGTAGATTTTACATCACCTATGAAGTGTTGGCTACAAACCCTGTCTGTAGATTTTGGTGTTCATAGAGTTCCATCAGCACTAATAAATTATCAAACATATATTTACATATATGATTTCACAACTTAATACACTTACGCTATAAAGAGTGAGATTAAGACTGTATACTTTTTCCTTTTAACAACAATAATCCATTTTTTTCTTTGCTGTAACGTATGTGTTGCCGTTTGAAATCAGTAAAATTTGTAACTACTGTTCCTTTTCGTATTTTTATACCTAATAACTACAGAACACGTAGAATGCCCCATTTTTCATAATAATTTCAGTACGAATGTAGTGACAAGTCACCCACAATAGTTAACTTTTTGTCCACTTGAAGCACCACAATTCTTTTTCGTGTCCCCACCAAGCAACAGGCTCGAAGCAAATACTCTTCCGGCGTTATTAGTTTTTTTCTGTACATCTATTCGCGAATGGGCCAGAATCATCGTGTCATCGACATACAGTGGCATTATGATATCGTTCACACTATCAATAGTTTTCTCTTCTAGACCTTCAACTCTGAAACATTTTTCTATATCAGTTAAATACATGAAAAACAATAACTAGCCCAAGTTTGTGCCTTGCGAGACCTTTTCTAAACGTAGAATTTCTTCGGGAGGGCAAGTCTACTTCTAATGTCGGCCATGTACCATTATTACTATCATTTGTGTAACTTGGTGAGTTTATTAATTCATAGTGTGCTCATATTGTGTTTAGTTTATCTGTTGGCGTTGAGAAAATATATTCTTCCCTTTTTTTTTGTTTTGTTGCGAGGTTGCATTTGCTGTTGTTCAGTAGCTCGTGCTTGTTTTGATGTATGTGTAATTTTTCTATTTTAATCGGTTGTTTTGTTCTTAGTAATGCGTTGATTTTTGGAAAAAATGACTCTGGTTTTTTATGGTTTATCTGTTTGAGTTGGTTGTTCCAGTAAATGTTTGTTGCTTTATTGAATTCATTTTGTAGTGTGTCTTTTCTTTTTGAAGTGTTTCTTTGATTTTTTTTGTTATTTGATTACTTGGCGTTGGATCATATTTCTGAATATTGTGTAAATAGGAGATTAGTAATGATTGATTTTTTGTAGATGTTCTATTTTGGTTGTTGAGTATTTGAATGTAGTGTCTTTCTCTTTGATTGTTGGTATTGTTGTTTTGATGGCCTCTGTTATGGTTGAGTTTTTGTATGTATAGTAGATTCCCTTCATGCTTAGATTGCGCACAGTTGGGATTTCGATATTGAATTTAGATTCTAATTTTCTCTCGCAGATTTTCCATTTTGTCGCTTTGTAGTTATATTTTATTATACGTTTATTAGGGTTTTTGGTTGTTATGTTTTCATCTTTGAGTGTGTTGTTGAATATGATGGCGTTGTGGTCGGTGTCATATAGTGTAGTCATTATTTTGTTTCCTATGTTACTTCTTATTTTTAGTTTAGTGTCGGCTATACATATATCTAGGTATGTTTCCGCACGTTTGTATGTGGGTTCGTTTGGTATAAATACAGCAAGTGCGTGATCCATCGATGCAAACAAGTGGTAATCGGGAGGAGCCAAGTCTGGTGAGTAAGCCGCATGAGGTAGAACTTCCCAGCTGAGTGCTTCCAACGTGTCGCGAACCGGTTTTGCCGTATGTGATGGAGCAGTGTCATGAAGAAAAATGACTTTGTTTTGCCTCTTTCGGTATTCTGGCCTTTTTCAAGCAGTGAACGGTTCAAATCCACGCCCCTCTGATCCCATCAAACATAGAGCATCGTGTTTCTGCCAAAGCGATTCGGTCTTGCCGTCGATGTGGATGTTGCGCCTGGGTCTACCCATGATTTTTTACGCTTGGGGTTCTCGAAATAAATCCACTTTTCATCCCCTGTAACTATATGATGCAAAAATGACTTCCTTTTGTATTGAGCGAGCAAAATGTCACATGTGTTTTTGCGCCTTTCCATATGCCTGTCATTCAAGGCTTCAGGGTCTTCAGAATCTTTCCCACTCTCGTAGCCGATTGGAAACAGCTTGTTGACTAGCGCCCAATTGCTCGGCGAGTTGTTTTGGTGTTTGCGAATCATTTTCGTCCAACTATGCTTGCAGTTCCACATCTTCGTATTTTTTGGCGGCTTTCCACGTTCCGTGTCTGCAACATCGAAGTCATCACTTTTGAAACGTCAAAACCATCGTTCACACATATCTTGTGATGGAGCATATTTACTATAAGCTTCTCGATGTAATTGGTATGATTCAGCAGCAGTTTTCTTCAAATATAAACAAAAAATTAATGCTGTCCGCGAATGCTCTTTGTTCGGTATAAATTTCGATATATTGAACACAAAAACACAACACTATACACCCATTTTTCCAATTTATCACTCGTGCGCGTCTGACACTTGTTGGTGACAAAAAAAAGCGCAGTGTCAAATCTTTATAGCACGTACTGCATTCGTGCGTCATCTGTTGTCTCAAATCCGCATTTCATAATTGTACACCTGGTATATGAGTCTTCGGATGTATCGTTAGCTGCCCTCGGAGCTGTTATATGTTTTTACCTTATCAAGGATGTCGACGAGGAGCGCAAAATTTCATATCTGCGATGCTATTATTTGTCCCTTCTAATCGAGTTAGAATTCCTTGACTCGCACGTTCGGGGGCAGTCCTCTTAGCGTGTCAAATCGGGCATATCCAAAAAACGCGCTATGTCTAATATTCGCAAATTCATATCTGAATAGATTCCACAGTCACACTCACATACATGCATTTCGAGTAACCGTGGTTATTGTGAGTAGGCGGACTATGTTTGGAACCATGTTTCTCGTGCTATCTATCTCCTTGACAACTTAAAGTAGAATTGTTGTCGTGGAACGGCCCATCGTCGCTCTCAAAACACTTGACCGCATGGCTATCGTCAATTTCATCATCAAATTGCGATATCGATACCGAGGTTCGAAAAACATTACTTGGGCTCGGGAACTCCGAAGTTCTCCCGGAGTTTTGGAGCCGCACACATCGCTACTAAAATCTCTCAACGCTCTTCTGAGTCACCGCATGGTTCTCGCAAGCTGTTCGGAAACTGCGACGAGTTTAAAATGCTCCCGACAGCAGGTCTCCTTTTACAACAGTAGAACTCGATCGAACTCAGCGGTGTTGGGTCAGAGCGAGGTATACTGCTAAATTCCGACCGGCAATTTTGCAGCTTTCGCAGTTTGTAATCACGATCCAGTCCTCTTATTCGCGTCACATTTTTCGTCAAAGCAACCGGACTTTTAAGGGTCGAGATGAAAATTCTGCTTCGTGATTCCGTACTTACGACTCTTTTAGTTGATCACCGCCATCGTCAGACGCTTCGAGGCAGAATACAAGTTAGCCTCATCACCTCAATCCATTAGTACTGGGTCCCTGGAGGACCCGTACTCTGGACTTATCCAAATCCAAGTTGTTTCAAACTCCCGCCAACTCCTTGAGAAGTCGGACGAGACCCGTCAGACTTGACGGCGCTGACGTTCTGATATTTTCTCATGGATTTAGATCTCAACAGGATCCCCAGACTTTCACTCATCGTTCTAACGCATTCTCGCCAGTCTCACTGACAACTCTTACATCAGATGCTTGAGCAGCGTTGACATCGATGGAGCACCGAAAATCTTCAACGGCCTCAGAAGATATGGAAATGGCAGCATCGAAGCTGCTCGATAAGAATTTACGCACGAGTTCTTATTAAAGACAAACACGTTAAAGAGTTTTCCAAATAACTGATAAATCGGAAAAGGATATTTATTAGCTAGTTAAATTCTGTCTCAGTCAAAGCGAATTAAAAGACAGTTATGGGAGTCAAAATTCCAATAAATCTATAACTTTGTGCTTTAATTACTTCTAGAAATTTTTCTACTAACCTTTGCAAATTCTTTTTTTTCTGGAATCTACCAACTGAATCTACCCCATGATCATAACATAGTAAAGGAGTGATCGAAAATTTGAATTATAGTTATGTTTTGCAAATATTATTTAAATAATAATTTAAATAAAGCCAGTCTTATTTTGTACATATTTATTTATACTACACAATATATTTTTATGTCATCAGCGTAGCGGGTGGGATGGGGGGGCTTATCTCTTTTCACAATGGGCATCAATTAGTTTTGAGAGAACTCTTATCAACTAGTGATTGTGTTGTAAGTGCTGTGGCTGATAATGAGCACATTTACCATAACCGTGCTTTCTGGTTAGTTGGTATGAAAGTGAATTTATGTTGCTGTCACTGGTAAAATTTTTCAGATCGCGATTTTCTGTGCATGTGTAAGCAAAAGTGAAAATTATGGGTGTTTGTTAATAAAAGTCATTTTGCTTTCTTCTTTCTATAAAGTTTTTGATGATGATGAAGTATTTAATTATTTCAATAACCAGTGGTGTAGAGTCCAGTCCGGTGTTACGTCAAACCCGCGCGGTGTTTTTACAAAACCGACAAATTTAAGACGTGTGAGGCGTTTCGGCGTGAGTTTTCCGTACTCTGGTCAAGGAATATGAATTCTCCCTTTACCACACCTGACAAGAAACACCGAAGCCGCAAACCCCCTTTTGAGCCTAACCTTTCGAAAAATTACTCAGGACAGGGCTGAGAATGCTCGTTGATTGTTCGCGTTAACCGTCACTCGACTCGATAAACTAAATCGATAAATTAACCCGCGGAGGAAGGGATTTTAGGGGGAAGGAAAATGGCAGGTTACTTTCACTTGGGGAAAAATTTACGGAAATATCTGATAATATAAATTAAAAGAATTGCGTTTGTACTTACGTTTGGTTTTCTGGTGAAGTTGTTTCGCCGATAACCGATGCGTTGAAGGGGAAAAAATGGCAACTGTTTGTTAAAATAAAAATGCTAAACTCGATGATTCATGAAGCTGTTAAAATTTATTCAAATAACCGAATAAGTGGTATACGTACTTTCGCTATTACCGTGCGCGCGTGATCGTTACTTTTCGACGCAATACACTTAACGCGATACTTATTATTCGAAAAAACTGTGAAACGGAATAAACAGTGTGGACTTGTACAAAAACGGCAGAAAGTAATTGAATTCAATTTGTTCTAGATTCCTTCTTTAAACTTGAGATAAATTCCGTATGATTGACATTAAAACCGAGAAAAAGTAAATGCGAACTGAATTTAGATTGTTCAGCCGTTTTTCTTCTAAGTACTCACTCTGAATTTTAGTTGACTCTATAGGGTGGGGTTCCTCCGCGGTGAGAGTTTGTTTAGCTCGCCAGTTTTAATCGCGACTCGTCAAACGCTCGACACTGCGGCTGTACGCTGTGGAATCTGTTCTTCACCAGGCTCTCCTTTAAGGGAGCGCCGGCTCTCGCTCTCCGACTAACTGTTACTGACTATTTCGGGCATTTTTCCGTCTTTATATAGGTCCTGGTAAGTCTAATTTTCTATGCGGGGGATTCTTAGAATTACAATAGCGGTCGCACTTTGGGGGTTGATCACGATGATTAATTTTTCTTCTAGCCATGCCGTCGTTCGATTCTTGTTCCGAGTCGCTTGGGGTGAGATCACATAGCCCACGTAAAATGAAGCTACAGAGGCCGAGCCTCTGGTGATTCATGCTGTAATTCTCATCTGCACCCGGTCTCGTTCAATTTCCATTCCGAACTGCAGTACCACGTGTCGCGAGGAACCATTCCCTGCTTCGACGACACGCTGTCGCGAGGAACCTCTCCCTGTTTTGACGACACGCTGTCGCCAGGAAGCATTCTCTGTTTCGACGACATGTTGTCGCGATAGACAGTGAGGAATAAAGACGACTCGGACGCCGGTACAGGCAATATAGTTCTCTTTACTATTATCTTTCTTTCTTTTCTTTTTTTCGTTATAACTAGGACTTATTATTTTAATTAGGGTTTATATTCATTTAAACGCTTATTAGTTAATGTCTAAAAAGGCCTTATTGACTATTTCTCGATAGTTTTCCTCAAGTCTTTTAAATTGGATATCGTTGGTAACAAATTGAGATATCGGTGTGATAGGTTCTTACTCGATTGTTAAAGCCGTTTCATGAACAATAACTCTTCTTATTCATTTTTAAGGAAATGCATTCGATATGTATGTATTAATATTTCTATTTATAAATTCTTTCGAGGGATTACTCATCGCCTCGGTTGCATGCGCCGAGATAGAGAGAGGGAGAGAGCGAAAAGCGCCTTGGTCGGGAAGCGAGGTGTCGAGAGATTCGGGTCACAATGTGCTGTAGATCCAAGTCGCTTCTGCTGTCCCTTTTATGACTAATACAGAATGTAGTTCTTCGATAATGTTAAACTTATTTTAATTCTTAATAGTGTATAACGTGAAGGGTCATATATAACTACTATAGTAACTTAAATGTTAATTGTTTTTATATCCTTTCATGATGCTAACTGTTTAGTTAAACAATGTAATGGCTTTTCGATTTTCATTAATGTTTAATTTTCACAATTGCAGTTATTTCTTGTATCCTTTTAGGTAAGCATTCCTTTTTTGAATTCCTATCATAATTTTAGATTTTAATTGTTCGTAAGTCAAAAGATTGTATATCAAATATCTGCTTAGATTGTTTAGTATTGTTTCGAAGGAACACTCCTCGTTTTATGGTGTTAATATAGAGAGAGGGGAAAGACGGCATCGGCTCCGGTGCGACCTGAAAGCGTTTAACGGCATGTTCCTTCGCCGGAAACTGCTACCGTAGCCCCGAGTCGTCTCTGCCATCGCTCCAATGACTAATATGAGTCATCTTTTCTTATTTCATGCTATTTTAATTCTGGCTATCTGTATGATATTATTGCTTAATTCTTATGTCAAACTCGCATTTAGATGTTTTATTCCCTTTAAATTATCGATTTATCTATTAGATATAAAGGGTGGTTAAATTTGAAGGGCCGATGTTGATTTTGAATAAAACACAAATTATTTAGGAAATTATCGTCAATTCTTTTTATTATGATAATATAGTATGGTTCAATTATGTATGGAACAAAATATCGGCCAAATGGCCGCCGCGGCCTCGGCGGCACACCTCCATCCGATGGTCCAAATTTTCGATGACGCTTAGGCATAATTGAGGTTCTATGCCGTTAATGTGCCGAATTATGTCATCCTTTAGCTCTTGAATTGTTGCTGGCTTATCGACGTACACCTTTTCTTTCAAATAACCCCAAAGAAAGAAGTCCAACGGTGTCAAATCACATGATCTTGGCGGCCAATTGACATCGCCACCACGTAAGATAACACGGCCATTGAATTTGTCGCGCAAAAGAGCCATTGTTTCGTTAGCTGTGTGGCAAGTGGCACCGTCCTGTTGAAACCACATATCGCCCACATCCATATCTTCCAATTCGGGCCATAAAAAGTTCGTTATCATCTCACGATAGCGAACACCATTCACAGTAACTGCCTGACCGGCCTCATTTTGGAAAAAATACGGCCCGATGATGCCGCCAGCCCATAAACCGCACCAAACAGTCACTCTTTGTGGGTGCATTGGTTTTTCGACAATCACTCTTGGATTATGATTCGCCCAAATGCGGCAATTCTGCTTATTGACGAATCCACTGAGGTGAAAATGTGCCTCATCACTGAAGATGATTTTCTTCGAAAATTGATCATCCGCTGTTGCCATTTCTTGCCACCATTCTGACCATTGACGACGTTTGGAATGGTCAAGAGGCTTTAGTTCTTGAGTCAATTGCACCTTATAAGCGTGTAAATGCAAGTCTTTATGCATAATGTTCATCAATGACGAGCGTGAGAGGTGCAATTGTTGGGCACGACGACGAGTTGAGGTGGACGGCTCTTCAGCCACACTATCGCGAAGAGCAGCAATATTTTCTGCAGTACGAGCTGTACGAGCATGCACTGGTGTTTTAATATCTCCTACAGACCCGGTTTGCTTAAATTTTTGCACGATTTTTCCGTTTGTACGCACATTTGAACGATTAAATTGACCGAAAAAATCACGAAGTGCACGATATGCATTTTGATTTGAACGCCCATTTTCATAATAAGCCTGAATAACTTTAACGCGTTGCTCGATTGTGTATCTTTCCATGGTTCAAATTGAGTTAGTCTGAAATTGAGAAATGTCAAATGAAATGCAGAAAAAAACTTGACGTTTAGGTGTGGTTCACATTCAACATCGGCCCTTACAATTTAACCACCCTTTATATTCCGTCGCCTAAATATTTCCTTCGTAAAGAGTGCAAATCTTTGCTACAATTGTGTTTCAATTGTTATTTGTCTATTTAGAAATTTTGAAAAGCTGCCTTTGGAGCTTTTGGTGTTCTGATGTCAAAAACAAATTCCAATTTTCTATCAATACCATTAATAAGACATATGTCTTCGTGTAATATTGAATATCAATTTTTTTGTTCATTGCATCATTCGTCGTAGCATATAAGAACTTCCATAGCAACGAAGGCGTTGCCACGGCAGTTGGTCTACCTTCGTGACCCAGATACGGTACATGACAGGGGGGAAGGAAGCGAGCATCCGACAGTCACCAACAGAGCACGCGGGCACGAATCAATTAAAGACTTCGGGGACACGCGCCGCCAATGATATCCACAGGCCATAGAGGGAAAACTCTTGATACGAGATTAAGGTCCCTCCATGCTGACTGTTAGAGTGGGGCAGTGGCCTACCAACTCTTAGTTTCTCGTTGTTAGGTACACACGATTTCGTAATTTATAGCTCATTTTCCAATGATGGCTGTTCCTCGGATATTCTACCCACACCAGCTCTGCTATTCTCGTCTTGTGTTCGACGGATGGTTCAGTAAACTCGATCTACTCTCCAGTTCCTTACCGTCAATTGAACGGCCGTGTCTGGATGTTGTCGCATGGTCGGCTTGGAAAAACCCTGCCCTCCACATTTCTGTATCATTGGACAAGTTGAACCTACCCCCTTGGGGGCGGTGACTCACTTAACCAGCACCGTCGATACCAAAGTGTCAAGACCCCTCCGTATCAACGGTCTGTTACCAGCGGGGGCCACGTGGAGGCGGAGTCACCAGCTTGCGCTCGGTCAGCAGGTTAATCCGGAAAATATCCTGGTTGTTCGGCCTCTACGACTCGGCTTCACCGGCTAGCCACGTACATTAAACGTGACCCCTGCACCTGCCGATCACAGCCAACGTTGTTAGGTACATTATTAGTTGTTCTGTTAGCACGTTAGACGATGGCTGTTCCTCGGGTTACCTCACACCAGCACTGTTAATCACGTCTGTTGTTCGACGGAGGTTAAGTAAACTTGATCTACCATCCAGCTCACCACCGCCAGTTGATCGGCCGTGACTAGTTGTTATGGCACGATCGGCTTCGAAAAACCCTGCCCTCGCCATTTAAGGGTCTTTAGACAAGTTGGACTTACCCCCATAGTGGGGGAAGTGACTCACTTAGCAAGCACCGTCGATACGAAAGGGTCGAGACCCCTCCGTATCAACGGTCTGTTTCCAGCGGGGGCCACGTGGAGGCAGAGTCGCCAGCTTGCGCTCGGTCCCAGCAGGTTAACCCGGAAAATATCCAGGTTGTTCGCCCGAAGCGGCTCGGCTGCACAGGCTAGCCACGTACCTTTTAAACGTGACCCCTGCACCTGCCGATCACAGCCAGCGTTGTTAGGTACAGTGGTGAACCTAACCGTCCATTCCTGGCGCGCACAATGTGTTCCCACTTCCCTGCTTCGGTGTGGCTGCAGGTCTCACTCCTCCCGCCATCATTATACCTGTATAATCTCTGGTAACTATAGGACCCGACGACAATGCAAGTTTATGATCTTCTTTAAAAGAAAGAAAGATATTGGAGCATGATTACGTCAGGACGTGACACCGGCTGGCTGCTACATTTTTCTGCTACGGTATAGGGTGTGGCACAGCTGAGGTTGGTATGATTAGAATGTACAATAATATTCTACAGTATTGTATCACCTCTATGTACCTTTCGAGTAGCGGGTTATTCAAACGGAGCATGAGTTATGCATCGTGCAAGAAGTTGATGTTTAAGACAAAGAATTTTCAATGAGTTATGTATTGCAACCTTACTGAAAATCCATTATTTACTTTTTAATTGTTGATATAATTTTCTTTCTTTAATAAATCAGAGGAGTCAAATGAATGTGTAGTTTCGAGTACTGGACTCGGTAAGAAGGAATTGTAAAATGAGGGATAACCTCAGATAACTTGTTGATATTTGGTGTGAGTATTATTTCATCACCGATTAGAGAGGTCGAAGGAAAGTTGAGATTTTAATTCTCCCGAATGTATGAGGTATAAATTCCTGATAGGATTATAAGCAAGTGAAGTGAAAATCCACACAGGATGCGTGGTGCACTTGGTGGAGCATGCATAACTCAGCGCCAAGTTTTTTTAATAACGCGCGCAATTTTCGCACATGGAGGGTTTTTATTCATGAGAAAAACATTAAATTTATTGTTAGGATGTTTATCAGGACAGAATGTAAAATAATAAATACCTCGACTTTGGTTAAAGGATGACCATTCATGTGATATAGGTTCTATCCAGGACAGTGACAGGAGTTCTGTTACAAACTTGACCGATTATCTTTTTTTATTCTAATTAATACGATATTTACTTCAAATTGCGTTGTAACTACCAACGCAAAATTCTTACGTCGCGCGAGAAAGACTGTCTCGAGAAATTCATTTAGTAGAACAGATGAGATTATGTAATTTGTATTGCACCGGCTAGTATGCAAGAGTTTCTATTGGTTCTATTTTGACCTGAATAGTTATTTCTGTTTGCATGTTTCTACAATTAAACCCACGTGCTTTCTAATATAAAAGGAAAGCAGTAAGAAAGGGAATTGCTACATCATTATACGCCGAATTGATGAAAGTTTTATTTTGTTACAATAAAAACTAGTATCTTCACTGTTGCAGGCTACATATTCAGCTAGGACTCACTTTAATGCAACTTACGGTCTCTACATGAGATACCTATATGGTCTATCCGTCTCTATTTTATGCTACATGATATGCCTATATGGTATCTCACTAGAGACGGATAGACTTACGCATACATTAGACCATAGATGAATTGAACGAAAGTCAGTTAGTACGAGCATACATCAACCGGAAGCACCCAAGCCCCTGATAACATGAAACCAGTCCCTCCAACACTGTTGCATTCCTTATATGTCAAGCGTACACATATATACTCGCAAACAAAGAGATACGGCTCAAACCCTCAAATTTCATCCCTCGCTTTTGTTGCCAGAATTAGTGACCTATCGTGCCGAACCGGAAGTGGTACGATCCACCTGAGGGACAACCCGGTGTATTACTTCGTCAGTTCGGATTTTGCACCTTCGCGAATTTCCCTTACCCCCAGTACGCGTTTGCTCGGTACGGCAATCATTTTTTCTTCACATATCCACATAACATGCCACTCAACTTTTATGTAGTAACGAATGCAAACAAATTTACTTTATACGGTTTTTAATTAATAATTAATTCATTGAGAACACTGAATGGTATACAGTTTGGTTTGTTTAGTATTAGGTGCGCAGCTAAGTTCCCGCTGTTTTTCAAGAGATGGCTCCAGTAGTAAGTGCTGGTCGATTTGGACATAACCAAAACGGCATGAACCAAGCTTAGTCATATGGTAAACAAACCGCTTTGACACATTAGTGATTTTGTTTTTGCGTCATATACTTTTGGTTGTGTGAAAATGTCTGATTTTGTGCCAAATAATCGTCATTTGCGGGAAGTGTTGCTTTTCTTCTTTCATTCGAAGAGAACGGCGGCTGAAGCGTATCGAGAACTCCAAAAAGTTTACGGAGTGCTGCTCTAAGTGAAACAACATGCCGAGATTGGTTCCGTCGCTTCAAAGACGGTGATTTTGATGTTGACGACCGTTCGCGTGAAGGAAGGCCAAAAACCTTCGAAGACGCTGAATTGGAGGCATTGCTCGTTGAGGATCCGTGCCAAACGCAAAAAGAGCTTGCTTCAGCATTAGGAGTTACCCGCCAAGCCATTTCCAAGCGATTGCATGCGTTGGGAATGATTCAAAAACAAGGAACTTGGGTTCCTTATGATTTGAAGCCAAGAGACGTTGAGCGTCGTTTTTTCGCCTGTGAACAACTGCTCCAGCGGCAAAAGAAGAAGGGTTTTCTTCATCGCATCGTTACGGATGATGAAAAATGGATTCATTACAGCAACCCAAAGAGAACAAAATCATGGGGACTGCCCGGTCATGCTTCTACGTCGTCGGCTCGGCCGAATATTCACGCTGCGAAGAGGCACGAAAAAGTGATTCTACAGCATGACAACACTCGGCCTCACGTTGCCAAACCCGTTAAAACCTACTTAGAAACGTTCAAATGGGAAGTCCTACCCCACCCGCCATATTCCCCAGATATTGCACCGTCCGATTATTACTTGTTCCGTTCGATGACACATGGTCTGGCTAATCAGCAGTTCAGCTCATATGAAGACATCTCAAAATGGCTTGATTCGTGGATAGCCTCAAAAGACGAACACTTCTACCGTGACGGTATTCGAGCTCTGCCAGAAAGATGGGGAAAAGTTGTCGCTAGCGATGGGCAATATTTTGAATGATCATTTGTAAACATTTTTTCACAATAAAGTTGCATTTTCATAAAAAAAAAAAACAGCGGGAACTTAGTTGCGCACCGAATATTCTGGCTATATCGACAGGGAAAATCCAAATCAAGCCCACGAATCTGTATATCTCCATAATAATCCCATTTTATATATTGTTATACGCCACCTGCCAAGGTATTGGAGTGCTTGGAGTGCTTTTTCCTGGGCTTGGCATGCTGTCCGTCTGCACAGCCTGGTGATATAAAGAAAGCCGTTCGCGTTAGGGTAATGTCGCGTAAAGTTATCGCGAGATGGCTGCGTTAGCTCGTCTACCGGTTATTTTATTATATATAATTATATTCGCGTTTCTTGGGCTCTTCGGTTTGCAGACGGCATATCGGGAGGAAGGAAAAAATTGAGAATTCCATTAACCAAGCGATTTACCTCGCAGGTTGTCACGATAAGAGATACTAGGAGAGCTGTGCGAGTTCCCTCGAGCTGAGAAGGGTGAGAACCGAAGTAATAGTAGCAACCTATGCGATGCGGGAGTTTAGTCGCTCCACTGGTCTGTAACTGAAGGTAACACGACACACCAGCATCTAGTGCTACTGTATTCCATCGAAAGCTGCGTCATCAGGAAAGCGAGCTTCCGACACCAAGCGACATCCCATCTATAAGCGGAAAACGGAAACCAACTTCCTTCCGCCCTTACGCCGAGATTAATCTCGAGGAAATATCGTGACTTTTCCAAACAAATCTTGTATGTTACTCTAGCGATAAAATCAAATGACCAAAGGATGAGAGTACTGTCTTCACAATGTAAAAATGGTACAAACCGTTGCAGACATTTGTAAAAAAGTTTCCAAGGTAGAACCCTGCATTTCGTTTCTTGATTATTGTCCACCACTCACAAAATCGAATGAGCAAGCAATGTGTAAAGTTCTATTTTGTAGACTTACAAGGAAGGATAGTTTGGTGTCCCCCTCCGATTTTGATGAAACTCACGTATGTTGTAGAGCATCGAAAACTAAAGGACACGTATTTTTGTATCGGCGGAAAAACATTTCTAAAGGGTGAAATCGCCCTTCAAAGTTAGGCATGTCGAGGGGTAATTATGCAGTTTCACCCAGAAGGCGTCAACCGATTTTAATGAAATAAAAACCAAAATACTCCTCATTGAAAACAATAAAAATTCCACGTGAAGTTGAAGAAAAAAATTCGTTTGCAGGGGTGAAACTGCATAATCGCCCCTAACTTTGAAGGGCGATTTCACCCCTCAGAAATGTTTTTCCGCCGATAAAAAAAAAAGACGTGTCTTTTAGTTTTCGATGCTCTACAACATACGTGAGTTTCATCAAAATCAGATGGGGACACCAAACTATCGTTCCTTGTTAGTAAAATAATATTTAAATACACTAATTTAGCTGCCTGAAATTTGTGAACGTAAACAAATAAACCATTTTAAAAAAGCAAATTTTCATCATTTTTGATACTCATTCTTGATCGCAGATAAGCTGAACCTACAAGATCACAATGTGTAATAAAATTTGAAACAACTTAAGATATTCACGTAATTGGCCTCCTAAACAAAAAGTTGCGACATAAACTGAAAAATCCGAAACACATGTTGTCAAGTACATGTTGCCTATTAATTATACAGGATGAAAATAGATGTACATAATAACACTGTATAAAATAAGTTTCATTAAAAATGAAAAGATTAAAAATAAAATCGAAAATTGTAAAAATAATTTCGACTGTAGTACTTGGCAAGTTAATGTGGTAACATGAATGTTGTGCAAAAAAATTACGGTTTCCTATATTTCATGAGAAAACTTTATTTTAGTTATCTTTTTTTCATTTCTTGTTAACCATTATTTTTATGATAAGTTTTTTAGTTTATTTTATAATATTTAATATCAATATATACATATATTTACATCAAGTGTAATAAGTAAACAACAGTTACTTGACAGACGTGCTTCGGAAGTTTTCAATTTATTTCACAACTTTTTGTAAATATTGGAGACTTATACTCGCGTAAATGTATTTAACTCAAATATCGTACACATCATGTTTTTGTGATGTTGACTACTTTTTGAAAAATTTATATCAACACAGCAATCCATGATTGGATCGAAGAGGACGACAGCTTTGAAGCTAAATATTTCTGTTTTTATTCGCGATTCGTTGTAATTCCATTGGTAATGGCTGGTCGACGGTACAATATATACCAGGTCTATAAATATGAAACCGGAATTTGCCCATAGATGGCCCTAGCTGTCAATGTAGTTACCGTCAAACCGCGTCATTGGCGCCATTTCCTTGTTGACATCTCTGACAAAGATTTTCAGCTCACAACAATACAAGTTTCATACAACAGCATAATTTGTAATAGCGTTGAACATGTCGAACTTTGTGCCTGGAAACTACGATTTGCGGACAGCATTGATTTTCTGTTACCAATTAAAGAAAACTGCTGCAGAATCGCATCGAATGCTTGTCGAAGCTTACGCTGAGCATGCTCTTGGTAAATC
This sequence comes from Cylloceria caligata, assembly GCA_963942595.1. NCBI lineage: Eukaryota > Metazoa > Arthropoda > Insecta > Hymenoptera > Ichneumonidae > Cylloceria > Cylloceria caligata. Next base: position 23,870,162 of record OZ012704.1, read on the forward strand.
ACAGTGCTTTGAGTGGTTCAAAATATTCAAAAGTGGCGATTTTGTCGTGAGAAACGAAGAACGTGGAAGACCACTGAAAAAGTTTGAAGACAGTAAATTGCAAGCATTGTTGGATGAGGATGACGCTCAAACGCAACAACAACTCGCGGATCAATTAAATGTGACACAAGAAGCCGTCTCCATACGTTTGAAAGCCATGGGAAAGATTCAGAACATGGGAAAATGGGTTCCACATGAACTGAATGAAAGACAGCAGGAAAACCGAAAAACTACTTGCGAAATGCTGCTCGCCAGGTACAAAAGAAAGTCATTTCTCCATCGAATTGTGACTGGCGATGAAAAGTGGATATATTTTGAGAATCCTAAGCGTAAAAGATCATGGGTAACTCCAGGCGAACCATCGACATCGACTGCAAGGCCAAATCGCTATGGACGCAAGACAATGCTCTGTGTTTGGTGGGATCAGAAGGGTGTGATCTATTATGAGCTGCTAAAACCTGGCGAAACCGTTAATACTGAACGCTACCGACAACAAATGATCGATTTGAATTAAGCTTTGCGTAAAAAACGACCAGAATATCAAAAAAGGCAACACAAAGTGATTTTGCTTCATGATAATGCACCATCACATACAGCAAACTGGTCAAGGAAACGATTGAGGCGTTTAGTTGAGAAATACTTTCGCATGCGGCTTACTCACCAGACTTGGGTCCATCCGATTACTACTTATTCGCATCGATGGGACACGCATTTGCTAAGCAGCGCTTTTATTCTTACGAAAATGTACGAAAATGGCTCCGTGACTGGTTTGCCTCAAAAGAGCAACAGTTTTTTTGGCGTGGCATCCACAAATTGTCAGACAGGTGGCAAAAATGTATAGCTAGCGATGGGCAATACTTCGAATAAAATATTTTTTATCATTTTCAAACAATAAACGTGTATTTTCTATACAAAAATTCCGGTTTTATATTTATAGACCTGGTAATAATATTAAGATATTATTAAGAAGCTTTTTCGCCTTGTTGCATCCGAACATTGCTTTTGATCTTCTTTCTTTATTTTATAATACTCTCTATGGAACTTTCGAGATACGCACTGGTAAATAGCTCTTTTTTGCATGAGGATAAAGCCAATTCCAACTCATTCACGACGTCCGGCTTAGAATCTCTTAAAAGCTTTATAAATAAAGTATTCTTTAAATAATCACATTTCAACGCTGTCTATTATCATAGTACTTTTAGAAATTGGTTCACTTCTTCATAGAGGAAGCTTTGTTTTTTTATGACAAAAAAAAGTTTGAAGTTTATGCCAAGATAAATAAAATTATCTGAAATGTGTAGGAAAGCGGTTTCGAAAAAACATCGGGTGTGTGTGCGTACGTGCGCGCGCCTAGGGATTAAAAACCATCAAATCTAGAGACTACTTAAACTATTAAGTTAAAATTTAGTAAACTAATGCAGTAGAATTCCCCTTTATTCATGACTTGTTTGGTACAATAGATGCGAACATTAAAATTTTAAGTAGTGCATTTAGCCAGAATGAAGAAAAGCGTTTTAAAGTTATACAATTTCTTCAATAATTACTGCAGTCGATATAATTCTTATGACTCCTAAATACGAGTTAGACATGTCGATTTGAAATGTGGCTTAAAATTAGAGCTTCCACTATCCGACAATCGTGGTAAATTTCATTTAAATGTATAAAATCACTTACATTTTAAAGGGGTTAAAATATTTTTCGGCAATGCGTAACGACATAAGCTCGCTAACTCAAATCAATTGACGGCTTTTAAACTGAAATTTTTTGTACACATGTAATTACGATTAAGGATGTTTAGTATTCAGTTTAGCCTGAAGTTTGCATTGACCATCAAAAGTTATGAAATTAGTCATTTTTTAGAAATCGTTGATTGATTAGAACTTTTACAAATATCGAGCAGACAAGCTATTTGCGTCAACCATTCCGTATACCGTTTCGCCACGCCCTCCCAAGATTTTGTTGTGGTCATCTATTGAATCGTCCTACTCTGCAGATGCCATCTTGAATAATTTTAAAGTTTCAAGCAGGCCCTGCGCCAAGAATAGAATGAGGATGGTTAAAATAAATTGATTTGTTTAGCTCTTCTACCTATCCCGTTTATTTGTTATTTTTGATTTAAGTAAGAAAATGAATTGGTGCAGCATTTAGTGTTCACAACATTTTCTTTATGTGGATATTAGACGAGCAAAAGCGGTAGGTAGGTCTTGAAATTTAAAAAGAATTCGGAATGGACCAATGGGAATTTGAGATAAAAGAAACAATGTTCCAGATTTGTATGGTTGCTGGCGACAAACGCGAAACAATTAGTTCAATAATCTTTCCAACATGTACAAATGTTCGATCGTCGGACAACAGACTTCATTTCACTATGGGCAATAACAAATGCGGTAGTGCAGGAGCCTTAAATGAATGGTACGTACTTTCCTTTACACAATCGGTACAGAAGTCGATGCAATGATGAAACTGATGAAAAATATTCAAAATTCTTTTTTTCAATCAAATTGCAATGGATACAGAACTTCCGCACCCAACTTATTCTCATCCTATTATGCTCATCGTCAGAGCTATAGCTTATATGTTGTGATCACACTATAAAGTAATAATATAGCTTCTGGACTGATTGAGCATACGCCGAGCCTCGACGAATACCAAGAATGTCATGAGATATGAATCGAAAAAAAAGTACCTTCAATTTTTTTCAAATTGTCCAAATGGACGTTGTTCTAGTCCCGATACCTTGACAAGAATACAACATATTATTAGTTTGACAAAGTTGATCCAAAAGTCGGTGCAGCAGTGAAAATAATGAAAAAGACTAGCAATTTTTTTTACAATCAGACTGCCACACGGTAAGTCAACACTTTCTAAACTTTTTCTCAACTTATAAAGGGTGATTTTTTAAGAGCTTGAGAACTTTTTTTTAAAAAAAAACGCATAAAATTTGCAAAATCTCATCGGTTCTTTATTTGAAACGTTAGATTGGTCCATGACATTTACTTTTTGAAGATAATTTCATTTAAATGTTGACCGCGGCTGCGTCTTAGGTGGTCCATTCGGAAAGTCCAATTTTGGGCAACTTTTTCGAGCATTTCGGCCGGAATAGCCCGAATTTCTTCGGAAATGTTGTCTTCCAAAACTGGAATAGTTGCTGGCTTATTTCTGTAGACTTTAGACTTGACGTAGCCCCACAAAAAATAGTCTAAAGGCGTCAAATCGCATGATCTTGGTGGCCAACTTACCGGGCCATTTCTTGAGATGAATTGTTCTCCGAAGTTTTCGCTCAAAATGGCCATAGAATCGCGAGCTGTGTGGCATGTAGCGCCATCTTGTTGAAACCACATGTCAACTAAGTTCAGTTCTTCCATTTTTGGCAACAAAAAGTTTGTTAGCATCGAACGATAGCGATCGCCATTCACCGTAACGTTGCGTCCAACAGCATCTTTGAAAAAATACGGTCCAATGATTCCACCAGCGTACAAACCACACCAAACAGTGCATTTTTCGGGATGCATGGGCAGTTCTTGAACGGCTTCTGGTTGCTCTTCACTCCAAATGCGGCAATTTTGCCTATTTACGTAGCCATTCAACCAGAAATGAGCCTCATCGCTGAACAAAATTTGTCGATAAAAAAGCGGATTTTCTGCCAACTTTTCTAGGGCCCATTCACTGAAAATTCGACGTTGTGGCAGATCGTTCGGCTTCAGTTGTTGCAGGAGCTGTATTTTATACGGTTTTACACCAAGATCTTTGCGTAAAATCTTCCATGTCGTCGAATAACACAAACCCAATTGCTGCGAACGGCGACGAATCGACATTTCACGGTCTTCAGCAACACTCTCAGAAACAGACGCAATATTCTCTTCTGTACGCACTGTACGCATTCGTGTGGTTGGTTTAATGTCCAATAAAGTAAACTGAGTGCGAAACTTGGTCACAATCGCATTAATTGTTTGCTCACTTGGTCGATTATGTAGACCATAAATCGGACGTAAATCGCGAAACACTTTTCGAACCGAACACTGATTTTTGTAATAAAATTCAATTATTTGCAAGCGTTGCTCGTTAGTAAGTCTATTCATTATGAAATGTCAAAGCATACTGAGCATCTTTCTCTTTGACACCTTGTCTGAAATCCCGCGTGATCTGTCAAATACTAATGCATGAAAATCCTAACCTCAAAAAAATCACCCTTTAGTTAGCATCGTCAGCGATATAACCCTTTAATTTTTTTTTACGAAGTCGACGCAGAAATCGGATCATCGATGAAAAAAGAAAGAAAAACAGTGGCAATTTTTACTTTACTACGAGACTGCGACAGAGATGGCATTTTTGCACTCACCTTACTCTCAGCCTCCAAATAAACTTTTTCTGAACTTTTTTTCCATTTTTTCTCAACTTTTCCTCAACGTTTCCTTAACTTATAGTTAGCATCGTCAGAGATACAGCCGCCGTACCGTGGTCGTGTTCTAACATTTTTTTTTCTGGACAGTTGAACAGCATCGGACCTCGAAAAACACGAAGAGTATCATGACAAACATATTTTTAAAGCTTAAAAAAAACTTTTTTCGTAAAGTACTTAAACGATTGCCGCGTTGGAGCAGGTAAAAAACTTTACTTTTTTTTTAACAAAGTTGATGTGGAAGTTGATTCATCGATAGGGATCGAGAAAGCGTGCACAGCTCATCTCACATCGTTTCTAAATAGCCTAAATAGGAAATTTAAGTCATTTACACAAAATTCATTCATTTCTCTTGGACATAAATTTCTGGTTCCCAAGATTGTATTTAAACCAACCAAACTTTCTTTCTTCTTCAAAGCTAATGTTACCAAGGCAATATTCATCCTCGAAATTATTAGATATGTGTACAAACTATAAAGTATATAAAACGATTTAATTATTTTAGTTTGAAAAAAGAACGTTTTGAAAAATCTCGATACCTTTTATTATACAATTATGGATTGGATCATGCATACAGCCCGAGAGACTCACTGACTCTGTCAGTGTCAACTGACCAAAATCAACCAAAGATTTTTTATCCGATGTTTCAGAATGTTTCTCCGAGGTGTCGGTATTGCCATCGATGAAGAGGCTGATGCGTGGTTACAGTACGATGGCGCGTCCATTTTTATGAAATTCACCACGATGATCAGATAGTAGAAGCTCTACTCTTAAGCCACATTTCAAACCAACATGTCTGACCATTCTCGAGTTATAAGAGTCATATCGACTGCAGTAATTATTGAAGAAATTGTTAAAAAAAAAAACGAAAGGTTCGGCAATGCTGATTCAATTCCTCTTGTGGCAGTAATCGTCTCGTGACATATCATATGCTTGTTACGCAATGATCCACTGTGATGAAATAGCTGACGATCGATCGTTCAGTATCATGCCCGCTGTGACTACTTCGAGCTTCTTGATAGCGGCTGGCGCAGTGCATGTGTATTAGTGCACCGAACGGAAATGGAGCTCTTTGATTGGTCAACTTCAATCGCTTCCCATTCGAATACTATGGCGAATTTACCATTCAAACTTCACACACACCTTGCTGGGACCATTCCCGACTTACTCGAATAAATTGGTCCAAGGATTTTGGGACACCCTGTATATAAAATACTATAGACACTACACTCATTACCGCTTTTGTATCACATTCACCCTGTGCTGTGTGTCATTGTCTATCTTTAACTGATAATATCATACCAACAAGATTTGTTGTGTGTTAGTGCCTGCTGCATCTCCCTTATTTAGCAACTTGACTTGTCATCGACTGTCGTTATATTTTACGTATACAGTCATTGGCACTTTCCAAATGGTGATTGACTGGCTAATCACCAGCTCGTTACCGTTTTCATACATTGATAGCCAGAGACGACACCATCGCGTTCAGCAGTATGCGGAAAACGGTGATCGAGGATTGGTTTTTTTTTTAAATATATGGTACAAACCAATATATCTTCCATATGACAACTGCTACAACAATCATTGTGATTCGAAGAAAAATATTTTGACCTAAGTGCAGCACGAAATTGATTTGGAACACTAATTAATTAATTCAGTATTATGCTAATAAAGGGTGTCCCAACAGGAGCGCCGGATTTAATTTTGAAGAAAAAACACATTTATTTTTGAATTAAGCAAACATTTTTATTTCAACATAAAGAAAAATAGTTCCGATTAACCGTGAAGTACAACATCAGGCAAATGGCCACCACAAAACCTCTGGCACAGAGTTATTCTTTTGTTGAAATTTTGAATAACGTTTTCGCATAAATGTGGCTGTATTTCACCAATAACGCGGCGTATTTCCTCTTTAAGATGTTCAACTGTTTCAGGCTTATTCGCATACACCTTTTCCTTGACATAGCCCCAAAGAAAAATGTCCATCGGTGGTAGATCGCACGATCTTAGTGGCCAATGTTGATCGCCAAATCGAGAAATGACACGGCCTGGAAACTTAGTCTGCAGTAACACCATTGTTTCACGTGCTGTGTGGCAGGTCGCACCGTCTTGTTGGAAAAACATGTCCACATCAATTACATCCAATTCGGGCCACAAAAACTCCGTTAACATTTCGCGATACCGCACTCTATTAACAGTTAGCGCATTTCCAGCCGCATTTTCAAAGAAATACGGCCCAATTACTCCGCCAGCCCAAAATGCACACCAAACAGTTACTCGCGGTGGATGCATTGGTTGTTTGAGTATCACACGAGGATTTTCAGCACCCCAACATCCGACGGTTTTGCTTATTAACGTATCCGTCGAGTTGAAAATGTGCCTCATCTGAAAAAATGATTTTTTTCAAAGAATCCGCATTAGTTTGATGATGTTCCAACACCCAATCAGCAAATTCACGGCGCTGCGCATGGTCCCTTGGCTTGATTTCTTGCACCAATTGAACCTTGTACGCGTGCAAATGCAGATCTTTTACCAAAATTCGTTGCATAGTGCTACTGGAAATGTTTGATTGTTGACCACGATGCCGAATGGAAATTCCTGGATTCTCGGCCATAGATTCCGTTACTGTGGCTATATTTTCGATTGACCGACAAGGGCGACGACGAACAATGATCTTCTGATCCATCAGCGTAAATTTGGTCTCAAATTTTGTAATTAAACGCCTCACTGTCGATTCATTTGGCGCATTATTGCGACCAAAAACTTGACGTAATTGGCGAACTGTTTTCGCAAAACTTTCACCATTTTTGTAATGTGTTTTTACAATAATTAAACGTTGTTGGTTTGAATACTTCTCCATATTCTTAAATCGCGGGGTCTGTACGTGACAAATGTCCAAAAAAAATCACCGTACAACTCGTATTAACAAAATGGCGGCAAATTTAAATCTGGCTCTCTTGCTGGGACACCCTTTATAAACTCGCCTCATGTGGGTAAAACTTGATTGACTTGATGACTGTGGATACTTGTGACAAGTAAATATTATTTTCTTGTGAATTAGTATCCAGACGCCAGTGTTACGCGGAAAAATGTTAAAACGTGATTTTCACTTCAAATACGAACTGTCGTGACAGTCCGTCACTGATTTATTCACTTTGAAAAACAAATGTGGGTTGATAATACAAATGCAGTCTGCTGACCGTGGTCGAGCAGAGTGACCAAGTAGTATGCTGGAGAGTACTAGTCGAACTATCTCTAGTCGTTAGGAGCTGCACCGCGCCGGTGAGAACTGCTGACGAGGTCCAGGGTGATAAGGACTTCTCGGTAGGACAATATGTTACAGCGTTACACCCCCCTGGTTAGACTGGTCTTACTCCGGGAAGACGAGGGTTGATGCGCTTTATCGGTCGTATCATCGATTCCGGCGTTGTCAATTCCATTATATTGTTTCGGTGGTCGCAACAATGAGATTCGCTGAAGTTTTCGGTTACATTGATTTGTTTGTTACAGCAAATTTTGAAACATAATTTCGGCATACATTTTCCAATCCAGTTGTAAACTCCAATTTTTTTAAGGACCATAGAGTTATTAAGCCTAAGGATGCATACCCTAGATAGGTTAGAATACTAACAGTGTTTTCGGACCATGAACGTGTTCTGTGTACATTTTTGATACTATTAATAGCTCGCTGGATATCGTGAACGTCGTGATCGAGTCAACGTAATTCTTCAGGGTTAATATTATGTTGCAAAGGTATTAATTTATCAGTTATGAGATTGAGATCTTCTATCGGAATTTCTAACGAGATGTTTTTTCCATATTTAACGTCAAGAGAATGATTGCTTGAACGACTCAATTTTATGGTGGCTCCTGCACCGCTTAGAATGCAGTCTGTGTCTGCCTCTATCAGTGTCGCTGAATTTATCGTTACTTGCCCTCCTTTGTTGGAACAGACAGTAGTGAATGTCATCTCGTGCTCTGGAATAGCTATGTCACCTTTTTGCTCGTTAACGTGAGGTAAGCAATTTCTCGAATTGTGAACAAAGATGTTTGACATTTAGGATGAGAAATTAAATCGGTTCGTCGATGCAGAATCTGATTGTCGCATGAATCGGTTTCAGACATAAGTAGCGTTGGTTAAGTGCGTTTGCATATACGTATTGCGTGACTTTGTCTACAATCGTTAATGTATTTTTGGCTTGTTGCTATGTAATTGGTGTACTGTGCATTGATTAGCAAAATTTCGGATTCAGGTATAACAGCAATAAAATTTGATCCGTGTCTGAATGGTATCGGGATAAGTCGCTGAATTTCATATTCGTCGGGTTCAAGCAAAGGAATTTTTAAAATATAAACTAATTTGTCTTTCATTAAATTAATCGACTTTTCACTAACGTCGAGTATTTTTTGATAGTTGTGAATTTCTAGTGGAATCGAGTACTTGACGTAAAAATGTTGTTCAAAATATTTTATTCCTCCCATGAGGGTTTCTGGAGATAAGACTTGAGGATGTATTATCCCATGTTTTCCTTCGCCAATTGCGTTTAGAAGTGTGTTCACATCTTCGTTAAGTTCGCTTAATGTCATGGAGCATATCGTGATGTGATTCGAAATGAAAATGTTCTGAGTGTTGTTATTAACTTCGTTTCTTAATTTATTATCTCGTCCCTTTTTGAACAATAATGATATACTACTGTGTTCAAAAAGTAAGGTGAATTTTTAATTTAAATTTCCCGCGTTAACCGAATCGGACAAATGAATTTTTTTTCAAGTTGGTAGGACTGTTAGTGACATCTGTGACAAATTACATGTCAATATCATCATTAGTTTTTAGTTTACGCTTGGTTTTGTAAACAAAGAAAAGTGAATTTGGCGATTTTTACGATGTCGAATTTTGTTGAGCAAAGAAGTGCTATTAAATTTTGCTTGCGGAATGAAATTTCCGCCGCTGAAACGTATCGAATGTTACAAAAGGCCTTCGGTGACGAGACTATGTCACAGAAAAATGTTTACAAGTGGTACAAAGACTTCAAAGAAGGCAGAGAACGTGTTGATGATTTGGAACGCTCTGGACGACCATCGACGTCAATTGATGAGCAACACATCAAGAAAATCAAGGAATTGGTGCTCGAAAATCGTCGATTAACAATTCGAGACCTTGCCGACATGCTTGCAATATCAATTGGATCAGTGCAAGCAATTTTGAAGGATCATTTGTGCCTCAGAAGAGTCAAATCGCGTTTGGTGCCAAAATTCGCGTTTGGTTCTTCGTGAGTTTTTCGCCAAAAACTCCACTCATATCGCTCCACAACCACCGTATTCGCCTGATTCAGCACCGTGTGACTTCTGGCTATTCCCAAAGCTCAAGAGACCACTCCGGGGGAATCGTTTTGAGTCGATTGAAGAGATCAAACGTGAATCGAGACGCGCATTGAAAGCTATTAAGAACGAAATCGATTTGGAAGAATAAATAAAAAATTTAAATTTTAAAACAAAATTCACCTAACTTTTTGAACACAGTAGTATCCTGTTGTACTGCGTTCAAAATGACTTAAATGATTTTAGTTTGATTAGTAAGGCTGCTTGCCATAATATCTTGATTGGCGTAGAGCTTATCGAGCTCGCTGTTAATGTAACTCAAATCGTTTGCGTCTAGAGTCCCAAATAAAGTTTTAGAAATAGTTCCGATGCCGTCTATAAATCCGCGTCGTTTTCTTAAGCTGGTGTTGTCTCGCGTCAGATGTTCAAGCATATGTATCAGGTTGTAAACCCGTTTGACCCGAAGGCGCAGCATCTTGAGTTCGATGATTTCTTCACAGATGGAATTGCAAAGTTTTTCGGCGTCCTCAAGAAAGCTCCATATCTTTTGATATTGTGGTTCTAATCTGCTGGTATCAATGGCGATGACTAGTCTCCATTCTTCGTGGAAAACTTTGGCTTGTCCCAGATGCTCTGAATAGATCGTGGTTTATTCAGCGGCGTCAACCGGAGATTCCCGTCCGCTGGTGGGTGTATGACCATTAATAGTAGGAGTGGTGGTAGTAGCACCATCTGCAACAGGTTTGGAGAATGGTTTTATTCTGTCAATATGAACTCTAACTCGTTTGTTGTCATTATGAGCTATCGTGACGTTATCATTGTCATGCATTTCGACCACAGGAAATGGTCCAAGCCATTCGCAGTCTAGTTTCTTCAGTCTGCGTTCGTTGTGCAACAGGACTAGGTCTCCTGGTTCATAGAGCCGATGAGTCCTCGTGATTTTCGAATCTTGTTGCTCTTTCGATTTTTCTTTTGCGGCTATGAGTTTTTGTCTAGCTCGCTGTACGTTGAACTCGTGACGTCTCGCCCATTTCTCGATTAATGCGTACGTGACCGTTGGCGTTGAAGAGAGCGCTGATGGTATGTTGGCTTTTCTTCCGAAGGTGAGTTCGAATGGTGTAAAACCGTGACTCTCGTGAATCGAGGTGTTATATGCGAAAGCTATCGCCTGTAATAATTCGTCCCAGAATTGGTTTCTTTCCGTGCTTTCAAGACTGGTTTTGATGAGATGTTTGATCACTGCATGGGTTCTTTCGAGACTTCCATTCCCTTGAGGATGGTAGGCAGTTGTCTTGATGTGTTTAATTTGAAATACTCTCTCAAATTCCCTCATAGTTCCAGAGATGAAGTTTGATCCTTGATCGGTTAGCACATTCTTTGGTGTTGAAAAGATGTAAATATAGTGCTCTAGTAGTGCGGTGAATACTTCTTCCGAGGTGATGCCTTTTAGTGGGCATAGCATGATGTACTAGCGGTTTTTCTTTTGCGAGAGTGGTAGCGGTCCAAGGATGTCAAGTGCGATTTTGTCGTTTGGTGCTGATGGCATGTCAGAGATCATAGCTGGTGCTTTCTGCCTGATGCGTACTAACTTTTCCTTTTGACATTCTTCAAAGTTCTTGATAAAATCGGTCATGTCTTGATCCATGTTCGTCCATTCGTGAGCTTCTTTTAGTCGTTTTATTGATCGGTTTTCTCCAAAGTGTTGTGTAGCTGGCTTCCCATGGCATTCCGCTAATAGTTGTTGTTTCTGTTCACGTGTTAGTTTTTCTTGGGAGGCGAAGCAGATTTTAATGGTGGTCTGATGTTTGTTTGCGAGGAAATTAAACATATCTTTGATGACTTCCTTTTCCCATTTGGAAATTGTGGGATCATTAACCTTGAACTGATAAGTTTTGCTCCCCTTTTTCCTTAAAGAACTCTACAGCCAATCCGAGCTCAACTATCCATTTCTCTTCATTGTAGGGTCCAAGCGAAGCGATGTTATCTTCTTCAGTGATGTCCTTGGTGACTTGAAACCAATCTCCTTTATTCATAGACTGGAGAATTTTTATTTTCTCGTCATGATGAACGATACTGTTCCACATGGTATATTCGTCGTAATAATTAGTTATTGTTGGGGTCGATTCGTTTTCTTCCGGTGAACCGTTTTCTTCGGATGCTGCTGTTTCTTCGTAGACGCCTCTCGCTGGTAATACTCGGGACAGCGCGTCGGCAGCTTGGTTTTCTTTGCCTTCAACGTGCTCGATTGTATAATCGTATTCTTCAAGCTTAAGTCTCCAGCGGAGTAATCTTGATGATGGATCTTTGACGTTAAATAGACAAACAAGAGCCTTATGGTCGCTTTGAATTTTGAATTTCCTTCCGAGTAGATATTGTCGTAGCCTCTTCACACTCCAGACTATAGCCAGTAATTCTTTTTCCGTTGTGCTGTAATTTATTTCCGGTGCATTGAGTGCTCGAGAAATGTAACAGCATGGATGTCCATTTTGCGATAACACTGCTCCCAATCCCACGTTGGATGCGTCGGTTGTCAGTGTGAACTCCTTCTCGTAGTCCGGATAACAAAGTACAGGTGCCATGCAGAGCTTGTCCTTCAACGTATCGAACGCTGTTTGACATGCCGTAGTCCAGATGAAATCTTGATCTTTCCTAGTGAGATCGGTGAGCGGTTTTCCGATTGTCGAAAAATTCCTAATAAATTTCCGGTAGTATCCGGCTAGCCCGAGGAAGGATTTCACCTTCTTGGGGTTTCTTGGTTGATTAAACTCCCTGACGGCTTTTAACTTGCTCGATTCGGTTTTATTCCATCCTTGGTGAAGAGATGACCAAGGTATTCCAGTTCAGGTCGAAGGTACTCGCATTTGTCGGGTTGTAGTTTTAATCCGGTTTGTCGTAATCGATCAAACAATAGCACGAGATTTTCGTTGTGTTTCTTTAACGTGGATCCAAAGACTATGATGTCGTCCAAATATACGAAATATATCTTGCCGATTAGTCCTCTTAATGCAGTATCCATCATCCGCTGGAAAGTTGCGGGCGTGTTTTTGAGACCAAACGGCATGCGCTCGTACTTAAAATGTCCTTCTGGTGTTGAGAACGCAGTGTATTTTTTTGAATTCTCTTCCATTCGTATCTGGTAAAACCCAGAGCTGAGATCGAATGCTGAAAAGAACTTCGCGTTCCCCAGGTGATTAAGAATGTCGTCAATCACAGGAATAGGATAAGCATCTTGATCCGTTTTTTCATTCAATTTTCTGAAGTCGATTACTATTCGCCATTTCTTTTCTTCGGATGCGTCACTTTTCTTACGTACTACCCATAGGGGTGAGTTGTATGGTGACTTTGAGTGTTTGATGAGTCGTTTGTTTAACATCTCGCCGACTTGTCGAGATATCTCACGACGATGGCATTCTGGTGGCTTATATGAAGCGTTGTTAATTGGCTTATTATCCTTCAAAGTGATGATTTGTTCAGTAGTTTCTGAAGAAGGTAGAGGATCTCCTGGTAACGTGAAAATGTCGTGATAATTCGAGATAATTTTCCAAAGCGTTTCGCGGTTGGTATCTTCCATGTGGTTGTAGCGGGTGTTCTCCATTAAGAGTTGAATTCTGAGGCTTATCTCGGTCGGTGTTAATGTCGTAATTCGAGATTTTTGTACGTGGACAGGTTCGATGCACATTTCTTGGTGTTCCAGATGTATTCCTTCTGTCGAGTTGCTGATAGGTACTCGTATCGTGTAGTCTTTGACGAGATAAATAGAGTCAGGAATTTTTGGATGGTCGAAAATGCTGACGTGTCCTTTCTTCATGTTGCACTGGATATTCAGTATACGAGTTGAACGACCCGGGATAAAGTATCCGTCATCATACAAGCGATGATGAATTCCGTCGAGTGAGAGGATATCGTTGCTCAGATTGTACTTGAATGATTGTAAAGGGTGATTTTTTAAGAGCTTGAGAACTTTTTTTCAAAAAAAAACGCATAAAATTTGCAAAATCTCATCGGTTCTTTATTTGAAACGTTAGATTGGTCCATGACATTTACTTTTTGAAGATAATTTCATTTAAATGTTGACCGCGGCTGCGTCTTAGGTGGTCCATTCGGAAAGTCCAATTTTGGGCAACTTTTTCGAGCATTTCGGCCGGAATAGCCCGAATTTCTTCGGAAATGTTGTCTTCCAAAACTGGAATAGTTGCTGGCTTATTTCTGTAGACTTTAGACTTGACGTAGCCCCACAAAAAATAGTCTAAAGGCGTCAAATCGCATGATCTTGGTGGCCAACTTACCGGGCCATTTCTTGAGATGAATTGTTCTCCGAAGTTTTCGCTCAAAATGGCCATAGAATCGCGAGCTGTGTGGCATGTAGCGCCATCTTGTTGAAACCACATGTCAACTAAGTTCAGTTCTTCCATTTTTGGCAACAAAAAGTTTGTTAGCATCGAACGATAGCGATCGCCATTCACCGTAACGTTGCGTCCAACAGCATCTTTGAAAAAATACGGTCCAATGATTCCACCAGCGTACAAACCACACCAAACAGTGCATTTTTCGGGATGCATGGGCAATTCTTGAACGGCTTCTGGTTGCTCTTCACTCCAAATGCGGCAATTTTGCCTATTTACGTAGCCATTCAACCAGAAATGAGCCTCATCGCTGAACAAAATTTGTCGATAAAAAAGCGGACTTTCCGAATGGACCACCTAAGACGCAGCCGCGGTCAACATTTAAATGAAATTATCTTCAAAAAGTAAATGTCATGGACCAATCTAACGTTTCAAATAAAGAACCGATGAGATTTTGCAAATTTTATGCGTTTTTTTTTAAAAAAAAGTTCTCAAGCTCTTAAAAAATCACCCTTTAGAAGTGCTTGTCCGACGATTCCATCTTCCGGTATAGGGAACTCGGGAAATACTATGTGGAATTTATGTTCTTTTCTATGCATCTTCAAGCTGACGGTCTCGTGTGATACGGGCTTGTCATTTCCCATCATAAATTCCTTTTCCTCTTCGTGTCGCGCTGTAGTGGGTGGGACGAGTGTTTCTTTGATGATATTTATTGAGGATCCGCTATCGACGAGGTATCTTGCTGTTCCTCCTGTTCCTCCCAATCTCCATTGACAGGACTGTAATCTGGCGGAAATTGCAGTAACTCTATCAGGTACATTTCCTGCAGCTGGTCGACTAGCTCGTCGTCCATTTCGTCGTTCCATTGATCCTGCGCGTTGACCCGCTGAGGTGGTCGTGTCTGGTTTCGATCCTTGCGAAAATTTGCCTTCCTGAAGCATTGATCTTCTGTGTGGCCTGGTTTTTTGCAATAATTGCAATTGAGCTTCATGCGATCGCTCAGTGGCTTGTCATGGTTTGGTGGATTGTCGTTGCGTTTGGTGAGTGTTCGTTCATTTGAACGGCGTTCGTTATACGTCTTGTTTCCACTGAAGCTGGGTCGTGATGACTGCACCGCAGGCGATTGCCAGCGACTTGCTTTTTCACGTAGCCACACTTCGGTTTCCATGGCGTCGGTCTGCGCTTCGTTTATGTCACTTGGTCTTAGACTTCTTACTTGAGTGCCTATATCGTCGCGTAAGCCCATGATGTATGATTTTATTGCGTGTCGTTCTTCCATTTTTATGGCTACACGCAGCTCGGTCGATCGTACTTCATTCTGGATTGCGTATTTAAGTTCGTTCAATTTTTGTCTGAAGCGGTGGCTGTACATCTGTACGCTCTCTGTGTTTAGTTGTTTTGTCTGTGCCAGTTTTGCATGTGCTAATTCATATGATGTTGTACCGCCCACATTCTGTCGAATTGCTTGATACAGTTCTTCATACGTGTATATGGGGGTGAAGCGAATAGCTCGGTCTGCATTGTCCTTTATTTTTTCGTTTAAGATAAAGTCCAGAAGCCGTTGAGGTTCGAAGCATTGAAGTCGAGCTCGCTTTACTGATCAGATGAATTCTTCGACTTCCCCGTCATCACTACCTTTGAGCGTTCGCACAACGCGAATAATTTCCTTCGCTGGGCCGAGCTCCTTATCTCTGTTACCGTCTCCGTTGCCGATCGAATCGCGTGAGACTCTATCGGGGCTGCGATCCGGTGTCGACTCGGGCGTGCGTTTGTCACCTCGCTGCGTTTTCGGAACTCTCTTTTGATCTTCTGTTTCGTCTTCGGTAAATGCCATTCCCAAGTGCTCCCACACATCTTTATTCTCATCCGATCGTTTTTTATTTTCTTCGCCTAGTGCGAGTATGGATACTTCCAAAGATTCTAGTTTTCGCATAATTGCCATTATTGGTTCATCGTTTTTGACGTGGGATCCCGTCGGTGATGCGGCTCGAGACATGGTTTCTTATCGTTGGATCCTGAATTCCTTGTAGTATAGCTCAGGAACTGTATTGTAGATGACAGTGTGTCTACACCCTCTTCAGTGTTGATCCAAGGTCCGATCGAATCGAAGATAGCTCCGTTCGATCGTTCAGGGTCAACGGTTTGATGGAATAACGTCACGTGAGTCTATCCTGGCAGGATCGCCAATTTGTTACGCGGAAAAATGTTAAAACGTGATTTTCACTTCAAATACGAACTGTCGTGACAGTCCGTCACTGATTTATTCACTTTGATAAACAAATGTGGGTTGATAGTACAAATGCAGTCTGCTGACCGTGGTCGAGCAGAGTATGTTGGAGAGTACTAGTCGAACTAGCTCTCGTCGTTAGGAGCTGCACCGCGCCGGTGAGAACTGTTGACGAGGTCCAGGGTGATAAGGACTTCTCGGTAGTACAATATGTTACAGCGTTACAGCCAGCGTGTCTCTTGAATTGCAAAATACGATTAAGATGTTTTGGCGACCTCTCCCAACTGTAGTGAAGGCAGTAATTTAATGGTTGACGCAAGTACCGCAGTACACAAACAACGCTCTATGTGACGGTAGTCTCAGGCTGGTTGCCTATGACGAGTATTATGCTTAACACGTAACGCGCACCGTAAGTCACGTACGTATTGCACCATTATATTATAACGGGAAAACTAGTAATGACGCACGATTCGCTGACGCAAGTTACGCGTAACATGGATGCAGCGTTGTATGGGAAAGTCATTAGATACCTTTGAAACAGATCACACATTCTGAAGGTGGTAACAAAGTTCAAAATGCAAACAGCTCTTCTGAGATATTTTGTCTTTTGCGTCCTCATGGAGGATGTTTTGTTTGGGTGCGCCCACCTGGACCTGCAATAGCTTTTGTGTAAAAACTTTTTATCTAAATGTTTTCTTATGTAATTTTAATATATTGTATATTGTATATATTGTATATTGATACAAACATAGTCCACGATACTCAGGATCGTTAAAGGAAAGTAATTCACGACGAAACAGTGAAGTGCACTCCTGTGTTTTTGCCCGAAGGGCAGTCAAAAGTTAAAAAGGATGCAAAGTAAAACCTTGCGCGTTGCTTTCTCATTTTTATAGCCCGTCTTCCATACAGCCATCACTGTACAACGCTGGAAGTTTGAACTCAAGTTAAAACTTTACTTGAGTTAAGCTTCAACTTCAAACTTAAGTTGGAATTTGATTTGAACTCAAATCAGAAAATAAAGTTAGAACTTAAGTTTGAGCTTAAGTACATACAACCAGAGTTCATTAAATTATAATTAGGCGTCTCATTCCAGCGCTTAGAGAGTCTAGCAATCACGTACTCATAACCTAGTTGTGCTTCGCAAATCTCCATCTTGATGGACCGACGGTAGACGCGATACCCAAGGTAAATGTTGAAAAGCGGCCTCGAAACCTATGATTACGATTACAAATTCGACCTCTTATATTAACATTTATATGACCTTTTCAGTTTTAACAAAAATTGTTTACTTTAAAGAGGAATGTCCACTTAACTACTGTGTCAAATTGCAGTTTAATAGTTCAAGCTATTCCGAAGTTATAAGAAATTTTACATTTACACACTTAACATACATACATACACACATATTACATATATGGACATACCATTTGTCCTGACAACTTTTCTGGACATTTTCACGAAATATCGGATTTTTTCACGAAACATAAGCTTCCTTTACATGGAAGCAATTTGATAAAGTTTAAAAGCGATATCTGGGAGGAAAAGGTATTATAGTGTGCAAAGAATTTGGATTTGTTTTATTGGTCGAGGGTTTTCAAGTGTCAGTAGATGGGGTAGAATATACATTTCCGAGTTACCATTAACACGTTTTAATTAGTATTAAACACACGGCTGTGCTCTACTCGATGCTTGCAGATCCTTGCGGGAGGGTCGAGTGCTCGGAACCGGAAGTTTGCCAGTTGGCCTCATCCCGGCGGCCGGCCTGTCGCTGTGGCGAGCAGTGCGGCCTTGAGTTTTCGCCGGTTTGCGGAAGCGATGGTAAAACTTACTCCAACGAGTGCAGCCTCAGGCAAGAAGCTTGCAGATCCAGATTGCCTCTCAGGAAAATCTACACCGGTGCCTGCAGTTCTGGTTAGTATATCCAAACACTTTTTTTCTCTTCCTCCTAAAGCTCTTTTTTTTTCTTTTCATAGTATTTTTAACCTTCATATAAAAGTTTATGAAAATTTCGATAAAATGTATGTGGAAGTCTGATCAATATTGAATCAACGCGTTTCGATAAACTTTCATTTCACGAATTCAACACTATGGTCGCTTATGGCTTCTTATGGTCGGAATGTGTGATGTCCATTCGTAAATGAAATATTATACACCAGGAATATTCCTCAGAAACTTTATTGAATATCCTAGTAAGAAGCTGATATATAAATACAACTCCTGTACTCTAGTTTTTAATATATGCGCATATTCAAAACGTTCATATCTTCAAATCTACGTGCAGTAAATAAAATTGCAATAGGATGCTTTTTACTTTGAATTGACAAACGATTCAAAAAACGTAAAAAATAAATACCAATACTTGAGAAATGAATATTACTAAGATTCATAACGAAATGCCTCTTATACCCTAGTTTTCTCCTACCCTAATATATCCCCGGACCCCGTTATGCCACTGTCGCCTCTACCATTGTTTCTAATTTTTATAAATATTGTAATAGGTTAATTGAAACTTGAATGTAAGAAAAAACTAAATTACTCGAACTTCAGATAAAAGATACAAGTAACTAGCACTAATATTTGTTTTTTTTTTTCAATTTTAACACTGTAGGGACAAATCCTTGCGACGACGCCCAGTGCAGTGCAGTCCAACAATGCGCCATCGATCGGTATGGTATCGCTAAATGCGAGTGCGGTCCAGAATGTGAACAAGTTATGAGACCGGTGTGCGCAAGAGGAGGAACGACTTACAACTCGCTATGTGAACTCAAGTTACAAGCCTGTCTCACGAAGACTAATATCGAGCTCGCGTATACCGGAAATTGTGGCTCGCGCGGACCCTGCTCTGAAAAGGTTCGTATACAATTTTCATATAAAAGCTTTACACATTTTATCGAATATATTGGTTTAAATCATGTAATTCCTTCCATTGATCACGGTTGTTCTCGTCAACAGTTTCGACTTTAATAATAATTCGCAACTTCGATTTTTGTACATTACTTTATTATTACTAAATTGTAAATTGAATATATAAATCGCGATTACTTCTAAAATATAATAGTATTTAAATAATGGCAAACTTATTTTACATTTTTACATAAAAGTGTTGAATTCAAAGACGCCTTTTATTATAATAGTGGATTATTATTATTCAGTTCATAAGTTATCGACGATTGATGGTGATTAAAATAAAAATATCAGAGTCCTATAATAAAATACAATATTATTTTTAGGAATAAATCTATAAAGGACTAATTTTAACCAAAAAAAATGCATTCAATGTTCGATAAAAGCCGATTTTCTAATAGCTAATGACCTGCAATTTTTTAAAAGAAATTTGAAGTTGACGACTAGTTTATAGGACTCGAGTGTGACACCTTGAGCGAGAAAAATTAAGGAACTTCGTTCCAAAACGTACTACGTTATTATTAATTCGACGGTAATGCGCTGTGAAATGTCGCGTTGCCGGAAGAGGCCGCCGATAGATGCGCTGCTTCATCTAAGTTCAATGAATATTATCGTCGCGATTCCGAGATCGTGGGAATTCTCGAATATCGAGTAGAGTCCGTCTGAAGTGTGCGAATATACGGTGTTGCTAGTTCGCTTCCATTCATTGAAGCGAATGCCGCCGCTTCTGTTGAAGCTTGCCTCTAACGATGAGCTCTGCTCCCGGAAATCGTCTTCGCTATGCCTCCGCCCTTTCATAGACTCTTCATTATCGAAGTGCTCCACGAGACGTGGATAAAATAATGAGGCTCGATAGTCTCTGGGAAATCGAATCCGAATGCAAAATGAGAACTGCTCGGACCGGCGCCTCCGGAACCGAGGTAGTTCCTAGCATCTTGGTCCCTAGTACTCTTGATTCCGAACCGTAACCCTTGGTCACTGCTTCCTCGACTATGATTTATGCGTCCCGACTTCACCACCCGGCCAACAGATTGTACATTCACTTGGTCTATAGACTACATCGTTATTTGGCGTAACAATAAAGGCTTCCTAGAAATTTTTTATTCAATTTTGCGAAACGTAATTCTATGACAAGATCGACGATAAATATGCAAGGGAGAGTGGAGTCAATTGCAACACTAGCGCTTCTGATCATTGTGGCATCCTTATCCGACTATCCAGCTCAGTGTACGTACTCCGTGAAGGTATCTTTGTCCTTAAAAAAGAATTTCATCCTTCGACGTTCCTCCCTTTTTTGGTAATTTCACTTCAGTAAAATATGTTCATTCCATAAAAAGGGCCATCCTGGTGAATATGCTTATATCAACTGCATGGCCCAAAAATATATTATCGGTTGAACCTTCAAGCTTCGATTTCAATAGTATATTTATCAATAAAACATAAACCAGTGTATGGGGTCAATTGTAGCAATCCCTGCGACAGTTGTCACGTACTGTTAATAGGAGTTTAAACAGAAATATCCTTCTGTCATTTAAACATTTTAATTTTAATTTTGTTTCCTTATATCAGAAGCTTTATTTTCGTGACAACATTATAAATTGAGATTCTTATATGAGGATACTAAAAATTGTGTGAAACGTACAGAAAAGTGAATTAGAAAAACGTCCGGATGGATGTGCCTGTGTGATTGTGAATCAAGACCTCGATGCAACCCTCCGTATATCAAGAATTCCTCAAGTCATCGAATTGAAATTTAAGTACCAAAGTGTCCAGGTAAATCAGTAAAGGCTCTTTCATAGATACAAACTTCGTCAAACTTTATGTACAGATTGAGATTTATGGTATTTTAAATGTTATGAAAAGGTCTATAACCACTCTGACTACCGTAAATATTCGGCTATCAGCTAAATAGGTCTTTACAAGTAAATTAATACTCAAGGGCGTTTGGATATTTGGGAAAAATCGATAAAAGTCTTCGAATTTTATGGAATAAAAAATGTATGCTAAAAGTGTTTTATCAGAATCACTTACATTTTTTTATAATGAGCCAATATTCAAGGGTGTCAGACTTATAATCGGACGAAGATCGGTAGAAGGGTTCGATTTTTATAGCAATTTGAAGTAATAAAAATTCGTCAAATTTTTTTATGATAACAAAGAGTTGCAAAAGCTGCTGCGGAGAGTGCATTTTTGAATGTATGAAACTAACAGACTCATTCTGTAAGGAAAAGTTAGTTTCAATTATTGTGATTCTACAAAACTCGAAAAAAGTTTTAAGTTAGAGCCTTGCACGATATTTCCTGATAATTCATTTGGTCCTTCGTTCACACGGCGCCTCTGGGCGGAAGTCCGCTAATTAATTTTTGCTTCTAATAGAGGGAGCTTTACGGACGACACATCAAAAGAGTGCCGAAGCAACGTGCAAGTTTCTCGTTTTTTCTACAAACTGATGTCAACAGCTTTAAATAATTATAAAGTATCAAGTTTAAAAATTCAAAGTCCCATTCAATCTTTCCGTCTCAATATATTTTAACGAAAATAAAAATAGATATTGAGTTCCTATTGCTTTACTTTCATGCCATATTTTAGTTATATTGCTTAGGTAATTCTAAACCTACAAGTCTTTTACTTTTGCATGCAAAAGTAATATACAAAATTGAAGAATTCAATTCACTGTAACATTAGAACTCATTTATCGATTTCGGCCATTTCCCATGAGGAATCAAACAAATGACTGCTTTAGACTACAATTCAAAACAGGAACAGCAATGTGTGATAACGACCCCGACAATGACATATACACGTCGTTAAAATACGTGAGTGTATGCAGATAGAGCGGAAGCTTGATATTCTACCCCACAATTCTGGTGATCTTGGTCGGAGTTACTCCTTCGATGATTACGGACCTATCACAACCCCAGGTGATCATTGCCTGTTGTAAACACATAAAGATAACTGGAAAACGCAAAGAAGCTTACAATCACCTGCGTGGATTCATTCAGAGCTGTGCCCAGCCTGCTGGGTACATTACAATATTACTGATGATGAATCAGTTGAACAAGTAGCAATAGCAAGATCGCCTCTTCCGAACAGTGCTGGCTTGCTGCTGTCTGAAATTGAGCGATCGGCTCGAGGTTCTTCAGAGAATTAATCAGTATTTGATCCTCGATGCCCTGCCGTACCATGCTGTGGCTACTGAGTACTACGTTTCATGTCATTATGTATGTGTTCGATACGCTGGAACCACTTCACGCGATGCTGACGTCCTCTCATCAAGTTTAATGAGAGTCTCAATTGGAGTTTGGGAGGGACCCTCACGGGAAGTATGAACATTCCGCGACTAGAATATCGATGGGCATATAAAAGAGATTCTCGCAATATGACTCAGAGAGATAAGTAGCGAGAATCTGAGAGTCTCGGTGGCGGTCTAAGAAAAGGTATTGAGAAGTAATGCTCCGGATTTAATGAGCGACACTGTTCAGACTCTCGGCGGGAGTCTGAGAGACTTTTTCCAAAACTCTTATCGAAACTCCCACCGAAACTCCATCCAAGACGATTTCTTTCTACGCAGATTTTTTAGCTGTTAGTTTCAGTTTAATTTTTAGCTTCATGAGTTTTCAAGGTGTGACAATAGTCTCAATGGTAATGGTAATTGCAATCTTGACATGACCAACTTCAAGAAGGGATGAACCATGCGTTATTTTCACGGGTAAAGATCACAGATCATGAATCAGTCATGTTTTAACTATTAATCCTGAGACTTAATACGATGCAAGTGAATATTTTCGACCGTGCGCGTGAGTATGTGCGTGTGTGTATGCCAGCATTTACAGAGTTCCCAAAATTTAATCGTATAGGTCAAGTTCTCGACAAAATGTATGCAGACATTTAGAGTTTGTTACACGTTTACTTTTTTTTTAATAGGGCGCCATCGCTTTACTTTTTATGAATTTGTCAGAGAGTCGGAAAAGAAATTTAATTTTCACGAAATCTTGAATTTTTCGGAAAATCGTCTTTAGGGCACTAACCTTCACATGACTTAAGCTGGCGGCCCAAAACGTTCTCGATAAGTAAAGTACGAGTAACTTGGGTCAAATTTTTGGGGATGTAGAATTTTTTAATACGTCATTGCTACAATTCTGAATATTCTGCGACAACAAACTGAACAAGCCATCAAAATAAAACCTTCCACAATACAGAGTGCGCTATCTTTTATGTCGGTATATAAACATTGAATAACTTTAAAAAAAACAACCGATTTCCATATATGAGGTATTTTTATTTAATTTGGTCCTTTACAATTTATTTGGACTAGTTTTTGAATACAACATCAATCAAGTGACCGCCTTTATTGGCAAAAGCAAAATGTGCCCTTTTTGCTGCGTTTTCCATCACTTTTTCGAGCATCTCGGGCGGTATAGCGATGATTTCGGCACGAATATGAGGAAGAAAAACGGATTGGTGAATAAAGATGTTTCATCTCAAACCTGTTTCATGAGACAGCATTTGCTTTATGGTAAAATGACCATGTGTCCAATGTACGGACGTAGGATGGAACACAGTGGGGACAGTTTATCGGTATCTGTTTCGCAGCAAGCTGGCCATCGCGTTACCTCTTTGTCATTCTTACAGAGAAGAGGGTTCTCAGTGCAATTAGCAAATCTTTCAACTGAGCAGATAGAAAGGCTGTCCAAAGGGGGCGACTTAAACTTAACCGATCGTAAATGTTTAACTTACTTACAATTAGTTGTGCTCACGTATCTGATATTAATTTATCTCGTCGTGTAGTGTATGCTCATTGCAGAAATATTTATAGTTTAGGGAACTCGAGACAATACCCCAAGCATTTTTTCAAGTGAAACGTGGTTCCGTTATTTTTCAATGAACTGCCGTGTGTATGTACCCGTGTATATTTTCATCATGCTCGATGATAAATAATAAAAATAAGAAATAAAAATACAATGAAAATACAGAGAGCTTCGCTTGAAAATATCTCACCAGACTTTCTCGCGATTTCGCAAACATAAATAGAACATACTAGAACTCCTTTGGTCGACTTCGTACAGCGAGCAAGAGCATGGTCCTTCTCCACCCATCACCCTCTTCTCTTTCTCTAGCCCATCACTATCGTGAAATCACGGAGTTCAGATTCGCCGTACCGTGAATATATTTCGGGAGCGACGACTGAGCTCTCTCGACGACTAGGACTGCGACTGGAAAGACTTGATTCAACCGACTCGCAGCTTTAAATGAATGTATCCAAGTGGAATGCGGGTATTGTACGAAGTGCAGCATAAGAAGTGGCAGCGATTCGAGTGTAAATACTCACGCAAGGATATGAAGCTACGCATTAATTCATGTACCGCGATGCACCAGTTGGAATTTGCCAGAGAAATCGAACTTTCATTTCACGTGTCTCCACGACAAATGTACAAGGATAATCATGGCCGACGCTATATTCTGTAGATGCTCGGTATACGTGGCAATACCCATGAGATATGCTGTTTTTGATAATTTCTAGACTCAGGTCTAGTCAGGAAGTCAGGTCGAGAACAAATCGGATTAAACGGTTTCAAAATCGAAGCTTGTACGTGACGCGTTGGCGCTTCTCATTTAATCAATTGATGGCTACTTCCGTTTAAAATACTAATCGCTAGACAGCAGACTCGATTTCTAGAGTGTAGAGTTTACCTTTTTTGATACTTTATCTAGATAACTAGCGCGGGAATCAGGTTTAAGAGGTACTTTGTATCATTTTCATTCGAAAGCTCGTTTTTTAAACCACATTTTTATTCTATTATCGATCTTATTTGTTCACTCCTATTCAGTCGTATTTAACACAATGTTGACTGATGTATAATAAGATAAGACGGATCAGCGAAATCGGGACAAGTTTGGTCAAAATTAAATGGTGGCATTTGGATTTTTTTTCATCAATTATAATGCCGACCATGCTAGGCTGAACATTTCATCGGCCAGAGAAGCTGCAGTATCTATTTATATACAAATATGTACACAAAAGTAATAAGATGAGTTCGTCGAGGTATAAGCGACTACAAACTCTGTAGGTACGGTTACGGGAAACTTCATCGTCATATACAATATAAAAGTTACAAAGCAAACGCCATGATCAGCTATGGTAACATGTGGTAGTTAAATATACAAATAAGAATTCGAAAAAATTATGTAAAGACGGACCTTGCATATTGCTGCCCAATTATTTTTCACCTTTCGCAAATGTATTGTACCTCGATGTGGAAGTATGTTTGTCAAAATTGACATTCTCATAGAGGAAGTTTAGTGAAAGGTCGAATATAATGAGGAAGCAATGTATAAGGTTATACCTTGTATCCTCGTTTTGAAAAAGATATTGACACCGATGAGTAATGAAGTTATAGTGGTGAAGAAAAAAAAAATTCAGAAGCCTTCTAGAATCTCATTGCTCCAGTATGATTTAACGTCAATTTGAGCGACTAACAAGAATTAACTTTGTAAGTGGATGTGACTATTTTTTCATGAATTTATGAAGCCATTTAAAAGTTACAGACCTTTTATCTTCGCAAGCCTTGGCATTCGTGACTATGAAAATGCAATGTTTTTCCAAATTCGAACGCCTCTTTTGATTTTGACTATTTTTTTTGTACTTTTAAGTATTCCTGATTGACATGAGTACGTACCTAAAGTTGTAGCTCGTTTCGTTAACTGTATCGATATTGGAAACAGTTATAAATTGATAAATTCAAATTGCAATAAACTCTGCACCCTTATATCGATCTTCACCAAAGTCACCAAGAGATGAAAGTTTACGTGAATTAGAGTTACATTAATTTTTTGAAAAATTAATTTTTTGTAAAATCCGAACTTCTTTATAGATTCATTTAAATATCAATGTCAATCGTCCTTGAAAATTATTTTATTTGTAAATTGTGGTAGCTAGAGCATTTACACACATTTTTTACAAAATGTATTTTATCATAATTATTTTATCGGAATGAATTATCAAAATAAAAGAATTGGCGTTGAATAAAAAGATGTGTCACATGTTTTCCGAAATTTACGAGTATTTTCAATATGAGTACTGTCCTTTCGGATAATGCGGAACTTTTCTAGTGCGGTACATGTGAACAATCGACATCGAACTTTGTTTGTGTTGACATTAAACCACAATATAAAACATTAATGCAATCTCCAGACTATTTTTCATATTGGTATGCTTTTTAATCTTGATGCAAATAGCCCCATACAAAGGCAGTATGTAAAAAAGTTTTGATGGTGCCAACATTTAACTAGGGGTGCGTTGCTGGTGGCTCGCTGCGCTCGTGGCCGAACTTAGGTGCGTTGGTAGCGGTGGAATCGTTAGAAAAGAGTGGTGCCAAAATAATATCATTGCGGGGTGGTCATCTAGATGGTAAAACGGAGGGTATTCTATTGTTATATATCTATTGTATATCTAATTTTTCTACATCGCTACTATTGAGAAATTCTGCAGCTTTTCCATATGCAAATTTTTTAATAATTTGTGTTTGATCATTCTTTAAAATTTTCTACAAAAAATGTTGTACAGGTTTTTCCTGAAAAACGGAAAAACCGCTGAACCAATTCCATTTAAAATCTAATCAAGGCTAAGTTACATAAAAACGCTTCGATTCCGACATTTTTGGCCGTAATCACATCATTCGTTCGTGAGAAATCGTGAACCAATATTTTGAGGACATACGCATCGACACATATACACCCACACGCACACACAGACATCGATTTAAAAATGAGTGAAGATGAATGTGGATATCTTAAAATGTCAACATTTAAGAAAAATTGTTTATTGATTTTCGGGGTGATAACTACAACTTCCCTATATCGGAAAGTTAAAAAAACATAGAGTGAGAATTAGCCCAACCTGCCCCATTATCCCCTATTAGAAAATTCATGATCTCTATTGCCGAAAGACTTTTTATACGTATAATCCACTTAAGTTCTTCTTCAAAATGCAACTGCTTGTTCTTAAATAAATAAAACATCTGTACTAGAATTTAGAATATTTTAAGTTCAAGAAATGCAGAAGCGCAACTTTATAATGAACGGGGAATCCCTTAACCAGTAGGTACGCGATGAACCAGCAGGTACATGCATTTCGACGACCTGACACAACCACCTAAGCAGAAATGTAATCAGGCTGGAATCCGGCTCATATCGGGCTTTGCCTGAAATTATATCCGGCTCAGATCTGAATAGTCGATTTGGCGCAGGTCAGGGGTATAACATATTGCACATATGGCCCTGAATGGAGGTCGGTTCATAACCTGATTATTCTCTGATAAACCCTAGATACAAGCTTGATAGAGCCCTCATCAAATTCTCATCTGGGGGTATAGTTAAGCCACCAAAGTAAATAAGAAATCGATTTGTGTTAAGTTAACCGAATACATTTTAACTTTAGGTTGGACATACTTCATTATTATACTAGTACATACAAATTACACATAATTGATTTCTAAAAAAATGTTCTTACATTTCGATGATTGCGTCTTCCGTTATTTTAATGAATATGTAAAACTTTTTTTTGTCGGAAATTCACAACCTTTAACGTATTGGCCTTTCGTCGAATTTTATGCGTACTGATAGTGTTGATGTATATATATTGAGTAATGCAGTGCATAGTGTAGTTTGCCCATATGTAGAATTATTCAATTGTTAATTAAAGTCTAATAAACCATTATCACTTACTAATAATTAATTAGCAACAGCTACTGAACGATTACTATAGAATTGTAGATTCACTCTTTGAAGTATACATTTTCCTTTCTATCAAACTCCGATATGATTAAATTACTGCTCAAGTATCAAGTTAGCCTGATTCATTAAGTCACGTCGATATGAGATCAGCTCCAGACATGAGATCGGCTGCTGTTTGGCAATACTGATCAGCCGAAACTCGGTTTAAATATTCCTATCATCATATAAAGATATGATGGATCTGGGCCAGATCCATCATAAACCTGGCGTGTCTGTTCAAGTAAAATGTAAAGCGAGCTGATCAAGAAAGATGTATCCATAGCAAATATAGCCCAGATCTCGATGACATCCGGTGGGTCTTATACTGATACGTGACGAAATGGTCCTGATGAAACAACAAACAGCGTGAATACGTTTCTGTTCGAGCATGCATCTATTCTCCGAATATTTAGAAAAAGCAAAAATACGCGGGGTCATACTTCCGAGGTGGCTTCTCACTAGAAATAAGCTTTTAACCTCGTCCATTATACTAGCTAGGAAACACGGGCCAATGAAGATATACACTCATCAACGATCGATCGATCGCACGACTTAAAAAAAATATTACATTTCGCACCATACCGATTATGTGAAGTTATTCCATTGCTCTAAAAATATACGATTAAAAACCGCTTGGGATTCTTCATAAATTTGTCTTTATATTGTGGAAATGAATCTCGGCTCAATAATGAAGGAACATCGAGGCCTAGGCGACGAATAATCCGTGATATTATACTTTCAACTTTTCAGTGCTATTAATATGCCAACATACCATAAAGGTGTCCGTACCTTCTTAGCACGTTTCATCTCAACTCGGATCTTTCATTAGTTCTCCGTAGTACAGGATTTTATAAGTATAATTTTTGATCTTGATGTTCTTCACAGATTTGCCAATGGGGAGCAATTTGCGCTGAGAACGGCGACACTGCGAGCTGTGAATGTCCTATGTGCTCCGTGGAATTTCATCCGGTTTGCGGTGACGACGGTATTAGTTACGGAAACGAGTGCAAACTCAGACTCGAGGCGTGTCAGCATCATCGGGAAATTCGGGTTCTCTACCAGGGACTTTGCAGTGAGTACAATTTCAAAAACAATCCTGTTAAAAATTAATGACACAGTATTATTATTGTCAGCCTGATGAATCATCACCAATGGTTGAAAGGATTTATCTCATTGAGTTTCACGAAATCCTGATAAAGTTTAAGCTTG
Source organism: Cylloceria caligata (assembly GCA_963942595.1). Taxonomy (NCBI): domain Eukaryota; kingdom Metazoa; phylum Arthropoda; class Insecta; order Hymenoptera; family Ichneumonidae; genus Cylloceria; species Cylloceria caligata. The sequence goes on from OZ012704.1 coordinate 23,899,374, forward strand.
CACAGTTTATATAATGCTCATTGATATATGTTGCCTGACATATCGCGCAAATACGACACTACTACACGGCATTTGCTCTTCTCTCATGTTCGTGCGCTGCCGCGACATATGACGTTACGCGATTAGGTCTCCCAACAACTGCTTGTGTTCGCAAGTTGAGCAAAGATATACCTAACTAATTAGCAGCACAACATACATTTAATTTCTAATTCCTTTTCCGTATGATTTTCGATGGCGCAGAGTCGATCTGGTGAACAAGAATCAATTTACAGTCATTATCAATTAATATAATTGTGTGCTATCAATTTTGTGAGATGAACGTGGTGCAGTCAGCGCTGCAGAGTACGGCCCAAGATGAGAAATTTTAAGGATGCACAAATGAGAAAAATATATTTCCAGTAAATTCCCAGCAAGTTTAGTTGAGAGAACGTACTGTGAATGAGTGAGAGAACATGCAATTATGCAATATTAATTGAGTGCGAAAGGTTTGATGTGAAACGTGGTGCAGCCCGCGCTGCAAAGCACGCCACGCGGTAAGACTTTATGAGGATGCACCGATGATAAATACTCTCCTCACCAACATTGAATCTAGATAAATTATGAAGGTGTGCTCTTACTCGTTTATTTGAGTCCTGGGAAGCACGAAAATGATGAGTAAATCCAGTGAGATGGTGAAAAGATCCGAGGTATGTACAGAAGGATGTGCTGTCCAAGCGGGTTTTTACAGAAGTGTCCAACATCTCAAGATGGCTGCGCTTTCCAAACTCGTCGTTGTGCGACGCTGAAGTCAAGCAAGCGAGACAGCCGATGTGCGATGCTGAAGTCAAGCGAGATAGACAGTCTCTCGCTTAAGCGGCATGCCTGCGAGGCACTGCCTCGGCTATTTTCGTGATAGCCGAGCGCAGCACACTCCCAGCAGAAACAGGTCGACGCACGGCGAATATCGATCGCCGTGCGTCAGCTGATTTTTCAACACATTTTTATTCTTATTTGAATTATTAGATTTGGATTTTATTTAATAATATATTTTGTCGATATGTACCAGGTGTACAAGTGTGAAATGCGGATTTCAGACAACAGATGGCGCACGAATGTAGTTTGTGCTATAAACATTTGACACTGCGCCATTTTGTTGTGTCATTAACAAGGGTTAGACGCGCACGAGTGATAAATAGGAAAAGTGTGTGCATAGTGTTGTGTTGTTGTGTTCAATATGTCGAAATTTATACCGAACAAAGAGCATTCGCGGACAGCATTAATGTTTTGTTTTCATTTGAAGAAAACAGCTGCTGAATCATACCGATTACTTCGAGAAGCTTATGGTGAATATGCTCCATCGCAAGAGACGTGTAAACGATGGTTTCGGCGTTTCAAAAGTGATGACTTCGATGTTGCAGACAAAGGAACGTGGAAAGCCGCCAAAAAATACGAAGATGTGGAATTGCAAGCATTGTTGCACGAAGATGATTCACAAACACAAAAACAACTCGCCGAGCAATTGGGCGTTAGTCAACAAGCTGTTTCCAATCGGATATGAGAGATGGAAAAAATTCAGAAGACCGGTAGTTAGATACCACATGAGTTGAACGACAGGCACATGAAAAAGCGCAAACACACATGTGACATTTTGCTCGCTCGGTACAAAAGGAAGTCGTTTTTGCATCGTATATTTACAGGGGATGAAAAGTGGATTTATTTTGAGAATCCCAAGCGTAAAAAATCATTGATAGACCCAGGCGCACCATCCACATCGACCGCAAGACCGAATCGCTTTAGCAGAAAGACGATGCTCTGTGTTCGGTTGGACCAGAGGGGCGTGGTCTATTATGAGCTGTTGAAACCTGGGGAAACGGTTAATACTAAACGTTACCAACAACAATTGACCGATTTGAACCGTTCGCTGCTTGAAAAAAAGCCAGAATACCGAAAGAGGAAACACAAAGTCATTTTTCTTCATGACAATGCTCCATCACATACGGCAAAACCGGTTCGCGACACATTGGAAGCACTCAGCTGGGAAGTTCTACCCCATGCGACTTACTCATCAGACTTGGCGCCTTCCGATTACCACTTGTTTGCATCGATGGGTCACGCACTTGCTGAGCAGCGCTTTGGTTCGTACGGAGATGTGAAAAAATGACTCGATGAATGGTTCGCAGCAAAAGGGGAAAATTTTTACAGGCGTGGTATTCACAAATTGCCCGAAAGATGGCGAAAATGTATAACGAGCGATGGAGCATACTTTGAATACAGCACTTTTTATCATTCTTTCAAATTTAACATGTTTTTTTAGAAAAAAAATCCGCATTTCATACTTGTACGCCGTCGTGGGAGGAATGAATGATGGACATCTCGAGGAGCTTGGTTAACGGGGGTGAATTAAAGGAAGCTAAATTCATCCCTTGGCACTAATTCGTACTAGGGCTTATCCTCACAACGATTTTTATTCTACAAATTACATATACAGGGTGCGCCATCTTTTATATCGGTATGTAAACATTGAATCACTTTTAAAAAAAATAACCGATTTTCATATATGAGGTATTTTTATTTAATTTGGTCCTTCACAATTTATTTCGACTATTTTTTCAATACAACATCAATCAAGTGGCCGCCTTTGTTGGCCAAAGCAAAATGTGCCCTTTTTGCTGCGTTTTCCATCACTTCCTCGAGCATCTCGGGCGGTATGGCGATGATTTCGGCACGAATGTTTGCCTTGAGCTCGTCAATAGTCTGAGGCTTGTTGTCGTACACTTTGCTTTTCAAATAACCCCACAAAAAGAAGTCCGGAGGGGTCAAATCTGCAGATCTGAGTGGCCAGTCAATGTCGCCATTTTTTGACATCACACGTCCAGGGAATTTTCATTGCAGAAACTGCATTGTTTGATTCGCAGTGTGGCATGGCGCACCGTCTTGTTGAAACCAGTAACCGTCCAGACCTTTTTCACACATTTGTGGGCAGACATAATGAGCTAACATCCACCGATATCGATTCCCATCGACTGTTTCGCCTTCTCTGAAAAAAAATGGCCCAATGATGGTTTTGGCGTAAATGCCGGTCCAAACAGTCACTTTTTGGTCATGCAATGGTGTTTCATGGATCTCGTGTGGATTTTCTGTTCCCCCAATGCGGCAATTTTGCTTGTTAACGGCGCCAGAGAGTGTGAAATGGGCCTCGTCGGTCATCAAAATTTGCTTCCAGAAATCAGGTTCAGTATCAACCATTCGAGCGACTGTTTGGTCGTATTCCAAGCGACGTGGACGGTCTGTCGGCAATATTCTTTGAGTCAATTGCACTTTATACGGAAACAAATGCAAATCATCCTTCAAAATGCGCCGCAAAGTGGTTCCACAGACGCCAAAATGCTGAGCGCGGTGACGATACGAGACATGTGGGTTCTCGGCAACACTCTTTCTTACCGCTTCAACCAGTTCATTGGAACGTCTTGGGCGTTTATGAACGGCACGTGGACGATCTTCACTGTCCCGTGCTCAACAAAATTAGGCACCAAACGACGAATAGTGTTATTAGACGGTGCTTGTTGGCCTCGATATTTTCGATGATATGCACGTTGAGTTAACACAACTGAACGACTATTTTCAATGTACAGCGTCACTATTTTGGCTCGTTGTTTCGGTGTGAAGCGATCCATGGTTAAAATAATACTGAATTGACGTTTCAAAAACATGTCTACTCAAGTCAATCGGTTGAATAATGTCAAAGTTATTCAATGTTTACATACCGACATAAAAGATGGCGCACCCTGTGCAATATTCTAACAACTGTAACGCAAATTTGACTCCTCAACGCACCACGTTACCTATAGCTGGCCCAAGCTATTTTTTCTTCCTTTAATTTACTCTTTCGAGATGGGCGCCAGGCGCTTACGCGCCGGAAGAAAAAATAACGAGATGTTCTGCCAGACTCAACCCAGGCTAACTACAGCTGTTCGAGGCAGAGTGGGTGGTTCGGACTGTCAAGGTAGTCAGAAGTCCATAAAATCCATACATAAAATTAGTCGATAAGATTCGTTAATAAAATAAAATCAATCTAAACAAATAAAATCAATAACCAATAAAAGACGTCAGGAAATAAAACAGATAAATAATAATAAATAAAATAAGTCAACTATAAAATAAAGTCAATAGATAACTTTAAATAAACAATAAAATAAAGTCAAGAACCGAACCTTAATAACATGACATCAGGAGGTAAAATAAATAAATAACACCAGCAACATAGCAGGTACGGGATTTACAAATGCCACTCGGCAGATCGTTTATTTAATTACCAGGACCACTAGTCCTCCAACAAAAATAATGACCATAAAAAATATAAATAAAATATCCGGTAAAATTAACTCTTTAACAATTCATAAACTTAATTATTCTGGCAGTATATTTTATCCCGGCATTCGTCTCGACTCTCACTCTCTCTCATACACGATCTATATTCAGCCGGTTGCGGGAAACGACCAAAACACGGCCAGGCAAAGTAAACTTGACAGGTCGCCTCGCAATTCGGCTCGCGATACGGCCTACACCGAACTAATCCCACATACATCCAATAATTATAACTACGGGACGTCGGAAGGTCACGTACGCGAAGCCTTTAATGATTTGAATCTCCCAACTATCACATTGCGGGCAGCAAAATCGGGAAAGTATCGTGAACCAAAATAACGATAAATGAACCACGGTTATATCCAATAAAATAGGCAGACCTTCATTAAATAACCCACTTAAAAATAGCCGTGATATCAATCCCTAAATTATTCCAGATAAAGGATCACAAAAGTCAAAGCGAGATACGTCTCGAGCCGTACCAATCCCTCGCGATCAAGTTCCAAATATAGGACGACGACCGAGCACGCACTGTATTAGCTCACAAAATAAAATAAAGTAATGTCCAACATAAGAAAAATAAATAAAGTAATCCAAGTCAATATAAAATCAATTGTCCAGTAAAATCCGCGACGCAGTCTATCCCGTTCAAATCCCTCACACATTCAAGCAAACACGGGATAACGGCCTAACGCACGCACGGTTTTACAGCACACGACTACAGAACAGTAACAACGAAAACAACGAACGAACTGTTTATCATAGCAAGATACGCTTCGAACCGTACTAATCCCTCGCGATGAAGTACAAACACGGAACGACGCCCGAGCACGCACTGCATGCATTCGCAGAAATAAAATAATGTCCAATATAATAAGAGAGATAAATAAAATAAAATAAGACGAATACAATAATATAAATCTATAAGTGTTAATTATTCCTGAAAATCCGCGACATGGCCTATGACATTCAAATCCTTCAAATACAATCCGACCACGAGATGATGTACCAACACGCGCGCGACCTTACAGCAAAATGACTACAGAATAGTAACCAAAAAAAGAACAACGAACGAGGTGACTTCTTCCCGGCTCTAACCGCCAAACGATCTCGATGTTACACTCTACTCGATGCAGTCTGTTCCGATACGAATAGTACTCTGTGCGTGGTCTATCAGAATCGCAGGTACGATATAGTGGGACGATATAATATTCGCTACTAGGTCCTGTTCGCTCGACGGTAACCGGATAAAGCCCTGAGGTCCGGCCGGCACGCGTGCCCGTGAACTATGATCCCCTCTTAGCGAGCCGAACTCGGTCACTTGGGGGAATCGGTGTCGCTCGATGACCGCGACTAGCGCCTCAGCTGGACGACGCCTAAATTAGCAATAGATAATACTGAGAGTAGCTCCGTTCGGCCGATGAACCCCATGAGACAGCTGGACTGCTGATAGTAGATGATAGATAGCAGCGTATCGGTTGCCGATGAACGTCGACCGGACGGCGGTATCTCCCGGCAGCGAGAAATGGAAAAAATCTGTATCCTTTCTCCTACGAAGGGGTGATTGGATCCCGAAGCCGTCAAGATGTGTGTGCAGCACTCTTTCTTTCTCTTTCTCTGCGTCCCTCGGTCGTACAGTTTAAGAAATACAAAAAAACGAAAATAATTAAATAGAGTACGGCGATTATTCCTTACAGCCCTGCGAGATCGTGTTGGCAGCCGTCGCGCGAGGAGGACATAGCGCTTGAATATTTTGCCACGTTACACAACATAGTCGGATAACATTGCAATTATACTTGCAAATGTATTGTTGCAAAATATAGCTAAATCCTAAAAACATAAATAACCAATTCTTTGTCATTAAATTTTATTATTGATGAATAGTATGTTTGTAAACAAACGTAATAATAATACAAATTATATTATTAATGAATATTATGTAGAAAAAGAATGTTATATCTAGAAAACTCTAAAGAAGTCATAACGGACTCGACAAGTTTTACAAAAAAACGAGACATTTCAGAGTCATGTCTGCGTACGCTTGCTTGCAATAAAATTCACGCATTTTATGTTATCACATTTGTTTAGATCTTTTGAGTCTAGCAGTACGAACCAGTCGGTCGTTTATCGTCATAAACTATAATCATGAATGATTGTTGTAAAAAGAAATAATGCTATTCGTTTTAGGATCGTTATTTTACCACCACAGTTATTTACATAAGATATCATTAGAGTTATATCCCTGTTTTTTGTAAAAAAAAAAAAAAAAAAATGAAGCCCAAAATCAAATCATCGAATATTTCCGAACGGACTGCAGAGGGATTTGATGAATCCTTTTTCCCAACGTTCTATAATGGTTTATAGCATCCTAAATGCGTCCAATTTAATATTACAGGCTTCTCTTTGTCTCGTTTCAGATGGCTGCGAGAACAAGAAGTGCGAACACTACGGTACATGTGAGAGCGACAGTTCTGGTGAGGCAAAATGCATCTGTCCGGACAATTGCGATGAGCCGGTAAGTTTTCTCGAATGGAATATAAGCTACTTTATACAGTAACTAGATAAACATAGAAATACTGCATAACCCCGTTGCTAGGATACAGGATAACAAGGCCTCATTACCATATATCACAATGCAAAATACCTTTGTATGTATTGTAACGTAAATTTTACACCCTAACGCACCACATTACCTATAGCTGGCCCAAGCTATTTTATCTTCCTTTAATTTACTCTTTCGAGATGGGCGCCAGGCGCTTACGCGCCGGAAGAAAAAATAACGACATGTTCGGCCAGACTCAGCCCGGGCTGGCTACAGCTGTTCGATGTAGAGTGGGTGGTTCGGATTGTCAAGGTAGTCGTTTGTCCAGAAAATCCATAAATTAAATTAATCAATAAAATCCGTCAATAGCAAAAAAAAACAAAAAAAACAAATGAAATCAACAAAATCAACCGGAGTAAAACAAGCAAATGAGATCAGTAGAATAAAATCAATAACAAATAAATAAAGTCGGGAAATAAAACAGATAAATAATAATAAACAAAATTGATAAATAAAATAAGTCAAATAGAAAATAAAGTAAATAAATAAAAATTAATAACATGAAGTCAGGAGGTAAAATAAATAAATAACATCGACAACAATGCAGGTACGGGATTTACAAAAGCCACTAGGCAGATCGTTTAATTAATTAAAATGACCATGATTCGTTAACGGATATAACAAAAAAATATATAAATAAAATATCCCGTAAAATTAACTCTTCAACAAGTCTGGCAGTATATATTATCCCGGGACTCACTCCTTCTCTCACACACGCATACGTAATCTTCGTTCGATCCGATTCCATCAAAATTCAACTTGAACTCCAAATATCCGTCAGAGCAAAACAATGTCAAAGCAAAGAGGATTAAATAAAGATTCTCGAGAATAATTAGCTCGCGATACGGCCTAGGCCGAGTCAATCCCACCCACACAACAACTCGACGACAACGGGACGCCGGAAGGTCACGTACGCGAAGCTTCTAACGGCCCGATCCTTCGATATTGGAAATCCTATGCCGTATAAAAGACAAAACCCAGAATTTCCGCCCGACAGTAAAATATAAATAAACGAATAAATAACGAATAATAATTAAATAAAAAAAAGATAATAATTAAATAACCAACGTCAAAATAATAATATCAATCAATAAATAATTTCCAGATAATGGATCGGTCGTATACGCTCGTGAAATAAAATATAATAAAACGTAACGGACAATCTAACGACGCGAGATACGCCTCGGACCTTTCACATCCCCCGAATCCACGTACAAAATACGGGACGACGGCCGATTACGCTCTACGCGATCTTGCGATAATGATAAAGCGAAGTCCAAGAATAATAAATAAATAAATAAATAAATAGATAAATAGGACAGATAAACGCCAATTAATATAAACGATACGCAACGCGGTCTATAACGTGGCAATCCTTCTCACACGAAACACACAACGGGACGACGTACTCGTACTAACGCGCGCACGACTTTATAAATCGAACAGAAAGAAACATAAAACACGGCGTGACTTATTCCCGGCATTAACCGACAAGCGATCTCGATGTTACATTCTACAAACTCAACCGGTCCCGATACAAATGTATACTCTGCGCGCAGGGTACAGAAATCGCATGTATGACCAGGCTCGAATGGACTTGTCTGTCCTCAAACAATCAAATAAAATCAAAAGACCGGGGAAAGAAAGAGAGCTCACCGGGACGATGCTACAGCGACGTTCCTTGAATTCCCGGAAAACCTCCAATATTGTGGTAATTCTTGCTACTCCCGTCCGGGAAATACAGCGGCAAATAGATATGGCTTTGGATGTGTTGACTTAGCGTTCTGAATGTATAGCAATCGCCTCTTTCCTCTCTCTCTCTCTTAGAACCGCGTCAACGGTAGAACGGGACAAAGATATACTCGACGCAACGTCCTACTCGCTCAACGATAACCAGGAAAAAGCCCCGAGGTCCTGCCGGCACGCGTGCCCGTGAACTATGATCCCCTCTTAACGAGCCGAACTCGGTTAATTGGGGGAACCGGTGTCGCTCGATGACCGCGAGTAGCGCCTCAGCTGGACAATGTATAAATTAGCGACAGATAATACCAACGGTGCGTAGCCCAGTCCAACAGATGAACCCCCTGAGATAAATAGATTTCCGCGGGTAGACGACGGCTGAGGATAGAAAGCCGCGTATCATTTGGTACGTCGCGCGGGACAACGATATATCCTGACAGAGAAAGATGTGAAATATCGGTCCAGGTAAAAGGCCGAATCCCGAAGCCTTGAGTTGTTGGATGTGTTGCTCTCCTCTTCCTCGTACTCTCTCTCCGTCCCTCGGTGGTACAAATCGCAGTATATAAAAAAAAAAGGAAAGAAAAGAAGAAAAATAATTAAATAAAGTACGCCAAGATGCAATTTTTAGGATTGCTACTATCGTCGAATTTTTCTCTGTTCATCGAGCATTACAGTGGGTTCGAGTCATTGTGAATTCCTCGAAAGTATGAACGGAAAAACTTACGAGGCGAAATGAAATCGAAGCTTGACTGTATTGTTGACTGCCCGGTGATAGTGAATGAGATCACCCTTGGTCCTTGTTCACTGCCGTTGGTCGGAAAGTAGTGATCCTGCCTTTCGTTTTACTGAGAAGCAGGTCGTTGGTATCGGAGGGTGTCGGTGAAATAATAGACCTTTTTTGTAAACAACCTGCACTATATTTATTAGTCCACGATGAGAAAAGTTGTTATGTTAAGGTATTATTTTATGTTGGAGGTGTTGTAAGGTATTAGATGCATTCGCGGAGCGGTACGCCTGGAGTTTTTTTTTCTTTATGTCTACTTGCTAGGATGACTTCCAACGAACTGTCTTTCGCTCCGGGATCGAGGAAGCAGCCTAAGAGGGCGGTCCTATCCTTCTTAAACATTATTAAAGATAGGCGAAGATTTAAGGAGGACACCCTCGCAGACGCAAGCTACGACGCACGAACAAATAATAAATAAGTAAAATAGTAAACAGTTAAAACAATTTAGTACATACGGCGAGAGTATGTTTCCAATGACAATGCAAACCATCAACCCAGGTAAGTCCTTTGCGGATGTTTCCCAGATGGCAAGGGCATGGGCCATCATTGGATGCAATAAAAAAAAGGATCCGATGCCAGTAGCATGGCAAGCAGTGAAATTTACAATGGGAACGAAATTCAACTTAGAAATATAAAACCTATGCTAAACCTGTACATAGTATATACAGGATTTGCATGAACATTTGCAACAGTGCTTATGGCCGGAAAAAGAGTTGGGAGAAAGAATCTCCGATTTCCTTGAAACAGAGCAGCGCTTGCAGAATCTATCTCAGACATCGATTGACTGACTATATATATACCTTCCTTCGCTGTGCGCGTCGTGTAATATCAATAAGTCAGGTATCTGTTGTTTCGCTTCTGGTGATTTCTAATTCCCTAGACTGCCCGTGAGTATCAGTAGCTATGGTTAGTCACTCTCACGGCATTCATCTCTCAAGTATCTGGATAGCAACGCAAAGATGCTGTCCAGAAAACTGTAATGACGGATAATTCATTAAATACCCATTTACTCTATCACCTACTCTAAAGCTGGCTGTGACTTACTGATGGCTTCGCTAAGTCAGCTAATTGACTAAACGGAGATGTTCATTCAGTGAAATACCGACTTAAGGGAGCTCGAGAATCTCGAAAAAACTGCACGCCCAACCGTATGGAAAATGCTCCATCCACTTAATTAACTGATGCGAAAACTCGAATGTTGCCGATATTCCCTATTAGATATATGAAATGTTTATGTGTGCGTGTGCGTATGCCAGTACGTACGTACATACCCGTATGAAACTGAACTATGTCCAAAGGTATATACAAGATATAAAACTTTTTCCTCCCCAAATGTATTATATCTTTAGGCATATCTATGATATCTCTCAGGGAATATCTGGCGGATATATCATATATATATAAGATATAGACAGTTTTGCCGTTATACATAAAAATACATTCTGTAAATATCTTGAGTATACTTTATGTCGATGGTGATGTGCGCCGGCGCTGTTAAGGTGCGCTTTTTAATATGAAACTAAAAAATGACGTAGAGACGTTCCAGTCCAACTTGGAATTACCATACTGTTAGGTAACTTTGTACAGTTCTTGGCTATTTAAAGATTAACTATATATTATATATATTGCATAGTATATATTATATATTTCCACCGAGCTACCTTCTCTCTAACGAGCCAGACTTAAATTTATTCTATACATTCACTTTTTTATGAATACTAGAATACTATAATGACTTTATGTTTAACACTAGAACACTTCATATAGTTACTAGACAGTACTTTACAAGTGTATTTACAAAACGAGGTTATTTGTTGGCGTAACAAGTTTCTTGATTCGGTGGTGTGAATGCGATATCATCATAACGAAAAAAAACTGGAAAATGGAAAAGAATATACCATATAGTTGGTACTAAAGACCCGACACGTTTCTGTATTATTCATGTACACGAAGACATCTCGCCGGACAACAGTATGAACAATAAATAATCATTCTCCGGTCTTTTTGACTGGCAAAATAGTTAATTATTTATAATTACATTTGCACTAATTCTCCAGATTAAACATTGCAGGCTTTTATAGTAGCCCCATGCGAGTTGATACATCGACCGGTTTAAAGGTGAAACGTTTAATTACTGACAACATTCGCAATGTTGATATTCCTCGTATAAATTCTGTATTGTTGGGTATATTTTTCTGGCACAGGCAGACCTATCATTTACATTGCAAACGCTATAGCATCAACCCTTTACGAAATTTCTAACAAACAGTAGTTAGGACGTTTAACGAGTCAGTATGGGGTATACTAACAAACAATAGTTCAGAACCAAAATGTTGTGTATCAAAGTTCCTTGGCATTTTAATACTTTTATAATAATATATCGGACTAACGAATATCGGTCCAACACCCTTATTCCGCATCGATTGTTTGAATTATTATTAAGTTCATAAAATATTTAAAATTCCTCAGAAAATGCGTGTTATAAAAATGAATTTTGCGGTGAAAGCACAGTGCCGCAAATAACCAGCCGCTGCAGTCTTAATTTTTTATTAGAATTAATGCAGCTAGTTGAGCTGGGTACAAACCACAAAGGGGAAAACAGCGCCACCGTTGGTCTACTTATCTTCAGGACTATTTGCAATTATTATTAAATCTTCATAGAATCCAGAAGTCAGTGGAAAACTGATATCATCAACAATTATGTCATAAAAATGAGTGTTTGTATATTTGAGACAACAATTAACAATCGGATAATACTGATGAACAATCATTTTAATTGACTAGTCAATCAGTAGAAAAAAGTGTGTCTTGTAGTCGCATGTACTCTGGCTAAGATATTATAAACGCGATTCTGATAACTGCAAAGGTTAACATGTTTTCGTTACTACTTTTGTTGTAAGAGTGTGCAACTTGCGCCCTTAATAAAACTTTTCTTCTGACTGGGATCTGTTTGAATACCGCTGTTGAAATAACCACCGCAGTTTAAGTTTGTTTATCAAAATTTGTTATTATTTCAGGCCAAGGACAATGAGGCCGATACGAAAGTGTGCGGTACGGACGGTGCGACTTATATCAGTGAGTGCGCTATGAAGAAATCTTCGTGCACCTCGCAAACTTACTTTGCCGTGAATTATAGAGGTGGTTGCGGTGAGTTGAAAGTTATTTTCGAGGTGAAAACACATGTTTGTCGTCCCAATGTCTTCAACGTGTGAACGATAAATGGAACAGCAATTATACAGCAAATAATCGTAATAACCATGCAGAATCTTGTATTTCCCTGAAATACAAAACTAAACAAATTGATTTAAGAAAATGCGATTTAAAGAAATTATGCGTTCGACCTTTGCAGAACTTTGTGCTAATGTGGAATGTGAACACGGTTCACGTTGCGTAGCAGGCACTTGCATTTGCCCGGAAAACTGTCCTGAGAATTCGGGCGAAACGGTTTGCGGAAGTGACGCGAACACTTATCGCTCGGAGTGCGAGTTGCAGCGTGCCGCATGCGAGAGAGATCCCAAAATTCCAACTCTTCACGTCATCTTCTACGGAGAATGCGGAGAGAAATTCGCTGTTGCCGCGTTGAGTAAGTTTCAGGAATTATCCATCTTGGATATATTACTATACAAACAGTGATAAAAATAACGGTTTAATCGACAGAGAGTTGGCAGTTTCAATTTATTAGGTATCATCATTTCAAGTTATATATTTTTTGTACAAAACGCCTTTACTGAATAAATCATCAAGTGGTAACCCCGCTTTAAGCGGTATGTGGCCAGAAAATGTAAACAAAAGTTTTCTAATGTTTCCTCCATCGGATCATTTCTATGGAACCAATCTGTGATAGAAATCTGAGCGTTTATTACCATCTGATCTAAAAGATTAATTATGTCACGATACGCGCGTATAATAATGCCTGGGTTAGACTATGTCATTTCGTTTAGTGATCGCAAGAAGGATACGACAATTTCAATAAGCATACAACTATAATAATTTTTTTTGAACAAATCATTTTAATATATTTGATGCAAATATTTTGTTAATCCAACAAAAAAAATTCCTATTTTATCGAATTAATTAAATCTAAAATTCATCACACCATTTTTTATTGACTTACTCGTTGCAGTGTTAAAGTTGTATTAAGCGTAAATACATTGAGCTAATGGTATGAAAGAACTAAAGTTAGACAATGCCACATCACTTGAATCTGCATCGATATAATCTGTATTCATTTCAGTATTCATTCGTGAGGTTAACGGTACAGTCCATTGGCCGGAAAACGATGAATGAAGGATCAATGATTGTACCGTTTATTTCACCTCCATACTATAGTTTAGTAAAGACTTCACTGGATTGAATACTGTTTCAAAGTGTGGCTGAGGCATAGAGACTTGTAGCAATATAGAGTGACAAATACAGTGAGGGAGATAGATGAAAGTGAGAGCATGCCTATGGGTTCCAAGTCTCTCGTTTGTCATGTCTTTCTACCTTCGATATTGGCGAATGATCTTCACACTAATAACCATCGTGTCTTGCGCACTAACCATTAACCACGGCGTTCGTATCGTCGCAGCGACCATGTCCACACCGGCGGTAACTGGCGTTCCAACTACCATCGCCGAGGTGACCAGCACTCAGGAACGCGAAGCTTGCAACGACATTCACTGCGACTTCGAGGCCACCTGTGAACTGGGACCCGATAAGTTTCCCAGATGTAGCTGCAAATTCGATTGCGCATCGATACCACCCGAGAATGCTATACCAGTCTGCGGCAGTGATCTGAAGACATATCCTTCGATATGCGCCATGAAAATGGAGGCTTGCCAAAGACAGCAGGAACTTAGACTCAGACCTTTGGACCTCTGTCAAGGTTCGATGTCCTTACAGCATGACAATAATACATTACGTTGACGTGTCGCTGCTGGCTCGTATATGAAGCTTTATCCTTCATAATCCTTCGGCTTTTCTAGCACTTGATTGAAACTAATTTTTTATTTTTAAAAATTGCCCCTTTGGGCTCTAATTTACTGTAAATATATTTATGTTTATTTCGTTTTCTAGTAATGCTTACTGGTGATTTACCGCATGAAAACTTTCCCCTGATTAACATTGTATCTTTGCAATCGTATCTTTATATCGGAACAATAATTTCATCGAAACAGGCATGGAGGTGAAACCGTGCAACGGCGATGTACCCCTAACTGATGCCGATGGCAAGGAATACGATTGCGGAAGTGGTCCCGACAGACGAGACTGTCCCAGCAATACTTATTGCCACCAGACAACACGCTTCGCTCGATGCTGCAAGAAAGGTGGCCGTTTATCTTATTTGTTTGGTATTAGTTGTGCATTTTAAGATGTTGCTAATAGCTTTGTTGCGTGTTTCAGTTCAAGGAATTCAAGTCATCAAGTGTTCCGATTCCTGGCACGGTTGTTGCCCGGATGGAAAAACTGCAGCTCTTGGGCCGAAAGGTGCCGGATGTCCGAGTTTGTGCAATTGCAATCGTTTAGGTAGCATATCGGACACTTGCAATCCTGAGACGGGAGAGTGCGAATGCAGACCCGGTGTTGGTGGTCTCAAATGTGATAGATGCATGCCCGGCTATTGGGGTCTTACGAAAAACAGCGAAGGTCATCAGGGATGCATACGTAAGTCAGAGTCATTGCCAAAACGCTGCTGAGATTCGTAGACTTTGAGCTTCCATGTTTGCATCAAGCCTTGTGAGTCAAAAGCGAAATAAAAAGATCCGGAACATAGTGCTAGAACAGGGTTTATAAGAAACTCTAAACGATATTCATAAAAATGTATCCTTTTTAAACTCTATACCAGCACGACAAATGTACTCGGATCCTGCGTTTCATGGAACATCTAGCTGTTTGTAATTTCATTGGACAATGCTTATCTTCAATCTGTGACAATCTGTTTTTATAGCTTGTGGCTGCTCTCTTTTCGGCTCAGTAAGAGAAGATTGCGAGCAAATGATAGGACGCTGCGTGTGTAAACCCGAAATTAAAGGCCAGAAATGCACCATATGCACGGATCACAACAAGATCTTAACATCCACA
The DNA here is from genome assembly GCA_963942595.1 of Cylloceria caligata. Classification (NCBI taxonomy): domain Eukaryota; kingdom Metazoa; phylum Arthropoda; class Insecta; order Hymenoptera; family Ichneumonidae; genus Cylloceria; species Cylloceria caligata. The sequence continues at coordinate 23,914,907 of OZ012704.1, forward strand.
GGATGCTATGCAGGTACCGAGAACAATTTAAATAATACTCAATCAAATATATGAACACATTGATTATGCACACGATACGTGTGTGTAATACTTGGCAATCACTAAACTGAACGCAACCATGCCAACTCGTTAATCCAATATCTTGCAATATAGATTGAGTCGCAGGACATTCTTCTTCTTCTTTTTTTTTTGTATTATTGAATTTGTATTTTCCGTATCGCATTATAATGCGGAAAGTGAAACATCAAAAGAAGGCGTATTACATTTTAGTTTCATGGTTATCCGCTGTGTATAAATGCACAAATTGTGTGATTCATTAATTCCGAGGAAATTAATGTTAATGGAAATTTTTAATGCTTTCAGCTGACACGAGCCCGTCAATAGCAACAACCTGCAATGAGATGGAGTGTTACTCGGGTGGTCAATGTTCCGAGCTCGGTGGCCCTCATTGCGTCTGTTCGTCGGCTTGTCCTGCAGATTTCCCGTCAGTGCCAGTTTGCGGAAGCGACGGACAGACGTACGACAACGAGTGCGAATTACGTCTCTATGCCTGTCGTCATCAGGCTGATGTGGTGACGCAGGCCTTCGGTCACTGCAGAGGTGGGTTTACTGAGCGTTCGCCTTACATTCCGCTTTATATTCTGCGCTATTAAAAAGCGAAAGGAAGACAGATCAATATCGGTGGCAGCAACAGCAGCAACTTTAACAACAATAGTCGCTTGATTGCTGCGATGGATGTTTCAAGCGATAAAGGAAAAGCATCGCCGATGATAAATTGATGCTTTCACTACGATTAGAAACCCTGCGAAATAATTAATTGTACCGTGCGAAGTAAAGCGCTTCCATCTTTATACTAGTCTAATCCGAATGATCTGGTATGAAGTCGTGTCAGGTCTATCTACCGCCTCGTTCATAGGTATTACTGCGCTCTAGTCTCTTATAGCCTGCCTGTAGTATATTGTAACATGAACGTTGTACACGAAAAACAGCATTATATACTCGAAATTAGGACAGGCACAGTGATTCCAGTGATCGTATAACTGATTTCGTAAAAAATCTCGAAATATGACTACGGAGTATTAATTGTATTTCAACAAAGAGATAATAAAACTCTTTAAGTTTTTACTTAACATTTTCACATTTTTCTCTGTAATGTATATGCTGAATAAGTAAATTGCTTCATGAATAAACTAGGTATAGTAGTGAAGACTTCGTTTGATTTTCTGAAACATAACCAGAAAATAAACCTGATCAGGCCTTCCGGGATGAAACGTAACATCCTAGATAAATCCTTGAAAGTTTACGACGTTAACTCGGGGAATTGGTTGTCAAAGGAAGGCCTCAAGTAATTCACTGGGTTCTTCGGTCGCTGAACTCGAGGCCAAGCAACCTTCAAAAGATCCGGCTCGTCTCGGGTAAGGCTTTTGCTGGAAACTGAATTATTTATGTTTTCTTAAGTAAGATCAAGACTCACTCTTTGCTGATGCTTTATTTCCAAGAGCAAACTGTATTTCGGTGGGTACCACTCTTCGCATTGAAAATTTCGTGAATGAGCGAAAGTACCTCAGATTAGTAGGATCGATGTACAGCTTGTGTCCATTTCTTCTTCTTCTTCGTTTCCTTATAATGAAGGTTAAGTTATTATGAGATGTTGCTTTCACGTAGGGGATGCTTAATCATCCATCAAAAAGAAAACACTGTAAAGTTTGTTGACATTTATTATGGGAGGACAATTAATGTTGTTTGTAGTTTTAGGTAAATAAGTAATATTTTCGTTAGTAGATTATTACAACCAATTCACAGCATAATCAGCTAAAAGTTATCATTCGCCATGTTTCAAAGACAGTTATTGTATATTTTAGTACGTTTTCAACAGAAATCTTAAATCAGAACCTTAATTCAGTTCCTAGTGCAATCTCGTTAAAATTGTTTGTGGTAGTGCTGGTTCTATTATGATAAGCTAATCTTTGATAGGATGACAACAAATGATTAACAATACAGGAGTTTTCTCGAATAAATTCACTAGAAAAATTACTTCGGTTCAGGACTCTTAACTCTGATTAGTGAATTCTTGTGGAAGTGTATTCCCTAGGCGACTTGCTGAAGCAACAAAACGGTTGTAGAAAAGTTGGAAAATCACTTGGCTACGTGGTCTTATGCGAAGTCGAGGGTTGCTTACCCTACGCAAAAAATCACCTTAGTGGCATCTATTAAACGTGCCCCGCCATTCCTTATTGTCAATTGCAAGTGGAAAAAGCAAAGGTGCGTGCGTCTCCACTTTACCTGGTGGACCTCGAGTCAATCGATTAAAAAGTTTTTCTGTACGACCTGCGTCGGAAACTCGATTTCCCGTGTCCGTAACCTGACCACGCAAAAACAGCTGCGTTCGGCGTATCGAGTTGACGCATGCGCAGTTACAGTTTCCATGCGCATTTCCCGGTCCTCGTGTGGTAAAATAGAACGGGTCGCAGTCTCACATACAATTCCCATGCAAACCGCAGCGGTAAAGAGAGTCGCGACGGCAACGCAAATGCGGAAAAGACACAGGCGGACATACAGCTCCCTCTGCTACCTCGGCTCGGCAGCAGTGCAGCCAACCTTAGTTTCTTGTGATTAGAAAGTGCGGAACTATCTTCAGACTGATTTGCCTTTGTCTAGCGTAACATTTTATTTTTTGGGTTTCTTCATTGTGGAGGGCCTCGTCCCCCACACCCCCCACCGGGGCTTCGCCCCTGGACCCCACCACGGCTTCGCCCCCGGACCACACCGGGGCTCCGCCCCTGGGCCCCGTCACAATTTACTATTCATCGCATGCCATTCTGTGATCTCACTTCTTCAATCTCGTTTCCGACGTCAGGTGGTACAGAAAATAGGATGTATGGCACGGGCGTAATAGGTAATTTTGTTAAAATTCCCTATTATTACGCCCTTGCCATACAAATAACTATTTCTAAGTCATGGACCGAGTCACGTCCTTCTCCAAGTTAAACACAAATTAGATTACCTTGGTGGTAGTTCCGAGGATTGGAAGACTGGTAACTAGGAACTGCAGCGATGTTGGAGACTTCGGGATCTTCGAGTGACACGGAAGTTGGGATTCGCCATCGAAGTTTTCTATTTTCTTCACTCGTCATTCGAGTAGATACACTACGAGTTTTTAGCCGTCGATCGTATCATTCAGGGAACTGAGAAAAACTATTCATGAATGCAAAAGAAAAATCATGATTCTTCACAGATGGAGAATCTATTGGGCAGCTGCAATAAACCTAGGGATGAAGGAAGAGGTAGACTAAATTACACCTTAACGGACGAATGGATGATAATACGAGTAATAATTTGCAAATTTGTATATCACTGTACCCAATGTGCTAAATAGACCATTCGTTATATGGTGGCCAATCACTATCGATGATAGATGTATAGTGCATGTACAGTGTCCATGATTGAGGAATTCCTAAAATTTTTTTGCTAAAGCCCTCCTTTCGTGAGAGCAACAGCACTTCACTTTCAATTATATTTGAGGGTGGGAGAGGGACCTTTTTTCCTTGTTCTAAATCAGTTTTTGCTTAATTAAAAGAAAATGTATAACACTTTAATATACACACGACTTATTCAATACGGGAATAAAATAGAACGGGGAAATAAAAACGGCTTTTGATTTTGTTTCGTCTACAGCGCACTTGGCAATGTATAAATAATGCATCACGTCATTTGTGTAGAGACGACAAAAGAGTAAAACGCTGTCAAGCCCGCAGGGCACTGTCACAAAACCCCGTCTCTTCCTTGTGGTTCGACAGATATCTAATTCGTCATGAAAGATAGAATGTTATGAAAAATGTTTTCCTTCTAAGCCTCAACCCTTACTCGAGGATCCTTTGATCTCGTAACACTCCAACGAGTATAGCGACTGTGATCCGAGAGAAGATAACGGGCTGAAATGTTAAGCATATCGCGGAGGTTGAAATAAAATCGTCAATGCTTCTTACAAAAACGAAAGGGTCGCAGCGTTTTGTCCCAATTTGTGTGCTCTCATCGCCTACTTTTACTGTGGTAACAAATTCAGATATTTCCATTCTTGTCCTTATTCATTGAAGTTATTTCGTTGCAAAGTACAAGGTATAATAAGCAAAAGATATCAGTTGTCATTGTTGTTATAGACACAGATAAGTGTCGACGATGAATTAGTAATTAAGTAATAACTAACAATGCAAAAGAATTTGCATATTCTTGAGGATTGCAAGCATATAAGTACCCTGTCAAGCGTCAATTTTGTAGCCGATTATTATGTATCCATTTCGATTCCATTTCGATTTCTATTTACGACTTAGCGCCAGTAAAGTATATACAAAATACTCAAAGGCAAGTAATATTAGAATAGCTGCGATCAACTATCACCAATTGCGAAGTAAATATGAAGCGTGTTCGACCGCTCAACGTGCAGCGAATAGGGCAATGCTGAGGAAAATCAGCGCGCTCAGCGTTGCGAGAATCGTGAAGTGGCAGTTACCGCACGACACGCGATACCTAACTCAGCAAGCATAGAGATACAATAGATACCTCATAGAATACATAAGAATAAATGACCTGAGAATATCTCATGGTTTCAATAGCAGTTAATAACGGGAGATTTTTATTTAGTATCCTTGAGCACGATCATCACCACATATTAAGCATCTTGCTCAACACAGAAATATATATAATTATCCTTTCGTATTAAAAGAACTCTTAAACATCCGATAGAGCGAAGATAATCAGGAGAAACAATAGGCTCGTTTCAATATTTGTACTAAATACTTGTAGAACAGACTATCAATGATAATATTAATTGTATGTAGAAATACCATATCTAGGATCTTGGAAATTCCTGTAGGATCCCAAAGGATTCCATAGGAAAAATTCCTTACATATTTTTATATCTAAAGCAATAATTTAAAGTATGAAAATAAATAAAGATTTCATTCTATACTATAGTTTAGAGCTGCCAAAGGATCGTGTATCAAATCGGTATATTTTTCTTAATGCCCATAGTTTTATGCAAGGTTTCAGGTGGATTGCAAGCGGGGAATTGACATTTTCTTTTATGAAATTCTATAAGAACTAAGAAAACATTATTCATAGGATTCTTCATGAAAGACCCTTTACTGAAAAAATTGACATGCTGTAATAGTTCTATGTAAAATTAAATTAAATAGGTTTTATGAGACTAGATCCATGTACTACCGCAGATGAAATTGTCATAATTCATTATGCACGTAAATGCTCGCTGACATGCCAAAATTAATGCATTTCAGACGATCCTATCGTGAACACAGATTTTCCCGTCAAGAGATTCACGGTGGCCCAGTACACTCAGCCAGCCGCTGCCATATCTCCGTTGTCAAAGTCGACCAGGCATCTTTTAGGTCCTGAACCCGATGCTCGTTACTATTACACTCATCGCGCTCATCAAGAAACTGTAATCATTGATCGTGATGATCTCAAGCACGGTAATGCCATAAACATAATCTTAATCATCCTGTAATTAATTAATTAAGTGTAAGAAAAATGTTAAAGAAAATTGTTTTATGCATTTCCTGTATCGCAGGAAATGCAGCTGCTTCCCGACCAACACCAGCGACAATTAGAGTTGTCACGGCCCTTCTTGGTGATCTATGCAACGAAAATAAGGACTGCACTATCCCGAATAGCGAATGTGTCAACGGTGGGTGTATCTGTTCTGATGGATTTGCAGAAACGAGCGACAGACAAGAATGCTTCGGTAAACATTTGCGTACATTTTAATACCCCGACTAGTTCGGCATGTCTTTATTATAGGAGGCTAGTGACGATAAATAATACGAGTATTGACTCTTAAAAAACTAGACGATTTGTCCCTGCGGCGTTGACTAACGTCTTATATTACAGGCAACAGAAAAAGGCCTATATATAATATTTTAATACCGTTAATGCGGTAAAGGTACCCATCATATGTTAAGGGTCTTTTGAAAATAGTAAAGTAAATAACAATAGTCTTATTATAAAATATCCTTATGCGTGAAATCAAAGCACCAACAATAATAAAAAATTCTAATTCTGAAATTTCTTTATTCGATTGTAGTAGATAATTAAATAAATTTTCTTTCAAAAACATTTTCATATAAACAATGTTGATAAATGGGATCGTATAACTAATTCACCAATTGAAAAAATTATAGTAAAGCAGATTCAATATAACATATGTAAAATAATCTAACTTAAAAAAAAATTTTTTGCAGCAAACTACGAACTAGTTACTCCTTCCGAACAATTAAAAGCTTGCCTTTCCTATCCCTGTCATATGTCGTCGACCTGTATCGATTTACCGAGTTCAACATTCGTTTGCATCTGTCAACCAAATTACACCGGTCTGCTATGCGACGAAGAGATAAACAAAAGAGACTACGAGATTCCGTCGTTCGATGGCAAAAGTTACGTTAGAATGGCCAGACTCAAAGCATATCACAAATTCAACATCGAGCTGGAGTTTAAGACCTATGCCGACAATGGAATTATTTTATACAACCAACAGAAGAACGACGGGACTGGGGATTTTGTGTCATTAGCTATAGTCGATGGGTTAGTGGATACAAAAAATATTCTTAAATCCGTAAGAAATTTCCATAAAATAATCGCACAAACATTTTCATTTTGTTTTTTCAGGTTTGTCCAATTTAGATATAATCTCGGGAATGGTCCTGTAATGCTGGCATCATCAGAAAAAGTAACGATGAAGAATTTTCATCAAATTGTTGCAAAGAGATACCACAAAGATGGCGTTTTGATATTTAACGACGGCGATGATATAGCTGGCCAGAGTCAAGGAATGCTCAAGTCGTTGGATCTCAATCAAGACACTTTTGTGGGAAACATCCCAACGAACTACAGCAGGTAATGAATGAAATTGGAAAATACGGTCGATAAGTTCAAGTGATACATCTGATGTTTAAACATCAAAAGTGACAGCTCCAAGGTCAATCTTTCCATAGGCGGAAAAATAAAAAAGCACTTAATGGATATTAATGTAATCCACGAATTGGATTACGCAATATTTACATAAAAAGATCTCGTAGAGTTATTTTCGCCACTATCATTACTTGTAGCAGAAACTTAATGATAACACTTATTGTAAATTGTAAAATGCCTTATTGAATACACAATCATAATATCCTTCGGTTCTCAGGGTATACGAAAATATTGGAACAACTCAAGGGCTTCTCGGTTGTATCCGCAAGTTAAAGATCGACCGGGTCACGGTGGATCTTCATATCGGCAAAGACAAAGACATCATAGAGACATATCGTGTAAAGGAATGTCGAGAAAATGCCTGTAGCAATTTGCCTTGTCAAAACGGTGCAACTTGCCAGCCTATTTTTGAAGAAGATTTGTGCAATGGCCGAGAGTGCCGAAGTAGCACAAAGAAGAGCAAGGGCAAGAGAAGAAATAACAATCACAACAATGATAGCAATGGTACGGGGGATATCGCTAGGTGCAAAGGATCGCACTGCACGAGTGTCGATCAAAAACAGAAAAGATCTAAGAGCAAGAACGCATCAAAATCCTCTGGGATTCGATGCGCAAGTGCTAAATGCGACTACGATTACAATCTCTACTACGAAGCTAATTATGGAAACGACAATTACCCTTTAGCCAAGAATGAGCCACCAGCTTACAAGTGTATCTGCCCACCACAGTACATTGGAAAAAATTGCGAAGAATCTTTAGATCCCTGCAGAGGGGAACCCTGTCAGCATGGTGCAACCTGCGACATATTGCCACAGGGTGGCTATGTTTGCAAGTGCCCGCCTGGCAGGGCTGGGGAACATTGCGAAATTCGTAAGTATTGCATGAACTATCTTCGGCATATTCAAAGCTCCCAAAGTTGAAAATATTGCTATATAATTATAGGCCTAAATTTGCAAAGATATTAATTACAAGTTAAGAACTTGGACATATAATGTGGGCAATCGCCACAGTATAATAATGCATAAATTTCAATACCAATATGAATAAACTAATTAATTTTACAGTGGACTCTGAGCTAAAGGAGCTACTGATTCCCGAATTAACGGGTGACGGTTTTTTGGAGTTGCCATCCCTCGAAGGTGTCGCCAAAGCGTTTTCCATAGAGCTATGGTTCCTGACGCGCTCAACCGATGGCCTCCTAATCTACAACGGACAATTGAATAACGGACGTGGCGATTTTATAAGTTTGAATCTGGCTAGCGGAAAACTACAGTTCAGATTCAACTTGGGCAGCGGTATTGCGAACATCACTTCTCCCGATCTGGTAGCTCTCGACACCTGGCACTGCGTCAGAATGAGCAGACTTGGAAGAGAAGGTCTTCTTCAATTGGACGACGGTACAGTTGTCAGAGGATTCTCTGGCAATCCACTCACTGAGCTCAACCTTGAGATGCCACTCTACGTGGGCGGTGTTAAGTGAGTTGACGACTTCCCCTTCCTATTCACCTTCTGCGAATCGAGCACCAATTTAGTCGAAAGTTGACAACAGTGCTCAAACTTCGGATAATAATCTACCACTAACGCCTATCATTTATCACACTGTCCTGGTTTCTTGTGCAGACATTGGCGCGAAGTTCATCGGCTCGCCGAAGCTTGGACGGGACTCGTCGGCGCTATTCAACGATTGATGGTGAACGGCAAAACTTATCAGAACCTTGCAGTAAATGTAACTCAGCACAATACCGAGATCTACAACGGATTGCCTTGTCCTAGCAATGAGAATCCTTGCCACAACGGTGGAGTGTGTCTGCCACTTTTGAACAGTTATTTGTGCAAATGCGCAAGTGGATATAACGGGCTCCACTGTGAATTCTGTATGTTTGACACGTTAACTATTTGCAACTTTATTTAAAATTATTATTTTTTTAAATGTTACACTTACTTGCAGTCATGGGCTATGATATTTCCGGTCGTGATATATCCGAGAGACCAGTACGCTTCGATGGCAACAATTTCTTGCAGTTCAAGCATCGCATCGGCAGACGGTTAGTAAACGTAATACCTTTTATCTAGCATTCCTATTTGGGAAAATATGTAATAATGTGGTGCTAATGCAATACACAAACTATTACTTCAAATATAACTATCTCTATAGTGCTAACATTACTATCGCTACTAACACTACTCCCAATGAGTATTTTGACGAAACCTACCCTGACTATGAATTCGAAGAGGATGTCGACTTCGAGTATGAGAACTACGACTACGGGGAGTAAGTAATGCTAAATCGTGTCTATTGATCCTCGGCATTGTCGATACATTTACTTCTTGACACCTTACCATGGTCTAGTGACCATTAAATTGTGGTTTTATTTTTGCATTTACTCATGGTGTTAAGACCCTTTACTGGTATTTACGACAGTGGAACGTGAATTTAACATAAGTGTGTGTTTCGCAGAAGGAGAGGACAGCAATCTAACAAATTCGAGTTCAGCATAAGAACGACCCATCCCGAGGGCTTGGTAGCCTGGATTGGTAGAGGAAAGATCGAGCACCTCATACTTTCCCTGCATGAGGGTTACGTTATCCTCACATACAGGAGCAGGAATGAAGAAATTTCTCTAAAAAGCAGGGTATCTGAAACTTATGAATAAGCTGGTAACAGCGTAAATTAAGCCAAATATATTATTAGCTTGCACCTACAATTTAACTGTGAATAAATAAAACTGTATTCGACCGAAACTGAAATGACATTTGTTTCTATTGAATTCAAGTGTTTCTTGCAGTGTACCTCGAGGATAGCTGTATGAACTGCTTACGTAATAAGTAAAAAATATCTCAAGTTGGATTTTCTCTTATCACAGGAAAAAATCGACGATGGTGTATTTCATCAGATTAAAGCGTTCAGAAGGCGAAGAGCGATGATAATCCAGGTCGATCATGAGGCACCAGTGAAGATTACCACGGACATGACGCTCCTGATGGCAAATGGAAAGCTGTTCGTTGGTGGGAAGCCCGGTCATCGGGGGATCAAGGGTTGCGTAACTGATTTTATCGTCGACAAACGACGATTACCCTTGACGAGGCGGAAAATCAAGTTTTGCCACGACAATGACGTATGATACCAAGTTGGCCATCCCATTGACTTGATACCGGAGATGTCATATTACACACCAACGCATACATCGAGATTATCGGCCATCCAGCGAAGAATCGCCAATGTAACCAGTTAACGGAAATGTAAATTAACCTAATTTCATTCAACGAAGTTCCGTGTTACCCGAACAAAATTACTATATGTTTATCTCGGCATCGAATCCGTGGGATATAAAAGAATTCCGAACCACGTCGTACTTAGCCTGGCGGAATATTGACAATCAATGATTATCAAAATTAATGCAGAGCTGCAGTGAAAAATAATATTCCCGTGTTACGCCTAACGAACGGAAGATAGGAAATCTCAAGTGCTGAGTTTTCGAAGGACAATAATATATCTTTAAGTGAAAATCACTAACGCATCGCAAAAATGCAAACGTTAACGTATGATGCAAGTTTCTAAGTGCGATAACGAAGAGTGTGAGAGGTCCCATTTGTATGACAAAGGTCGGACATCCGAGCACGTAATGAACAATAACATGTCTTAACCGAGCTTACCATAAGATATAAAACGCACCTAAAAATGATTCATATAATATCAAGACTGATTACTACGAACAAAGTTAACAAAAACTAACAACAACAACAACAACAACAACAACAACAACAACAACAACAACAACAACAACAACAACAACAACAACAACAACAACAACAACAACAACAACAACAACAACAATAATAATAATAATAATAATAATAATAATAATAATAATAATAATAATAATAATAATAATAATAATAATAATAATAATAATAATAATAATAATAATAATAATAATAATAATAATAATAATAATAATAATAATAATAATAATAATAATAATAATAATAATAATAATAATAATAATAATAATAATAATAATAATAATAATAATAATAATAATAATAATAATAATAATAATAATAATAATAATAATAATAATAATAATAATAATAATAATAATAATAATAATAATAATAATAATAATAATAATAATAATAATAATAATAATAATAATAATAATAATAATAATAATAATAATAATAATAATAATAATAATAATAATAATAATAATAATAATAATAATAATAATAATAATAATAATAATAATAATAATAATAATAATAATAATAATAATAATAATAATAATAATAATAATAATAATAATAATAATAATAATAATAATAATAATAATAATAATAATAATAATAATAATAATAATAATAATAATAATAATAATAAATGGTGTTATGTTTGAGTGTACGCTAGAGAGATTTAAAATTAAGAATTTTTAAATAGATACGTATTTTAAAGGACCGTTCATTTATGCCAGTAGACAACATTGTTTAACGTAGGAGAAGCTTTTCATAAATGCCGAAAGAAATAGAAAATATTATATACATAACGACATAATTATGATTAAATAAAAGGAAAAATTATACATATATCATATATATATATATATGGTATATATATATAGATCAATTATCATATTCCATGTAATGGAGAATGCAACTTATACGTAAGCCATAAGAGTAAACACCTTGTGACGGTAAAGTGACATTATAGTCATTATGTACGAATCGTGTCCAGCCCCATAATTAACGAATGAAGAACGTCGAAGCAAAAATCCTTGTGCACGTGTTAAGTATTCATATCTATAAGACTATAAAATTGTAGTATTGTGGACTGTAGCTCGGCATGAATAATTATTTGCAGGTTACATCAATAGTATTATGGTGTGAGAGTATGTACAGTCTGTTAATTATTACAATCGATATTATTCGTGCGTACAATGTGACTCAAGGTAGTCCTTTCAAATCTACCCTTGTTACATTTGAGGGTCAACGCTTTTTTACATAGGTTTAGTTGAAGCTTTTTTTTACGATTACGAAATTTCACGATATGTTACCGAATCAGTTTTCGATACAAATAATATGAAAAAAGAGGCTCACAATTCTCTCACAATAATAATCTCACAATAAACTCACAATTCAGCACAAAATGGACGTATTTTTATTGAACTTTTGCACCATATCAAATGTGTTACGGATTCATTAGAGATACACGATTCTGTATGAAATAAAAAAGGTGGCATTACCGAACATTTCGAATGTAATTATAACCTTAAATAAGTTATCGCCCACAATACTACATCACTACAGGATGAAGTCTGAGTTAAACGAGCATCTGTCAGTTAATATTGTCAATCCAACTGATTTTGTTTAGAAATATGAAACATATACAAATAAATATTTATTCTCACTGTGGTTATTTCAATATAATTTTTTTAACGACGAGTTACAACATTTATAGGTCAGTTTGTCAGTTTACTAGTATATATCACTAGGCCAACCTTAATAACTATTTAACATCTAACTACGGTGTGATGTATTTATCTGGTTTACCGTTATCACGGTGAGAGTCAATTTTAGCTGTGCTCTTTGCAAACAGAAAACGAAATTGGAACCGACCATTTTTATTTTAAAGGCAAACGAATTAATATTTCTTTTTTTTTTACTAATTTATTCACCTTTTTGTGACCAATTTTCGTGAATTTGCTGCAAAAAATCGTCAACTCCTATTAATATCCTCTCTTTATTGGCTATGTGCGTTCACATACGCATTCAATGTCTAAGCGTCAATTGCACGTGGATTTTATGAACGTCACCGTATACTTTGGACAGTATGTTTCGCTTGGCTTTGCGTTTGCACTTAAACTGGAATGCATGTTCAGATATGGCTGGCCTGTATACGTACGTGTGTGGTGACGAATATAAAATATTGTTTGCGTCGCAAAAGAATCAATCAGTACGATTGTTTTGCATTTCAAAAAATGATTTAAGTTAAATAGCGCACATATTCTTTATGGAGATGTAAATGCCAATAGTTGGCAATCTAGTTATGTTAAGGGAGGTGGCATGAGGACTCTTAATTAGTGTAAAATAGTTATCCGATATATAGCGAATGAATTTCATGATGCAGATATACGGAGAGTGGAAATATGACACCGATTCTTTGTGTCTTGAGAAATGTATAGAAATTGAGATCGGCGGTTCACATAGAAATTATGTGTAAACATCCAGACTGTCGACTGACCGAGAATAAAATGAAAATCATCTAGTCGGCTATGGGCAAATTTGAGATTCTTAGACGATTCTTTCCTGTCAGAATTATTCGACGGTCATATGCTTACGTCGAGTAGCGTTGCTAATCGTCTCTGCATCGTTTTAACGTATAGTAGCATAAACGTTTTATAGACATTAAATATACGTCGTGGCAGTTAAACGTCACATGTATTTATACATTAAACGATGAAATCACAAATTTGTAGACCGGTATGTCATTCACAATCCACTTCACCCGAGCGAAATGTTGATCCTTATATCATATGACGATTACACGATTATGTTGACTAGTGTGGTACGTAATTTTTTTAACGTAAAATTTTAAACGTAAAGATTTCATTCGCAATATCGTTAGGCGTCGTATAAATATATGATATTCGTTGTGCGACAGAATACGAATTTTAGACGCATATGGGACTCACAATCGATGATGATTTTTGTAAAAGTGATGCGAAGACGACTTAAGAACGTTGACCTTCTGCCAAGAATAAAACAAACGTGATATAGGTACAACGTCACATGAGAGTGGAAATAATATATGAACGTTGCATATAGTCGACTAGTTTATTCCGCGTATACTGAGTATCACGTAGATTCCGCTAGGGGAGCAATTGCAAAACTGTTATAATTGCTAGGAGTCAAACGAACAATTGTTTATTTGCGTGAGCAACGAATAAGCATTAATGTTTGTTATCGTTGCAAAAAATGTTACTGGCTCTTCCGACCGTGCATCATCTACGAGTAACATGTACGAGATTTTGCTGGGCGAACACGATAATCTCACATATCCAATACAGAGTATTCGACATTGTATTCACGATGCATATCGAGTAAACTGATCGTTTTATGCATGGCCAGTAAATATCGATGTATAAATTGGCGATAAAATATTGCAAACGGATGAAATATAATTAGGAAAATATGTTACTTTTATCGATGTAACAATGCTTACCTGCGATCTTCCGACGACACGAAAACCTCTCACCATTTCCAACTTATATTTGTACTGAAATTTTTTTTTTATAGTAAAGCTCTGTAGAAATGATAAAAATTTCATCACTAACAAAATTGATGATACAAAACATTCAAATTATGGATAGTACTACATTTCTATGTATTGTCTCTTATTTGGTTAGTAATTTTGCCATGTAACATTTTTATTCCCTTTTTATATCAGCAATCATCAATTTTTCCCGATTGAAGCCTATTTTTATAACAATATTTAAAATTGTGAATATTTAATTAAAAATCATTTGTTCATTCCACAATGACCATAATTGAATTTTTACGGTTACGTTATTTTATTTAAACATATTTCTATTAAGCTTAACTATGAATGAAGTTCGAATGAATGGAAGATGATAAAAAATACTTTCACACTTTCTTTATTGAATTTAGGAAGGATGAAGAACAAAAATTGTTTTTTTTTTCGTAAAACGTTGAACTCGGTAACAACGAAGAAAAGCTTGGTGTTGATTCGTTGGTGCCGAACAATACAAATCATTCGGCGAATTCAATAAACGTATAATATATATCAAGCTGGGTTCGGTGCGCGTGGAGAGGTCACCTTCCAAAGTGGATCGGAATAAGTTTTCGTGGTTACCATTCGAGATACAATTAAAATCCCAGCGCATGGTCGATAAATAATCAAGCGTGCTAATTCTCTGTGAATCGACTACAAATACTGCTAATTTAGAAACACGAAACAGAAGATCGACGTAGTCTATACGCTTTCCCAAATATGCTTCGAACTTGTGACATTCCTGTCAATTAATTACATTATTTTAGTTACTTTGAATTATAGGTATAATCCCATTATTGTAAGGCTGCACGATACTCATTAACATTTTCTTTCTACGCTATTGTCTATGCTGTGGTATGAAAAATCTTGCGTGTGGGGTAAACTCTTAATTAGTTTTTTACTTTAATATTGTCATTTGTGCTGTATGACAGAAGCGATCAAAATCTATTGGAGCTAATGTTTAACAAAATGCGGATTGTAAAGTGACTGTATATAAATATATAAATTATGCGATTAACTCGAAATAATTTTCAATTTATTTATTATATCTTCCCTATGTATAGCCCACCTGATCGAAATTCTGGATAGAAACGGATATAACGCTTTGCTATCCATTTACTATGTGTTTTCTGTAACGTTTACTTCCGTGTCTGCGGATTACTTACACATCAACACGCATTGAATTATGTTTTTTTTTTTTGGATAGATACGAATAGGATCGTGAATAATAAGATTTACTCGTATATCCGCAGCTATACACAGATGCGAGTAGTTAGGGACAGGTATAGGAAAACGACTCATTCTCCCTCCATAGACCCGTCTGGCGCCAGCCCTCCACCTCTGCGTGTGACCACTGCGATGTGTTAATCTGCGTAATGTCATGGCCTCTGGCGGTATTATTTTCCTACTCTGTCAAAAAAGGTGGGCCTAATAATTCCCCGACCTCTGATTAGTCGGATAATTTTCCCACCCTCTATTTGATTAGCGAGTCTAAGCGGTGGGCCCCACAGTGGTGGGACTGATTTACATAATGTTTCGACTTCTGATTAGCTTGAAAATTCTGCCACCCTTATGACTGTGTAGTCAAAAAGGACGGCCTAATAATTCCCCGACTTTTGACTGGTCGTTTAGTTTTCCCACCCTTGAGCCTGTCTAGCTAGCAAGATGTTTCCCCAGTGGTGAGATCGACATGTAAAATTTCCCGGAACTCTGATTGGCCGGATAATTTTCCCAGTCTGATCCTTTATTTTCCGAGATAAATTCTTTCAGGCTGATAGCTGGAGACGTTGTACAGGTAGTAAATTATTCTTATGCTACGTTTATCAATCTTTTCGTAAATAAGAAAAAGTATTCATATGTAAAAATTCGTTTATTTGTCATTTAGTATAAATATTTTTTTACAAGCATTTTCTTCATTTATAAAAACATTAAACATCTGTTGAGCGAGGACACAGCAGACGTCAAGTCAGTATGTATCGTCGTTACAAGCGGTGGCTCGGTAGACAATAGTGGTATGGTCGCTTCTAGATCGGTCGCACAGCAGATCTGTCGAGCGTGACACAGCAGACGTCAAGTCAGTATGTATCGTCGTTACAAGCGGTGGCTCGGTAGACAATAGTGGTATGGTCGCTTCTAGATCGGTAGAACCCTGCTGACAATTAATCTGAGCATTCCCTTTTGTTGGGAGGCTATCCTTCGATCTGTGACTGTAGATCTGGTGACGGCCAATGTTCTCTATAAGGCTGGTATGATGCGACCTCGGGGTCCAGTCGAATATGGTCAAGTAGTTTTTTCCATAGCACATGAATACATTCACCGCAGTGTCTTAGCAGCTAATATTTAGGAATATATTCGAGTTCCTTCTCGGTAAGGTCCCAGGGTTCTTTTCCGCAATCGATTACAAGTATACCACTTATAATCTTCATTTTATAGCTCGACGTGGCACTTTCACGGTTCTTCGACAAGTGTATCCGACCGTGCACTCAGGGCTTGTTTTATACCTTTTAAAGATGCTGGTAGAATGGCGGTGGTGGGAATATTAGAGATGCACTAATAACGTCGCTGTATATAGTTTAGTATATTATTGTTGTTGTTTTTATTCCATATACAATATTTACAGGTGACGTCCAAAACGAACTGTTCATGTTTGTATACATGATGTTGTACATGCATTTCCAGTTCCCTCTAGCCCGGTGGAGTGGCCATTTTTTATGTATGGTTTCTTACGCTTTACATATTTTAGTTTCTTGTAGTAGCGTCGGACAATTTGATAGTTTTTCAGTTTATTCGATGAAAATATTTTACAATAAGCAGCCAGACTATAGTCACGAGATATATAATCAAGAAACATAATGCAATATTCTCCGCACACTCTTCTTTTGATTGACTGCAGGCTTTTGGTGTTCCATCGATAACTTGCGGTGTTTCGACGTATACAATTGTGATGTTTGTTGACGAGAGGGGGCAGCCCGTAGCTGTCGAAGAATGTGCCTTGACCATTGTTGTCGACGTACATAGCAGCCCAAAGCATTCCAGGTTTTGTATTGTCGTCTGTATTGGCGAATATCGTAGTGGGTCTAGACGAGGGGTCTCCAAACTTTCCAGCCTTAGGGCCATACTGATTACTCCAGTAAGTTCCGAGGGCCAAAACCATAAGCCTACAACAATGTTATAAGTAGTTAGCCTATGACCATATCAATGTAGATGTCATATTAATAATTATTCAACATAAAATTAGAATACTTCAGTAAACTAAATTTAATTTGCTATAAAAAATATGTTCTCTAAAAGGAGTTTTCAAGTATGCTAGCTCTCCGCGGGCCGGACAAAATCTGTCCGCGGGCCGAATGTGGCCCTCGGGCCGTAGTTTGGAGACCCCTGGTCTAGACCAACGACTCGGAATGCGATCGGCTGGAAACACTCCTTTTGTCTGAGCTGAGACATGTTGTAGACCCTATAGTATCTCTATACTGTTAATGATGAAGATGATAATAAGCGCCACGGGACGTAGCCGGTGCTGACTGACGCTTAAGCGGTCGAGGAGGGGAGTCTAGTTTATTACAGTAGAGGGCCACTTTTTTACCCTCGGCAGATACTGTTGCGTCACAGGTATTTGACTCGATACTGCTGGCACTGTTTACGGGTACAGGGGCTATATACTCTCTACCTATGGTGTTACGGTTGACTTGGTTCGGCGTCTCAATAAGTTTTTTTTTTTTCAGTCTCACCTAGCCCTGCTTTTCTTGGCACTGAGCCGACTGGTTCCGAATAAATAGGATTCGCAGTATCCAGCAGTTTAATTTGAAGCCAAAGCTTAATTTTTCCAACGGCATTTAACGAGTATTTTGCAGAATCCCCCTTTATACACCATGGATTGTAGGACGGTATGTTCTTAAAGCCGGGTCCGTCGCATTCTTCCAAATTGATGATATCGCGACCTAACACATCACGTGGAATTTTCGCTTTCTGTATACCACGTGTGTATATACGGAGCCGGTAACGACACATAGCTTTCAGGCTAGCGTTAACTTTCCACAAGGCTGTATCGCCGTCAACCCACTTGAGACCATGATGAAAACACGTTAGACAATTATTCTTGACGTGCACTTTGTTAGATAAATTGCTAAATGAGTATGGTGCCTCAATGGCCTAAACTATCGTTTTTCAGCATAGTTACGGCAATCTCCTTAGGTAGGAACGCGCCGTGCTCGCCGTACAGCGTCTGGATATCCACTATAGCGTCCATGAAGGCGCCTTGAGGTAGACTGTCGTCGAATATGTGGTTAGCCTTAAATACATGTCTGTCTCGATAGCGCCCTCTTCAAACGATACACCATACTGTTATATAAGGTGTCCAGTAGAGAGGGAATATTTTTGACTCTGCTGTCACTTGTCGTTCAGGCACTAAAATCTGTAATAACCTGACGAGCAGAGTGAATCTCAATCACGTTGTCGCATTCTCCATAAACAATGCAATTTATTGTAGTGCTGAGAGTTTTGGCGAAGCGCACTTCGATCCTCACACTACCATGTCGCACGAGATTCCAATGATTAACGAAGTTTGCCGATAAATCAAGTGTCAGGTCAAAGGCAAACAGACAATAACCGTTTGCGTATGCTTCACAGGAAATATCTATACCGTGATTTTGATAGTGTATACCTGTGCCAGAGAAGAGCGTGTAATAACTCTGAAACCAAGTGTCGTTGCCGCCAAACTCGGGCTGAAGCGGTTTCCCCGGTATCTGTTGTACACCAATATTTCCATAATTCAATTATCTTGGTGATCGGTAGAGGGGATGGATTAGTCAGAGGTGTCTTGCGAAGAAAATCTCGACACGGTGGTTAGGGAATCCGAAAGATATTAAACAATTTATTGCAATTTATAAACAAAATGATTAACCGAAAGCTAAGGTGCGACTCTCGGAAGCACGGTCGGGAAGCAACAAGTTGCAGCGTGCTTCCCGTAGATTCCCGTTAATTCAATTTTCCTCACAATATTTAACAAACAATAAAATGATCGCAAAAGAACATTAAATAAATAACTAGAACTAAATAAACGGAACAGAATAAACAGATCAGACTGAATAAAACAGAATAAATAAATCAGAAGAAACAAAACAGCATAAATAAATTAGGAAAAGAGGAAACGAAAGCCGTAGAATAGATAACACGGATAAGCCCTCCAAAAATTCAAACGACAGCACGACACTCTTAACGGTACGAGTAGAAGAGGCTCTTTATAGAGAGACAGGGCGTGGCCTCCTGGCACCAGGGCGTGTCTAGACGAGCCCCGCCCCCTACCCACCACTATACCACCCCCATGCTGCTTCCTCATTAGTTGTTCCTTGGGTGTGAAGGGGGCGTGTCTCCCCCACTACCACACCCCGGTTCCTGATTGGAGCCCCACAACACCCACCACCCCTACCCCCATCCCTAATTAGTCCCCAGCAGTCCCCACCCTAAGTCCACC